>CM052538.1:92769585-92855593 GCA_028533065.1 Trachops cirrhosus | reverse complement strand
ATCTCTTGGTTCACAGGCCCGCGCTTAATCCACTAAGCTACACCAGCCAGGGCGCTCACAGTTCTAAAGTTACTTGGTGGTGGCACTAGGCACAGGAGCCCCATGACTCTGTTTTAGAGCCTGTACAGTCATATCGTCTCTCTGGGCTTTCTTAATGGCATTGCCACATTTCTGAAAGACTGGTTGCATTAGGAAACTGGGTGAATTTTGTTTATAGTGAATTCTAAATGAAAATTATGAGTATAAAATATTTAGCTTTAAGAAATCAAAAGACATAAAGTGAAATTTTATATATTAATAGGAAAATAAATTTTGATGAAACTACAGCTCCTAAATGAAAAGCAATACTAGGGATCATTTTCCTCTCTACATTCTCACACTCTCTTTTTCCTTATAATCGACCTTAAGGAATACTTAATATGTTATTAACAATTAAGCATTAATTTAGGTTCCAATTACATCCACACAGGCATTTTTATAGTGAAAAATTTCATATAAATAAATGTGAGTAAAACATTCAAAAACATTAGACTGCTTATCAAAGAGAAACAGAATCAAATGAGACTTTATATATATATAATATATCTGTATGCATACACATTTATATGCATCAGAGAGATATTCAGGAAAAACTAAAAATTAAGTTGAATTGAATTTAAATATAAGACCTAGATTTCTCTTTTAGAACCAAAGCAGCCTGTGCCATGTGTAAGCAGTTATCAGTGAAGGACGTTCAAATTCTAAAGCATACAGTTGGGTAGGTCAGATGTGCTACAACCACCTGTTTCTGACATCACTAAAGTCACACAGTATAGAAAAAAGGACAGGACCAACAGTCAAGAGAGGGACACTATTACTGTTTCACTCAGGAACCTTGAGCAATTAACAGTCTCACTTTCTTAATTAGAGAAATTAATCCTTAATTTATACTTATTAGGTTTATTTCCTATAAAATGTACCATATATACCATAAATATGTATCTGTCTCCAGAATGATGAAGGCCAAATGAGATGATATTAAAGAATTTTGCAAACCACAATGTGCTACACGAATCTTAGGTGTCATTACTGCTGGAGTTCTCGGCCTTCAATGAGAAGCAGGGCTGAAGACTAGCACTAAAAACTCCCATTCGATTGTGCCTTTCATTATTTATTTCCTTAGCAGCTATTAGTAAGGCACATAAACTAAATTTTTTACTACCAAACTATTTCTAATAATAACATTTGTCGGCTATATCCCTTCCCTGGAGTCAGTTCAAAATAGTGATTATTTTTTTAGATCATAAAAATATCTCATGATAATAATTTAAAATTCAAATTGTAAAGCAGAAGTTTTCTCAAGAAATCATTTTACAGTGAATTTCTTTCTTCAGCACACACAAAGTTTCTTCAGACATTTTCCACATGTAAAATTACAAAAAATCAACCCTATGTAAAGCTGCCTTCCTGTCATTTGCTTTAAATAGTTGAGAAATTAGTACAGGCAGGGCCTACCTATTGATATTTTACATTTCTTAACAGATAAATTACATACTAAATTCTAATCTTGAGAGTGTGTATGTGGCTTGCCATGTCTATACACACTGAGTTGTAACTCTTTCTTTTTCTCGAATAAATCCTATTGGGTGACAATCAATCAATCAACAAACAAATTAATTAATTCTGGTCCCCAATTTCCCCACTTGACAAAGTAAATAGATATTCTTGATGCTTGTTGCAGAATACAATTACATTGTTTTAAAATAGAATGTTATCAAGACATATATTTTTTAAAACTTAAAAATTGAATGATTATAATTTTCAATAAAAACATTATCTTAAAAATATATTTTCCAAAGTAAGATCATTTATACCAACAGAAATAAAACAGTTCAAACTAATCTAGCATAGCAAACTATAACTTTCTAACATTACTTAAATGCTCAGTTCCACATTGAAAACAGCATAAAACTAGTGAGCAAAGAATAAGAAGCTTTGGCTGAAACTTTGAGCTTAAATCCTTGAGTGGCAATATAACATAACTGTTAAAAACAGGGGCTTTGGCTCTAAGTGACCTGTATTCAAATTTTGACTCTTCCTAGTTGACACATGTCTTCACCCCTATGTCTTGGCTTTCTCATCCATAAAATGAGTATGACAGCATTCATACCTCATAGGGTTAGTGTGAAAATGAAGGTTTTAGTTAACTGGCACAGAATAAGCATTTCAAAATATTACTGTTATTGATTCAGTTCAATAACTTGCTAGTTATTCACTTACAGATCATAAAGGGAACTATGCAACAAGCAGATCATAAGGAAATCCCTTGAGTTTTCACATCTCAATACTGTCCCTGACTTCAGTTTAATTTGCAACTAAAAAAAGCTAAGTTTGAAACCTTCTAAGCTTTTAATTCTGTCATTAATTAAAATTCAGTCTCTTCATGGTTGTCAGATAAACTGAAGAGTATAAGCTTACATAAGATTCAAAAACAAAACAAAACAAAACACAATAGCTGATATTAAAGCAGTTGACTCCAAAAGTCTCATACCTAATACAGTTCCGATCTTATTAGTCAAGACAGAATCTGTTTGTTCCAGCCACCCTCCACCACTGAGTCCTTCTTTAAACTTGATGAGAATAGACTGATTACTCAGTAGGACAACAAGAATTCTCATGGCTGCTGTAACTGTGCTGGAATGCAAGTGCTCTTCCATAAACATCATAATCCAGTCAAAACCCAGTGTCTTGACCAGTTCTTCACAAGCTCTATTCAAAAACAGATGGATCAGAAAGAAAACATATTAATTCTAGTGACTAGGATTTCAAGTTATAAAGAAAAATAAGACTGTTTTATTCTTGAGATACTATAAATTTCAGGTTTTAAAAAATATAAAAAGTCAGTGGAAATTCTTTCTTTTGTAACTAGTAATAGCAATTGGTACCATCAATTCTAAAAAGATTTTACTTACTGCAAATTAATGCTTGTCTTTTCTTTAGATGTGTAAACTAGTTTTAGCAAGATATCTAGAAGTCTGTTCCTCAAAAGTATAAGATTAGCAGATACAAGACCTCCAAACTCTTCTTCAGTTCCTACAATAAAAATAAATACATTAAATTGCCCTAGCAGATAAATCAGGATAAAATATCCAACACTGGCCCTGGCCAGTGTGGCTCAGTGGATTAAGGTGGGGTTGCAAACCAAGGGGTCATCGGTTCGATTCCCCTTGTCAGGGCACATGCCTCGGTTGCGGGCCAGGTTCCCAGTAGGGACCACGGGAGAGGCAACCACACACTGATGTTTCTCTCCCTCTCTTTCTCCTCCCCTTCCCCTCTCTCTAAAAATAAATGAAAATATTCAAAAAAAAATATCCAACACTGTTGGATAGAAAATCTCACTGAAACATGTATCTTTTAGAAAACAGTTTCTCTAGAAGTACTTTCCACTAAAGTGGACAAAAAAAGAAAAGAATCTGTTAAATCAGCTCTTTTTAAAATCCTGAAAATTGTTTATTTACATTTGATATAATCTAAACAAGTGATAATAAAGACTGTGAGCTCTTTTTTACATTAATATTTCCCTCCCTTACCAACCAGGGGAAGTCATCAAATAATGATCACATGAACAAAAATAACAATCAAAATCCTTAATTTCCAGTTTGTTTTTGATGGACATCAATAGCTAAATCAACCCAATTTAAAAATGGAAAAGAAGCATACACTATTTAATAAACATAATACATAAAGAAAAGTTAAAATTAAATAGCTTAAAGAGGCAAAGGCACACAAACGCACAAGAGAAACTGGAAAAGAAAGGGCAGAAAACAGAAAGCTTATGGCTCTCAATAGATAATGCCAGGCACACATTAAGACTGGGCATCAATGGCCCAGTGTTCTGCGTGCAGCTCTGCCACTAATGAGCTATGAGTTCATTAAGTCATAAGCCACATGATTTTCTTCATTCCAATGTTGCAGCTCAGGCTAAACTTTAACTACTATGGGTATATGCTTTTACTAGTTTGGGTAAGGGACTATTTGTCCCCTTAAACATTGTTCTTTTAAACATTAATTTAGTGCTTAATCATTGGGAAGGGTACTTCAAGCTTACCAAGGGGAACTCAAGATTTGCTTCCCTTCTCAGAGGCACAGGGCTGGTAACTCACAAATTACCAGTGTGTCTCGATGAAAACATACCATACAACTGAAATTGATACAGGAGTTATTTCCTTTCAATTATTTCTTCTCACTAAAATGACAATCCACACAGAAATTTAAAATTCTCCTTAATTTTTATATCTCATTTTCTTGCTGTCAGTTATGCTTCCCCTAATTTTCAAATATAGTTTAAAACAATGAACTCTGAATTTCCAGATCAACTCTTCCCACTCGCACTGGTGCTTTATCTATTCCACACTGCACTGCCCTTCCATGCTTCTTATTTTGCACTGATTATTATATGACTGTTTAGCATTATTCAAGCCATTCTCTTCTTTGTAGAGGTATCCTGTATACTGTGCAAACTATGTGAAAGAAAAAAAAGTATGTTTTACATTTTTTGGAACACATTATACTTTATTAATACAGTCTTTAGTCCATAGTAAATACACAATAAATGTCATATACTAAGAAGACCAGTAAGGTGCTTTTAACTTTCTCTATTATTTCAAACAACAATGAAGTGATGAGAATACCAATGAACTCTGCAGATCAATGGAAAAATTAGCTAATTTATACATCTCTACTACTGTGTTCTTGAAGTTTACATTAGTTGTGATTACTGAATTCAACACCAACCTAGAAATATGAAGACTAGAAAAATATTTTTCCTACATCTATTTATACTTGAAAAAAATGTCATACCTTTCCAAAGATTTTTAAAGTACTTTCACTTCTAATTTTTATTTACTTAGCTTATATTAGTTCAGAATTTAGAAATAATCCCGGTATATGATAGAAAAATACAGTGGTTAGAAAGTTAATGATGTTTGTTTGGACTACCTGGGTTCAAATGTAGTAGTATGATTTCAGGTCAATTTTCTTTTACTTAATCTTTCTGGGCCTCAGTTTCCCCCCTTGTAAAACTGAGATAACAATAGTACCTATTTTATAGGGTTGCTATAACATCATATAAAGTGCTCACACAGTGCCTAGCAGATATAAAGCACTCAATAAGTGTTGTATATTCATTTGATCATTCTGCTTCTCATCCACTACTAATTTGATTTACCAAAGAAATGTTAACAGTGTTCCAAATGACTAGCAGTAGATAAGTGATCGGGGCTTTATGTTCTGCCCTCTGTGATTTGCAGGAAGTCACTTAGTCTCTCCGATCTCTTGGCTTTTCCTTTCAAAAACATGACGGTACACCACTTTCTCTTCTTATTCATGAAACATTGGAAAGTCCATGCTCCAGATGGCAGAGCCAACATGGACACTTCTCTCTGAGACAGTGACACTGCAGACAATGAGAGCATTTTTCCCTCCATACTCTAGGTGGATGTTGTAAGGGTTTGAAGGAAATCATTTATGTGATATGATTTTGGAATAATTTAACAGAATAATAATGTAATAATGCTGGGCCAATATAATATATTGTAAATTTGATTACAGGTCCATCTAAAAGTTTCCTCCAATGCTTTGCAAGCAAATCTCCTGTCCTAGAATATATAAGAGAAAAAAATATTGAAACAGAGGTGAAAAATATGCACCAAATGAGAAAAGTTAAAAAAAAAGTTGCTGTTATGGGCCCAGAATCTCACAACTTATGAAATTATTTTTATTTTATATTTACACAAAATGATTCTGGTGAAAAGTTCTTTCCCTAAGTGATTACTAAATATTTAACAGGAAAATGAAAATAACGATAATACAAATATAATTCACATTAGCAAGCATCTATGTTTCTTAAGAGATATACATAAATTAAAAAAAAAAATCAAACAATGTTGCCCTGACCAGTGTGGCTTAGTTGGCTGGACACTATCCTACAAAGCAAAAGTCACTGGTTCGATTTCCAGTCAGGGCACATGCCTGTATTGTGGGTCTGGTCATTGAATGGGGCATGTAAGAGAGACAACCAATTGATGTTTCTCTCCCTCTCTCTCCCCTCCCTTTTCTTCTCTCTAAAAATAAATAAATAAAATCTTTTTTAAAAAATCAAATAATGTTAAAATATCATCATCCTGGAAGAGTTTGCTGTTTAAAGGAACAATGTTATAAGTCCTCTAAAAATGGGAAAGATTTTATTTTTAAAGTAAAAGTCACATCCTATTAAATTCTGTGGGTAATTCTGAACTTCTGCATATTGTATAGTCTTGATTTAAGGCAAATACAACCATAAAAGACTAAATACAGTAATATTAGGAGACAAGAAATACAAAAGCATCACATCTTATGCAGGCCTAACCTGTGCCAGAAGAAGAGGGCACAGTAATTAGTTGTCAAGCTCCAGAATCCACTCACCAGTGTCAAGCTTCTCTTCATTGTTTACTTCCATAACTACAAATTTCTCACAAACTGCAAAGGTTGGTAAAGTAGAAGAAATAAACTGGCCAAACCTTTAAGTACAAGGAAAAAGGTTATAAATTTTATTTTTTCTCTCCCCCAAACAAACAACAAAACACAAAAACCCAAACAAAAACAGAAACAAAAAAACCCCAAACAAACAAATGAAAAACAAAACAGTACTTCTTTATTTAAGTAATCTACAGACCTGCAGGTGATTACATTCGGTTTACTTCCCCTAGGACCTTCGCAATGAACATTATGTAGGGTGAGGGAAAAGTAGGTTTATAGTTGTGAGTATGAGACACAAAGTTTATTCTTCTATTATTGCTTATTATTATATTATTTTCCATACAAATGACTGTAAAGCTGTTCCTGCCCCACCCTTTATACATTAAAATGCTTTAAAATATACTTCTCCAGAACTGAGCCCTTTAATGCACTAAGCCAAATGATTTCATGAATCAAATAGCATGATCCAAATTAAAATGTCCTAATATTTATATGCATCTACTGTAGTAGTTAAAAATTCAGGTTTTGGAAACATAAGTTAAGGTTAAAATCCTGGCTCTTACCAGTTTTTAATTGTGGAGCAAGTAGCTTAACCTTTCTAGGCCTCAGTTTCTTAATTTGTAAAGAAAACTAAAAGCTTAATAGGTTTCAGGGATAATTTTAGCAAAGAGGTCATTATAGTACCAGGATAAGATTGAAATAAATAGTTAATAATAGCAACAATCACAAAAATAATTTTTAAACTTCAGTTTTAAATCTGTCATTAAGTTTTAAAAATACTTTCAAGGTAAAGGAATATAAACATGAATGATTTATATGTTACAGAGATTACTGGGAATACTCGAGTACGCAGGCATGATTTCACTGGTGCTTGGAAGATTACATGAAATGTGCTGGCTAAGAGCAGTTTAAGCAATTCTTTACTTGGAAAGTAGTTTGGCTGGGTAGTTTTTTCCTCCCATTTTCATTTAAGATGGGAATTCTCATATAAATGTTAGAACATTTCTATAGCCCATAAACAGGCCTTAAGCCATATTCATATTAGCAGCAAAATAATACTTACATCATATAAAAGATCTGAATATACAAAAAATCCCCGTATCATCTGTTTTGGATAATAGTGAATAAATATAAATAAGAAGACACCTGCTTATTATGGAGGGGGGCGGTGTTTGTACACAGAGAAGTTAAACAGGGCTTGGGGAAGAGGGACAGAGAATCCCTATACCGAACACTACTACATCCAGGAAAATCAATCCATTGGATTCTTTCCTACATCTTTTCTCAGCAATATTATATTATTAAGTAGTGGCAACAATTGGCTTTGTGTTACAAAGGCAAGATACTTATACCTGCATGAATTCTGTACCTTACAAAGATCTTGAATAATATTAATATTACAGATATTAATATATACATGCATAAGAACACATTACAATCATCTCATTCATTTTAAACTCACTGATATTTTCAGTTAATAAACACAAATACAGAAGTTTTCCCTACCTGAGCAGATCATTGCTGCTGGGAAAACCTTGCAGTAAGAGGCTCAAGACATTACTAATAGCAGCAATGGTAGGCTGGGATAAAGACATATCTCGAAGAGTCAGTAGCAGCTTTGGAATTAGCTGGAATTCCCTCATTAATTTGGCATTCTTTGAAGCCTCACTGTAAGAGAAAGAAGACTTTATACACTACACTGTCCTCTCTCCTATAGGCAAACAACTGACTACATAGGCATTAACTAATACCTGGATTCTGTGAGCAGTTCAATGAAGTGTTCAAATAAAGAAAGATGAAGTTCATACGGTGCATGGAGCCAGACCTATAATAAAAATAAATAGTATACTTCGGGTTAAAAAACGCACCAAATGCCAAGTCAATAAACATTGCAATACAAATGCAGGACATAACAATTATTTCATTCATTAACTGAATTAACCACTTTTATTATACTTTTTATTTGGTGAAGTCCTTTAAAACTGCTTTTTAGCCCTGACCAGGGTAGCTCAGTTGGTTGGGTGTAGTCCCCCAAAACAAACGGTCACTGGTTTGATTCCTGGTCAGGGCACATGTCTGGGTTGTGGGTTTGGTGGCTGGGGGTGCATACGAGAAGTGATTGATTGATGTTTCTCCCATCAATGTTTCTCTCCTACTCTCCCTCTTTCTCTAAGAATAAATAAAATCTTTTAAAAAACCTGCCTGTATATATGACTTCTGCTTCTGTTTATAAATAAAGAATTCCTGTGGAAATCACCCTACTAGAATAATCAACTGAAAAGGCAAGATCTATAGAAAGTTTCTCTGGAATCAATGACTGGATATTCTTTTGTTAATACTGGAATCTTGTGTGGGGTCCAAAACTGAAGTTAACCAGTGCAAACACAGTGTACCAAAGAATTCCTGGAACCCACACAGAGCTCCCCACCAACGAGATTGTAGAGATTTCCTAATACATAGGGAATTAGACAGAGTCTTAGGAGTGTAATATTTTAGTGTGGGGCTAAATCAGCTTTAGACTAAAGGTTTTTCTAGGTTGACCCTAACAAAGCTTAAAAGCATGTCTCAAAACGATCAAGATAAGTGCAAAGCCAGAGCAAAGTTCAATATTCTTTAAAAGGAATAGAAATAAATCTAGCACTCACTAATGTAAAATTTATCATGTAATCAAAATTTACCAAGCACTCAAATAAAAAGGACAATATGACTCATAAGTAGGAAAAAATCAATTTTTATAAATAGCCCAGAAATGGCAGAGATGATGAAATTACCAGAACCTTAAAAAAGCCATTAAAAATGTGATCCATATGCTAAAGTATATAATAAAAAATATGAACATGATGAGGAAATAGAAGATAACCAAATCCAAAATAAACTTCTACTGATGAAAAACAAAAATATACTATATGAAACTAATAGCAAATTAGACATTACAGAAAAAAAGTCAGTGAACTTGAAGACTTAAAAACACAAACTGATCAAAATGAAGCATGAGGAACAAAGGCTGAAAAGAAATTAGTAGACCGAGCATTGGCAACTTTGGGACAGTATCAAGCAACCTAAGTTATGTGTAACTGGAGTCCAGAAAAGGTGGGGGAAGGCACCAGGAAAAATAGTTAAAAGAAATAATGACTAATAAGAAATTTCCGATTTGATAAAAATAACAAATTCACAATCTCAAAAAGCCAACAAATTCCAAGAGGAAGATACTAAAAATGACAATGACTGATATCTTTAAATTATGAAAATAAATTAGACTTATTGTATATCAAAAATATCCTTCCAAAAGAATAGATAAAGAGTTCTTCAGACAGAGAATTTACTGTCAATAGACAGCACTGCAGGAAATGTTAGAGCAAGTTCTTTAGGCAGAGGAACTGTACCCAATGGGCATCTGGAGCTACGCAAAGGAGTAAAGAATGCTCTGAAGGCATTTCCCTGAATATGTGGGAAAACACATTTTTAAAATGTCTTTAAAATATAACTGTTTAAAGCTAAAATAATACAGAATATTGTAGGGATTATAAACAACAGAAGTAAAATGTCTGATAACAATGACACCAAGAACAGGAGGGAAAAATGGAAATATATGTCACACGGTTTTTACACTGTAGGCGAAATGGTAAAATATACGTTGAAGATAGATGAAATTGTTACACATGTATGTATATTATAAATTCTAGAAAACCACTAAAAGGGAAAATGCTTGATGCCACTTCAATTATTTTACTTATATTTGTCAAATTGCTGTTCTAATAAAATAGGATGAATTATATATTTATAGATAACTGTGGTTTGAGGTAATTAGGAATGCTATATAAGCCCAAAAGTGAGCAAGGTAATATAAACAAAGCCAACATTTGTCAAGTACCTAAAGTTCTGATGTTTACGTATTAGGTTTTAATAACGAATCTGAAACTACAGATAATCCATGATTTAAATGTCAGTTACTAGACAAAAACAAAGCTAAGCTTCGTTAAGCAGGTCGCCTTAGCTGTGCCATACTTCTTTCTGCATAGCTTTGTCTCTTTCACAAGTTGTTAATTGTTTATTGATTTGTTTTTCTCTTCTAATGGACTAAATGCCTTGAGGCATGAACTCTATCTTTACATCCTTTGCACCTAATACAATGACTAGTTCAAAGATGCTAGATAGACATTTGCTGAAAGAATGAGAGGTTTGTTTTTAGAACTTTGAGGGTCAGGCTGAGAAATGTGTACTTACTTGTGTAGGAAGGAGAAATCACTGAAAGTTATTTAAATAACTGATATAATTATGTCTTAGAAAGAATGACATAAAAAAACATAGGATGGAATGAGGAAAGGGAAAGCAATAGATGTGAGATAAGGTGAACTAATTAGGACCCAGATTAGTTAATAGTAGTAGAAACAAAAATGGTGGACTATATAAAATACAGAAGTAGAATTTATACAACTTGATACTGAACTGTTTATAAACAGTGAGAAGCAGGAAGCTGATTTTTCAATTTCAAGCCTCAGTGACTGGGGGAATGGTGCTATTAATAATAGAAACAGAAGTTAGAGGGAAGAACTAATTTGGGGAAGGATGTTAAGGTGTTGCTGGGATATAAAAATAAAAATGTTGAGCAAGAAGTCAGAAATAAGTCTAGCATTCAAGATGTCAAACTACAGATTTAGATTTGAGAAATAACTAGAGGTGAGGCTGCGGAACTGGGTGAGAATCTAAAGGAAAGAAAAACAACAAATAGAAAAAATAAGGGTGTGAAATTGGACACTTTTATCTAAAATAATGAAATTTTCATGGCATGCAATTGTGGGGAAAGTGGTGAGAAAAATTAGAACCAGGATAGTGATACCTGAAAAGGAGCAAAAGAACTAGGAGATTCAAGAAGAGGGAAACAGACTGCTTCACATGTACCGAGCTATGGGTACTGAGAACTGAGTCCATTGTACAGAGTACAAAGGCCAGGCCGCTACAACTTTCAAAGTAAAGTTTCAGCTAAGCAATTAGGGCACATAGCCTGCTTGTGAAGGATTCAAAATAACTGACAAGACAGAGTTTACAGTTACTATGAGAAAGAAGAGTTAGGACCTAGACATTATAGTTAGCCAATATTAAGTACAAGGTACCATTCCAGATGGTAGGAATATAAGGAAGAAGAAACTAGATATGATCTCTGCACTCACAAAGCCTATAGTCTCATGGGGGGGATACATATATATACAGGAGTGGCAAAAATACGTTTCCAGTTGAAAAATTATCCAATAATTAACAAATAATACAAGAATAAACTCTGTTTCACATACTTGCAACTGTAAACCTAGTTTTGCTCCACCCTGTACTTATAAAATATATAGTGATGGGAATAAACAATGCTGGGAATAAGAACTTAATTGACAAAGCCTATGAAAGATTAAATGTTGCTTTGAGAAGACAGAGTAGAAGTGGTTTACGACAAGACAGCAGAAATAAAAACCTGTTACTTTGGCAAAATGAATGATGTTTTATATGGAGCTACTATTAACAGAAATTCTACAAACAGGTCCTATTTATTCAGGAAAAGTTTCTATCAGAATCATTTGATGAAAATATGTCTGCCTTTCGTAATGCCAGAGGCAGCAGCGCATTAGCTTGCGTTAGGCCTGTGTGTTGTGCCATTTCACTTCTATACTGACTGTAAGACCGAATCTTCTCGGGGAGAGGGGATCCCATCACTATGCCATTTTTCATATTTTACTAATGATATTAACACGAACATCATAACATTATAGAACACATCTAAGGGACAAAACTGTTTAATAGTTAACTCTGTCAATATACAGAATAAGAAATGGGCTCACTGATTACACATTACCAGTTAGTATTTAGGTACATACTTCAAAATCACAAAGTAGGTCCTGAAAAGCAGTTGAATTGGGAATGATGGAGGTCTCATGTCCACTGTCAACAGTTCCCACCAAGGAAAAAGTTAGATGAAGAATATGGCTGTTAAGAAGGGAACGTTTCTTCTTAAGCAGCATTGCCAGCAACTACAAGAAAGCAATACCAAATGCTTGTTATCAATCAATCATACTATATATACACAAACATACACATATCAATATACATATATCCACTTTTACATAAACCCTTTCAATCCACATATAAATTTTTAAACTGTTGTCATCATATGTATAGTTTTCTATTTTTTGTACATAACGCTGTATCAAAATAATTTTTTCTTTTGTAACATAGTTTTCATAATTACAGTTTTAAAAGGTTGAATGTTGTTATATGGAATGGTTACAGTATTATTAGTCATTCTCATACTACTGCAACATTTAGGTTGTTTTTATTTTTTATGATAAACAATGCTGCAATGAATCATTATAAGAGTTTTGCAAAACAAAACACTTATAAAAATGGTGTGATTAAATCTACAGAAAACCCATGTAGTAAATAGTTCATCTACTCCCAATCAACTATTGGCTAAAGCTAGAGAAGGCACTTGTACTTCATTTACACTAGAGGGATTTAATCTTCTCCAAATACCTTTTTCTCTTCTTACAAGTAACTTTCTGCTTAAACTTATTAGCAATTGTGGATATATGAACACTGCATATTTTTAATCCAAGACTAGCACTGGAATACCTATTATACAGGGGCTCTCACCTCCTCTAGGTAAGTGAGGGACTGGGGGTAAAAGATGACTGGGTGAGGGGGGGAGATAAGGAAAATGGGGAGAGCGCTGGATCTACTATTGATCTGGAAGTCTCTAGGGCAGGTGGTAGTACAACCCTATTTAATTTTATTCTTATTTCCATAAAGAAAAAATTCCAAATTACCAAACCATTGTTCTGAAAATACATTCAACTATATCAAAGTTATAGTGAAATAACACGGCCTAATTCAAAGGTTGAGTGGGATTTGATGAGACAGGAGAACAAGGATAAACCACAATAAAGAAAACAACTCATATACTCACTTAATAAAAACTACTAACTTTTAAAGGTTACTTGGTAATATAATTCTTTAAGAGTTTGAAAAAATAAGAATAATAATAAAAATTAGATTTTATTTTTATGAAAAGTAAAGTGAAAGAAAAGCTTTATGGTTACAAACCTGGTAGCCCTTGATTCTTTCCATTTCTTTGCTGGCTAGTGGGTTACTCTTGACCACACAAACCAGGGCCTTGACTGCTGCATAGAGCCCTTCCACATCAGAAGCCATGGCCACCAGGCCCAGGATGGCTGCAGCTCCACCAATGTACTGCAAAGTAGTGGCAACAGGCTTAGGGACAAATGTTCTTACTCCTGATTAAAAGACAGTGAAAAATAATTAAAACAAAGTCCCCAATTAAACAAGAACTGAATAAGTCATCTTAAGAAGATTTAATTAATTATAAATGATACTTAAAAAAGAAACCTATTCAATCCTAAAATAAAAATTCTAAAAAAAACCTTCATGGTAGAATTTGGGAGAAGGCAATAAACCTGAACACTTACACTCTCAGAGAAGAGTGGGAGTAAAGGAGCAAGTAGAGAGGAGCTGGGTTTGAGAGATAGCACAAATGTTTCTAAGTGGCTTTGGGAAACCTAAGACTCAAAAGTACAGAGGTGTTGGGAATGCATTTCTGAGAAAAGTAAGAATGCCTCACAAGGAACTGTTGGGGAATAATAAACTTGAGGAGAGCAAAAGCACTTTAACTGTTAACTGGGCAATGGGATGGAGAGGCCATCCTTGCAAGGATGACATATTCTCTAGAGATAAGCCATGCGAAGCACATTGCTGACCATCGCTCAGGGATTCTCCCAGTTATGTAATCCGAGCAGAGTCTAACAGTGATCCCAGAAGAGCATAATTGTGAGGAAACACAGTACTGGAACTAACTTTTTGTCAATTAAAAAAAAATTCACATTTACATTCCTAACGTTTTTTTAAAAACTCACTGTTTGAATGTCGTTTGCTGTCTGATCAAGATTGAGATTTTTAAAATAAAAGTAATATGCATTTTATATTTCTATGTGCTTTGCAGTATTCACAATACTTTCATACCTATAGCACTGGGTTTTGAAAACTACCTTCTAAGGTAAATAGGGCCTGAATTACTAGTTTGTAGGTAGGAAAACTGAGGTCCATAGGACACAAATGCCTGGCATAATGCCAGACACTGACAGAGCAGGGGCTGGAACCTTAATCTTTGAACTCTTCCATCACTGCTCTTTCTGCTATACCATAGTGCTGCTGTCATTTTGCAAAGGACATAGAGCAGAGCTCAGTAAGGATTTGCTGATGTGAGAAAGAAACCACCATGTGCTTCAGCATAAAGGAAATTGTTTTATCAATGTAACATGATCAGAAAAGAAAGACAAAGTTATGTACACATCATTGGGATAATAAAATTTCACAAGGATTGCTAAACAGGTAGGATTCTGGCCAGCACAACTAGCTTGTTAACTGTTCTTGTTAACCTAAAAAGGAACCAATATTATGAGCTGATATGCACATTAAAATATATAATCACTGGCTCTGAACTTTGGAAGGACTGATTGGATTATGTCTCAAGACACTATCTAATCAAAGAATAACCAACTTTTTTAAAGCAGACATCAGGTACAAGGCTCTACAGAATTCCTGCCAGTTCTGACTTTTATTAGAGTTGGATTCGCAGTGTTTTCACTCTGAAGCTCTTACTTCTAGCTCATTTCCAAATAACAGAAGCACTCATGAGTGCCACCAGGGCTCCACCAAATCTTGGAACAACCATCAGTATTTTTAAGTCTTTACTGACATCTGTCCCTAAATATACTATGACAATTACCTTCAAATTATACAGAAGTATGTAGTCAGTGCTCATCAGTGCTGACAAGAGAGGAAAAGTTAATGGATTTTATAAAAGTTACAATTTTTTTAAGGGGACTGGAGTTTGAGATAATTACATTAGTCTCTAACTACTGCAAAAACAGTACAGGTCAGCACTGCAGAGATGAATCATCCCTTAAGTGAGGAAAGTGAATGCAGATTTGAAGGTAAATAAAGCAGTTTGGAGCAATAAAGGTCATTACTCACCCAAGTATCCAATCAGAGTAGCCCCAATTGTCCGTGCAGGCCCATTAAGATGCCCTGCTGAATTGTGTATCAACTTGACAGGAGTGGCGTTTTCATGGGAGGAAATGCCTAACTGAAGAATGGGAAAGGAAAAGGAAATGTAACTATAGAAGAACAGTCTGAATATTTTTTAAATTCAAATTGAAGTACAGCTGACACACAATGTTATGTTAGTTTCAGGTGTACAACAATGACTCAACATTTATATAACTTCTGAATGCTCACTACACTAAATCTAATAGCCATTTGTCATGGTGCAAAGTCATCACACTATTAATGATTATATTCCCCTTCACCTTTTTCACTCACCACCCCCATGCAGCAAACATTAGTTTGTTCTTTGTCTCCATGAATCTGTTTTTGTTTTGTTTATTCATTGTTTTGATTTTTGAAAAATTCAACATATAAGTAAAATAATGTGGTATTTGTCTTTCTCCCTCTGACTTAGTTCACTTAGCATGATACCCTCTAGGTCCATCCATGATGTTGCAAATGGCAGGATTTCAGTATGAACATTTTGATTGAAAAAAAAAAAAAGAAAGGAATGATAATACATATTTTCTCTCTCCTCTTAAAAACATAAGCATTCTTTCTTTTAATGTGCAAATACTTTCAGAAGTGTGTAAATTCACAGAAATTTAGCTACCAAGAAGAAGATGGCGAGGAGATCTTGGGAAACACAGCTTCAGGGGTCTTTTTGAATGAAACTCAATTGTGGTTTAAAGGTTCTGATCACTTACTGCTGCACAGTATTTCTGGTAAGTGAACGTAATTAGCTTTACTCCATATCCAAATAAATGTCACATAAATTATCCAAGATATGCACATACACAATGTGCTTTCAAGCAAAAATGCAATCCTAAGACTTCAATTTTATTGGTACCTGTAGAACTAAATTTATGTAGTTTGTGTTCCTTAGAAGATGGCAAATATATTCACAAACAAACCTCAGCACAAGAGTTGTCAATAACTACTGTTCCCAAACCCCTGCCTTCCAGTCTTGATTCCCTTTCCTTTGGGCTTTATCTCCCCTTATCAACCAGAACAGCTGGTGAAGCACACTGAGAAAGCCCAACTTATGAAACCCAATGGTCAGTCCTCTTAAGTTTTCCTCCTTTCTTTCTGGCTGCTACTCTTCAGTTTTCTTGGCTGGTTCTTCTTCATCTCTCCAACTCTATAACACAGGAATATCCAGGTCTCACTCTGAAAACCTTTCCCCTTTTCTGTCTACATCTGCACTTTGGTGAATGTACCTAGTCTCATGGCTTTGAACAGCATCTGTGAACATCCAGGAAACTCAAACCCCTCCCCTCAATTCCAGATCCCTATCTCCAATGTCCCTGATAGCTCCTCTAAGACGTTTGATATGCCTCTCAAACTTTTCCAAAATACAATTCTCAATATCCCCTCCCATCCCCAAATTACTCTTCCTGTTGTTTTCTCCAAATCAGAAAAAATGACTCCATCTTTCTCATTGTTAGAGCAAAAATCCTTGGAGTCATCTTTGACTCCTCTCCTCCTCCCACAATTAAGAGCCAATCTATCATAAAAAAAGTCTAAGCTTGATCTTCAAAATATACCTCAAATCTGCTCAGATCTGCAAATGACCACCGTCATTTCCCACATCAATTATTATTGCACTGGCCTCAAAACTGCTCTCCCTGCTTCTATCTTTGTCTCCCTTCAATTTATTCTCAATAGAAGTCATAGTAATCCTGGTTTAAAAGCTGTAACATTTCATTCCTGTGTCTGGAACCCTACAATGCTTTCTACCTCAGTTAAAGCCAACACCTTCACAAGTGCCTATACATTCTAAACAACAGAATCCCCATTACCTCTTTGAGTTCCTTCCCTGCTGCCCGAGACTACTCTCACTATGCTCTATTCACATGGGCCTCTGTGCTAGGCATGTACTTTCCTCATGGCTTTAGCGTTTGTATTTCTGGAACATAATACATCCCCACCCTACATTTACACCACATCCATTCTCACTGTTTGCTTTCTTCATCTTTTTCCAATTCTGTTCAAATTTCAGCGTCTCTGTGAGGCCTGCCCTGACCATCCTATTTAAAACTATAATCTTATCTCTTACTCCTTCCTTCTTTGTTTTTCTGCATAGCACTCTTTTCCTTCTAACATACTCTATCATTAGGTTATTTCTTTAGTTATTATTGTCTCTCTCTTTCATGAGAATGTAAAAACCATAAAGGCAGGACTCTCCTTTTTATCCACTGCTGTGTTCTGAACAAAATAATGCACATAGTAGGTGATCCAGAAAAACCTTAAGTTGTAGTCTTAGAAAGAGCAATTGTGTTCTTTAGTTTTCTAAATTCAACTTCTCAAATTACCAATAAGAACATAAGAATATAAACCATGCAGTTAGAAGACTACTCTTACTTTCCCAAATTAAGTTAGTATCTAAACATATTTTGGCTTAAACTCAAAGCCAAAGAAACCAAATATAAACAATACATGAAAGGCACTGTTTTCAGCATCCCCTCATCCTTGGGTGGGACTCGTAATGAAGTTCTGAAACATCTTTCCAGATCAGCCACAGCTTACTGGGAAATCATTCTACTTACCTGCTTAGCGATGGCTTTGCTGTCCAACTTGTTGTACACCTTCCGGATTCTTGCCACTGTTAGGGAAGACACAGAGAGTGCATAGAGGCCAAATGACACCTTTTCCTCTGGTACTAACACCACAGGAGATGGGACTATGCCTTCGGATTTTGCATCTTTACCTTTAAAAGAAAAATAATCCTTTTCAAAATTATTATTCTAATAAGTATTTTTTTAATTTTTAAATTGCCAGACTTGAAAATCTTTTAAAGTGGAACGGAGCTAAACTGGAAAACTTTTATTTGATTTTCAGCTCTTCATTTATTTCTATAACTAGAAAATCACATAGCCACAGAGCTTTATACTCCAAGTTTTACTCTGAAAATATGCTTAACATATAGCATAATATAAAGGAAGAGTTTTAATTGGTACGAAACAAATCACAAAACACTTCCCCTAGGTTCAAAGGAAACGAGAATTAAAATGAGTGGAATGCCCAAGAACTCTGTAGTGCTAGGCCTCCTTCCCAATGAGAACCCTTATTTATGCCTCTCTGTATTCTTATACAGCATAGCAGAATATTAAGAACACGAGTTTTGGAGCTGTTTGGCTTAAGTCTGAATCTGCTACATCACTTAAAAGCTGTGTGACAGCCCTGGTTGGGTGCCTCTGTTGATTCAAGTGTCATCCTGTACACCAAAAAGTTGTTGCGGGTTCAATCCCAGCAGGGGTGTGTATGGGATGCAACCAATCGATGTTTCTCTCTCACATCAATGTTTCTCACTCTCTCCTTCCATTTTCTCTCTCTTCCTAGCTCTTGCTCTAAAATCAATAAATATATCCTCAGGTGAGGACTGAACAAAAAAGCAGTGTGAACTATATATTCCTGTGCCTCAGTATCCTTATCAGTAAAACGGGAATGATAACAACAGCACCTAACTCCCAGTATTTTGAGGAGATGAATGTGAAAGGCTCAGAACAGCTAAATCCTTCGTGCGTATTAACTTATCTGGCACATATTAAGTGCTCAGTAAGTGTTAGATATTATAGTGCTATCTAAATGAAGGGCATGAGTGAAAGACAAATTACTTAGCCATAGGGTTATTACCATTTACAATATACTTGTTCTAATTTCTGAGAACTTTGCTGGAATGAGAAAAAGGGGACAGAAGATATTATTTGAAAAGAATACTACAAAGGAACTCTAGGTTCACATCAGTTCCTTTGATTTTAAATTCTTTTTGGAAGAAAGGATAACAGGAAGTGAACAACTGGAATAAAGGGATGAGAAAAACTGATGTTAACTGCTCACACCTAAAGAATATATGCGTGTGTTTTCTGGGTACACTTTAAACTGCTTCATGTAATAGGAGAAATTATAGAAAGAGAAGGCTGAGGTTAGACTCTCAATGAGAATGTTCACCAACATGTTAGAACCAATAAGAGAACTGGAAAATTAGTGATCAGGTAGGAAAAATAAAAATCAGGAAAGTACACTATGACTGGTGGAGGAGAACACACTATGAAGAGGAGTGAGTGGTCAACAGCATCATGTTAAGAAAAGAGGAAGAGAAGGTCCCTTTTATTCTTTTTAGAAAAACAATGTATAACCTTATATATACACATGCACTTAATTCATGCATCTACACTTTTGGAGTTCAGTTTTATACAACTTTAAGAAGAAAACCTAAGTTACTTACATGGCATACATACAGCCTGAAAGCTTCCAACATAATTTGGTCCTAGCTCATAAATGGTGGTAACACTTGAAGAAGGTAAAACTTCTTCCAAAAAATGCGTGGGTCCTAGACGCCAAACCAGTGCAGCAATTTGGCGCTGGGCAGGTGGAGTACCAATGTATGCATAGACTGTGCTGACCACAGGTGGATTAGCAGAGCCTGAACCACCGGGAGTACTGTGAACATAATGAAGCTATAAAGAAACAAAAGTCATTGTGTAAGCCATGAGAAAAAAAATTCTCCCCCAGGAAAATAAGCATTTTTGGTGTATATATTCATTACCTCAAGGTCATACAACCTTATAAATGTACCAAAGCAGTTGGGTCAAGAAACACAAGGGCAGACCAATATTCTGGAACCTGATGTGGAAGTTGGAAATGTGTTACTCAACTCTCTAATACAGATAAACTAAATAATGCTACAAAGGGCAATATTCAAATACAGGGATACCGTTACTGGTTACTTCAACTCTCTTGCCTCTCTCCTGACTACTACAGTATAGCTATCTAGAGTAGTATTTATACACTCATTCATTCAACATACAATAATACCTATTATTATTAATAGGGACTAAGCTGGGTGATCTGAAAGCAAAGAGGAATAAAACAATTCCAGCTCTTATCTATTGGACTACATAAAATAATAACAATGAAGTGACAATAGTGTATTCATAGTTTATTTAGGTATGCTTCAACTGGTTTCTCTATTGTAAGGAAGCACTTTGCAGCCTGGCTCAATCACTGAGACATTCACTAATTCTCAGCTATTTTGTAACCCCTCCTTTCCATTCTTCTCTAATAAAGTGATATGAACTAGCCAGCCGCATGCCTCTAACATATTGTCTGAATGGGTACTGAAGGTCAATTTAAAATTAAGACAATTTAAAAAGTACCCCTGCAAACACACATATGTGCACACCCACAAACACACCCTCAACTACTTTGTAAAGCAGGTTGAGATTTCTAAGCACAGGCATGCTTACCTTCACAGTGCTAACGAGCTGTCCATCAAGGTAGAGGGCTGCGGTGCTGTTTTTCAGCATGCCTTTGCTCATCACCAGGACCAGGTGATGCCACTGCCCCTCGACTATAAGTTCTCCACATCGAAAGCGAGCACAGCATGGGAGAATCTCATAAAAAGAGGATTCTTCACTAAAATCATCAACTAAAACAAAGGAAGAAATTTAAAAAAAAAAAAACCCTCATCATCCTTATTCTAACAATTCTTCATCTGTAGATCCTGACTTTATGTTAAGATAATATGATGATGTAAATGAAAATACCCTATCTGTTCAGTAATTTTATCTGCAGTGAAAAGTAAAACCTGGGATATACTTTTGCTTTCTTCTGCTCAAAATACATGTAGTTATAACCAAATAATAGTTTGTAAAATAAAAAAATAAATAAAATTAAACAACAAACAAAAAGAGACTAGTCCATTATTACTTGTCATAGTCTGTTAAAAAAGGTCTTTCTAAATTGTACTTTGACATACATTTAATTATAGCATTGATTAGAAAAAGAACCAAGAAAATTAAATATTTGATTCTTGCTATATGCACTGCTCAATGATACCAGGGAGCAGCTGTCTGTTCTTCATTTATGGCTGTACAGTCCTGACCCTTCAGTCCTCACCTGACAATAGCTGGTAGTAAGAAGGTGATTTATGGAATGGAAAAGTATTTGTTTATCCAAGTTTCCTGCTTCTCCAGATAATTCTGGTGATTTGCTAACATTCTGCAATCACTTCCTGACTCCAATCTGGCTTCTCTGAGCTACCCAGTATGTTGCCAGATCATGCCAGGAAATAATGGGCTATTATTAATTTAATTGTAATGTTAACTAGACTTAATTTACCTTTCCTAACTATTCAAGAAGAGGAAAGGTAACAATGAAAATCCAGATGTTAAAAACTCATTGCCCCCCAAAAAAATTTTTTGTAAAAGGGCTAATCCTTAACCATGTAACTTAGAGAAGACCCACCATTTTTCAGCATAAGCAGCACATACAATATACTGAAAATTAAAAGTCTGAATTATATGCAGAAAAATACTAATTTATATTTTTTAATCTTAAAATATCTGCATATGTTAAAATGTCAAGATTATATTTTAAAAACAATTCAGAATATATATCTGTTGATGAGTTAAGACTAGTAAAAAGACAATCTTCTCCATAGGTGACCTAACATAGGAACAGAATTAAATAAAGAGGTGAAAATCAGGGTCAAATAGCTCTGAAAGGTCTAATTTTATGCACCAAAGGATGCTGAAAAAAGAAAAGACCAAAAGTATAGACAAAACCAGGAACCCTTCCCTCTCACACCCCTATTTAATAGACTGTAGAAAATATTACTTATAAAAATTTTCTGAGAGTTTCATATAATGACTCAGGCTTAAACTAAGACATATCCCGCATTCAGTGGTGTCAGGATGTCTTGGTGAGCCAACTGGTTTCTCACAACTCTTAACTACCTAGGCATCTCAAAGGGCTACAGCTGTTCAGAGAGTGGATACTGGTAGTAGTAAGATATGTATAACTAATGTATATGTTGTTATAATTTCTAACAATATATGGACTACAGAAGTCTTGCAATTTACATTTAGTGAAAATACAACAGAGTGAGAAAACATTTTCCTGGTTTACTGAAATATCCCTAGGTCTACTCTTCAATTTTTCCATTAAATTTTACAATTTTTCCAAATTATTCATGTACTTTTCACATCTCCCCCCTTCTAACTATCCATATTTTTTAAAATATATTTTATTGATTATGCTATTAGTTGTCCAATTTCCCCCCTTTTATTCCCCTCCTTGTACAACCCCTCCCAACTGCATTCCCCCACCTTAGTTCATGTCCATGGGTCATATATATAAGTTTTGGCCTCTATATTTCCTAGACGATTCTTAACCTCCCCCTGTCTATTTTCTACCTACCATTTATGCTTATTCCCTATATCTTTTCCCACTCTCTCCCCCTCCTCTGCCCCCGCCAATAACCCTCCATGTGATCCCCATTTATCTGATTCTGTTCCTATTCTAGTTGTTTGCTTAGTTTTGTTTTGTTTTTGTTTTTAGGTTCGGTTATTAATACTTGTGAGTTTGTTGTCATTTTACTGTTCGTATTTTTGATTTTTTTTCCTTAGATAAGTCCCTTTAACACTTCATATAATAAAGGCTTGGTGATGATGAATCCTTTAACTTGACCTTATCTGGGAAGCACTTTATCTGCCCTTCCATTCTAAATGAGAGCTTTGCTGGGTAGAGTAATCTTGGATGTAGATCCTTCCCTTTCATGACTTGAAATACTTCTTTCCAGCCCCTTTTTGTCTCCAAGTTTTCTTTTGAGAAATCAGCTGATAGTCTTATGGGTACTCCTTTGTAGGTAACTGTCTCCTTAGCTCTTGCTGCTTTTAAGCTTCTCTCCTTATCTTTAATCCTGGCTATTGTAATTACAATGTGTCTTGGTGTAGGTGTCCTTGGGTCCAACTTCTTTGGGATTCTCTGAGCTTCCTGGACTTCCTGGATGTCTATTTCCTTTGCCAAATTGGGGAAGTTCTCCTTCATTATGTTTTCAAATCAGTTTTCAATTTCATGCTCTTCCTCCTCTCCTTCTGGCACCCGTATGTTTAGAATGTTGGAACATTTAAAGTTGCCCTGAAGGTTCCTATGCCTCTCCTCATTTTTTGAATTCTTGTTTCTTCATTCCGTTCTGGTTGAATGTGTCATTCTTCCTTCTGCTTCAAACCACTGATGAGTCCCAGCTTCCTTCCCGTCACTGTTGGTCCCTGCATATTTTCTTTTGTTTCACTTTTCATAGTCTTCACTTTTTCCTCTATTTTGTCACCATACTTAAGCAATTTTGGGAGCATCCTCCCAGTATTTTGAACTATGTATCTGATAGGTTGGCTATCTCTTTGTTGCTTAGTTGTATTTTTTCTGGAGCTTTAATCTGTTCTTTCATTTGGGCCAAAATTTTTTTTTTGGTCTTAACATACCTGTTACGTAGGAAGGGGCAGAGCCTTAGGTGTTCATCAGGGTGAGGCACCCCAAGTTGCTGTGTTGTGACACTACCAGTGGGAAAAGGGTCTGAGAGGGAACAGTGCCACTTGGTCTGCTCTCTGTCAGCTTTCAGTCATTAACTGGGCCATTCTGGTGCTGATTCCTGGGTGGGTTTGTGTACGTTCTAGGACCCTGTGGGTCTCTCCAATGAACTCTCCTGTGAGGCTGGGAGTTTCTCCTGCCACCTCAATCTCCACAGGTTTTTACTATCAGAGGTTTTGAAGTTTATTTCCCCATTCTGGAACCCTGGGTTCTGTAGTCTGTCTCACTCCCCAGTTGTTCCTCCTGGTTTATCTGCACCCAAGTGTGGGACTGCCTGTTCCACCAGCTACCGCCTTGTCTGAGCTGGTCCTCCAGCTGCTGCCTTGCTGTGAGTCCTCTCTGCCCTGGCTGCCTATCTCCACCTCTCCTACCAGTCTTGGCGAATGTTCTTTCTTTAACTCCTTGGTTGTCAGACTTCCATACAGTTCAATTTTCTGTCAGTTCTGGTTGTTTTTTTTAAATGTGTTGTTGTCCTTCTTTTGGCTGTATGAGGAGGCACAGTGTGTCTACCTACACCTCCACCTTGGCCGGTAGTCTATATAGCCATCCATATTTCTTTTCTTTTTCTTTCTTCTTGTCCATTCATTTATATATTTAAATAACACTTATGGCCTAACCTGTGCTAGGCACTTCTTTAGGAGGCAGGGTGGCCTAGATTACCAAGGTAATAGCATTGTATGCAGGGACTTATAGTTCTTATAAGGTAGACAGATAAAAATAAAGAATTAAAAATCTATGAAGACCAGATAATTGAGAACCAGTCTTTTATTTAAAAAATATCAAACAAGCAACCTGCTTATTCCTAGCAAAAGCTGTGATTTCTTGGCAAGTAGAGATGAATCCTTATTTTAAGGATTCTCTCCATTGTTTTATTTTTTAAGGTTTTATTTATTTTTAGAGCAAAGGGAAGGAGAAAGAGAGGGAGAGAAACACCAATGTGTGGTTGCCTGTAATGTGCACCCTACTGGGGTCCTGGCCTGCAACCCAGGCATGTACCCTGACTGGGATTTGAACCAGAGACCCTTTGGTTTGCAGGCCAGCGCTCAATCCACTGAGCTACACCAGAGAAGGGCGATTCTCTCCACTGTTTTTCTAAGTCTCTTTTATAAGTGCCTTAAAATTTGCTGGTAAACAATACATTCAAGATTTCATATAACCTGTTCCATAATTTAAATTGGAAAAGAATTACCAGATGAGCCTTAAAAATGAATATTTTAATAAACTTTAATACTTTTAATGATCACAAGAGCAAAGAGAAAAAAGACAGATACTGACCATAGCTTTGGAGTAGTTCCTCTTTGGTGGAAACAATCAGAGATCGGTCTTTTGCTGATAGAACTATGGCAAGGCACACATAATGCTGCTCAGAAGAATTTGCTCGGCGCACAACAGTCAGAAGTCTGACAGGATGGTTATTTGGAGGAGAACTAAAGTGTTCAATACAAAACCAGCTGGAGTAGCTTAAGCCAGATGGGGGGGGAAAGAACCTTTCACCTAAAATAAAAATATGAAAATAACAGTGAAAGAGTTTGTATTGACTCATGTTTACAGTTAAAAAAAAATTAAAAGCAATCAACTTGAACGACAAAGTAATCTACTGAAAAAAAAAAAACACTCTGAAAAACAAAGGAAGTAATACTTACCACAACCAATGCCACTGACCACGGCCCCATCCGTAAGACCTGTTGTAACAGCACTGTTTGTAGGGGCGTTATGAGGGGCCAAACTGGGCAGGAACAGGCAGCTATTACAGAAAGATGATGTACATATTAGAGTTCAACTGTTTTCTTGTGTTATCACTATGCACTTACCACAGTGAAATAAACTGCCATTATTTAAGGGGCACCTAGGGATAACAGATTACAGAATAAATCTGCATGCCTAACAAAGTCCTTCCCTTCTTTTAATTATGTGAGAGCATGGAAAGATATACTTAAAAATCTTCAACAGCATAATTTTTCATTTAAACTTTATAAGAAAATAAAGTATAATTTGTATATGGTAAATGTGCCAATGTGTACCCTGTTCAAGACATTGGAACAATTTCATTATTGCAGAAAAATTCTCTTGTGTCTCTGTCCAGTGAGTCACTCTCCTCTGTTGCCACTGTTGTGGTTCATTTTGCCTATTTCCAAATATATTTTAATACACTGTTGAATAACCCATGACAATCTTCTTAAAATATAATTTATAGTTTTAGATCAATGTGTAAGAATCCCACAAATAACTGGACACAGATCTATTCTATTAGCATGTGTGTCCATTTCAAGAAGACAGACTTTATAAACTCTTTTATAGTCTCTATAGATTATTTATTGTTGCTTCTGCTACTTCTGCTACTATTGCCTTTTCTGTGACTTGAAAGTATTCACCCACTGGATGTGAGAGTCACTGGATATTATTAATGCATAAGAGACTAACCTAGGTATTTTGATGAAAGGATGATGATAACACCCAAAGAGCTTTTAATGAGATTTTAATTTGAATGTTATCTATAAATTTATTATACTAAATCAGAGGTTGGCAGACATTTTCTCAAGAGGGCCAGACCATAAATATTTTATACTCTGCAGACCAGACAGTCTCTTTCACAGCTACTCTACTCTGCCAGTCTAGCATGAAAACAATTGAAAATACATACATAAATGAGTTGGCTATACTACAATAAAACTTTATTTACAAAAATAAAATTTACAAAATAGATCTGAACTTTGGGCTTTAGGTTAATAACTTTAATACCATATACATTTCTTTAGTATAATAAGTAAATCTAAAAATCTTAAAATAGCATGGTCAAATAACTCAATAATTTGAAAATATATAACATATAGTATATTTTAATCAAGCAGATTTAAAACCAAAGATCTATTTTTCAAAGGCAAGTGCGAGTCATAAAATAATACAATAAGGCTTGGCTACCTTGCAAATTCCTTACCCAAACCCCTCAAGGGATGTGTCAAATTCAACAAAAGCCGGAGTAACTGATGACCCATGGAGTCTGATGTCATGTGGAGTTGTCATGGAGACCAGACACTTTACCCGGGTCAGAGGTACAGTACTTCCTTCTGCAGATTTTACCAGGCTCTTGCATATCCAGTAATGATTATCTTCAGGTAAGCTGAAAACATTATCAGAACCCAGACCATCCACAGATGTGATCATACTACCTATAAGTCAAAGAAAAATAGCACGTATGTTTCTATAATAATGACTTCACAAGGCTGATTTATTTTTAAATACCACGCTTCAGTTTATATAATAATTTTATTATAAACATCAAAGCTTTTATCCAGTTAATGTACTTTATTTTAAAAGTTAAATAGCATGTATTTCCTTTCTTACTTATTATTAAAGTAGTAAACACATTTATAGAAATGTTGGAGACGAGTATAAATAAGAACAAAAATTGCAAATAACCACTATCCAAGCCACTGTTACATGTAATTTAATTATAAATTATAATTAATAATTTTTATAAAAAACAGGTTATACTTTTATGCCACAAAATTATTTATTATTTCTCTTTAAGAAAAGAAAATATGCTAGAAGCATTTATAATGGAAACAAGTCATCTTTCTTATGAAAAAAATTAGAGATAAATAGCAGAAACTTCTCTCATTTTCTCTCCATTTTTTAATTCTTCTCTTACAACTATTAAAATTAAATATGTCACCCTGACCAGGGTGACTCAGTTGGTTGAGCGTTGTCCCATAAAACAAAAGGTCGCCTGTTTAATTCCCAGCCAGGGCACATGCCTGGGTTGCAGTTTGGTCTCTGCTTGGGGCACATGTGAGAGGCAACCAATCAATGTCTCTCTCCCTCTCTTTCTCACTCTCTTCTCCTCTCTCTAAAAATATCTTTAAAAAATATATTTCCCCTTTAAAAAATTAAGTATGCGATCATAAAAGTACCTGAATTTAACAATTCCTATATGAATGTAAATAATAATTTCAAGAAAATACAAATTTTAAACAAACTTCTATTTTTGAGAAATGCATTATAAATGTAATAAGAAGATATTCTCTTAAGATAAACTACATGAATGTAACTGTTACCCTCTTAAATGTGCTAAGCTTAGGCAACCATAAAAACAGTTCAATATTCTCTGAGAGAAAAAACTATTTTTGTTTTTATTCTTTACAGAGGAAATCACAACTCAATTCTAAGGAACTGTGTAAAGTACAATAATAACAATAACAAAAATATATATACACATCTAGTATATTAATTGATAATAAAAACTGTAATACTTTTTGTTTTCCAATAAAACTATGCTGAAACTCAGAAGATCTTAAAGTTTTACAGGAGCAAAAAATCCAGATTGAAATAATGATTGTTTAATCTGATTCTGACCTGAAAGAAAAAAGGCTGAACTAAGTGATCACTATGTTCTTGCACAGCAGCCATTCTACTAAGTTTTCTAAGTTTTATTCTTTCTAAGTTTTCTTCTTTCCTGCTTCAATAGTAATGGTCACTTCAATCCATCAAAACAAATGGCTTATCATTATGGCTAACAGGAATACCAAATAAACTATAAAGTGAAAGACCAACAAAACTACAAAATTACCAATGGGAGGAAATCTAGTGCAACTGAGGTCTCTACTGAGAACACCACCTATACCCTTGAGTGGATGGAGTCTGTTGCTTCTCCAGGGTCATGCCAGATGAGTCAGCAGTGCCTGCATTCTGCTATACCCCAGGCTGCCATCATCATTTCATTAGCCTGATGCAAAACTTCTCCCTGGAGGCTCCATCAGTTGTTCCCTCTATGAAACGGCCAGTTCCTATTGCTGGCACTTCCTTCTCAGTCTTCTTCTCTGTATGAACTCTTGCAGTGCACTGAGGATATCGAGGTCCACATGAACAAACCACCTAACACCTCCCTTTCAGTTGTGTGATTACCTTTCCTCCAATGAGCTTCACCTGTACTTCACTCCAGTTACAATTTGGGCATAGTCCTCTTTGCTTGTTTCACTGCTCCAATTCTATTTGCCATCATCCCACCCCATTCCTCCAGTTTTCTCATTCCTTTTCCCTGACTACATTTGCTTTTTGACTGAGCCATTATTCTCCAGTCCAATAATCTGTCCTTTTCCTCCCAGCCTATCACTAGCTGCTTGGCTTCACTTCTTTCCCTATCTAGCCTATACTCCTTGGTGTATCTCAACTATTTTTATCAGCATTTTAAAATTTCCTGCAGCAGCTGTCTTGTAAACCCATGGCCTGTTAATATTCCAATCAACTACCACTCTTTAGTCCAGGCAAGAAGGACCACTAGGACAATGCAAAGTAGTTATGGATCCTCTGGGAAAGAGTGCTATCCCGTCCAAGCCCAGGGTTATTTTGCAGACAATTCTCATCTCCTCTGGATCTCACTTGTCACATCAATGAACCCTTCCTTACCTGCAGCAGTTAATCAGCCAGATCTTGTGTCTCTCCATTAAATAACAGCAGATAACAACAAACTCTTCTACTTTCTTTTATCACAGTCAAACTTCTTGAAATAATATTTATCCCCTATGGGATTTTCATTTTTAAAATAAACCAAAAGAAGGAAGTTCAAAGGTCAACTTACTTCTCATCTCCGGCTCATAACTCAGGGAACTTGGTTTGTGGACCCTATATTGTTTTAGCAGTTTTTTGTCCCAGGCACCACAATTTAATGGACTTGCCAAACGCAAAAACTCCCTAAAGAAAAAACAAAGTTATTCCTTGATTGAGAATGTTATATAAATCATAAACCAAATATATAAAACATTTGATTTAATAAACCACAACACATTACTTAAAATACAAAAGCAATCCCAACAATTATTTTAAAATAAAATACAATGTTAATTTTATGTGTTAAATACCAAGAACTGAAGAAACTGAGAATATTGTGAAGGGCTAGAAAATGAAATCTAAGGAGCATGTTTTTCTGGAATATGATGTGTCCTCTGCTAGCTCTTCACATAGAATGCAATGACATGCAATTAGTTTATCACCTATGGCTCACCAGCACTGGGTACCAGTACCATCATGTGACCTTCTGAGAGTTCACCAGCTGTGAAAACTGAGCATGTCCAAATGGCTGCTTTCCGTTGATTGCTGTTTATCTAACTAGGCAATTTAAGTTACTTAGTAAAATACTACGATTGGGTATGAAACAGTCTCTCTCCCACTCATTCTCTACTTTTAAAGTAGCAGATTACCAAAAAGCATCAAAAGAAAATACCCATGCTATTTTCAATATTTTAGGATTCTGATCGTATCCACTACATGATGGAAGAAGTGAGTAGGGACTGTCTAATTCACCTTGGTGTTATCAAGGCCTAGCCCACTGGCTGATACAACATAGTTTAATTGTTTACTGCATGGATTTTAAAAAAATCTATCATTAGTTTGGAATTAGTTAAAAAAGGTAAATACATATAAAGTACAATCATTTTTAAGGAAGTTCCTTAAAAATGATGAAAAAGATGTACTTTGGTAGCAGAAAAAATTTATCTTACAAAGAGAGTTGCCAATATTTTACGTGACAAGATATGTAAGTGGTAAGTGTGGTTTTATAAGGAGGGACAAGATGAGATATATTAAATCTGTCTGACTAAGTAATCTTAAGAAAAATACTTTTAAAATGTTGTTTCATCCCTTAAACACAGAACACTGTTTGTCTTCCATTTAAAGGTTATTTAAAAATAAGTATTTCTTGAAAGCTTAAACTACGTAAGGTTTATCTATACCATGGTATACTACTTGGCAACAAAAAGAAACAAACTATTGATACATAACAAGTTAGATGAATTTCAAAGGCAGATAAGTGAAAAAGCCAATCTCAAAAGTCACATACTATGCTTTTATTTGTACAACATTCTCAAAGTAACACAATTATGGAGATGGACAACAGACCAGTGGTTTGAGGGGATGGGGGCATGAACGTAACAGTAAAGGGGCAGCACCAAGGAGATCTCTGTGGTATCTTGTGTGGTGGTTATATACACCTACACAGGTGATAAAGATCAAGGAACCAGAGCATACGTGGTCACACTGTACCAATGCCAATTTCTTGGTTTTGATGCTGTGCTATAGTTACATAAGCTGTGAGCACTGGAGGAAACTGGGTGAAGGGGACACAGAACTTCTCTGATCTGACTTTACAACTTCCTCTGATTCTATCATTATTTAAAAATAATAAAGTGAAACAAATATTTCTTAAAGGAGCTCACACATATAAAAAGTTCTTAAAGTAGATGCAAGCCATAGAGATAGTATGACTTTATTTTTAAGGCAAAGTGAGTTTGCTGAATTCAAGTGGAAGAAATAACCAACAAACAGAAACTTCTGTTCATTAACAACTAGACTTACCTTTTTATATGTGCTATTCTTTGAGCATTTTGCCCATTTTTGTTGTCCGTTGGTTCTGCCCACAGACACTTGAATATTATGTCTATTAAAGCAAGAACTCTTGCATATAAAGGCCCTAAGAACTGCTATTACTAATTACTAATTGTGGATACTGAAATGTGACAAAGAGAACTACTGACCTCAGCACCATGGGCTCCAGGGCCTGAGAGGCTAATCTTTCAAACATCCGCTGGAGGGGCGGGTGCAGTGCGTGGTCCTCATCAGCCAGTGCAGCACTACACCGCTGCAGCAGTCGTGCATGAAGACCAGCTTCACACATGACTTGCTGGTTTCTTTCTGTGTGCACCAGGGATTGTAAAATATTTGCCACAGCAAGTTGAAGGTCCAAAGCATGCTAAAGTTAAAGAAATCCACACCACCAGGGCATTCTTAATAAGAGAGGTGATAGTTCTCTGCACACGAAGCACACCTTTTACTAGGAGGTCTCAACATGATACAAGTCACATTCAGATGCTTTAAGCAGCTGGCTTAGAGACACAGCAGGTCCAGAAGAGATCAAGGCACACAACTCCTATGCTCATTTTATAAGCACAGCCAGATGGACTCCATTCTATTCCAAGTCTTTTATATTATATGACTATATAACTAATAATAGCATTTTTATTTTTACGGAAATAGTGCCTGCGAAGTCCTTCCACAGTGGGTAAATAATCAGTTTAAAGAAAGTCCTATTATTTACATTTGTGACACTTTAGACCTTTGAGGCCATATATTTTAACAAAATTTGTCAACCAAACTCTAGTTCATCCAAACTCTTGAGTGCTACAAATCAAAACACATTAAGTAGCTTTAAAGTGGTATCTTCAGTCACTTTTCTTTCTGTACTACTTATTAACGCCTTCCAGTGTGGAGCAGGATTTACAAGGAGAAATACAGTAATTTTCACACCAGAAAGGCATTATATATTCTAGAACATTCATAGCTATCATTAAGAAAAGTAATAAAATTAATATAAATTAATGAAAATTAATAGAAAAACTCTCTATATTTTTTCCTTAACTCACTTTGGTATATGATACAGATGGCTTCATATCACTTTGCATCTTTCTGCCCCCATTCCCTTGCTCATGCAGTCACACTCACAGCCTGTCACTCACTGAGATGTAAAGGAGCTAACATATATAAGCTTACTTCTGGCTGTGTCACTGACCCCACAGAGGCCAGGAGGTCCAACATAGCAAGCATGGCTCCAGGATGGATGATGACAGCATCAGAACTCTGGAGAGATGAAGTTGCCACATGTAGTTTCGGGTCATTTTTAGGAGGGTATATGGGAGGAGTTGAAACACAATGATATGCATGCCTATGACAAGAGAAAGAAGGATAATTTGGCATTTAATTCCAACTACATTCTCCGTTCATTTTCTTCATCTGTTTCCTTTATCCACTGATAAGCAAAAAGCCTTGTAATTCAAGGCTGGGCTATGACACGCCTTAAGTTTTGGATATAAAAATGCAGTATATTGTCAATTCCCAATGAGTCACATATAGACAATTCATTGGTCACTTTCTTTAGGCTCTTACATGTTTTTACCATTTACTATTTGGATTGTTTCATTAAAGAATGGCACATGATGACTAGAGTTAACACTGCTCTATGATATATTTGAAAGGTGCTAAGGCAGTAGACCCTAAAAGTTCTCATCACAAGGAAAACTTTTTTTATTGTATCTATATGAAATGATAGGTGTTAACTAAATTTACTGCAATAATCATTTCATGATATGTGTAAGTGAAGTTATGTTGTATACCTTAAATGTATACAGTGCTATATGTCAGTTATATCTCAATAAACCTAAAAGAAATAAAAAAGAATGGCACCTGTACCAGAAGATGTAAATAGGTGAATCCACAGTGAATAGGTGAAATCCTAGCTCTAGGAAAGGTGACAGTTCTGATAATAGGTGAAGAGAGTACAAGTTAAGTTAAATCCCTCAATAAAATTATTATCTTTTGAATACCTATGTGTTTTTAACCTTGCTTTAAACCACAGGTAACAGAATCAAGAACAAGACCAAACTGGCCTACTCCATAACTGGGTCAGTGGAGCCAGGGTTGGCTCAGAATCTTAGCCACCATTAGCATCAGGGAGTTTTCCTTTAGCTTATTGGGAACTATACTCACCGTCTTTTATATTCTCTCTCCTACCACTGAAAATATTTGTCACAATTTTTAAAAGCTGAGAAGGCATACTTTACATAACAAGCTCCTGTGAATTAGGAAGCCTAGCCATGTCCTAAATATACAACATTTCTTCTCATCAATGATCTTCACTTTCTATTTCATACTATCCTTCTACAATTCATAAGTTTTGTACATTTTGTATCTTGGCTCTAGAAAATAGATGCTTGCAGCTTTAGCCTATGGAAGCTCTTTGTTCCAATGAATTGGTTTAAGCATAATTTGTCTAGTACTGAGCTGTGTCACCGAGAGCAGTGCAGTTTCAGCTCTCTGGCACAAGAGCAGCTTGGGAAACAGATGCTTTAAGTCAGTGATTTAGAAGCAAAGAATTGGCACTGCCAGGTTTCTTTCTTTCTTTCTTTTTTTAAAGTGCCATTTTCTTTTTAATAGAGACCACAAAAGTATTCAGCTTCACATATTAAAAAAACCACAGGGACTCTCTTAGTTTACTTAAAGTCAGGGTATCTTCCACTCACTAATTTTTTCAACTCCCTGTTTTTCGGATTTTGTTCAGAAAGATTTAATTTCTAAGATACATTACTAAATGTTTATTATCAATAGTTATCCTCCTATGTTAACTCCCTTTAGTCTTTAAAATATTTTGACCCATCTAGAAAAAGATTCCTAATTCCTCTACAGTATAATAAGAATTCCTAACCATTAAGAATTTTCATAAAGACTGTTTTCGTTACACATAAAACAATAACCCATACTTGAGGAAAAACATAGATTCTAACTGAGTATTTAAGTTATAGGCCTTCCAAAATTATTTCTGAATTTCCAGATTTAATATAGATTTGAGCTTTAACTACGAATATACTCAAACTCTTTACTAATATTTAACTATTACAGTAGTAAGCTTTTTAAAAAATCTTATATGAGGAAACAATATTCTGATACAGAAATCCTGTCCATTTTTCTCAAACTAGAAAAATATTTCAAGTATTGTACAAATATAAAACATGGTATATATTAACTAAAATTAGGCCTATTTTTTAAATAAATATTTTATTTATTTATTTATTTTTAGAGAGAGGGGAAGGGAAAGGGAAAGAGAGGGAGAGAAGCCTCAACATGTGGTTGCCTCTCATGCGCCCCCTACTGGGGGACCTGGTCCTCAACCCAGGCATGTGCCCTGACTGAGAACTGAACTGGCAAGCCTTTGGTTTGCAGGCCTGTGCTCAATCCATGAGCTGCACCAGCCAGGGCTAAATTAGGTCTATATTTATAAGCATTATATAACATTAATTCTTACTAAGTCATTCGTTATCAACATAGGAATGGCACTTTTTAAATTTAGAGATTATAGTAAGCTTATTAAATGGGTAATTTCCAAGCAAGACCTAACAATTTTCAAAGACAGAATAAAATGAGTTAGTTAATTTTTATGTTGCAGTTTCTTTTAAAACCTAGAATAATTGATTGCTGCTTCATATTTCAATCTAAACTCATATATATATATATACACACACATATACACACACACACACATAAAAATTATCATTTAGTGTGTAGAGGCACTAAGTAATGGGTACCATGTTTAATGATAACTAGTACTTGCCACCTTTTTCTCCATTCCAGATAATTCTGGAGTGTCTTGGTTATTATTCTGCATTTTGTTTGTACTTCCTCTAACTCTGATTAAACACTGTTCAGCTATAATCCTATTCCATTATCCTTCTGGATAATGAATAATAATGAAAAAGATTATGAGTTTTAGTTTTCAAAATATATAGTTTCCTAGTTCCTTTCCCCCCAATTCTTACACTAATTCGAGAATATTCTCTTGGATTTCATATATCAGAGAAGTCTCACAAGCTCAAAACTTCCATAGTATCTGAATACTCCACAAGCCATAAAAACTAATACATTGTTGGTTTCTCCTTTTGCCAACAAAAACATGTTTTGCCACAAGATGCCCATTAGCTGATGTAATTTGTTATGTTCTCAGAATGTTCTAATTTGGAAAATTACTATATTGTATTTGTAAAATAAAAACAGTTTTTCTTATTAGCTTATGATTCTTATCACTGAACAAAATTTATGTAACCTAGCCAGAATGGCAAATGTAAAATGCCAACACTGGTCTTATTAGCATGAACATTTTCAGGAGCTTCTCTGAGGTGACATCAGCATGTGAGCCCCACTAGAATTCTAATAGACAAGATCCACTTAACCACTGATACTGATTCAGGGACAGTTTCCTGTTACACCAAAGACAAATCATCCTTACAGATGGCTATGTTGCAAATGATGACAAAATGTTTTTGATCTAAGGCTTTAAATAACTCTTTATGATAAGAAATAAAATGCTGTTTTCCCTTTATCAAATTACCATTTACATAAATGGTAAATTCTGACAGATTTTTTTTAATGTGTTCCTTTAATCTGTAAGCTATTAAAAGTATTTTATATTTTTAATACTTTAAAAGGATTAAATATTTTTAAACTGCTTTGTAAGACTTTACATTTATGACAGAATTATAAATGTAATTTTTAAAAATAAGTATAACTAGTAGTAACTGAAACAATTTTCTAACATCCAGTAGTTCTGTGTAATAGTGAGAACACATGAATCTTCAAACCTGAAGAATACCTTTTGCCTCATTCATTTTAGCAACACAAGAAAAACACTAGATCAACTCATACTGATTTTATGGTCTCTTAAATTAAGAAGTGCTCTTAAAAAAATGAAAAGTAGTAGTAGGTTTAAAATACAAATATGTTGAACAATGCTAAATTCACTTAAAACTATTCTGAACTATGCCATGATTTACTGGAAAAAAATGAGCTGTAAGTCCCAGTGTAAATTTAACAGAAGAAGGGAAACATTAAGTCTATATACCTAATGAACATTACTACTGAAATACATTAAAATACAGAATCTGTAACAAATACTTTTAACATAAAAACTCCAATTATATTCAAGTTCAAAGTTAGAACAATAGCAATAAAATTAAACAACACAGCAGAACTACAGGATTCATTTTTAGGAAGCCACATTAATGCAAGCCTTAAGGACTTATATATACTTGGTCACAAGGAAAAGAGGGGAAGGTAGAGTACTTGGTTCCAAGTGCACAGAATATGGTCATGGATCGTAATTACGGAATATGGATCTTAATTGGACTCTTGCCAATCAGCTGTTGGTTCTTTATATCCCATAAGCTTTATATATGAGGTAGACTAGTTTAGTTTAGAAAGAGATTTACACAGAATTGATGAACGCAAGAGCTGGGACAGGTTTTTTATTGTCTTTTTCAGGGCTTAGCTTTGACAAATCTCCATAATAGCATCACATTTCAGCTGGTTGAGAAAACACACATTTCCTTGCCAGTGCTGTGATGTTCACTGGAGAGCAACAGTGAAAACCAAAAAAATTGATCCCATGGCACCTTTAAAGTAAAAAGAAAAAGCAGGAAAGTATTCTATTTAAAGAGGCATTAAGCCCTCGTTTCTACACTGATTTTAATAAAAAAATATGCTGCTCTAAAGCAAAATGCATATTTTAGTCTAAATAACAGTTGGATGATACATGTCCTCCCTATCTTCACAGCATCAACACAGTTTACTCTCATAAGTATCATCAGAAGTTGAGTATTTTGAAACCTAAAAAAAATTAAATAGCCCCCAAAATTGAAGTTACAAGGCACAATCACATATTAACATATAATTAAGCACAAAAGAAAAAAGCCCATGTAAATAAAGATCAACTTCTGTTATAAGATCAGTACCTTTTCCTGGACAAGGCTGGTGTACCCCAAGGAGAGGGGAGAGAAGACTCACTTGTCAGGCAAGGAGGGATCTGTTCTGCACGACTACAGACAACAAAACAGACAGGGTGGTTTAGATAGGTTAGAACAGAACACCAGGTGGCAGTCGGTTAGTTTCACAAGAAATACCAGTAGAAGTTTAATAAGGAACACCTCCATACTTAGCAGGAACAACAAACAAGACTACCACACACACACTGAGAGAAACAGAAAAGCCTGCTTAAGGCCGATGCTTATCTATTAATGTTAACATTTAACGCATTTGTTAAACAGAGTGCTATAAGCCTTGTTTTTGACAAAGCAAACTAAAAAATGAGGCTTTTCAACTAAGAAAAGGAGAAAACAAGGAAAAAGAGGTTGAATCTAAAATGTATAAAATTCAATTTTAAATAGCTTATTCCATGAACACAACTATCCCATGTTTCCTATAAATGTATAATATTATATGAATTTTTATTTTCAAAATAGGAAAAAATTGGAAAATAATTTTCCTAACATCACTTTTATTTTCTTATTTAAATATTAGGGTCTAAAATATTATTAAGAAACAAGAAACAGGTAGTAGATATTTCATAATAAAGATAGTAAAACCTAATAGAAACTCTATCCAACAGTTATTTGCTTTATTTATGGGGGCAATATAAAAACAATTCATTTATTTCATGAAATAAAACTATGGTAACTGTCAAAAGTGATAATGCTTGGGACAATTTAGCAGCATGATCACTCTTACATTACTTTCAAAGTGAGAACTTAATTGAAAACACAGTTTAAAAACTGAAGTGAGTGATTTAGGTAAGTGGCACTCCTATGATCTCCCTTAGACTCTGGGTTTCCCTCACAGATTTCACCATGCTCTATTGTAATTATTTATGTGTTTGAATTTAAGCTACAGAATGGCCATGACCACAGCAGTCTTGTGCTGAGCTGAATCCACAATGCCTAGCACAATGACTTGGCACTTGTTTAACAAAGAATGAGTAAGTGAGTCTGAATTATGTCTTAACCTATCAATGACTTTTAGGGAGTTTTCCTCATTTTTTCAAGGAGTATGTTGAGAATATACCATGTGCCTGGAAATAAGTATGCTCATAATTGTGTTCTCCTGTTGATGACTAATATCGTTCAGTCCAGATGTACCTAACATTGTTGATAACAGATGAAAAAGAGAACAATAATAAATATTACCATTAAAAAATCTTCATAGAAATTGTTTCATTAAGTGCTTTAAGAGTTAACTGACCTTAGATTTACAAATAATACACAGATGTCCATGTTGAAAAACTTAACATCAAAGCAATAGTAATATTTACAAATAAAGTGATAGACAAGTAATTAAGAGAGAAGATTCATTTGTTTTCACTTTCCTTCAGGTTACCTTATGATTCAAACCTTAATGATGAAGTCTCACATAGTATACCCTTTAATTCAGAGCACAACAGAGCCATACCTGTCAAAAGAATCTGTGGCTACTTTGTAGAGATAAATAAAGAGTTTACTGCAGTGCAGTAAAGTGGGTGAAACTGAGTCCATCGAGATTATGTCTTCCTCTAAAAGTCTTTGAAACGGCTGTGTATTGGAGGGGAAGATATTCATTGGACTTATTTTTCTTAGGTCTGAGAAGCAGCCAAGAAATCGAACGGCATCTGCCAACTTCTCATACTGAATCTCTGTTTTGAAGAAATGAGAGTTGGCTGGCTCATATCGCATGGCTGCAGTCAGTGTGCAGAACACGGTGTGGAGAAGTTCAAATACTTGATTCTGGTTCACTTTCTCCCAGCCATTCTTCGGTGGCAAGCTCAAAGATCTTTCCATAGCAACAAGCAATGACGTTATATACACAAATCCTCCAACTTTCCTGAAAACTGTTCGTGACCGATGGCTTTCTCGAAGGACTGACAGGAGGGCCTATGGGGGACCAAAAACAAAATCAAACAAAACAAAAAACCCCAAGTAAAAAATCTTATAATTCAAATAAAAAAATCATACTGGAATGCTCAAGGGATACAACACCATTCTGTGAACATCTGACATTACTGTTTTTGTGATTTAACCAATACACAGTCCTGTGAAGCATATCAAATAGTTTCCTAATTAAAAACTGCCATAAAATCAGAAGATATTTTAGGAAACACTAGACACATTCCTTTTGATAAGTCTGTATTCAAATCATGGCTGAAAAGATTTTCCTATGTCTTTGATAGCATCAATGAATTCAGTAATTTTTACAATGTTGCATTGGTAAATCAGTTAAAATACTTAATCTAGTATAATTTTACACAATCATGAAAACTTACAAATGTGTGTGTACATAAACTGATTTATTTTAGAAAGGGTCTGGGCAGGCAAGACCTTAAGTATGTCAATTCATATGAAGTTGCCATATACTGATGCTCTGGAAAGAGGAGTCAACTCACAGTTCTTATCAGACATTCTTTCTTGCAAAGTGAAATGAGCCCGAGGGCCTAAAGAATTCTTTTTTCTGTAACAGGTGTAAGTGCTAAGAAATAAAACCTAAAGTTCAAATAAATAAAACCTATTGTATTACCTATTTTCTGAACTGTCATACTTTCATCTTAGTTTAATATTAAAAATAACATTTTATAAAATTACCTAACAATTTATGGGGTACTTATTAGGTACTGGGCCCTTACTACATACTAGGCACTTCTTTAAGTGCCTTTATGCATTAAATGTGTTAGGCAGTATTATTATTACTGCTTTATATAAGATGAATTGAGGCCAAACATGGTAAAAGACAGTACAGCTTACACAATGGCAAGGGAGGATTTAAACCCAGGCAGTCTGACTGCCCTATTTACGCACTTAACCTTGACCTTACTGCCCCAAACAGTAATTTGAAATCTGTCTGCAGATACAGGGGCTCCTTTTTCCTCTGTTTTAGCCATTGGAACATCATGGGTATTTAATATTACTTCAGATCAGTTTATAATCATTACAAGTGAAAAGTCCATTTCATTAATATCTCTCACACATTTCTAATGACATGTGAAGAAGGGAAAGGCTATACATTAATATATAATTACCTTTTTTTGAAATATACTGCTTTAGAAATTATTAACACCTCATTATACATACCTATACTTTATTATTTAAAAGATAGGAAATATGTGATCTATATACATAAATATAATATAAAAACACAATGTATTTTTTCCTTTATTCCGCAACTAATAAACTTCCATTTTAACAGGATATGGTAATAGTGAAGTTTCCATATCTTGTCAAATTTAATGAACTGTACTCATACCTATAATATCAATTCATATTAACACAAGATTTTATAACTTAAAAAAAAGTTGTATAAGCAAGCCTGAAAATTAAATGCGAAGGCCAGAGTATAAGTAATGCTTGGGTTGAAATTGACTCCAACATTAAAAAGCATTTTGCTATGGCCAGTTACTTAACCTTTCTGTGTCCGAATTTCCTCTTATGTAAAACCAAGACAATAAACAAGACAATAGCAACAACTTACTTCACAGGAAATTCATGTAAAACCCTTAGCAAAGTGCCTGGCATATAAGCCCATCACCATCATAATCTTCAAAAACACATTGGTGGAAACCAAGTATTATTTTATACATGAAGAAGAACGAGTTCAGAGCTAAAGTAAGATGTACAAAGTCATATCATAGTTTAGAATTATGACAGGACTTAGAAAAACAGTGCTTATTAATCTTTAGTCCAATGCTCTATACTATGTACTTCTCTAGGTAAACCCATCTACTGCCACCTCAGAACTGGCACAATTACATTATCAGAGCATAATCTCAATATTTGAAAATTTTCAAATACCATGAATAATTTAACATCCTGCTGAAATCTGTACCTAATGAGATGTAGCAAACACCAAAATTAAAATGAGCTACGGATGCTAGGTGTTTACACAAAATCATTGGCTATGTATTACCTACATTTGCAGAAATATAATGCATACAATTAAAATTTGTGCATCAGTGGAATTATAAAATATTACATCACATGAAATGTTGGGTTTGTGTACAAACAGCTACAAACTAAATTACAAAGGCCTGTGTCTGTCTATGGAATGGGGGGTACGGAGAAGTAGTTCTAAATGTAGCAAAAATAGAAACTGAAATTGGGATTTTCCAAACGCTCCTCACTGTCTCCCAACTCTACTTCATGCCCTCATAGCAGTGGAATGCTAGAACTGGCTCATACTGGTTCTTGAGAACCAACTGTTTTATTTTTGGAATTTTGCATGCCAGTTGTTAAAACACAACCATAAGTAAAAATTAAGTTCTATAATTTTACAACTAAATAACTTTAAAAACAAAAGTAGTAAATACCCAAAACTCACTAATTCCTAGTTATTTTCCACATTTTGCAATTAATTGTTCTCTTGAAATATTGGACTGGCCAAAGACTCCATTACACTTTTTCCATAAAATAAGACACTTTTTCATTTTCACCAACTACTCTACTGATTGTATATTTTGAGTATGTCAGCTATCTCCTCCTATTGGCTTCTAGTGGGTAGAGGCCAGGGGTGCTGCTAAACATCTTCCAGTGCATAAGACAGCCCCACAGCAAATACTTGTTTGGCCAAAATGTCAATAGTACCAAGAAACTTTGACATGTTTGATCAATCACAGCACCTTCTTCATACACTGCATAAATCTTTTTTGCATTTCAGTTGCATTTTTACCTTTCCTGAAATAATAAAGCATAACATGCCAAAAATGTTGCGTATCTTCTTCCATCTTCAATATTAAAATGGCTGCACAAAAATTCACCAATTTTGTTAAGTTTTTTTAAATGAATGCTGATATGGCAGCTGTCACAATATAATCTAACAAAATTGTTTTGAATGAAGTTAAAGACAACCAAGCACTACCAGAGTCACCATACAGAAAAAAAAAATGGACTTTTTGGCCAAACAAATACTATATAATGGGGTGCTATTGTGTATCCTTTTTCAATCCACATTCAGTAACACATTAGTTGCCTGAAACATGTCACAGCATAAATATTTACACCATAGAAATTAATAAATGTAATACATCAGGACTTTCCCCCACCCCCAATCTGAGTCAGTTATTACCATTTACCAGAACAATACTGCCTTAAAAGTACAGGGCAGTCAGCTAATTACCTCTTAGTAGCTTTATCTACCAATTTTTGCAAATCCAATAAAAAAGGAAAATCCAATCCAAGAAAAGAGGAAAATGTATGTTAAAAACACTGGCAATCTTAAAATCTTTTGATGACACTTATTTTGTTCCCCTCAATAATCCCTTCAAATACATATATGTTCCCCGATATTAACAGCTATGTAGATTTCCTTCTTGTCTAAAAGAAAAACTGTGGTCAGATTAATTTTGCTTTTAAAATAAAACACATACTCAAAGTGTCATTATACTCAATCAAAACAGGATAAAATACATAATAGCATAAAGAAAAAATGCAAACTTCTCATTACTGATGAGAAAGTAACGGACTAAAGTAAAAAGAAATACATGATTCTCGAAAGTAGCTATTACCAGATTTTGCTGTGTAGTGCATTCCTTTGTGTAGTGTGCGCCCATGTTTTTGTGCGCATTATACATGGGATTAGGATGCCCATTATTATACCCATGGCACATAATCATTATACCCACATATATAATGCATATCCTTATTTTTCCCTCAAAAATTTGGGCAAAAAGTGTGCATTATATACAGCAAAATACAATATTTCTGTGATGTCTGTGGCAGGGATGGTGTGAAGATACAAGAAGAGGATGTCAGAGGGGAGGAAGAGAGCATCCTGAAGTCCCTGGAGGCAAAGTTAAAGACACTGCCTGTTCTTCTGCTATTACTATTCTGACATAATTTTAGAATAAAAATGGCAAGAATAGTTCACAATAGTTTTAAGTCAGTTAAAAATAACCACAGATTTTAGTAGTAAAAGAGAAGTAACAACACACTTATCAAACCTACCTTTAAAATGTCAGTCTTCAACTGTAGTTCTGTTGGTGGGGCTGAATGCATCAACCCCAGGAGAGTGCCCATGTCATCATCCCCGTTTGGAGAGAGCACCAGCTGTTGGATAATCATCAGGGCATGCTGCCGGCATTGAGGGTACTTCACTATATTATGTGCACATCTTGCACCTCCAAATTCTCGGAAAATTCCTGAAGAAGGGAGAAAAAAATTAAATTTGGTATTTTTGTATGAAGAGTAACTCAAAAGAATGCATATAAAACAACACAGCTACTTCACCTGTTAAATTATAATAAAAAATTATACTGGGGATGGTGTCAGCAAAAAAAAAAATACAAATTTTCTCTAGATTTCCTTAAATGTAAGATTAATATCACCATGTCCTTCTTCTCTAAATCTACAACATTAAAAAATTACAAAGGTAACAATGAAGAGACCCGATTTTTTTACATTAAGTTTTTAACCTGAATAATAATACTTGAAATCAATTTTTGTAAAAAGCTTTCAGATGAACAATACCCTCAAGTAAATGAGATTTAAATCAAACAAAGTTTCCAAAATAGTATTAAAGAAATAAATGAAGTATAATTATTCTATGAGGAGAAAAATTACAGGGAACCAAACTTTTTAGTTGGGCAAAGCACACAAAACATCACCATAATGCTCCAAATGCCTTATGCAGTTGATTTATTTAATCCTCACTACTGTACAGATAAGATAAGACATACAGAAGTTGAGTAATGTGGCCAAGATCACACAGCTAACAAAGGACAGAGTAGGATTTATGCCTAGAAAGCCCAGCTCTATAGCCTGTGTTCCAGTCCACAAGTGATACTGTTCTCACATCAGATATCAAGTATTTAAAAAATGGACCAACTGATCTAAATCACCAACTAATATTTTCTCCAAATTAATCATTCTATCCCTTATGCTTTTAGGATACCTTGTATATGCCACTATTATAATATTTTATATGTCAAACAGTCTTAGTATTTGTTTATATGTTTGGTCTCCCTTTAAACTTCTGGTTTGTGTTTCATAAATATTTCCTGATAAAATAAATGTCAGCATATTTTGCTGTAGCAGCCACTGACCTCTTTATTTAGTGACTTTCTATTTCTTAACTTTTTAAGAATTATATAACCTTGAAATACATATAAGTTATTATGTGCTTGAGATTTTGCATATGGAAGACTATGTTTACTTCCTGGTTGCCAGTTAGTGTCCACGAAATAATCATAATGACTAATGTTTTTTAATAGTTCTATGAGCAAAGCATTGTTTTAAGTGACTGAAATTACAGGGCTCACATCTTTTACTTTTAAAACTGATTTTAGAGAGAAAGGGGGATGAAGACAGGGTGTGGGGAGGGGGGCAAAGGGGGAAGGAAGGGGGGAGAGAGGGAGAGAGAGAGAGAGAGAGAGAAAGGGAAAGGGAAACAGAGAAACATCAATTTCTTGGTCCACTCATTGATTCTTGTATGTACCCTAACTGGAAATCAAACCTGCAATCCTGGCACATCACACAACACTCTAACCAACTGAGCTAGCCAGCCAGGGCAGTAATATCTTTCATAACAAGAAGAAGATAGTTGATGAGAAAAGAATTTTGTGAAAATGTCTGGTGGTCTGGGAGATAAAAGTAAGTGACTTTTAGTCATACAGAATAAGCTCTCCACTCTCTTATATTAGAACTGTGGGCCATGCCACCAAAAGCTAACTTGTCAATAAATTCTTAGTTAGTATACCATTATTACATTTCTGATTATTTCAGCCAACTAAACCCAGTTAGTGGAAATAAGAAGATTATGCATTGTATCATGAACAACCTGCTAAAATCACACCCATTAAACTTCATCATACTCACTGTTTGACTTAACTATTAAATTCATTCAACTGTATCTTGCTTGGCATTTGCCCCAACTGTATTTACATAATTGCTTATACAGTTACATGGTTCCATCTTTTTCCCATCAGTTTGTAATTCCTTTGGGGCAAGAATTATCATATCTTTGTAGCTTTAACACCTGGTATTGTGTATAGAACACATTATATTTCATTTATTATTCTTATTCTTAAAATATATTTTAATCACGTTGAATACTGGGTTCTTCTGCATTCAGGCAAATAGGCATGCACTTGTGCATTTGCTTGTTTGATCGATCATTTCTGTTCATTCATTTGTTTGTTCATTCTTGGCTATCCATAACTCTTAAACAATTCAAATTCCTCAGCATGGGCTAAAAAGCTCTCTATGATCTGTGCACAACCTACTCGTCTGGACTCACCTCCCTGTCACTTACTCCTCTCTCAAGTTGTATTGACATTGTTGTCTGACAGGTTTCTGATGTTGGCGAAAATCTCAAGAATCTTTTTTCAAAGCAAGAGTGATATTTTACATAATACAGTTGGACTGTCAATTAATCATAGGTAGAAAAGGACTGAAGACAAGTTGAAAACAAAGATAAAGTAAAAGATTTAATAAATCCAATTTACCTAAGAGAGGCAACCTTTATTAGAGAATCATTTTTCAATATTTCCCAAGGTTGTAAATTATAACATTCTAACCTGAATTATTAAAAAATTAACAAAACTACCATATGAAACAGATATGTTGGAAAATATTTATTTTTTAAAGTATATTTTATTGATTTTGCTATTACAGCTATTCCATTTTTTTTCCCTCCCCTTTATTCTCTGCTCCACACCCCCTCTCCTACCAGCATTCCCCTCCCTTAGTTCATGTTCATGGGTCGTACATATAAGTTCTTTGGCTTCTACATTTCCTATACTATTCTTAACCTCCTCCTGTCTATTTTAAACCTACCATTTATGCTTCTTATTCCCTGTACCTTTCCCCCAATTTCCTTCCCCCGCTCCCTGATGATAACCCTCCATGTGATCTCCATTTCTGTGATTCTGTTCCTGTTCTAGTTGTTTGCTTAGTTTGTTTCTGGGTTTAGTTATTGATAGTTGTTAGTTTATTGTCATTTTACAATTCATATTTTTGATCATCTTCTTTTTCTTAGATAAGTACCTTTAATATTTCCCATAATAAGGGCTTGGTGATAATGAACTCCTTGAACTTGACCTTACCTGGGAAGCACTTTTTATGCCCTTCCATTCTAAATGTTAGCTTTGTTGGATAGAGTCATCTTGGATGTAGGTCCTTGCCTTGTATGACTTTGAATACTTCTTTCCATCCCCTTCATGCCTGCAAGGTTTCTTCTTAGAAATCAGCTGATAGTCTTATGGATGCTGCTTTGTAGAAAAATGTCTCCTTTTCTCTTCCTGCTTTTAAGATTCTCTCCATATCTTTAATCTTGGGCAATGTAATGATGATGTGCCTTGCTGTGTGCTTTCTTGGGGCCAACATCTTTGGGACTCTCTGAGCTTCCTGGACTTCTTGGAAATCTATTTCCTTTGCCAGATTGGGTAAGTTCTCTTTCATTATTTTTTGAAATCAGTTTTCAGTTTCTTGCTCTTCCTCTTCTTCTTCTGGCACCCCTATTATTCAGATGTTGGAAAGTTTAAAGTTGTCCCAGAGGTTCCTATGCCTTTCCTCATTTTTTTGAATTCTTGTTTCTTCATTCTGTTCTGGTTGAATATTTATTTCTTCCTTCTTCTTTAAATCATTGATTTGAGCCCCAGTTTTCTTCCCTTCACTGTTGTTTCCCTGTATATTTTTCTTTATTTCACTTTTCATAGCCTTCACTTTTTCCTCCATTTTGCGACCATACTCAACCATTTCTGTGAGCATTCTGATGACCAGTGTTTCGAACTCTGCATCTGATAGGATGGCTATCTCTTCATCACTTACTTCTATTTTTGGAGTTTTGATCTGTTCTTTCATTAGGGCCATATTTGTGTGTCTTGGTGCACCTATTATGTTGTAAAGGGCGGAGCCTTAGGTATTCGCCAGGGCAGAACAACCCAGTTTGCTATGTTGTGGAGCTCTATATGGGGGAGGGGTCACAGAGAGAACAATGCCCCTTGCTCAGCTCTTGGCTGGCTGGCTTTCAGTTACTTCCCATCCACCCTACAAGCAAATTGGGCCCTTTAGGTTCTGATTCCTGGGTGGGTGGGTTTGTTCTAGGACCCAGTGGGTCTCTCCAACAAATGTTCTTGTGAGGTTAGGTGTTTCTCTGCTGCTGCAACCCCCACAGGTTTGTATAGCCAGAGGTTTTGAGACTTTCTTACCCTGAGCTAGAACCCTGAGTTGCTCAGTCTGTCTTGCTTCCCCCAGTTGTTACTCTCAGTTTACCTGCAGGCCAATGTGGGACTACCCAGTCCTCCAGCCGCCACCTTGCCACGTGTTGTCTCTGCCTTGGCTGCCTGGCTCCGCCCCTCTTATTGGTCTGGATGTTTCCTCTTTAACTCTTTGGTTGTTGGATTTCCATACAGTTTGATTTTCTGGCAGTTCTGGTTATTTTTTGTTTTCAAATTTGTTGTTGTCCTTTTTTGGTTGTTCGAGGAGGTAAAGTGTATCTATCTACATCTCCATCTTGTCCAGGAGTCGGAAAATATTTAAATAAGCAAAGTTATTTGACTAAGAGTCTATATTTCGTAAATAAAAAATACAGAAAAGAATACTTCAAACACAAGGCACACTATAAAAAGGAATAAAATATGTGAACATACTTTGAAATAATAGCACTGTTTTTTATTTTGTCATTAACATACTGATAAAGGTCAAAAGCACTGCATTTCTAGAGATATGATAATACCATCACTGAATCAATATTGTTTTCTCTTACATGATAAAGATATTTCAGAAGCAAGAATAATTAGAGAAGATATAACCAGAGACATGATCCTCCCAAAACACTTGCTAATAGCTTTTCTAGTTACCTGCATTTGTGTTGGATCCTTGAAGGAGCACTGTCAAGGTCTCCATAACCAACAAAGCCAGGTGTTTTTGGTCTTCAGTTGAACTATTATTTCTTGTGTCCCCTAGGAAAAAGAATCAAAGGTCCAAATCACAAAGTTATAATCTTATATTTTGCTTGATTCAGTTTTCTTTTAATAATTTAAAAAATATTTGTTTAATGTTCACTTTTACCATTAATACAACTGACATACTACAACTTTTAAAAATGATACACATGTTCACCAGCTATCAAAACTAAGGTCAAAATCCATGTTCACATATTTTATTTTGATGGGGCTAGAAAGTTACAGTTATCTAACAAATATTTAAAAGGAAAATGTCAACAAACTTAAATGTCTTCTTTTCACTACGATTTTCCTCGCAAAGAAGGTCAACAGGAGAATGCTAGATTATAATGCACCAGAGACAAAGAAAAGTTTAGGAATAGTGCTGTTTAACTTGTATTAATTCATTCAACGCACTTAATGCTTAACTGAGTGCGAAGTACTACCATGATTTTATCAGCTTTATCAAAAAGGACAAAAACCATAAAATTTGATAATACTGTGTGCATACATATCATGAGAGATATATCTATTTGCTCTCTGTAATTAATAAAAACATTATGAGACACCTAAACATTCCAGCTCTTTCTAGAAGCTTTTCGAATTAGCTCTAAAAACAGTAGTAGACACTAGTCATGTGGATCATAAATGTCTTCCTCAGCTTAAATTTTCTTTCACCATGGTGATACATTTCTAGGTGCTACCCACTCCCTCCCCAATTCCCCAGCAGAGGTTGAATGAACAAGTTAACTCTGGGAAATATTCACAATGATGTCATGAAAATGTACATCAGTGAGTCATTCAAGTCAATAACCAAATGAAAGGCAAAACATGAACAAAACACCCTACCTAAAGCCCTCTGTCAAATGAAAATAAAATTACGGAAAATGCTTTACCTTGTTCACTTAGTGCCTGAGCAGGATCCTTCAGGAGGGCAGCATATTTGTGCAAAAGGTTTACCATGACCTCTAGAAGGCCCACCTCCCTGAACACATCCTTAAATATGTAGTCATGTCGTGTAAACTTAAGAAGTGTTTTCATTGCAATAATGCTACACTGGTAAGAAGAGCTAGATTTTAAAAGAATACTAACACTAATAAGTTCTTTACAGGGGATATAATTTAAGCTAAACACGACAAACTCCAACATATCAAAGTATTTGTTTTGTACTTCTGGGAGTTTAGAAATCTTCTCTGCAAACTGTGACAGTGTGTGCTGTGACTCTAGGATGAAATAATTGGCATTGTCAGCCATATAAATATTTGTGATGGCATCAAGAATGATTTGGGCCAGGAAACTGGTTTTTGCTTTTAAAAATGTATTCTGAAGAACTGCAAAGGCCTGGACGTTTCTCACACTGTGACCTAAAATACAAAAAAGAACACAAAGTAGGTGCTATGTGATATTTTAATCATGGCAACCAAGTCTATTTAGACAGATCATAACATTTACCACCATTTACTAAGAACACAACCTGTTTTTCAAAAAATTCTATTTTTCTTCATCAGGTTCAGTCGTTTATTAAAAATAAGTAACAATACTGAATAAACTTTCAACGCATCACTGAAAATATTGTGGTTCAAGAATAGCATATGTTAAAACAATAGTCAATTTTAGAGAATAAAGCATATCATATAGGTCTAGGCTTCAGAGTATGAATGTGTAAATTCTCCAATGAAAAGATATAGAGTAGATGAATGGATAAGAAAACAGGACCCATACACATGCTGCCTACAAGAGACCCATCTCACAACAAAAGACCTACACAGACTGAAAGTGAAGGGCTGGAAAAAAATATTCTAAGCAAATGACAGGGGAAGAAAAGCTGGGATAGCAATACTTATATAAAACAAAATTGACTTCAAAACAAAGCCTATAAAGAGAGACACAGAAGGACATTTTATAACACTCAAGGGAAGAACTCATCAAAAAGACATAAAAATTATAAACATATAGAACCCAAGAGAGGAGCACCCAAACATATAAGAAAAATCTTGGAGGACTTCAAGAAAGACATAGACAGCAACACACTTATACTAGGGGATTTTAGTACCACACTGTCAAAATGGATAGATCTCCCCAACAAAATATCAACAAGGATACTGAGGCACTGAACAACTCCCTAGATCAAATGGCCTTAACTGATATATATAGAACCTTTTATCCCAAAGAAGAAAAATACACTTTCTTTTCAAATGCACATGGAATATTTTCAAAGACAGACCACATGATAAAACACAAAACAAGCTTTAACAAATCCAATAAAACTGAAATCATAGCAAGCATTTTCTCAGACCACAATGGTCTGAAACTGAAAACTAACCTCAAGGAAAAAACTCATAAACACTCAAATTCATGGAGATTGAAGAGTATGCTATTAAATGATAAATGGGTTAAGAATGAGATGAAAGAAGAAATAAAAAATTTTCTGGAAACAAATGAAAATGAACTCACAAAACCCCAAAACTTATCATACATTGTGAAGGCAGTCCTGAGAGGAAAGTTCATAGCGATACAGGCCTACCTAAAAAAAAATATAAACATTTCAAATAAACACCTAACCGTACATCTATAAGAACTGGAGGAACAACAACAAACAAAGCCCAAAGTGAGTAGAAGGAAGAAAAACCAAGATCCGAGCAGAATCAAATGACATAGAGACTAAGAGCACAATTCTAAGGATAAATAAATCCAGGAGGTGGTTCTCTGAAAAGATAAACAAAATTGACAAGCCTTTAAGCAGACTCATCAAGAAAAAAAGAAAGGGGGCCCAAATAAACACAATCAGAAATGAAAGAGGAGAAATAACAACTGATACCACACAAATACAAAGGATGGTAAGAAAATGCTATGGATAATTATACATCAAGAAATTTGAAAACCAGGGTGAAATGGACAAATCTGTAGGAAAATATAATCTTCCAAAACTGAATGAAGAAGCAGAAAGCCTGAACAGACTGATAACAGCAGATGAAATCGAAGCAGTAATCAGAAATCTCCCAGCACACAAAAACTCTGGACCAGACAGTTTCACAGGAGAATTTTACAAAACATTTAAGGGTTAACCCTCATCCTTCTTAGACTATTCAAAAAAATCCAAGAAGACGGAAGGCACCAAACTCTTTTTATGAAGCCAGTGTCATCCTAAACCCCAAACCAGATAAAGACACAACAAAGAAAGAAAACTTCAGGCCAGTATCAGGTTGATGAACATAGATGCTAAAATCCTCAACAAAATATTGGCAAACCACGTCAAGCAATACATTAAAAGGATCATACACCATGATCAAGTGGGATTCATCCCAGGGATGCAAAGAAGGAACAATAGTTGCAAATTAGTAAACCTAAATACATCACATAAACAAAAACAAAGACAAAAATCACATGACCATATCAATAGATGCAGAAAAAGCACTTGATAAGGTACAGCACCCGTTTATGATAAAAACACTCAGCAAAGTGGGAATAGAGGGAGCATTCCTCAACATAATAAAGGCCATATATGAGAGACCTACAGCCAACATCATATTCAATGGGCAAAAACTAAAAGCTTTCCACTATGATAAGGAACAAGAGAAGGATGTCTACTTCACCACATGTATTCAAAACAATATTGGAAGTCCTAGCCACAGCAATCAGACAAGAAAAGGAAATAAAAGGCATCGAAATTGAAAATGAGGAGCAAAATTGTCACTGTTTGCAGAGGACATGATACTGTGCATAGAAAATCCTGTAGACTCGGCCAAAAAACTGCTGGACCTAATAAATGAATGTGGCAAAACAGCGGGGTACAAAGTCAATATTCAGAAATTGAAGGCATTTTTTGCACACCAACAATGAAATACCAGAAACAGCAATCAGGAGAAAAATCCCATTTGATATAGCAAAAGAAAAATAAAGTACCTAGGAATAAACTTAACCAAGGAGGTAAAAGACCTGTACTCAGAAAACTACACAACACTGAAGAAGGAAATTAAGGAAGACACAAACAAATGGAAGCATGTACCATGTTCATGAATTGGAAGAATTAACATCATCAAAATGTCCATACTACCCAAAGCAATTATAGATTTAAGGCAATCGCTATTAAAGTACCAATGACATATTGCACAGATATAGAACATTTCAAAAATTTATTTGGAACTGTAAACGATCCTGAATAGCTGCAGCAATTTTGAGAAAGAAGAATACTGTAGGACAGATCACAATACCTGACATCAAACTGTATTACAAGGCCACAGTAATCAAAACAGTTTGGTACTAGCATAAGAACAGACACATAGATCAATAGAACAGAACAAAGAGTCCAGAAATAAACCCAGGTCTCTATGGTCAATTGATAATTGACAAAGGGGGCAGCAGCATAAAATGGAGTAAAAATCGCCTCTTCAATAAATGGTGCTGGGAGATCTGGATAGATACATGCAAAAAAAAATGAAACTCGACCACCAACTTACACTATACACAAAAATAAACTTAAGATGGATAAAAGACTTAAACACAAATCGTAATGCAATAAAGTCTGAGAGGAGAACATAGGCAGGAAAATCTCAGATACTCTACACAGCAATATTTTCACCAATATGTCCCCTGGAGCAAGGGATATAAAGGAAAGAATAAACAAATGGGACTTAATCAAAACAAAAAGCTTATGCACGGCTAAAAAAAACATCAGCAAAATGAAAAGGGAACCAACCATACGTAACATGTATTTCCAAATGATATCTCGGGCAAGGGTTTGATCTCCAAAATATATAAAGAACTCATACAACTCTACTCCAGGAAGACAAACACCTCAAATTTAAAAATGGGTGAAGTACCTGAACAGACACTTCTCCAAGGAGGACATAGAGAGTGCCCAGAGACATATGTAAGGATGGTTAGCTCACGATCCATTAGAGTGATATAAATTCAAACCACAATGAGATACCACCTCACACCCGTGACAATGGCCATCATTAACAAATCAACAAACAAGTGCTGGTGAGCATGTGGAGAAAAGGGAACCCCAGTACACTGTTGGTGGGAATGAGGACTGGCACAGCCACTGTGGAAAACGGTATGGAATTTCCTCAGAAAACTAAAGAAGAACTAACTACCTTCTGACCTGGCAATTCCCCTGCTGGAATTATACCCTAAGAATCCTGAAACACCAATTCAAAAGAACCTATGTACCCCAATGTTCACAGAAGCACAATTTACAAGCCAAGTGCTAGAAGCAACCTAAGTGCCCATCAGTAAATGAGTGGATCAAAAAACTATGATACATTTACACAATGGAATTCTATGTGGCAGAAAGAAAGAAGGAGCTCCTACCCTTTGTTACAGCATGGATGGATCTGGAGAGCTTTATGCTAAGTGAAATAAGCCAGGTGGTGAAAGATGAATACTATATGATTTCACCTATAAGTGGAACCTAATCAACAAAACAAACCAGCAAGCAAAATATAACCAGACCCATTGAAATAAAGAAGAAACTAACAGTAACCAGAAGACAAGTGGGAGGGGATAAAATGGGGGGCGAAAATGGGGAAGGGTTGTCAAGAAACATGTATAAAGGACCCATGGACAAAGCCAAAGGTGGGTAGGATTGAGGGTGGGAGGTGCGGATGGCTGGCGGGGGGAATGGTAGGGAGGAAAATGGAAACAACTGTAATGGAAACAGTAAAAAAAAAAAGACAGAGAAAAAAAAAACCCCCAGTAAGTCTTATAGTACATGTAAAACTCAATCATTCTATAACTAATCCAGAAAAAGAAATTTTATATTTGTAATATTTTTAAATTTACTAGATCTTATATACAATGGAACCAAATAAAATCTGATAATTTAGGTTTCTATCATAAAATGCGTCTAAAAAAATGACTGAATAATAACACCAAAATAAGTAGGATACAAATTTGAAGTATATTTCAAATGCTACTGTTATCAGGAGTAGTTATTCAGGACTGTCTTAACCACTAAATTCCTACGATACTTAATTTGGGAAAGAGAATAATAGTTAAATCTAAAAGATAATTAAGATACTGCTCTACCTATATGAATCAAAAATATCCCTTAAATATTGACACATAAATGCTCTAAAATTTTACCTAAACAATGTATCCTATATAAGTTTCAAATTTGGCACTGACTTCAATCTGTTTGGTACACAAATAACTAAAAGAAATAAAGGTTAAGTGAGAGAGTCATTCTAAAAGATGACAATTACCATCTTATTACTTTCAAGTCTATACAAGCAGAAACAAACCAAAATGAATAAGGTTTGAAAGGATGTCAGTATATATAACAAAAAAGATCTTTCTTCTTTTCAGAGTATGTTGTAAAAGTTGAGTGTTTGAAAAAAGAGTCAAAAGGATACAGGCATAAGCAAAACAAAATGAGACTGAAGGTTTAAATAAGGGAATACAAGAGTTCATTTCCCACTGAGACACAAAATATCACTATTTTTTTTTTTAAGATTGGAAGTCACCACAATCATACAACTCTGACAAGAATGGATATGAGGAAGTGAGATGAAGAGTTAAATAATCCAGGTGAATGATCTATAGAACCTCAACTAAAGCTGTGGCAGTAGGGCTAGCAAAGAAGGAAAGAAATCAATCAACATTTAGATAGTATAAAACACCTAGAAGTTATGAATGAATTAAACTTGTGAATGACCACAGAGAACGGAGGCTGGCTAAACCATATACAAGGTTACATTCCAGCAAGCTGACATCAGCCCTGGCCACATGTGCACCGAGTACAGACAAAGTGGACCAAGGGCTCTTCAAAGTAAGCTCTTGATAGGGACTGCAAGGCATTTCAGGTATAAGCTTTAACAAAAACACATACACATAAGAAAACAAAATATTCTTAAGAAGAGAAAAATCCTTTATTAAAAACACTTGCTCTATTCAGCGAACAAATTTAGAAGCTATGGAGAGCTATGAATTATGTAGAACAACCTCACAATGGTGTTTCTGGAATAATTAAGATAAAAAATCACCATTGAGTTGTTATTAAACAGTAGGAATATTTCTTGCTTAAAGGAAAGGACTGTTACATTTTTCTTTAATTTCCTTCTTTAGAAAAATCTCTCTGCTGGTAAGGATACAAAGTTTTATAAGAGCTTTTGCTATGAAATATAGAAACAGAAGTCATTTTCAAGCTTTAATATATATAAACAGTAAGTTTACCAGCCTCATTAATAACTTAATTTTTCTTTTAAATTTTAGATTTCTATATTGTTTCACTTAATCTAAAAACAGCACTAAAAATAAGGTTGGTAAATTATATCTCTGTAGAGAGAGCAACTAAGGCAAATATGTTCACGTTTCCTTTTTTAAATGTAATTATCAATAAATGGGTAAGAATTTCTTGGTAATAGGAAATTTCTTTTCATAGATGATAAAATCAAACAAAATATTTCCCAAAGTACCCTAAACAAATAACTGACAGAAACACAGACAGCATCATATATATCACAATGTACACAGTCCCAACTTATAAGCAGTCCAAACCAAACACTTAAAATTTGTAAAAGACTATCACTGTCTCATTGTATCAATGCTCCACATGACATCATCACTATTGCCTTCCTAATTTTCATTCCTGTTACAAACAGCCCATTATGTCTTAACTAAAACTAGACTGATAACAAATGTACCCCCCAAAAGCCCACTGAAACTAATAATGAAATTTAATAGTCATAGGTAAAAAGAGATATTTTTAAAACAACTGTATTTATATAAATTAGCACCAAGCAACCAAAATAAAATTAAGAAAACAATTTCATTAACAGTATCAAGAAAATATTTAAAAATTTTTTACTGTTGTTCAATTAGTTTGTCTCCATTTTCCTATTGCTCTCCCCTGTCCTGCCTCAAAAAAATATTTAAGAATACATTTAATAAAGTAACTGAAATGCTTGTGCAATGTACACTATAACACATTGCTGAGAGAAAAAAGATGACCGAAATAAATCAGAAGCTGTATCTTCATGGATCGGAGGACTCACTGATAAGAAGTCAATTTCCCCCCCAAATGTTCTGACCTATAGTCAAAGTACTCCCAATCAACATTTCATCAGGCTCTTTATGTTTTCAATCATTCTGTAACTAAATTTATACTGAAGTCCAAAAGATCTAAAATAGCCAAAAATAATTTTAGGAAAAAAAGAACAAAATTAGACAACTTGATTTTATTTCAAGACTTACTTTAGAGCAATTAAGATTGTGTGGTATTGGCTTAAGACACATTAACCAATAGAGCAGGGAAAAAAAGGGTCCCAGATTTATGCTCATATATAGTCTTTTCAACAAAGGGACCTGGCACACTTGGATATCCATATTAGAAAAAAACCTGCTTCTTAGTATATATAAAAATTAACTTATTTAAAAGAAAGACAGTCTATATTTCCTCTGTAGAACAGAACTATATCCCTTAGTCCATGCAATAACACTACAACGCAGGTCGTGAGAAACACTACAAAGTAGGCTATAAATTTTGAGTTTCATTTATAACTCAAAATTATCTAACTTGATCTAAATATTTATTTTACAGAAATTACATCAATTTTTCTGGAGAAGAAACTGATATTTAGAAAGGTAGGTCACTCGTGGTCCCCTGAATTCGGGCTCTTAGGGCTACACCCCTTTTAGTTAACCTTGCTTCCATTTACATGTGTCACCGAATTCTCAGAACAAGCTCAGAAGATGCTAGGTCACACATTTATCATCCCTGTTATGGATAAGACAACATCAGGGTGACAAATGAGGAAGGGTAATTTTGCTGCACTGATTCTCTCATTTCAAAATTATACCTTTGTAACTCGCTATTATGCCAGTGTCATGATCAAATTGATCAACCAGATGAAAGAACAAAAGTCTAAAATAGGAAGTGTACTGCTTAACTATTTTTAAATTAACTCAAAGAAATAGTTAATTGTGGGTACTCAAACTAGAGTCTATAAATTAGAAGTTTTTTGAGACCCCTATGTTTTAATATTAAATAAAATGAAGCTTAAACTGCTCAGAAGATATTCCTGGATTTCTACTTCTTGCACAGATTACAACCTACACACTGAGGGTGCATCTTACCTCAGTAAGTCTGATGACACCAATCTAAGTCACGACTTCTCAGTATAATTTTCTCCAGTAAATCACATTTAGGATTTTGTAATAAATTCATCGGTTCTCAAAGACTTAAACACTTTTGGCCCTGGCTGGTGTAACTCAGTGGATTGAGCATGGGCCTGTGAACCAAAGGGTCACCAGTTCGATTCCCAGTCAGGGCACATGCCCGGATTGTGGGCCAGGTCCCCAGTGCGGGGTGCGCGAGAGGCAACCACACATTGATGTTTCTCTCACTCTTTCTCCTTCCCTTCCCCTCTCTCTAAAAATAAATAAATAAAATCTTTAAAATGACAAAAAAAACCCTTGTAACTGCTAACTCCTATGTCATAAAATACATAGATAAGTTACTGTGAAATTTAAACAGACATGCTGTTTTCTTTAGTAATTAAATTCTACATGCACATATAACTGTACTGAATATTTACTTACTGACAATCATGTAAAATAAACTATTAGAAGCTCCCAGGCTCAGATTCCTTCAGAATGGTTATTATGCATTAAAAAAAAAATAAACAGCCAAACCAGCTTGTACCCTTTTTTAAAGTTGATATTCAATTACAGTTGATATTCGATATTATTTTATATTAGTTTCAGGTGTACAGCATAGTGGTTAGACATTTATGTAATTTTTAAGTGATTCCCCCCAATAAGTCTAGTACACACCTGGCATCATCGTTATTACAATATTATTGACTATATTCCCTATGCTGTACTTTATATCCTGTGACTATTTTGTGACTACTAATTTGTATTTCTTAATCCCTTCACCTTTTTCACACAGTCCCCCAACCCTCTACCATCTGGCAACTATCAGTCTGTGCTCTGTTTCTATGAGTCCATTTCTGTTTTGTTTGTTTATTTTGTCTTTTTAGAGTCTACCTAAATGAAAATCATATGGCATTTAAAAATAGCTTGCACTCATATAACTAAATGTTATTAACTATATAGTAAGTATTCTTAGCAAGAGATCTCTAGATGAGAAGCCAAAGTTAGGAAATTTAAACTATAAAATTGATTTTCTGACATGAAAGAAATAATGTAACTACTCTGTACTTTGGTTTGCTTAGTTTTAAATAAAATATAAACATTTAGACTTTGTGATATGTGTACACACACACACACAAACAGAGAAAAGCATAGAGAGAGTGTGACTCAAGGTCCACCCAAAGTGGAAATGCGTGGAGTAACAAGATCAGAAGAATGTTTGGATCATTAAATTATTTATATGTTAACATGAATATTAAAATATAAATTTCACTGTTTTGATATATTTTAATATCATTTTCAGTACTTGATCTGTAAAGACTGTCACTCAATAAATTTATACCATAAAAAGCATGACCTTTAGTGAAAAACAGTAGATGACCTATATCCAAGTAACAAATAAAGAGCAAAGTGTGATGAAAATTCATTCTGTCTCTATATCTGAGTAAAAATGGAAAGAAAAAAAAAAAGACTCACCTTTGCCTGCAGGCTGAGGTACTGCAAATCCAGGCAATAGAAAGGGTGCCCCAGTAGTAATTCCAGCTGGTTTCAGTTCACTGACACCATATGTTGTTAGGGAAGTTATCAGATTAACCAGATCTTTCAAGGCATCTTTGGATTCTGCCTCTTTTGCTTGTTCCAATCTAGGAAAAGAATAATTTAGCAAATATTTTTTTCTAGTTATAGTCTCAAATTTAACAAAGAAATTTTCAGTATTTCTATGCAGTAAATAAGTGTATAAAGTAAACCAAGAAGTTTCTTCTTACAATTTTTCCCATATAAAAACACTTTTTTCAAATCTACACATTTTTAGACATTATGGTATATTTGAAAAAAAAATACACCAATAGTTAGAAGATCTTATTGATAATAAGTGCTGATTTCGCCACTAGCAGCATTATTTCAGGTAAATGATGATCTTTGGTAGAAAGTCCCTATAAAATAAAAAGATTAAATGTCTCTTAAATTCCTTATAAGCTCTAAGGTCAACAAAAATCCTTATTAACCATTTCTTTCATAAGACATTTTCTGTTAATAATTTTTAAAAATGAATTCCTTGAGGAGGGTTCTAACAGTTTTATCTGTATTTCATTAATTTATTCAGATACTCATTAGAGTACATTTAAATAAAGCTCTGAGATTCTAACAATTTTTGCAAACAATCTTAATTCCTTTAAAGGAACACTGTAGTTATTATGGAATCATCTTTGGACTGTGGCTTTACTGAGAATACAAAATGGGGTGCAAAAACACATTTTTTAAATAATACTATATACTGGTGTTTTCCTCAATAAAACTAATTACTCCCATTAAAATAAATGTTGAACATGCACAAAGTAAAATAAAAAAGTATGCTTAGCTTCACAACTCAAAGACATGATTAATATTCTGTTATATTATTTAAACTTGCTTTTTTAATGTGAAGGTTTTGTTTTCATAAATTTTTCATACCATATGCAGAATTTTGTAAACTTTTTTTTTTCATTTGCTAGTGTTATACACATTTCTTCATGTTTGTGTAACTCTCTATAGATACGCTTTTAATGGTCAGGGAGAGCAAACCACAGATTTGGGAAGAGGGAAGTGGGACAGCTAGTGGAAATTATAACACAGGAGCACTAACATACATAAAATTTCATCTACATTTAAGATCATAGCTTTACGATATAACCTCAAGTGAAGCTGCTGTGTCAAAGTATTCACATTTCTGAAGCTCTTGATATCATCTGGTCAACCTGTGTTCTCAAAGGTTTGCACCAATTAATATCCACCTAGGATTGTGAAATAGTTTCTTCATTAACTATCATGTTGCTTGTAAGTTGTGAAAAAATATGCAAAATTTTATTCTTGGGGGTTGCCTAGTACTAAATAATAGCAACTAGGCTAAACTGGTGTTAGAAATAAAAAGTTTAAAAATAGTGCTGGTTTACAATACATCAAATAACTTAAAAATAACTGACTGCTCAGGGAACAACTAGTGAGGTATGAGCATCTTTTTCCTAAGAAACTTGTAACCAGCCACCTTCAGTACACGCACAAAACATTTGGGATGGGAAGCAGGGCTAGTGAAACATTTTAGATTAATTTGTTTTACACATATATTTGTAATGTCTCACTAAATCTACATAATTATTCTTCTTATTAACTACATTAGTAACAACACTGAATTACTAATAAAACCAAAAATACAATTAAACAAGGAGAGCTCGTACTTTCAGAGATATTAATTAGTAGATAAACTCTACTTCCTCATCTACTAACTGCTTCACATCTAACCTCTGATTCCACCATGTCTGCAGCCTGCATTTGACAACTTAATTCCAAATTCACTTTTTGTACTCTATTGGTAGAACAGGAATAAAAAGAAGTGATTAAATCCAAGAGTAGAAAAAGTATACATTAAATAAGTGATTGCTTCCTTTTTTTCCTAACCACAAACTACACTGTTTCCTTTGATGCAAAAGACTGAGTAGACATTTAAAATATATTCTTGAATTGTGGGATTTTACCTAAGCAAGAGATCACAAAGGAAATTATATCCTTGCCATATCCGAAAATCATCCAAAAGAGTTTGGGAAACATCACTGGAATCTTTGAGAAAACAAGAAAGCCCAGCAAACATTTCAACAATTTCTAGGGGAGACAGGTCATCTGATTGCTGCATATTCTGAACACATGTAGATAAACATTCTTTTTCTGTAAGAATAAATAAATACATACATATTATTTATGTCAATTGCTTAAGAAAACTTTCTTGAGTTTCCAAAACAGTGTTTAATGAAACATCAAATTTTAATATATCTATAAAATACTGTAAGATAAATGTTACACATTCTTAAAGTAAATGTAAAATTCAAATTCCTTGGGAAAGCTCTGCCACTAAGTAGTAAACAAAGAGTAATGAAGGAAGTGTTGAAAGATAGCTGCATTTTATTATAGTGTTTACATCATTAAACAAAATACCTGTCTGCTGCCAAATGATATTTTTGTTCTTTTGTATTAATACAGTAAAAGGATGTAAAAAAATTAAAAAACTCTCTTTTTAAGTTTAAGAAGACAAATCTAATAATTAGCTTACAGTTCAAATTAGAGTGAATATAGACCAATAAGATACAGAAATACTTCAGGAAACAAAGTTTTAAAAATTATGTTTGTGCTATATATTACTAGTTCAAAATACAGTCAGATATCACCACTGACTTTGGTGACTTGAGTCATTCCAAAGACTTTTCCTCTCCTTATCTTTAATGAAATTTACTGGCCTAAAGTAACCCATTTTCACATAACAAATGCAACAAAGACTGAACACAGGAATGGAGGCAAGAAATACAATGGACAATTTCTCTTTAGTGATGCTAAAGAATCCACCTTATTTCAATTATGCTGCATTAAACAGACTATTATCTGTCTACTTATGAAATATCTTCAGAAAGACTATTAACTATAGCATCTCAAAAAACCTTTTCTTTTTCTTCAGTAAAAGAGAAGGGAAGAATAGGATGTGAAACAGAATTTATATTACATTATAAATGAATATTTATACAAAAATGAAATTATCTTTACTTTTGTATCCTTGGACAAAAATTTCTCACATTTGAAATGCCTCAGAAATAAAAAATATTTTTCTCTTGGTAAATACAGTGTTTAATTTAAAATAGAATTTTTGGAAAATTAAGAGATAAAAATAAATGTGTCATCATATAAGGAAGAGAAAAGTGAAAAATTTAGAGCACCTAAATTAATAAAGAGATATTCACCATGAATATACTTCACTACATTGACACTAAGACCATGGCGGGATATGGTCATAAGGACTTCCCCAGCGCTCTTCCTCCAAGGCAGGTTGTAGGGCGGGCACCAAGAGGTTATTGCACTGAATAAAAGCTGGAGATCATCTTTTTGAGCCAGCTCCTCCGCTGGGGAAACAAAACTGCACAGTTTCACTAAGATCTAAAAAACAAAACAAAACAAATGTGTATATAAATGAAAGGTTGGGGAAAGAGAGGAGCCAGAACAGGACTACATATGACCATTAAAAATTCTGAAAGTTTGGGGTTAGTACTGAGCGATACCATTAAAACCACAATGATGAGTGCTTTACCTTAAGCAGCATTAACAATAAACTATAATTTAGAAGTGGGTTATGCTAAGACAGTAAACCAGCCCTACTTGGATCAATTTATTAAAAGAAATGTTCTATGTTTACCACCCTCTCTTCATCCTGGTATTTTTGCATACCTTACCCTAAGTGGCATAAATCAACAATAACAATCAAGGTCAATATTTTATTTTTCTAATTTAGTTCTCTAATTCTTAGTTTATCATAGGTGAAATGTAACTGTCTGCTCTAAAAGGGCAATTTTAGAGAAAAGGGAAAGTAAAAACAGTAAAACTTAAAAATATAGAAGTATTTTCAAATTGGTCCATTTCTATACATGTAGAAGGGGATATTAGAATAACAAAATCATCTTAATTCATAAGTAACTTTTAATTATGTCTAGTGGCCAACATTCTTCTAAAGTCTAGCTTTCAACACTTCCTAAACTCTGGAATGAGAACTCTTTTCTTAACCGTGAATTGCAAGATATACAGTGCACAGCACTCACAGCACTAAGCACCTGCTACTTGGGGAGTTTGGCTATGGTTCCTAAACCTGAAAGGGTTTTCTCTTCACACCTCAAGTCAGTGGAAGGAAAGGTTAACTTTTCTTCTCTGGGCTAAATTATCTCATCTATCTAAATATTTTAAAATATATATAATGTAAATAAAATAACTATAATTTATGAATTTTATTCTCTTGAAAGAAAATGCTTTAGGGAATTTAATTACTTCATTATCTGTGGGGAAACTGCTACATAGAAGAAAGTATTTGGCACAGTACAGGGAATATAGTCAATAATATTGTGATAACTATATATGGTACCAGGTGGGTACTGAAAATATTGGAGGGAACAGTCTGTAAAGTACATGATTGTCTAACCACTATGCTGTACACCTGGAACTAATACAAAGCAATACTGAAAGTAAATTGTAATTGAAAAATAGAAAGTAGTTGAAATATCATGTTTTGTCTGAGAAAGCTACATCTTGCTTTTTACTATCTCCTTCAATGAAAAATTTAATTAAATATAAGAGCTTTCCAAATCATAGATGCCAAACATCAGGAAGATTAAAAAGGATTAAGAATTCAGACAAACAACAACACTTACAAAGTCAGTCATACAGGCATTCCCTCTCAAAATAATGCCTGGAGATCCTGCTGGATACTTAATGTGCATTAACATGTGTAATATGTGTATTTTTCTCATATGTATCAAATGCAACATAACAGCTATAAGAAAATAAAGAATTAGTTGCAACAAAAAGATATATGCTCAGAAGAGTGTATTGATTTTAGTTTTCCTTGGTTCTCACACTTTTTTCCAAATCAAATCTATGTGCTCAAAAATAAATTGGATTTAATTCCTTGAATTTACTGACTCTTAAGACAACCATTCTGTTCTTAATCTTTAGAGGCAAAAGGATTCTTACAAGTAACCTAGTATAAATCTTTCATTCTAGAAACTAGGAAACTGAAGCATCTGCATCTCATTCCTCTTCTGCCCCTCCACTACCACACTTCTACTTGTAGGGGCTCTGCTACCAAGTCCCTTCAAGTGTGGCAGGGCAACAACTGGCCACATCAACACAAATGAAAAATAAAAATAAAAACCAAGAACTGAATGCCTATATGACACAATACCAACTGCTAAGGTCTCAGGAAACCATCTGTTACATAATATAAACATTGGGATTTCACCTATCAAAAACACTTCGTGTTCAGAAAACAGTAAGTTTGATTTTTCAGACAAAATGATGAGAACAAAGTCCAGCCTGTGCTGAGAAAGTAAGAAAGGGAGATGATGTGAGGCACTGAAGGAGAACAGGGAGAGGCAGTGGGAGAGCTTGTTTTTTGTTTTGTTTTGTTTTTTTCCTTTTGGGTTTTATTTCTTTTTGGAGAGAGGGGAAGGGAGGGAAAAAGAGAGGGGGGGGAAGATTTATGAGAGAGGAAAACATTGATTAGTTGCCTCTAGCAGGCACCTGGACCGGGCACCAAACTTGCAACCTAAGCATGTGTCCTGACTGGGAATCGAACCAGTGATTTTTCACTTTGTGGATGACTTGGATGACATCCAACCAACTGAGCCATGCCAGGCAGGGAAAGCTTGGTTTTTTTAATCACTGTCCTGCTTCTGCTGTGCATCACAGCCAGGTTACCAGCTTTCTATAAATGGGGAGTTTCATTTAATTCTCTTGGAATTACTCTTGGCCGTCACATTCAATGATTTCAATGTGCTAAAATGAATCTCACATTTACTTGAAAGTTAGTACTCACTGTTTTCAAATACAGGAAAAAAACTAAGTTTTAGAAGAATTCATTGCTGTACTTATTTAGTATTAAATATATGCAATTCAGCTTCCATTTGTTGCCTAAACATTAATTACTTCTTGAGAAAGGCTTTATTGAAATAGGGTTACTAGTTTAATCAGCAATGTCCACAAGCAGCTTTAAATCCTATGAGATTTACTCCTTTACTTATTCCCACTGCTTTTCTCATCCAATCTAATTCAGGAGTCCGATAAACCTGAGTTCTAATCCTATTTCTGCCATTTGCTCACATCACCATTTGGGGGAAAAGCAAGTGTTTTAAAGTCATGGGTTGTTTTGCAATAAGAGGTAAACCACTTAGGTTAACCACTAGCACAAAGGAATCTAATAAATCAAGTGTTCCATAAGTATTTGCCAAACTAGTATTTTATTGATTAACCTGCCTTTTCCTTTTTAAAACTGCCTTAGCCTCCTTCTACCCTTCTTTCATTGCCAGCACCTCTACAGAGTTGAGTCCTTCCTGCAATAAATGTCCTGATTACAGGAGGTGCAATTGTCACCTGTACCGACTCCACCTCATCTACTGTCTTCTCGCCTGGTGATGGCAATGGCAGCAATCACAGGCACTTCACTTCCTATCTACTATCTCCTAAGCAGAAAACTGTAGCTTTGTATATTATTTCATTTAAATCCTCACAAAAACCCTTTAGGTAATATGATTATCTTCATTTTAGAAGTGAGAAATCTGCATCTTAGGTTACGTAATTTCAGAGACTGTATACAAGGAGTTTTTTTTTACTGAGGTGTAAACACATGACATAATTTACCATGTTAATTGTTTTTAAGTACAGAGTGTATTAGTATTAACTGTAAGCACACTGTTACACAACACATCTCTAGAACACTTTCATCTTGCAAAACTGAAACTCTATACTATCTGAAAACAATTTCTTTTTCCCCACCCATAGCCTGTCAACCATCATTTTATTCTCTAAGTGCCTGATCACTTTAGATACACATAAGTGAAATCATATAGTATTTGTCTTTGTGTGTCAAATGTGTTTTCATATACTTTAATAGATCCGATAGGTACATTTACTTTAATTATTTTTAATTTGTTTGCTTTAAAATTTTTCTCCCCCAAAAAGGATTATCAAATGATGACAGTATTTCCAGGCTGGTAAGAAAGGTCTATTTAAACCTTTGTTAACTGCTAATGCTATTAAAGGAATGGTGGCAAGGGTGGGCAAGAGGGATTTACAGGCAAGGAACACAGGAGGTAGCAGCAGCCACTAAAACCCTCTTTTCTAAGTGAAGTACTTATAGACTAGGGACCTTCCTGTATATAGATAGCAACAGAAGAGAATTTCTTGACATTGTAAGAAATATTACCCCAAACTTAATGATTATCAATAGTTTTCCTTGCTTAGATCATTTCACAAAATGTTATTGCTATATCCAACGTAAACTTAATAGTTAAATCTGTCAGAGAAACAAACTTAATGCCTTACTCAAATGTTCCTCTAAAGGAGTGTGCAAATTCAATAAATGTGACAATTACATGAGATGAGGACAATTTATATTAAGCAACATGAAATACTATAGAAAATGGAATAAGGAAGAGATCTATTTAAGGAGTGCACCTGTCTCACTTTGAACAGAGTGGTACAGATGGCCAGGCGAACAGCACCATCCATACCTGTACAAAAACTTTCTGGAGTAGTCCACGACGTTCTGCTAGAGGTAGCTCATTCTGTGCACCTCCCACTGCCTCAGGCACATGTGGAAGGTCAAAAAACAGATACAAACATTTAACCAGGGTGGAAGGCACTGACATCGTTGTCATGCAGTCCACAGTTTTCTGGAAAACAAACCAATAAATAACTGAATAGGTAGATAAACAGAAAGACAGACATAACTGTAATTGATACAGCTGAGTAAGCACACAAATTTTAAGCCAGAAGCAAAATCACAAACTCCAACTTTAACCCAGAAAATTATGTATCAAAATAACATTTTAAGTGCCTGAAAAAATTAAAAATGAATGCATGCTGACAAATACTCATTTCTCATTTGGACAAATTTGCTTTAATTAAGTATTAAAATGTGTCTTTGTTATTATTAAATTATTTAGTAATTTGCTTTTTATTTATTAAGAGGTAACATGTTTCAAAAACATAAGCATTAGGACAGAATAAAGGAACTTAATCATGAATCTGGCAAACTAATATCTTTTTTCTTCTATAAAATGGATAAAATGGTATATAGTTCTTAGGGTTAATATGAGGATTATATAAGATAACAAATGCAGAAATATTAAAAACTAAATTCTGTATTAGTCATCACTTTACTATCACTTTTATGTTATTTTTATTGTAGATTTGTGGGGCCAGAAAGGCATTTGAGGAATATAGCCATCACTGACACACAGTCACAAATCTCTACATTATTTTCAAGGATTTCTAGAGGAAGAAATTCCTGACCTTCTCATGGTGAACATCTCAGTATTTTTAAGAAGCAGGCTATAATAATTATCAAATTTTTTCCATGGTGCAATTTGGAATAAAAAGTTTAACCATGCTGGAGGTCAATAGGTTGGCACTATCGGTTGATTAATTTATTTGCTTTTCAACATTTACTGATGCCTACTGTGTGCCAGGCAGTGTGTTGCGAGCTGGGCATGCATCCCTGTCCTTCAGAAGACTGTAGTCTACCAGCAGAAGCAGGCTCATCAATAACCAATTTAATCTCTTAAGTGTAACACTGGTAGTACATACAGGCTAATATAAAAGGGAAGTATTAACAATGCCAGGAGTGGAATGAAAAAGTGTAAAAGTTAAAATAAGAGGGAAAGGTACAAAGAAGATTAGGTCATATGATAACAGTATGTTTCAGGAACCTGAATCCAAAATTGCCAACTCCCGAAAAGTCATGAAAGTAATGTGTAAACTCTAATAAGTGTTTATTAAATACTGTACCAGTCATAAGGCTAAGCATTTTATACTATCTTATCTTCTCAAATCATCCCTATGAGGCAGATTCTATTACAGCATGATTCTTATTTTACAAATAAAGGGATTGAGGCTCATCACTTACACATCCTGCCTTATGTTAGTGTTGGTTAAGTGGTTCACGGTGACGTAAGCATCCTGTCCCCCATTCTGACTTAATTTTTATTTTGTTGGCATTGGAGACTCAATGAAGTGAAACCAATAAAGAAGTAACAGAACCAGATTTCAGAGAATTAGCAGTGGTAATGTAGATCACAAGGTAAGTATGCAGAGCAGGAAGGCTGGGCTAATGATTAAGAAACAAACACGGAAAACCCTTTGAGACAGGGACTTCACTAATGCAGTAGCAAGATGGAGGAGAGAGAGAGCCTGAAGAACAATTTTTTACAAGCTCTGGCCCCCTTCCACAGAGCCAACATCACTTCCTATCTCTAATATTCAAAACCCTCTGCTTTTCCCACAATTTGTTCTTTAGACATCCATGTCTCCACACATCTACTGTTTAGGTTAAATGTCTGCTCATGTCTGAAATTTTCATTTATTCCTCATCTTTCCTCCCATCTTCACCTACAACATTTATAACTCTCACATTTCTACTTTCACAGCACTACATATACCCCACCACTGTATTTTACAGTATTATCTCCATCCACTTCATCTGTCTGTCATCTACATGTTGACTCAGAACCATGGTTTATTCGTCTCTGTATTTCACAGCTGCCAACAGAAAACAGCACACCAACGTCTGCTCAAGACACAACACAAAATTTTTTAAAGGTCTCTTTTTGCAGTTAGATTATTGGTAGCTTTCCCTTCCTGTTAAGCAAAAAGGCATAATTTTTCAATTCTCATCTTATAACTGATAGATTGAAAGTACAACTTCAAATTCAAACTGGTAACTGGCAACATTTGTAATTTTACAAAAGTGATTAGGCTTCTCTCCTGATTCTTTTCTTACACTTTTAAGGCAATCTATCCATTCATCCATGTTTTAATTAAAACACATTTAATTATTTTCTACTATGTGTTAGGTATCATGGTTAGGACATAGTCTTGGCTCACAATAGAGAAAGAAAAACATAGTATCTACAGAAAATATGAATAAAACAGAAATATGCCAATTAAAATTATAATTTTATATTTTATTCTAAACCAAGCCAAATTTTTATACAGTAATATAGAAGCATTTATAACTATCATCCACAGCAAATACAATTGATATATTGACAGCCATCTGATATGGTCATAGCTACATGGAAATAATGGGCCACTTCAGGGCTATCTGAAAGTTAGCTACTTAGGGTGAATAAACATCTCCATTTGCACAGGACTAAGGGGGTTTCTTGGGATAAGAGGTTTCTATGCTAAAACTCAGAAACTACCAGGTAAATCAGGACAAGTTGTTCAGATTCTTTTTCTGATTAAAAAATAAAAAAAATAAACCAGCCAACAAAAAAGGGAAACAATGTATTCCAAATGGGAAAAAGTCCAGTTGCTACTTACTCTGAGCTAGTAACTAGTTTTAGAATATGGTTACTAAGAACTATGCATTGTTTCTGTTATGACAGGGTCACAGTCACCTTCATGGAGTCCATTATGAGATAATGTGAGGTGTATAAAAGCCACTGTAATTTAGACAATAGCCATTCTCAAATGTATTGGCTTTGATATATAATTAAACTCTGAATTGCAGAAGGTTGAATAAATTTCCTTCATCCCCAAAATACCACAGGTCAAAAATCAGGTATCTAAACAGCTCATAAATGAGTAAAAGCAATATATATCCTGACAGATGTTAAAAACATATTTAGAGGGGGAAAAAACAATTTCCAAAATAAATGAAGTGGTAAGTGACTATATATTATACTGAAAATGGCTGCATTTTCTTATTTTCCTTAAAAATTAGAAATATTTAAATGTATTTTTCATTTATTTATTAGCTAAGTACCCTAAGCTGAACCTTAGATGATTCTTCTAAGTCAGAGCTTCCCTAACACGAGTAACAGGATTCTTGGGCTGGGCCTGATGAAGTCAAGAGTCCTGGGCTATTTATCTCCAGCCACAGGCAGTCCATCCTTTCCCCAGTGTGCTGTAGAAATGGTATCATGCTCTACGTGTGCTATGATATGACAAAAGTAAAAACAGCATTCTAGATTAGGCATTTCCTCATGTGTAAAATGTGTTAAGACATTAACCTCCTCACATGGATATTGTCAGAAGCATGAAATATGTAATAAGAATTAGAAGAGTATAATGATTATCATAAAATCTAATTTGGAAATTACAGTAAGTTTAATTTTACAAAATCCTGAGAGGATTAAAAAAAAAAGAGTTTGAGTTATTAAACTTAAAACCAAAGAACTCACCTGACCAGAGGATGCTAACAAATTAATTGTTGTCAGAAGCATCCAGCCTCTACTGGCTTCTTCACTCTGATTGATTTCTAGGAATTGGACTATGGCCCGACTTGCAGCCTCTATAAAACCAAAGGAAAGCTTTAGGTGGGGGTGGGGAATCACATATAAAGAGGGTCTTCGTTAAAATCTGCAAAGAAATGATCATTCATTAAGCACGTCCTTTAAATCAGTTCTGCTGCATGCTCTATGTCAAACATGTTAAAAAGAGCAATGTTCCCATGGCACATAAAGGTTTTTATAGTACTCATATATCATCATATCAGTAGGGAAGTGTAAAAGTCAACCTATATATTTCAGGAAAAGGGATGTCACAAACTAATCAAAAAAGGTCATGGAAAAAGTAAAATTCGAACTAACCCTGCCTGGAAAAAAAAGTACAGGTATACTCTACTTTTAAAGTTGATATTAGGCCACTTCGCTCTTATGAAAGACCTGCATTAATATCTGTTGTTGCTAACCAAAAGAAATCAGAAAAAGATTTTTGCTTTTACAAAAAAGGGCAAAAAGTAAAAACATTGCTCAGCATTTGTTTTGCAGAGGACCATTATAAAGGCAGTGCGCCAGGAGCAGTGAGAGTGGCCCCGCCAAGCTCCTTCCCTGAGAACTACACTCTGCATCTCAGCATCAAGCCCCATAGCTTTGAACTGTGTCTTTGAGCATCTGTGATTTATCTCCATTTATTCTGTGCACTTGTTAGCAAGATGTGTCTTAAGACATTGGAAAAGCCTAAGAGAACTCTTAAGGATGTTACACTTAGTGTAAAAGTGGATGTAGTTAAGCATTCTGATCATAGGGAACAAAAAACATTGTGTGTGTGTGTGTGTGTGTGTGTGCATGCATTGAACTTGCCTGCATCCAATATTCATACTATTTGCATGCTGAGACAAAGAATCTTGAAAGGTACCGAAGTTACTATTGGTTCTGCTAGAAGTGAAGTAGTCTTTTTTAGGTGGCATCCAGTAATGAATAAAATGGAAATTCTGTTGCTTGAGTGAATTGATGGGTATGAAGCACGGTGTATATTTATCATATCATTCCTGCTTTTACTGTGTGTTAATGTTACTTTAGGTTTTAGGTGTGATTTGGTATGATTTGAAAGGTTATTTTTTGGGTCTGAGAATAATCAGTTTTTTCCATATAAATTAAAGGTAACTGTTTCTTCATGTTACACCATTTCAGCTTACGAAAGGCTTCACAGGCAAGCTCTACTTTTGGAAATGGGGAAACCTATATATACTTGTCTAGGAAGTGGGGAGTGGGGTAGGAAGAGAACGGACAGACTAAGAACACAGTATTAAAACAGAAGTGTAGCTAGAGGAAAGAACGTAACGTGCACATCAAGATAAAGAATGGTAATAACACTGGGTTAACATTCTAGGTCATCATATGTTGAGAACTAGATACAAATATCAACAGTAGTGATAGAAAATTGACACCTATTGATGAAGGAAGGTAACTAAGGTGACACTTTGGGTAAGATGGAGAAATGCAGTTTCTTGAGCAAAGATGATGAAATAATTACTCTATTAACTTAGTAATGTGTATATATATGACAAACTGGGAAGAGAGAAACCAGTGATGGTGATGGGGGCAAAAAACTGGAAGGGTGCCTTTGTGATACACACAAATGGTGATGTGAGCAGCTGACAGCAGGAACAGAGAAACAGGGAGAGGATCATTCACAGAACTGCAATGTTACAAGAATCTTTGATAGTAAATTTAGTTGATTATGTTTTTAGAGATAAGGAAAAATGGATAAATCCCCAACCATATAATTAATTTCATAAGCAGAGTTCATCAACTTTTATATTGATAACCAAGATGAATTAAAGTTGTCAGAAAATAAGTCCTATCTGTTTACTCTAAATCATCTGGTAAGTCACTGATGTACACTTAACACACTTCATAGATATGCAGAATGCAGAACAGAACTGGATTGCATTAGAGGAATTTTTTTCTTTCATTTAACACAAATGAGATAAAAGTGTTTTATTAAAGAATTGAATGAATACAAAACTTACATGTGGTACTGTGCTGGGCATATTTTATCTTTATATACTTTCATTTGAAGGAATATTTTAATAAGAAAAAATTTTTGATTGCTTATTTTTACTGAATCTTAACTATATAACACTGTTAAGTACTTGTAAATGCAACTTACTTATTTGTTACAGGAACCATATGAGTTACTTTCTATTATTATACTCCTTATAATATATAAATTAAGAAATGGAGAAGGAAAATAATTTGCCTAGAGTACATAGCTAGTCAGTGACAGAACTTACATTTAAGTCCAGACTGTCTAATATGTAAGAGACAAAATGTAGTGATAAAAAGAATTTACTGGAAATGAGAGATGCCAATAGAAGCCTGGCTTATTTTAGTATTTTGTATCTCAAATGTTGAAATTATATTTATATGTTCACTGATTTACGGTTCCTAGCCCCTCTCTAGAAAGTAAATGGCAGGAGAACAGTCTCCCTGGCTATTAACCAATGATCCTCAGTATGAAGCGCATCGCTGCACTATGTGGGCACTTAGTAAGTACCTGTTAAATGAGGGAATAAACCAACCTAAGTTGGTTAAAGAAGGATGCAGTGAGCTCAACTTCTAATGAACATTAAGAGGTTTGGATTTATTATGAATAATAGAGATTCCTGACAGTTTTGAAAAGAGGAGTAATAAAAAGAAAGCAATGTTTAAGACTGATTAAATTGTGAAGGTTCATGAGAGAGGGGGAAAGCAAATAAAAGAATAACACTATGAAAAACTTCTTTAGCAATCATGGTTTGAGACCACTGGTAAAAGGTGACCTGCCAATTTTTCTTGCAAGCTTACAAGGGACTCTGCCATTTGATACATTACATGAGCCCTCTTTCCTTGATAGGAATTAAATGCTCACGTAAGGAAGACAACTCCTTCCCAGTTAGGTACAATGATCAATTAAAGGCTGACATGTGATGCTTTCGTTTCCTAGGTTTCTTCATAATTAGGCAGCTTTGGTTTTAAATTGTATATTTCTAATTTTGTAACTTGACATCTCTAAAAAACTACCTGGAATCTTCAAGTGATAATTTCATAGTTAAATCAATGTAATGAAATTCTGTATCACAAAAAAAATCATTACTAAATGAACTGGTCATAACCACCTATGCTTCTCAGAGACCAGGAAAAAAGAGATTTTGAAGAACTAAAGTTACTTTAAGAGATAATTAAAGTTATTTTCCTGATACAGAAGCTAGAAACCTATAGATAAGACCATTCTGAGTGAATGTGAATTCCACCCATATTATTACTATTAAAACAAAATTGGACAAATACATATTTTCACTGCTATTGAATAAGCTGCCAATTATACAATGAATGCTAATGTTTATTTTGAGAACCAAAACACAAAAAATGTATTCTTGGCTTGAAGAAGTTCTACTTATTTGATTAACAGCACTTACAGTAGTGTGTGCTTTCTTCTGTTTTGGTTGACAATGAACATTAAAGTATTCCTCAAGACAAATAATGGATTAAAGCTTGCTCTCCTTGGGGCACATCTACTCGAATTTCCATTTCCAGTGAATTTTCCTTCTCCTAAACTCTGAGGGTCCCCACAAGACTTGCAACCAGGGAAGCAATGGGCAGTGGCAGCTCATTCCAGGCTAACTACCCTGATCCTGTTTCTAAGGCCCCCTTTCTCTGACTCTCCAGTCAGCTGACAGCAGCCCCACATAGGCCCTCCTCTTGCTTCTCTACCCTTAGCCCTTCCTAGTTTTCACTGTCCTGAGCTTTAATAAAGGTACTGCCAAAAAAAAAAACCCCAACAAAAACTGTTCTGTTTGTTATTAAATATTACAACAGTTCAATCAATTACTGATCTGAATAAATAATATGTGTGAAAAAACTCTGAACAAGATCAAGGCAGTATAATTATTGACAGTATCCCTTTAACAACTTTATCAACTAAATAAGTACTCTTTTTGAGAAGGTGGAGAAGACCTAAGTTACTTCAGGAATAATGTAAAATGTTATTATTTGGCTTTCAATTATATGCTTATACAGACAAAGAAATCTGGGTAAGTAGTTGCGGTTGAATGATATGGAACTGATCTAAAACTGTAACTGACAAATCCTCTATATGTAACAAAAGTATTCAGAAGAACTAATTTATTTTCACCTAATTTCAGAATATTGCCATTCAAAACACTTTACAGGATCTCTCACTTTTTATTTTAAATAAATTAAGAAGCTGATTATAAAAGTATATAACATTTAACGGTATCTTAAAAATATATGTATACTAAAAAGAAATTTTAAATTAAATTTCCATAAATCAGTTTCTTAAAACTTAGAAAGAAAAACATTCCTAGTCAAAAAAATATTGCATTAGGATCTTTTAATTTCACTTATATTTAACAACTACAAATTTAAATGATGGTTTGACTTAAAGTTATAAGAGTTAATGTAAAAACGTATTATCCTATATTGTGATCTGCCAATCATTTGATTCAAGCTTTTGTTTTCACAACTGCATTTTAGTACATATAGTTAGACTCAAAAATGCAGAAATGGAGTTAGAACTCATTATTAGATTAAATAAGAATACGATGTAGACAATTTTTTAAAAACTTTAAGTTCCCAGTCTACATTGAGAAAATTTAAGTGAATTCCATTAGCATTCAGAACAATTTGGAAAACAAAATTTGTTAATAAATGCAATGCAACATTTTTTCCTTCGCAAAGTCCATTTAAAGCATGATCATTTTCAAACTTATGCTTCAGGATGACAATGTAAGACACGTTAATAGTATTATTAATTACACTTGGTTCATTAAGAAAGATACCAAGGCCTAAACAACCCTTCCCATCCACCTCCACTCCCCTAAAAAACCTTCTGTAAGTTAGTCAGAAACACGGTATTAGAATTCACAAGTTCCATGCTTCTTTCCATTTGATGATGCATAACCACACCTTGGGAATAAAATTACCTGAAGGTGTTGTGGCTTTGAAATCTCTGGAGGGCAGCAAGGCACAAGGTTCTTCTGTTTAAAAAAAAAAGGCTGGGTTGTCCAATGGGGATTCACTACAGTATACTAATCCCACAACAACACACTGCATGAGACACCAACTGTACTCAGCATCACCTGGCTTCTCCATCACTGCACAGCTGCCCATTTCTTCTTGCACCACTGGGTTTAACAGTGGCACCTTGCATGCACCAAAGTAATTAATCATAAACTAAAGACAATTTTTCACAGGTGGGAACTATCTGCTCCAATGACATAAACTGATTATGTCACCTTAAAATTAAACAGACTGCATGTTTGAACTTAAAACTACATAAGAAGGAAAAAAATCTTAAGCTACTCCTCTTAAACAACATAGCCACAAAATTATGTGTTTTTCTCAAATTAGTTTAGAGTTACTATATATTTAACAAAAGCCACACAGAGGTAACAGTGAAGACAGAATTAAGAAAGATGACTAGAACTGTAAAGTTGCCTTGGGTATTACAAATCAGTCTATGTACCCATGTTGTATATTGATATTTCCTAAAAGTTTCCATTTTTAGTAACTTCTGATAAATAGATTTAAAGAAGAGAATTGCAGATAAGCATGGTTCCTACTGAGATATCTATAATTCATATTAGAGGTGATCTGATAAAAAGGCTTGATATGTGAGTAGTGACTAGGTAACAAACAAAAATAATAAGTATTCCACACCAAATTCAGGAGTCCTGGAAAAATAATCTTGCCCTGATGGCCAACACATATAGCTATTTTTTCAAAGGAATAACAGAGAGCTCATGTCACCTGCTTTCTTGGAGAAAAATTTAAATAGTAATTGTAACAATTATCGTCAATAACTTCCTATAAAATAAAAGGTTACGTGAAGGATCAAAAGTAGCCAAGTTCATGGCAACAGAGGGTAGAATGGTAATTCCCAAGGCCTGGGAGGAAGAGCAAACAGGGAGCTGCTGATCAGTGGGTACAAAGTTATAGTTACGCAAGCTGAAAAAGTGCTAGAGATCCACTGTAGAACACTGTGCTTATAGTTAACTGTACATTTAAAAATTTGTTAAAAGGGCAGATATAAGTTATGTGTTTTTTACTACAATAAAAGTCAATCAAACAACTTAGAAAATAAGGGGATATGAAAGAGTGAGATGTTTCAGGATATACCTAGGTCTTAAACACCTAATTTTGTGTTTTGTTTTGTTTTGTTTTTTAACCACAAATGAAAAGAAATCTCACCCTGGCTGGTGTGGCTCAGTGGATTGAGCACTGGCCTGTGAACCAAAGGGTCGCTGGTTCGATTCCCAGTCAGGGCACATGCCTGGATTGCAGGCCAGGTCCCCAATAGGGGGTGCACAAGAGGCAACCACACATTGATGTTTCTCTCCCTTTCTCTCTTCCTTCTCCTCTCTCTAAAAATAAATAAATAAAATCTTTAAAAAAAGAAAAGGAAAGAAATCTCCATGATACATCCAGCCCAGGTAGTTCAGTGGTTTAGACCACTGTCCCAACACATCAAGGTTACAGGTTCAATCCCTGGTCAGGGCACATAAAAGAAGCACCCAATAAATGCATAAGTGGAACAACAAATCAATGTTTCTGTCTCTCAAATCAATAAATAAAAAAGAAAAGTAATCTCCACGAAGGCACTTGTGATAACACTGACACAAAGAAACTTCCAATGTTCAAAATTAAAAGAGAACAAGGATTCCCAAAGCCAGTATAATTTAAGGCACGTTTAGGAGATATTCCAAAATTATACTTTTCTCTCATAAACATCAGTAAGGCTGGCTTTTCTAACACTGCTCCAATTCTCAAAGCATTAAAATGAACAGGGAGCAAAGAAATCCTATGTCAAAGTCAGTAAAAATTTATTGAGTGCCTAATCTGTGACAAGCAATCTTCTAGGTCCACGGTTTCTAACAGGTGTGCCACAAAAATTTTTAAAACATGCAATACCTGAATATTTAGTCAGAAGCACTGACTTTTTTTCCTGTAGACTGTCAAATAAAAAAAAACTGACAATAGCCAACACAGCAATACCCATCAGGTGTGAATGAAATCAAAATTATACAGTTTTTTTTTGTTAGATTGGCAAAAAAGAAATTTTGGGTATGCCGCAGAACTTTAGTAATTAGCTTATGTGTGCCATCAGATGAAAAAGGTTAAAAATCTCTGTTCCAGATGATACAGAAGTAATCATGACAGACAATAAAATTAAGTAAATGAACAAGATACTTTAGATGATGACAAAGCTCTAAAGGAAGTATTTTAGGTGACTAAATAAAAGTATACTAACTGGTATGAGGATAGAGTAGAAATGATCTATTTGCAACGGGGAGGTTAAGAAAGGTTCCTCTTACAAGAGGTAAAATTTAACAGATTCAATTCAATTTTGCTGGATTCTAAAGTTAATAAATTTCAAAAGTTTAAAGCTAAAAATTACATGGAAGCACATATGAAAAAAATCATCTAAAAATAGCTGGGAAATAAGATGTTATTGATGGGAAGGATGGGTAAAGGGCTCGGGGGCTCTATGAATTAGGTTTATAACTTCCTGAGAGCCTGTAATTATTTTAAAATGAGAAGTTTTAAAAAATGTGTATAGTTATTACTATAAATTATAGTGAGACGTCAACTTCACTTAGAATACTTTTCATTATTTCTCAAACATTGCCCTATAGATATAAAATTATAAAGGGATTCAGGAAAACAAATCTCTGACACAGAAAAAGGTTTTTCTACAAACATGCAGGTTAGGTACTTACAAAGAGAGCAACAGAGAAGTAAATAAAGTTCTGGGAATTTTTTTCTAATCTAGGAATATCATTCAAGAAAGAAAATGCAATGACAGGAGTCAACTTGTGACAGAGAAATCTGCCTTATTTAAAATAGCTGAATTGGTATAAAACAGATATCTTCTATTTCAGACCACCATCTCATTTCCACAGAAGGAACTGAAATCAGGAAAGAAAAAAGGATGCAATGCAATCTGGGCACGAGGCGGGAGAAGACAAGGCATGAAAGTATCTTGACAACTTTCATTAGACTTGCTTTGATAACTGCAAAAATAATTAAAACTGTCACACTTGAAAATCCATACATCAATTCATATAATGTAATGCTTCTGAATGAGGGATTCTGTCCTCAATCTAAAAACATTTAATGGCTGTTGCTCCAAAGACTTTATAATGGGCTCTAGTGAAAGATAAAACACTGAGACAAGCCTTTACCTCTGCTTTCTCCTGAAACCCCACAGCTATGGCCTGAAATGTAGCCCTCCCAGAATTCATAGGTTGAAGCCCTAACTCTTAATGTAATGGTATTTGGTGATGGAGCCTATGGAAATTAATTAATTAAGTTTAAACAAGGTCATGATGGGATCAGTGCCCTTGTAAGAAGGGAGGCCAGAACTGTCTCTCTCTCTCTCCTGCAGGTGAGGCCACATCCAGAAGATGCCATCTGCAATCAGAGATCACAGCAGAAACGCATCACGCTGACACTGGGATCTAGCCTTTCAGCCTCCAGAACGGTAAAAAAAACTTCTGTTGTTTAAGCCACTGGTCTATGGTATTTTAATGTCAGCTGGAGCATGCTAATACACCCACTAAAATAGTTGTAGAGGGATTTTTTAAAAAGCATAAACCTGTAAGGACAAAGAGAATAGTAGAGATAAAAACAATTTTGAATACTAAAACAGTATAGAAGCTAGTGGTAATTAACTTAGTAAATTCTAGAATCTTAAAGTTAGTGCAGGAAAAACTATAATAGAACTACCATGCAGCTCAGGAATTGGTGGCACTAGCTACCTTTCTTTGGAAGCAGAGGTGATGGGAAACGGTGCACAGAGGATTGGTGAAAGTACTTTTAACGAGCAGCCAGGAACACAGTGCAACATACAGATCATATATCTTAGAAATTTACACTTGAAAATTATATGACCTTGTCCACCAATATCACCCCAATAAATGTAATAAATGAATAAATAAATGAATAAATGAATGAATGAATGAATGCCATTCTATAGAATGAGTAACCAAGTTTTTTTCTTTTTAAAAAGCAGCTAGAGCCCAGATCCTCACTACAAAAAGGGCAGTAGACTTAGACTGGAGGTTTATTCACTGCAAAGAGTAAGTGACAGTGTTTGGACTGGGGTGGAGGAGGGATGATAACAACATATCAGGCACAGCTGTGGGCTCAGGAAGATAAAGCAGAAACTCCCATACTGAATGCTCAGGGTCCTCAGACCTTCCCTCTACTTGGCTTCCAAAATGTTCAGAATCATATATATACGGTCTAGGTAAAGACTACATATTCTTCTCTGGGGACTCTGTCTAGCCAGGGAAAGATGGTCAACAAAATGTCCCAGCAGGATCACCCTGGGCTGATGCCCAGAGTTGCAAGTTCTACCCACAATTACAAAGCTACCCAGCAGCTTTCCGTCCATTCTTATACAGGAACAGATGGCTAAGGATGAGATATGTGAGGACATTCTCCAACATAAGAGACAAGAGACAGAAACAAATTAACAAAAAAGGGCAACCTTAAACAGACTATGCAGGGACATGAAAATATGAAAACAAAAAACAAAAAACAAAAACTCAGCTAACAGAAGAGAATCCATAACAAAACAAAACACCAATAAAAAAAAAAAGTCTTAGAAATTAAAACTATAATGTCACAAATAAAAAAAATTCCATAGAAGGAATGGATGGTAAAAACTGAAGAGTTCTCTTAGCAAGCAGAGTCAAAATACAAAGATAGAAAATAAGCAACAAAGAAAAGAAAATGAGAGTGTCTTAGAGGTACCTCTGACTAGAGAGAGAAAATAGATGGGAAAATATTATTATTTAAATAATTCATGAAACTTCCCCCAAATTAAAGGATATGAATTCCTAGATTAAGAAGTACTCAGCATAATGGACAAATACAGGTCTACTCCAAGGCAGGCTATCATAAAATTTTAGAACTGAACAGCCAAAAAATGGATCCTAAGTGCTTTTACAGGAAAAAAAAATATGACACAGAAAAAGAATCGAGTATCCAGGAAGCTTCATTTCTCAGCAGTAGTATAGGCATCTAGAATATGCTGAGAAGTGATTTTTAAGTTCTGAGAAAAAATGATTTCCAATCGAGAGTCTGATATTGGCTGAAAGGAGGATAAATATAACTTAAGCTGCATGAGTTTCCAATATGACCCCGAGCATTCACCCTGAGCTACCTGGAGAAAGACCTAGATAAGGCCCCCTCTACCCCCTTCACTGACCTGTCCCCAGAGGTGATGCACCTGAGCTCAACTTCCCATGACACTGGTAGCTTCCATTCCCTAGTAGGAGGGTCTGTAACTTCCCCTAGCCCCAAAGTCTTCTGGGGCTAAAAAGCTAGCATTCTCAAACAACTCCTATAAACATCCAGCAAGTGCTCAAGGAGTCTAGATGACCAGCAGTTTTTCTCACTGATAAAACTGCATTCATGTTTGTAGTTTGTGTTTGGGGAGACCTCCCAAGCACACTTTTCTGTGAGATAGTGAGAGTGGTGGACATGTGCCTTCTAGTTTCCACTTTCTGCAGGAAAGCCACGATACACAATATGATGGGACTTGTGCCAAGCCCTGGTATCTGAAAGGCTGTTAGCCAAATGGCATCACCTTCCTTAGTGACAGTGAAGGAACTCAGCTTACTCAGCAATAGTCAAATTTTCCTTCATGGAATTTCTGTAAATAAATGAAAAAATCCCCAAACCAAAAATGACAATTCCCCTGCATCCTTTCTCAGGAAGCTTCTGGAAAAGATGCTTTACCACTTAATTTGAGAAAAAAGATCACATGAGATTCAGGAAAGAGAGGATCTATCTCAAAGAAGTGGCAAGGCATCCCAGGATGAGGTGAGTGGGGATGTAAAATGACAGCTGTGCAGCTCGCCTAGACAGCACCTACGGTAGACTAAAACAGCCAGGAGGTTCTGGAAGAGCTGTGTGCAAACAGATGAACTGACAGAATGTCTGATGTCTTCAATCCTATTGAGGAGAGATTCAGGAAAAACAGGGGAATAAGAGATGAATGTGTAATAAAAATGTAGAAAAGTAGTAAAAAATAACCAATTACTAAGTCTGATGGAGGCAAGGGAGAAGTTTTCGAGGAAAGAAAAGTAATCACAGCATACTGTATGGCTCATCTTAGAATGGCGTTTTCACATTCCCAGCCAGGAATCCTGACCTAACCAGAACTGTGCCACAGCAGCACTGCAGGGGCACAGGAAGTGTCTGTGGGGCTGCAGGAGTAAGCTGAAGAGAGTAAGTCTCATTCTCCTGTGAAAAGTCAGAAGTCAGGATCAAAATGCTAATCAAGAACACACACTATAAACATTATTTAGAGAGCAGAAATGAATACCAAAAAAAGGTGAGTGTTCAAAAGCTACTGCCTGTCAGGGGTGAAAAATGGAGATAAACCAGGATGATAGAAGGGACATGCTGTTTTTAATAAACCCTTTAACTATTTGGCTCTCAAAACTATGTGCCTATATTAATTTTAATAAAAATAAAAACAAAAGATTTTATAACAAAGGCATTACCATTACTACTGAGAAAATAGTAATTTGATGGGTTGAAAAGATAAGTGATTTTCCCAAAGAGACATTAAAAACAGAACTTAAATAATCAATTTCTCGGCCTAATGCTTCAACAAGAAAGCTATCACTCAAACAACCAGCAAAAAAAAACCAAAATAACAAAATAAAATAAAATTAAGATAAAATCCCTCAAACATATTGCTAATTTAGAAAATGACTAATGGTAATTAAAAACAAGAAAGCTTATTTTAATCTTGAGCAGAAGGAAAGATACTTTGTAAGTTTAAAATGAACTAATTATAAAAAAGAATAGTGTTCAGGCGGCATTCATAAAAGGCCTAGTGTATGTGAAGCATTGTGGTAAAGACTATAGGTCATATAAACACCCCTAAACAATTTAGGGTCAAATAGCAAAATAAAGACACATACCCAAATACCACTCATGGAGTTGAGAAACAAAAAGTAGTTCAGAACAGAAATTTGTTTTTTCTCTGAATAAGGAAAACAGGAAACAGTCCATCAAAAAGGTGTGACTTAATCCAAGCTGTGAAGATTTAGACATGCTGAGATGGGAAAGATTCTCCTTACTGGGTAAAGCATCATAAGAAAAGAATAGAAATAAGATGAGTTTTTGGACTCCAAACAACTTGGTTTGGTTGAAATATAGAGAAGGAAACAAATTAAAATGTGCAGGCTAGAAAAAAACACATATGGCCAGTTTCTGGGTTTGTCTTAAATGCCATGCTAAGAATTTGGATTTTGTTCAGAAGAAAACACAGTATTGTTGAAAGGGTTGGGGAGAGGGTGGTGGTGGTCCAAGCAGTCTTGATACAACTAATCTACTCAAAAGATGTTGAAATTATAAGATGTTGAAACCAAGAGAAGAATATGACTTTAAGAATGTGAATGAGACAAGTAATTCTAGAATCAGGTCAACTTTCTATTTAAATTTAAATAACACTTTTACCAAACTGTCCATTCAAATAAATCAGTTTTTGCTGGTTTCTGTAATAATACCTGTAGATTTGTTTGATGCTCTCCTTCGAATTTCTGTTACCATCAGTCGTGAAACTTGTGTTGTGAACTGCAGAAGATCACAAAATTTTTCTGTCATTGTATTTGGCGGAGCATTTCCAAAAACCTGTGAGTGAGAAAAAAGTATTTTAATAAAGCATTGTCAACAATCTTTTATTCTGTGCATCTTGAAGTGTGGTATGACTTGAAAATCAAGTTACAAAATATATGCTTAAACAGTTTCTTTGGATCTGAATATATGTTTAAAAATACAACTCTCAGTAAATCACATCTAGCCACATTTCCTGATACATATTAATTTGTTGAATGATTAAATAAATATAATCTAAAAGTCAGAGCTAGTTATCTATTCAATTTGAATCAATCTACTTTAAAAGCTTTAGAAAATATAACATTTCTATGAAAAAATATAAACTAGGAAATTAAGATTATTTGATGGTACACAGATAACATTACATAGTGAAAAGCAGAGACTTACCTACTATTACTAAGTTCTAGGCTGAATATAGAATTCACTAACCTCATCTTATATCTTGGAATTTCTAAATCTAACAGCAATTAATTCCCAGAACAAGACTGGCAGGGCAAAGACTAGAATGAATAGAATGAGAGGGTCAGAATCTTCCTCATCTGAATATGTCCAAATCTTCCCAGCTTGCAATAAGTCACACCTTTTTGATGGACTGTTTCTTGTTTTCCCTATTCAAAGGAAAAAACCCTTCTGCTCTGAACTACTTTTTGTTTCTCAACTCCGTAAGTGGTATTTTGGTCATGAAATGAAACTTTTCTTCCCCAGAAACCTAAGACAAATGAACTCCAGAATAATTCTTAAAGATAAACCAATATAGATTCCGCAAGAGAATAAGAAAATAAAACCTGGGCCCTGGCTGGGTAGCTCAGCTGCTTAGAGCATCATCCTGATACTCCAAGGTTGCAGGTTTGATCCCTGGTCAGGACAAATACAAGAACCAACTAATGAGTGCATAAATAAATGGAACAAATCAATGTCTGTCTCTGTCTCCCTTCCTTCCTCTCTCTCACAAATCAATAAATAATAATAAGAAAAGAAAACCAGATGGACTGTCATAGGAAAAGAAATGATATTATAATGGCTATGTAAGTGGATATATTCTAAAATAGTTTCAATAATGTTTTTTATAATTAAAAGGAAATTCTGTGTCTTCTAAAAGTATTATGATAGCTCTCTATTACAATACAAATTGCACCATGTTTTGTATGTTCATATGTGACTACAAAGGGAAGAAACTGCTCTCACTCATCTTTGTATTCCCTACCACGCTAGCACCCTGCCTTTCATATGATGTTCCCTAAATATGGTTGTTCATTTATGTGTTCAGATCGCATTGAAGGACACGAACTATAACATGAAAATACAAACTAAAAGTAAGAAAAGAAAAAAAAAACAAGCCAATAAAAGACCAAGACTAGGGAATGGACTAGAAAAAACATTAAGTAAAAATCTAAAACTAAAAAACTGTATTTGCCATGTTTTAGTCATGAATTTGGCTTACAAATACAAAAGAGAAAACCTAGTCAATTATATGGCTCACAATGTCCTTAGGAAAGAAAAATACGTATTTAAGGAAGTACCTCTATTCTTCATACTATACAACTTTTCTTCCAAGGAGCCTAATAAACGGATAAAAATTATAATGTAATATCTTGCAACAGAAATGTTTCTTACATTCTTACAATAGATACTGTGTTGCTTATAACCTCCCTCAAATTGAACTGAAAGTACTAAAAATATAAAAAACCCCACAACAATTCAATTCTACAAGGTATACTTTTGTCCAGATATATAAGTCTGTTCACTAACGTAACACAGAGGTAATTATAAATGATTTCAAAGAACAAACAGTTCTTTTCTTATAATTCTTGTCCTAGGACACATCTATTAATTTTAGAGAGAGAAGATGATGGAGGAAGAAAGAGGAAGAGGGAGGGAGGGAGAAAAAGGGAGAAAGGAAGGGAGGGAGGGAGGAAGAGAGAGACATTGATCAGCTACCTCCCACATGTGCCCCAAAGAAGGACCAAACCTGCAACCTAGGTATGTACCCTGACCAGGAATTGAACCCTCCACCTTTGAGAGCATGAGACAGCACTCCAATTAACTGAGCCACAGGAGCCAGAGCAATAAGCAGTAATTTTCAAGACCTCAATAAATTGTTTTTCTTCTAATATTTTGATAAATGTTGTATGTTTACAGTTAACCTGTGTGTTACCTGTTAAGGAAGATCCACATTCTTTAACAAACTGTAGATAGGTTAGAAACTGAGAGACCAAACAATGACACTTGCATGAACTGCCATTTTACCTCTACTCACAGATGAAGTGTAACTGTTTAATGAAGGCATTTATAAAACAAATGTATATTTTTCTCAGGAAATTATTAGGCCTTTCATCAAACTGATTTAGACATATAGTAGGTAAACATTTTTATTACCAAAAATATATTGATGTATATATTGCTCTTAAGAATTAAGAGATATTTTATTCCTAAGCATTATTAAGAGAACTTCATAAATTAATAGATCATGTCTTAGAAGATATAAGGATATGGTTATTTAAGCAGTCTTCATGCTGGGTGAATAATAATGCTGTTAAAAATGCAAGTAACTTTTCACACAAATCCTAACTTTTTTTAAAACATATTTTATTGATAATGCTATTACATTTGTCCTACTATCCCCCCTTGTTCCCCTCCACCCTTAACACCCTCTCCGACTCCCCCTCTTTAGTTCATGTCCATGTGTCACAAGTTCTTTAGCTTCTACATTTCCCCTTCAATTCTTGCCCTCCCCGTCTATTTTCTATCTACCCTCTATGCTACTTATTCTTCATACTCCCTCCCCTACGTCCTTGTTGCTAACCCTCCATGTAATCTTCATTTCTGTGTGTCTGTTCCTGTTCTAGTTGTTTGCTTAGTTTCTTCTTGTTTTTGTTTCAGGTGTGGTTGCCAATAATTGTGAGTTTGCTGTCATTTTACTACACATGTTTTTTATCTTCTTTTTCTTAGATAAGTCCTATTAACATTTCATACAATAAAGGCTTGGTGATGATGATCTCCTTTAACTTGACCTTATCTGAGAAGCACTTGATGTGCCCTTCCATTCTAAATGAAAGCTTTGCTGGATAGAGCAATCTGGGATGTAGGTACTTGCCTTTCACGACTTGGAATACTTCTTTGCAGCCCCTTCTTGCCTGTAAGGTCTCTTTTGAGAAATCAGCTGACAGTCTGATGGGAACTCCTT
>CM052538.1:92750870-92769085 GCA_028533065.1 Trachops cirrhosus | reverse complement strand
GGTGGGGGAGGGTGTGCAGGGTGGACGGGAATGAAGGGGGGGTAATGAGACAACTGTAATAGCATAATCAATAAAATATATTAATTTTTTAAAAAGGACAATAAGGACGAATTGTATGAAAATCGAAACCCTTACTCCTGGTCAAATGCCCTTCCCCATTTTACTCATATTTATTGCTTATTTTAAATTACAGAATTCTTGGACACTGTGATGCTAGTATATTTATTATTTAGCACCAAGTAGCAATTAGAATGTGAAAGGAATCTTTCTGATTTTTCAGAATATACACTAATCAATTTCCATCCCAATTAAAAAAAACACATGATTACATATTGACAAACATTAACTAGATGTAATCAAGCTATTGCACCATTGTTATTTAATATTTACGGGAAACAAACCATAGATATCAACCAGCTAAATGGGTTTAGTTACTTCTCAATTATTCATATGATCTCGGTAACAGAAAAAGATTTCCCCCGTTCTCCTAGGAAACACATAAGCATACCAGCTTGCGGAATCATTGTTTTGTTTGCACTTCAAATTTTATATTTAAAGTATATTCAGAACAAGAACTACCTGAAGAGTGAAAGACTAGGGGAAAAAAAGGCATTCTTCAGTCAAAGCTGTACAAACATGTCCATATAAGATAAGTAAATTCAGGTGAAAGGCTCTTAACCCCCCTGAATCTTTGGTGTCTCTCATCTGTAAAATCTTTTTTCACAACCTCTTTGGAATGCACACACAAAATAACATCAATTCTATAAAGTGTCAAACATATTAGTTGCATTCAATAATTTTTAAATTTCTCTTTAATTTTTTAAGTTACATTTTTAGTTAGTATCTAAGCAAGTAAGAGAAAGGAAACGGCATAAGCCCTTATAGTACAATACTATATATTTTAGAGACATACAAAATGATAAAAAAAAATAAGGGAAAATTTATTTCTTAGCAGGATGCTCAACAAGAGGTTTCTAAAGCAATGCAGAAGAGATATGCAAAATATAATAATGAGGACAAATAAAATGATTATTTTGGGGATAATATTATTAGGGATTTTCAAAATATTTATAAAGATTATTGTGTATAAGAACTGCATTTTGTTTCACAAAAGTGTTTGTACTGCCAACAGGGGGTTATTTAAATAGCAATGAGATAATTACCTCAATGAGCTAGGCAGTATTTCTTACTCTAATATCTTGTGTTAATGACTGAAAATCCCAGATACTTTAACCATGTCCTCCCCAAATCCTTTAAACAGTTTGTCATTATTTAAATTATAGAAGGATATAAAACAAGTAAATAGCCTAAATTTTAAAAAGGTATTTGTCAAGTAACTAGCTGCCTTTAAGTAGCTTAGCTAAATACTTAATTTTCTAAGTATCTCCTTAATTCCATGAGAAAAGAAATAGATTACATGGCTAAGGGAAATCTTACACTTTCATTAAAGAATTATAAGTAATTGCTCAGGCTTTAAATTTTTTCTTAAACTTTCTGGGGGAAATACTATTACTTCTTAAACTATGAAGAATAAAGGCAAAACGTCTTATATTTTTTAAGCATAAAGGCAAAACTTTGAGAGGCTCTCAACAAACTGGGTTTATAATGCAACAATCTAACATATACACTGAAAAAGGACTGTAGATAGTCCTGAATTAGAATTTAAAATTTCTACCTGCTAAATATACTCTTTGCCTTTCAGGAAGAGTCATTATCAGATTTTAGGCTTGCCTATGAGATATTACCAGATCAGCCATCTCATTTATATTCCTAACATCACCTTATCCTTCCCACCCCATGTGTCACCCCACCATCCTATATATGGGACCTGTCCAGAAAGCATCCAGCCATGTGCCACAAAAAATACGAGACATTTATTGAAGAAGATAGAAGAGACAAGACACATAGTACATAGGACAATGACACCTCAGTCCCCTTCAAAGTAGTCACCTTGGGATCTCACACAGTTCTCCCAATAGCCATTAGCTGCCCCACTGTATTTTTCTGAATCTGATCAACATCTGAAATCTCTTCCCTTTCAAAAGTGATTTTAGTTTGGGGAAAAGCCAGAAGTATCAGGGCACCTAATCTGGGTTATAGCGGGGCTGGGTCACCTTTGCAATTTGATGTTTTGCCAAAAAACCTCTGCAGAAGACATGATGCATGAGCAGGCATGTTGTCCTGATGAAGCTTCTAATCACCAGGTGCCAGTAACTGCGGCTGTCTGAATCATCTGAATAGTTTCCACGGAGGAATGTTCAAGTTTAATGCAAAACCTGATGCAGATTTGTTGTTGTACTCACTCAGTCATTTTGAATATGGTGGCCACACAGTACACAAGCTCACTTCAATGGCATCTACTGCCCCCACTGACTAGTACAGTGAAGTCCTCATTGTTCACACATGTGCATTCCATTCACTCTCCTTGGCTGCCAGGTTACATCGATGTCATGCAAACCAATCTTGTTACATTAACAATGGTTGGACTTTTTTCCAGACAGAACTCATATACCAAACTGAACAATTTCTCAAAGTATCTTTTCCATGTGCTAACTTTTCCATCTTTATAGATAAAAGTATACTCCAAGTTCAAAAGCAATATGCCTTCATTTAAAAACACTTCCCTTAGTTATGATTTCCAATTATGAGCAACCACTTTTGCCATCTCTCTGACACCTTTCTAGAACTCCTCCTTCTAGGGCCCCACGACTGGTTTGGGGGCCCTTAACAGTTAAATGGCAGGTAGGTTATTTGATATGATTACCATAGTGTAATTAAATTATATTATGGAATAAACTTATTGTAAGTTGACCTGAAAGCTCTACTATTCTCTGAAAGTATATGTTTACACAAATAGTGTTCAAAATTCTGTATAAGACCTTCAAAAGAGTTTTTGTAGCACAATGTTCCTATAATTTGTGACTGCCTAATACTGACACATTTTACATTCTCTATATGTCTGCTAACCTCTACTTGGAGTCTGTCAACTCTGTGATCACTTATCAGTATCCTCAGTGGATGGCAATGGTGCAGGGGAGACCCACCTCAGGAGTGAGATGTATATTAGCAGGACTACAAGTCTCAGGGCCATATCCCAGACCTACCACCACTAGGAATTTCTCTATTTTCAAACCATCAAGTTTTGAAATCTTGCTCTGAGTTATTTTCAATCATTCTATTCATACTCCCTAAATTTTTGATCTGTGCTGGAATCACCTACTTTTCTTGACCTCTCCCAATTCTCTTGTTCTTCAGAAGAGATCGAACCCTATTTAATGTCTTCAATAACAATCTCAACTGGACCTTCAATTCCCTTGCACTCCTGCCCATTTCCCAACCATTATTTATGCCTGGATGAAGTCCACCACACAATTTCTCCATTTCTAATTTTGGGTTGCTGGGTACTGTGGAAAAAATTCTACAACTCTGCAGACTGGTTACAACATCAATTTATGATTTTCTAAAATTATTATTTCTATAAATAAAAGCTAATATTTCTTCATTTGGAAGAAAAATTAATTCCAAATGGTTTAAAGATCTAAATGTAAACAAATGATAAGATGTTCAAAGCAAATATAAATTACTTATAATTTAAAGTAAATTTTTCTTAAAAGGAAAAAGAAGATAGATATATTGCTAAAAATAACACTAAGTAAAAAGATAGGCAACAAATAAGCAAAAATATTAGCAATCCTTATAATAAAGTATTAACAACTATACTATCCATGGAACTCTTAACATCAACAACCTGATAGCAAAGAAAGAATGGAATAGAAATAGACTATTCCCAGTAAAAATGCTACACATATGAAATGCAACACAACACATATATGAAAAAGTACTTAAAATCACTAATAATCAGAGAAATGCAAATAAAAACAAAGTACAACTGTTTGCTAATCAGTTTGGCAAAAACTAATAGGATTTATAAAATACATAGTAAGAATAGGAAAAATGGAAACGTACACACTCTTGATTAGAATGGAAATCCAGTCTTTTTAAGGAAATCTGATAGTATCAACATACTTTGCTCTCGATCTAATTAAGACCTCTTCCAGGAAGTTATTCACAGCAACGCAGTATGAGGTGGTTTACTGTATTGTACGTTACTTGTTTATAATAATGTAAAGTTAGAAATAGGCTAGTCCTTTAATAGGTAAATAGGTAACTCATGGTACATCTGTATTATGGAATAATACTGTTCTCAAAATTAAGGAGGAAAAAAGTTAAATTTTTAAAATCAGGGTTCCAGCACCAAAATGTAAAGAGCTTAGAAGTCATCACTCTTGTCCTTAAACAAGAAAGAGCTGAATAAACTGGAAAGCAAAGATTCTTCCTGAACCTATCAGAGAACAAACATTGGAGGGCAAACCAACCTCTGAAATTTGAAAAGACATGGAATCCAGAGATAAACTGGTAGGAACACTTCCATGGTAACTGATGAATTGGAGAATGATGGGGCTAACATGCGAGAGAAACTCCTGGGGGCCAGTCCTAGGGCCTTCCCTCAGATTCCCTGGGTTGCATCTCCAGGCACCCCACCAGAGATTCTCCCAGAGAACAATCTGAGAAAGATCCTCTACTGGCTCTGGCACGTAGAGGGAAAGAGTAATTGTCATGAAATGTTCCAAAAGGACCTTCTTACTCTTCCAGGTAAAACACTTTACCTTGTCTCCTCTGAGGGAAGGGCACTGTCCCAATCCTGCCCCACCAGCCTTCCAGTCTCACCTAAGAGGGTTGAGGGGATGGCAATAGCCCAGGGTCACAAGCCCACTAAAACACTGAAATTTAATCAAATGATTATAAAAAGTTTCCCTCTCCCACACTTTGCAACCACAACAACAGGGCTCTAAGAAACAAGAGAAAGTAAATACTAGAAATTGAAAATAATGTTAATAAAGACAAAGAATGTTTTGATGGGCTCAATAGCAGACTGGACTTGGCCAAGGAAATAATCAGTGAGCTTTAAGATAAATCAATAGAAACTTCCAAAAGGAGAGAAGGGAGAAGTGGCATATTTGTAGTAATAATGGCTTAGAACTTTGTAAAATTAATGACAGACACCAAACCACTGATACAGGAAGCTAAGAGAATATTTGATTAAGATAAATACCTAAAAGACAACTTTTAGGCTTACCATAGGCAACAGAAAATCAAAAACAGAAATCATGAAAAAGGGTACGGGGAGCAATAGAGGAAGGGAAGCACCGTATCTAGAAAAGAACAAGGATAAATATTACAGTGGATTTCTGATCCAAACGTGCAAGCCAGAAGAGAATGGAAGAAAATATTTTAAATGCTGGAAGAAAAACCTACCAGCCTAGAATTCTATATCCAATGAAATTATCCTTCAAAAGTAAAGAAGAATAAAGATTTTCTCAATCAAAGGAATAAATGAAGGTAAAATAAAATCTTTCATTATCCTTAACTGATCTAAAAATTGTTTTTAAAGTAATAATAGTAACAATGTATTGGGCGATTACAGTTTACAAATTACTAAGATGAATAACAGCAATGTCGAAAGGATGAAGTAGAAGAACTGGGAACTTAAGTGTGTGTGTGGGAATACACACACACACATTATATACCTCAGTGATAAAGTATTATTTGAAGGCAGACAAATACTAGTAAAAATTGTTGATATTATGGAACATTCCAATGAACAACAAAACACATATTCTCTTCAAACTTACATGGAACATTCACCATGACAGATCACACCCAGAGCCATAAACACACCTTACAAATTCAAAAGAATAGAAACCACACAAAATGTGCTTTTAGGTCACAATGGAATTAAACAGGAAATCAGGAACAAAAGATGGCTGGAAAAGCCCCAAATATTTGGAAACTAAACAACACACAGCTAAATAACAAATGAGTCAAAGACGTGTCAAGAGAAATTTAAAAACATTTTAAAGTAAATGAGACTATAACTTAACAATATGTGTAAAATGAAGTGAAAGATGTTTTTAGAGGGAAATATGTAGCTATTTAAGGGTAAAGGAAGCAGAAGAAATAACAAATGAGGGCAACAAATCAATGATGAAAGCACAAAAACAGAAAAACCAAGAAAACCTAAACCTGGTTCTGTGAAACAGTTGATAATATTAGTTTCAATCTCACTAGAATATGACTGGCATCCTTGTCTTGAATGCACTTTCCCTACAGTTCTTCAGTTTTCTCTTGCAAAACAAAACAAGTATCATACCACTTCTCCAATTTAAAACCTCTGTTGATTCCCTGTTGGCCAAGAGCAAATTGAAGCACCTTAATTGAATACCTAAGTTCTCAGACACTCTGGCCCCATTTATATGTCCAGCCTCCTTTCACTAAACCACCAGTTTCACTAAATTATGCCATTGTACACAGAAAGCATCTCCCAGCCTTACTGGGTTCTTTAGCTTTCTGTGTACTTGTGTTGTGTATGCTGTTCTTTCTGCCAAGGATGCCCCCTCCTTGGCTCTTCCTACTGGCTAAGCAATACTTTGCCTCAGAAAAATCTTTCCCAAACTTCCAGGCAGAGTTTGTTGTCCTATCTTTCATCCCACCACAGTACTTTAGTCACAGTCTGTCATAAAATGTTCATCATTCAGAAAGACGGTCCAATAGCTTAGTGATTATACAGGCTTTGCACCCAACTATCTGAGTTCAAATCTTAGCTACACTACTTACCAGCTGTAGAACTGAGTATGTCAGTCACCACCTTTGTATAGACTCCTCATGTGTAAAAAGCCAGTAACCACCAGAGTCTATCCTACAGTGTTGTAGTGTTACTCACCAAATAAGTTACTGCATGGAACTGGCATAGATGCTCAATAAGTTGACAGCCACTATTGCTATTATTCTATTGCAACCAACCAACCTACACCAGTAAGTGGTTATTTACTTCACTTCAACTTATAATTTCCTCAATGGTGGGAACCAAATCTGTTTTTTGAAGTATTTTTTATTGATTATAACATTAAAGTTTTCCCAACTTTTCTCCCTTTATGCCCCCTCCGCCCTGCACCCCACAACCCTCCAGCATCCCCCCACTTAATTCATGTCCATGGGTTGTACAATTAAGTTCTTTGAGCTCTGTTTCTTATACCATTTTTTATCTCCCCCCATCTATTTCATGCCTTCCAGTTATGCTTCTTCTTCCCTGTACCTTTTTCCCCTCTATTCCTCCCTTCCCCCCTCCTCACTGAAATCCCTCCCTGTGATCTCCATTTCTCTGATTCTGTTCCTGATCTTGCTGTTTGCTTAGTTTTTGTTTTCATTGTTTTTCTTTTCTCTTAGGTTCATTTGTTGATAGTTGTGAGTTCATTGTCGTTTTTCTGTTCATATTTTAGATCTTCTTTTTCTTAGATAAGTCCCTTTAACATTTCATATAATAAGGCTGGGTGATGATGAACTCCTTTAACTAGACCTTATCTGGGAAACATTTTATCTGCCCTTCCATTCTAAATGATAGCTTTGCTGGACAGAGTATTCTTGGATGTAGGTCCTTGCTTTTCATGACTTGGAATACTTCTTTCCAGCCCCTTCTTGCCTGTAAGGTTTCTTTTGAGAAATCAGCTGACAGTCTGATAGGAACTCCTTTGTAAATAACTGTCTCCTTTTCTCTTGCTGCTTTTAGGACTCTCTCTTTATCTTTAATCTTGAGTAACTTAATGATGATGTGCCTTGGTGTGTTCTTCCTTGGGTCCAATTTCTTTGGGACTCTCTGAGCTTCCTGGACTTCCTGGAAGTCTATTTCCTTTGCCAGATTGGGGAAGTTTTCCTTCATTATTTGTTCAAATAAGTTTTCAATTTCTTGCTGTTGTTCTTCTCCTTCTGGCATCCCTATAATTCAGATATTGGAATGTTTCAGACTGTCCCAGAGGTTCATAAGTCTCTTCACTTTTCTGAATTCTTGTTTCTACATTCTGTCCCAGTTGGATGTTTATTTCTTCCTTTTGTTCCAAATCACTGCTTTGAGTCCTGGCTTCCTTTCTATCACTGTTGGTTCCCTGAATATTTTGCTTTATTTCATTTTGGATATCTTTCATTTGTTTTTTCATTGTTTGACCAAGCTCAATCAGTTCTGTGAGCATTTTGATTACCAGGGCTTTAAATTCTCCATCAGATAGGTTGGCTATCTCCTCATTGCTTAGCTCTCTTTTTTAAAGTTTTGCTGTTCTTTCACTTGAGTCAAATTTCTTTATCTCCACACACCTGATAAGTTGTAAGAAGGCAGATCCTTACCTAAGGGTATTCATATAATAAAGGCTTGGCATATTCTCCCAGCCAGGGCAACCCTCTTTGCTGCACTGCAGGGCTGCCTGTGGTGGAGGGGCCAGAGAGGGAACAGTGCAGCTGGCCTGCTCATCCCTAGCCTACTTTTCATTTGGACTGTCCTATGAGACTGACAGTTTCTCCCACTGCGGCAACCCCCATAGCCCACAGTCAACTCAGTCTGTTTCACCTTGGGCCAGCCCCGCCCTGTGGTCCTCTGCTGTGCTGTGGGTTCTTATGGGTCTGGTTGTTCTGGCTGACTTTTTCTTTAATTCCATGGTTGTTGGATTTCCATGTAGTTTGATTATCTGGCCCTTGTGGTTGTTTATTGTTTTTAGATTGCTTGTTATCCTTGTTGGCTGTGCAAGGAAGCGAAGGGTTTCAACTACGCCTCCATCTTGGCCAGAACTCTCATGAACCAAATCTTATTTATCTTTGTATCCCTAGTTCATAGAACATGATGGGTACTGAATGTTAAAAGACTTAACCTATGGTTATGCAGTGGCAACACATTTTATAAGCAGATATTCTGAATTCTGGATGTGCTAGTTTTACTATTCCTCACAAAACTTACATATTATACATAACATTTTTTTAAATTGTAATTTCTGTATCCTAGTTCTTATCCTATAGAAAGTCTATATAGTTTGTAAACACTGAAGTTCTTAAACATGTCCAAAATATTATATTCACAACCATATATTCTAAATTAAAAAGTTAACAACTTGCTTAAGTAATCATCATTTCTTTCTGTATCGCTCACTGAACTACAAATTCTCTGCAAGTAGACTGTGCTCTCCAAATCCTTAACACCTAGCTGAGGATTCAGTACACAGTAGAAACAAATGAATGTAGGAGTGATTCCCATAGCTTTAAGGGAAAGTGCAAATTCAAGGCTCTTGATTACCAGGCCCAAGCCTGGATCTAACTCTATTCATCTCCCACCTTTCCACATTACGCCACCTACACCTTGTCTCATGCAGGTTCTTTTGCATTGTCTTCACATTTCTGTTCTTTCACACACCCTGAACCCTCTCTTGGGGGCTCCTTCCCCTCCAGCAATTCTACATTTAGCAGATTACTACTAATCACCCTTTAAATCTCAACTCAGCCCTGACTGGTGTGGCTCAGTAGGTGGAGGTTCATCTTGCAAACTGAAAGGTCACAGGTTGATTCCTGTTCAGGACACATGCCTGTGGTGCTGGCCAGGTCCCTGGCTGGGGGCACAAGGGGCATGGATCAATGTTTCTCTGGCACAAGGATGTTTCTCTCCCTCTCTTCCTCTCTCTCCAAAAAAAAAAAAAAAAAAGTAAAATCTAAAAGAACAGTTAAAAAAAAATCTCAGCTCAACTGTCTCTCTTCTAGAAAACATTCCCAGATCTCTACCTTTGTTCCCATACAATAGCATTCCTCACATTGGTACATAACCATTTAGTTTGTCTTTTTTCAACACTGGACAAATAATACAAGATTATGAAAGGCAATGATCATTCCCTAGTCAACTTTCCCCCCAATATCTATCACAGTACAGTACTTGGCAAATAAGAGACAGACAATAAGTGATTAATAATGAAATAAGAAAATGATCAATGAAAGTTTAGAAGATGAATGAATTACAGGCAGCTCAATCTAAAAATAAGGTAATTTAAAACGAGTCAAAGAGGGGGAGAATTTTCTTTAAATTCTTTATTTTAAAACAAGAAGGCTTGAAAGACAACTTTGTTACTTATGGTTTGTTTAAATTCAATTTTTTTTAATGGAAAAGTAAACAACCAATACTGTATGATCATTTTTGTTGGGAGGTGTTAGAGAGCCCATAGTGTATTTTTTAAAGTATTCAGCAAAAAATTAAGTATCAATTCAGAAAGTAAGTCCTTATTTTCTTTGAATGTGAAGTCAGGGGCAGAAAAGAAAAAAAAAAAACACTTAACAGTTAGTTCTGGCTGGTAAGCAGATGATGACAAAACAAAGGTAATAAGCCAGAATCTTCCAGAGGGAACTGATGCGTCAACAACATGCTGAGGACAAGAACATATAAGAGGAAGTCAGCTTCCCATCCCAACAACCCATCATTACTGAAAAAGCTGGAATATGTGCTGTGATCCGAAAGTGACGAAAGGAAAATGACAAGTGCAAGAGATTGTGTAGAACTGTATTAGTGAAATCTCACAAGTGGAAAAGGTAATAAAATAATAATAGCAAAAAAAACAAGACCGGTAAAGTAAATGTTGACTTCTGCAGAGATTGATTACATAGTAATGAAGGCTTTAATTACAAACTTTTGTGTTTTTTAATACCAAAATGTATACACTCATATAACCTGTGCTCTAACAATTAGTGATCTTAGAAGGCTATGTACACATGATGTGCTGACATGGCTCAAAACCCTTTTGAAAATTCCTCTTTAAAGATTGCTTTCAGAGCATTCTATAAGATACATCTGAAATTCAGTGTCATCATACATCAGATTTTACCAAAAATGGAATTAACTCAGCTTGCTCATTTGTCCAGTTTCTAAACTTCCTCCAAAACTTCTGCCTATTAGTAGACATCAAGCCCTTTCAAAAGATTGAAACTTCATCACTAATAATCAAAAGAATGCATTGCAGACTACAGTTGATTATGGGGAAAATGTTCTAAATAGATTCTGAGCAACAGCATTGTTGAAATTTAAATCCTTAAGTATCTGGTGTGAGAGAACCAACTCCAGTTTTCACCCCCTCTGCAGTGTGGCTATATTCATTTTTCTAAAATCCCAAACAGATCAGTACATAACTGTTCTTAAAAGTGACACAAGTGCCCGAAGTGGGACAGAGTCAAAACACTTTTCAAGGCATAAAAGGCTCCTCAAAATCTGCTGTGCACCTAATTCTGAAGCTGTCTTCTGCAGTTCCACTCCCCACCTTCTATGCTCATTCTCCACCACCTAAGCTGCTGTTCCGGAATACACCATGTAATTTCATACCCTTGACGCTTGTCCCACATGGTCTTTCCTCTCCCTGAAATAGCCTCCTTTGATTTTTCACTGCCCAGCAGTCAACCGTGGATAATTCATGACCTCACTTGATCCTAAAACAATCTAAACATATCCCCACAGTAGTAATTGATTACTGATTCAAAGAAATATTTATCAAGGCATCCCTACCCTCCAAATTTCTTTGTTCCACCTAGCTCTGCTTTCAGTAGTTTATATTCATCACATCATTGCCATGAAAGCAATTAAGACATTAATTTGAAAAATAAGACATCTAAACTATTTAGAAGAATATGTTGGGAAATATTTTTATGACCTCAAGTTAAGGAAGAATGTTTTCAAAAAAACTAAACACACCCACACACACACACACACACAAAACTGACCTTACCAAAATTAAAAACTTCTGTCCATGAAATCAACAGAAAGAAATTAAGCACAAGATAAAAATTGGGAAGAAATTATCAGTAACATCTATAATGAACAAAAGAAATCATTAGATTTAAAATATGTAAAGAATGATTACAAATCAATTAAAGAAAGGCAAACCACCAAATAGGAAAATGGACAAAAAAAAATTCACAGGGAAGGCAAAGGACTGAACACAAATATATAAAAGGCTGCACAAACTCATCAATAATAAAGGAAATGAAAATTAATATATAATTTTCTGATAGCACTTTGCTCTCTGTTATCAGAATGTGCATTTATTCACCCTGTGTTATGTTCATGATAGGCAGTGGCCTATCACCCACCAGCCTCAAATCCACATACACTCATTCTCATCATCTAGAAAGACAAGCACTAAGTATCCACATCAAGCCCCTCTATCAGGGCTGTGCTAACAGTCAACAGCCAACAACCTAGTCTGATTCCATCTGAGGCTATTTCTCAACCTACCAGAGTCATGGTAAAAACACCATATAATTACTGGAGGGCATCTCCAGTAAACAGGCAGCTACACCATCATTCCTTGAAATTGAATTTAGTGTGAGGTCAGTGACCTAAGTGTTTCATATTCAAGATTTTAGTGTTTGCCACAGTATGTGACATATTGAAGATGATTAATACATGCAATATAGATGGCTAGATGGATAAAGGCAGGAAATCTTCCTGCTGACACTTACTTATTAGCTTTTCCATAAATCCCTCTATCCAATTTATTTCATACTTTATTTACTTAATAGAATTATATGAATGAAAACAATTAGAACACTTATGAATTCCTTAAAGAAACATATCTTAAAATAAAGGTGGTATTGATATGAATCTCAAAAATTAAAAAAATTACTTGTTATTGAATATAACCTTTTGATAATCAGAATATTATTGCATCCTTATAATTTTTGCATCAGATATTTTACAAATGAAATATAAAAATATATTTGTATTCTTATGGCTCAGGCATACATTTTCACTAAAGGGGTTGAGGGATAGGTATTGAAGAGTGAAGGGGTGGAAGGACAGGAGAAAGAATAAGAAAACTATGTGTCTCTCTACCGTCCCACTGTACCAAAACATGAGGACAACTATCACAAATAGGCATGTCCTAATTCCATCATTTCACTGTTGATCACATGTAGCCTATTTCAAAAAATGCCTCTGGGAAGAATGAGTGGAAAAATGCTATTCTGATCAGTTAACTATTTGATACATTTTATAAATCCATCTGAAATATTAACAATAATATTTTAAATATACTGCCTTTTATCCTGGGGAAATAAGTTTTCAAAGTACAACTGAGTTTACCCTATTTTTTTCATAAGCCTCATCCTCTCAGAAGGAATGCCACGTAATTTGTAAGAAGCTACCCTGGATAAAATGGAACAGAGCCCCCTAGTGGTAGAAAGACAATGGTTTCCTAGGTTTATTTATTTTTTTAACATGCCATAATAAAGCCTCACTCTTTATTTGTCAGGTAGGGAGGGAACAATCTGAAAGAGCATTGACTTATTCCAGGACAGGAGGATCAAGTGCACTTAGCAATTATTCTCACTCTGTTTGTCTCTTTTTACACTTCACAATTAAAACCTCAACTAGAGCTGGGGGTTGGGCAACAGTAAACCTGATGTCTAGTTCAAATATGTGCTTACAGGATTAGGATTTGAAGGTTGAAATTAAATAAATAACCTACATATTTTATTTGAAATATCTAGGCTTTTTAATCTAATTGCTTAAGAAAAAAATATAAGCTAGAAGAAATAAGTTTTTCCATAGATTAAGGGTATAAAGTTAAGTTTTATTTTGCTACCTAACTTCCCTCTGGAAAGTACATACAACATTCTAAAAATCATAATTTGGATTGAGCAAAATTTTCTAGGTAGGAAACAGTAATACGCAAAGACTTAATATTCAAAACTATATAAATTACTTTTCAGCTTTTCTTTTTGAAATGACAAAAGAAAGACATTCTATAGTCAAAACAGTCATTCTAAGACATTTCAGTTGATTTTGGTTTATGTATGCATTTATATCCCTAGTAGAGCATATGCTAGCTAATTCATTAAAAAATAAGAGAGCTACACCAACTTTGATAAAATACTTGGACTGGTTTTTCAAAGTAACCTATTCCTACAAGTTTTAAAAAAACTTCAGTTGCCCTTAATTTTTTAATGCTCTAAAAATTTTATACCATTTAGTATATTCTCAAACTGCAAACAAGATAACACATTTAATTAAAATACAAATTTGAAATTCAAATCGGGCAAAATTTAATATTTTAAGAAAATGGAAAAAAAAGATCTGTGAAGCAATTATATTTAATTATAGTTAAATAAATTAATTTAGAATTCTAACATAATTATATTATATTTAAAGAAACAGATGAAGAATTTCCAAAACATGTTTCAAGGATCATAATGGTTACTAAAGTGTTAAAGATAATATAAATGTTAAGAAACTGAACTATTAAATTATATAATTTTTAGATTTTGAAAATAATCCTCTACCAAATCATGGTAACAAAACCAGTGGCTGAATGACATAAGAACAAACCAAGGCACAGATGAAAGAGCTCAAAAACAGACCCATGTAGGTACTGGGGACCTAATGTATGATTAAGGTCACAGGAAAGGGGGTGCCTGTGATGCAGGTGGTACTGAGAAACTAAGTGACCTTTACAGAAAAATAAAGTAGGTTCCTACCTAAAGCCGTATACAAAGGTGGGTTCCAGATGAATTAAAGACCCAAAGATAAGGAGTAAAACAATAAAGTTAATGGAAGAAAATAAATGAGAATATCTTTATGAAATAGAAAAGAATTTCTTAAGCATAAATTCCAAGTCATATACCCTATGCAAAAATAAAATGAACGTGATTACATCAAAATTAAATCATTTGGCTCAGGAAAGAAGTGTGAACCAAGCAAAAAAGTGAGATAGCACAATGGAAAAGGATATTTGAAATGTCTAGTACTGCAGGGATTACAATTTAGAATTTACAAGGAATTTCCACATCAATAAGAAAATACAGCAATCCAATGAGAAAATGAGGAAAAAGAAATGTAGAAACCACAAGGCCACAAACCAGACCAAGGGATGTTTTAATTTAATTGGTAATCAAAGAAATACCAATTATAATAAGGAAGTGCCACTTTATACTTATTACATTAGCATAAACAGAAAGCTGGAAAATGCCTTTTATTCTTAGACCTGGGGACAGGTTCCACATACTAGTGGGAAAACAGACTGGCAGAGAGGATCTAAAGGCAATTTGCATGCTGCTTCTCAGTAGACATCCAAAAGAACTTCTTGTGGGTAAGGACTTGTAAATGGGTATTTAGTGTACTGTGATTTTACTGTTATTTGAGGTAACTGGGGACTTGGAAGCTATTTAGAGGCCAATCACTGTACATCACTATGAAAATGAGTAAGTAAAACAGGGTTGATGGGTATCATCCATATTTGTTTATAAGTATATACTTCACATGGATGTGTCTTAAAAAACTGTGATGAGTGAAAGGAACTAAGAAATATGATGAAATATATATTGCAATTACATTTTTAGATATCAGAAATACATACATTCAAGACAAATATTTTGCAAGAAAACATACTTACAAAACAATACTAAATGTTTTAGAAAGGCTGTGCTCATCATTCATTCAATGTATAGCCCTTTAGAGGAAACAATACTTTGTAAATTAGTCAACTAAAATTACTTAAATAATAACCATTTCATTTTTTAAATTAGTCTCAATTGAACCACATTTGAATTAGATATAAGTAGGTAATATTTTTTTATTAAAAAAAATCCCCACCCCAGGACATATTCATTGATTTTTGAGAGAGGAAAAGAGAGACAGAGAAAAACATCAATGTGAGAGAGAAACACTGATCAGCTCCCTCCCATACACACACAGGCTAAGGATCAAACCTGCAACCTTTCAGTGTATGCAATGATGCTCCAAATAATGGGCTACCCAGGCAGGGCTCATAGGAATTTTTAGGTGAAAGTTTTTTTAAAAGCCATTTGTGACTGTTAGGATGACACAAATAAAATACAGTCTGGATAGATTCTCTATCCTCTTCGGGAGGAGGAAATGACTCCTTTGGCCAATGATGAAAACTTGGCATATATAATAAATCTTGAGTGAAATTAGGATCTGTTTCAGAGAGGGAATAGCCAGGTGAGTCAACTTTCCTCAGATTCAGGAAGATTTCTAGTATGAGAAAGGGAAAAATAAAACTGGGTTCTTTATTGCAGCAAAATAAATTGTGTAGCTTTTAATGAGAAAATAAATCTGAGCTTCTTTCAACCCACAGAAAAGCCTATACATGGTCTCCAACAATAAAAATTTCATACTGGGAATGCCAAAATGGTTTTGCAGTATGATAACCTAGATTTGGCTTGAATAAATGCGAGTGACTTCCTATTAGTATTTTGGAATCATTATAATTTGGGCATAATCTCTCATTCTTTCTATGGCTATATAATAAGAATTAATGGCTCAGAATGATGACTTTGGCACTGTAATGTTCTTAATCAAGAGTATATTGTAAAATATCAGCCATGGTGTGAGGCAGCTGCTTGGGATACAATGGTGAATATCACCAATTAGCATATGTGGCATTTACCATTTGTTACGAAATGACAACTCTTCTAAGACAGCCACAACATCTGATCTTACGGAGCTTAGAGTCTGGGTAGAATATAGGCAATGAGTGTTAACCAAGAAGAACATGACACTAGGAAAAAGTACAGCATGGAAACCTGATTTAGCTGCATTACTGTAGGGAGGAAGAGTACCAAGGTAAATAAGTACATTTTAAAAAGATTTTCAACAATAGAAGAAAACAAAAAACTTTACTTTGTTAGAACTTCACTTTATCTACAGACTCTTTTATTTTAACCAATCAGGTTTTAGCAGCTTTGTTCTCTGCTTATGTTAATTTTTTACATGCAAACTCTTCTACACATTGGTTTGTAATTAGTTTTTTTCAAGTGGAAAACACTAGCTGTCCTGCCCTTGAATCATTTTAAGAGTCTAAAGGGACAGCCCCCAGCAATTAGTAGCTAGGGCTGGAGTTAATCCCTCAGGAACTTTTGTTTCCTGCCTGAGTCAGTTTTTGGAGGAAATACAGACTTGAGATGCATAACTAAGTATAATGCTAGGTATTTACACACAAATTCATTCATTTATTTCCTACCACAAAATGGTGTAAAATGCTTACACTGTAAATGAAGAAACTGGAGTTCAGAAAAGTTAAAGCAATTTGCCAAAAAGGTCCAATAAGTACAATTACCTGAAATCCGAATTCAACACACACAATTCCAAGTCCAGTGCTCTTCCTATTAAATGGAAACTGCCACCACACATAGTTATGAGTATTAGTGACTGTATTTCCTAAACTGTACTTTACATGCCCATGACTATTCCAGTGTTAACAATTAGCACTTCTTAGTCCCTTCACTTTTTTTACCCAGCACCTCAACCCATTTCCAATCAGGCAAACATCAAAAAGTTCTCTGTTATCTATGAGTCTGTTTCTGTTCTGCTTGTTCATTTATTTAGTTTTTTAGATTCAACTGTTGATAAATGTATTTATTGCCATTTTATTATTTATATTATCTTTTTATTCTCTTCTCCTTTCTCCTCCCTCCTCCTCCTTCAACATCTTTAACAGTTCAGATAATACTGGTTCGGTGGTGATGAACTGCTTTAGATTTTTCTTGTCTGGGAAGCTCTTCATATGCCCATCTAATCTAAATGATAGCTTTGCTGGGTAATCTGGGTTGTAGTTCCTTGCTTTTCATCACTTTGAATATTTTGTGCCAATCCCTTCTGCAAAGTTTCTGTTGAGAAATCAACTGACAATCTTATGAGAGCTCCCTTGTGGGTAACTAATTGATTTTCTCTTACTGGTCTTAAGATTCTCTCTATGTCTTTAACCTGTGGCATTTTAATTATGATGTGCCTTAGTGTGGGCTATCTGTGTTGTTAGATGGATGCAGGATTTACTGGGATGATCACTTAGTTATACGATGTCTAATTACTGGGGTGCACACCTGAATCTAATATAACGTATGTCAACTGTAATTGAAAATAAAAAATGATTAAACATGCTGTATATAATTAAAAAACTGCCTCTGTCTTTATGAAATAATTTTATTTAGGAAGGCAAGTGTGATTTTATTTTCTAGCCATCCCTGGCAATGACAGCACTAATTATTCTATTCTAAGAACAAGTATTTTTGTCCTCAAGAAATTAGAAACACACACAGACATAAAACCCATATTTACTTTGTGTATCTTCCACCAAGGGTGTAACCAGAATGGCAACAAATCATATCATTCATGATCTTGGCAGAGAATTCTTTTTTTTAAAAATATATTTTATTGATTATGCTATTACAGTTGTCCTATTATCCCCCCTCCATTCCCCTCCACCCTGCACACCCTCTTCCACACACATTCCCCCGCTTTAGTTCATGTCCATGTGTCATAAGTTCTTTTGCTTCTACATTTCCCATACTATTCT
>CM052538.1:92726709-92750770 GCA_028533065.1 Trachops cirrhosus | reverse complement strand
TGCTGTCATTTTACTACATATGTTTTTTATCTTCTTTTTCTTAGATAAGTCCCTTTAACATTTCATACAATAAGGGCTTGGTGATGATGATCTCCTTTAACTTGACCTTATCTGAGAAGCATTTGATCTGCCCTTCCATTCTAAATGAAAGCTTTGCTGAATAGAGCAATATTGGATGTAGGTCCTTGCCTTTCATGACTTGGAATGCTTCTTTGCAGCCCCTTCTTGCCTGTAAGGTCTCTTTTGAGAAATCAGCTGACAGTCTGATGGGAACTCCTTTGTATGATACTATCCCCTTATCTCTTGCTGCTTCTAGGATTCTCTCCTTCATTTTTACCTTGGCTAATGTAATTATGATGTTGGCAGAGAATTCTTAGTATCTCTAGATAGATCTGACACAGAAGGAAAATGTTACATATCCCTAGCTACATTTTCTTTTCCTTTGAGTTTCCTGTTTTCTTTAGTTCAAGTCTTCCCCACTCCTCACACCACACACTCAACCACGTAATCCAACCATGGAGTAATATTCAAAATATTAAGAAAATAATTTCCTGGCAGAATTCATCAAAGAAAGAAATAACGGATATTATTAGCGATTAAATACAACGTGTTACATAACATGTTCTGAGCAATTTTTTTTCATTCGAGAAAGTGAGGTAATTAATCTTAGAAAATTTGTTTCAACATTAATAGAAATTATCTTATTCTTTTGTGAATAAAATATTTTTATAGTTTTATAAAATGATCATTTTTTATTTAAAAAGGAAAACTCAGGTATTTTATTTACTTCATTTATCTTTTATTTTTCTCTTTAAACTCTGATTTTGTAATTTTATTTATTTTTCCCCACCCCTAGCATAGAAAATATTTACAAATAACTTCAAAGAGTTAGGATACTATGACTAAGGATCTAAATTAAAAATAACCTTTCACCAAAATATTCTCACAGGAAATGTTTCCTTAGGCCCAATCTGATTGGCCTGATTTAGCATAGTCTGCAACTTTAAAGTCAAAATCTCTGTTTTTTGGGGGGTTGCTAAGAGCAAATTTTTATTGCCTAACATGAAGATTTTGCTTGAAGATTATATATGTGTTCTTCAAAAAAAATTAAGGTATATTGTCTTAAGAAAATAAATGTCAACAGTCTTTTGCCTAAGTAATAAATTATACACAGTACTGCAGATTCAGATACCTTCTTGCATGAAGAAGAAATCAATATTATGGAAAAAAAGATAAAATCTATTAGATTGCTTTTACTGAAGAAGAAATGAAGCTAAGAGACTGTAAGTTCTGCTAAGGCAATGAGAACTGAATGACAGGTGCTTGAGTGGTGTCAACCTGTGATGAAATTTTCCAGTTAGATTCATTAAAATGTTGTACTTTAGAGACAGGCAATAGAATAGCAAGAGTAGAGGATAGTAGTGAAAGTGTCCTGGAGTCAGGCAGACATGGGTTTAAACTCTGTTCCTCTACTCACTCTCCATGTGACATTTGGAAAATAAACCACCCTAAGCCAAAATTTCTTTAATTGTAAAATGGGCATAATAACTACAGTCCTGGCTTTATAGTGTAAAAAAGGAATGTCGGGACACATGCAATGTGACTGTCTCCTAAGTAGATAATCAGTCTAATTACTACATGATTAGTAGTTATAGCTAAACCAATCCATGACTTTGAATTAAGAAAAAAATATTTTAATTTAAAAAGTTAGGACACTATCTGTTTCAAATTCTTATAGCCAGTATATGTTAAATATGGGGGGACTGGAATTAAACATCCACTATACCCTGCTTCTCAACCTGCAACATTACAAAGCCTGTAAAGCAAACAGCAGGGTTTCCACAAACTCCTATGCAAACAGGGGCTTGCTGCAATATAGGTTCAGTCAATCAAACTTACTTGCCCAACTTTGAAAAGGCAGAAGCACAACACAGGCCCCAGTCTTGCTGACACTTACTACATTACTTTAGCTGGAGTGCTGGCAGGGATCTGAGTGTCCAGTAATTACCCTCCCAGTTGTGGAGAGGCAGGAGGCCACACTCCCACTGGGCAGGCTGTAGGGCTGGCAGCATGGCTGCAGACCAAGCAGCTGTGGAGGTACCTTCCTGAAATGGCACTGAGAATGTATATTCTAGAGTAAGGGTTGGTAAACTTTTTCTTTAAGGGCCATGTGGTTTCTGCTGTACTGTGAAAGCAACCCATCCAATAGGGAAATGAATTCATGTGACTGTGTTCTAATAAAACTTTATTCATGAATACAGAAATTTGAATTTCATATAATTTTTAGCTGCCACAAAACATTTTTCTTTTAATTTTTTTCAACCATTTAAAAATGCAAAAGCCATTCTTAACTGAAGGACATACATACAGTTTAGACCAGATTTTGCCTGCAGGCCGTAGACTGCTGCCCTCCACAACCCTATCAGGATCCACAGGGAAAGCAACACCTCCCCTGTGGGCCTAGCTCTGTGACACAGCACCAGGAGATGTCTGTAAAAGGTCAACCATGAGCCCAGTGCCTCTTTCTTTTGCGCCTTCCTTCCCTCTGCAAGTCACAAACACCCTGTAATAAGCATCTTCTGCTTAAACTGGCTAGAAAGAATTTTTTTTTAACTAGATCCTGACTGATTCATAGTGCTATTATACATTCTTTAATATCAAATATCCAGTGTTTAAATGTCAATTATTTTACCAATGTCATTATTGTTATTTTATAGGAATCATGACCAAATTTAAGAACAATTATTGCTATTTGCAGATAATGTCTCTTAAGTCTCAACACAGCTCTCCCAGTTCATACAGAGTAGGGAATTAACTAGAGGGCTGTGTTTTAGTTTGTTTAATAACATATTCAATAAATATTTATTAAGCAACTACTATGTGCCAGACAGTGTTCTAGGTGGAGAATAAAAGCCTCAGTACATGTCCTTTGGAGCTTAGATGCCAGTGGGGAACAGACAAAAATATACATGACCAATATACAGTTCTGGTGGTGAAATGGTTATGAAAGAAATTTAAGTAAGCTTTACAAATAAAATGTTCCCAAGGTTGCTATTTGACTCTTCACCATCAAGGAATACCTTTCTAAGGAGTTACCTACCACCAGAACAGAAACCTGAATGAATATGGGAACAATCCACAGTAAGAATTTCTAGGGGAAGAATGTTCCAGGCTCAGTGACAAGCACAATCAGAGGCTTGAGGTAAGAGTGTGCTTGGCATGACTGAAGAATTGTAACAAGCCAGTATGGCTGAAGTAGAGAGAAAGAAGAGGAAAGTGTTAAGCTGTCTAGTGTCTCTGTACTGTGATTCAGTGTTTACTTCTTTTAGTTGCTTTGTATCAACTGACACCAAGGAGACAGCTCTGTAAACTACCTCTTCCACTGCTGCTGCTTCTCACTGTTTTCTGGGTAAAAAGGTATATCTGTTTCTTTCCCTGTAGCCTCACCTTGCCTTCTACTCTGTAGTCCCCATGCCACCTAATTTGGGAGAGCTCTGTGCCACTTTCAAGATGTTTGCACTCTTCCTTAATTTGTTCTCAATTTCACTGTCTGGCTGCTATTCCAGCAGTCAAAGACTCCTCATTTCACTCAAGTTAAAGGAGGTCTTCCCTATTCTTTATTCTTTTAGTTATGTTCAGTTAGCCTTAGGAAGGAGAATGGAATACAAAGGCTTTTACACATCGATTGTGAAATGGAAATCCTTCACCTTATCTACTATAGATAAATTAAGACTCTCATTAAGAGTACCTTCATCTATATAGAGGGGTAGAATTTAAATTACTCAATCTCTACACTTTTTATTTCAATCAACATATTTTCCTACTTGAAAACCTGAGAAATTACAGAACTCTGAAATCTGTAATCTGATAACTTTTTAAAAATTAGCAATCAATTTAAAAGGTATATTAAAGTATTTAAAAGGAATACAAAATTGGAAGCTAGAGTAACTTTCTACCATGATACTTTTAAACCAAGAATAAAAGGCAAAGAAGTATCAATATCCAAATGAATATGCAGTGAGAAGAAAGTACAGCACTGAAACAACAATACATGTTAAATATAATATTATTACTTTCAAGAACATGAGCTCTGGTTATGTTAATACAGGCTGACTTTGGTAAACGTCTTGTACTTATCATGTAAATGATTTACATTAAAAGTATTCTGGATTGGTGTTTCAGGGCTCTTAGTGTATAATCCCAGCAGCGGAACTGCTGAGTCAAAAGACACCAATCCAAAAGAACCAAGGCACCCCAATGTTCATAGCAGCACAATTTACAATAGCTAAGTGCTGGAAGCAACCTAGGTGCCCACCAGTAAATGAGTGGATCAAAAACTATGGTACCTTTACACAATGGAATACTACGCAGCATAGAGAAAGAAGGAGCTCCTACCCTTTTCAACATCATGGATGGAACTGGAGAGCATTATGCTAAGTGAAATAAGTCAGGTGGTGAGGGACAAATACCATATGATCTCACCTTTAACTGGAACATAATCAACAAAAGAAAAAAGCAAACAAAATATAACCAGAGACACTGAAATTAAGAACAATCTAACAACAACCAGAGGGGAGAGGGGAGAGGACAATGGGGTGAAGGGTTTACAGGAACTACTATAAAGGACACATGAATAAAACTAAGGGGGAGGGTGAAAGCAAGGGAGGGAGGGAGGTGTGTTTGCTGGGGTTGTGGGGGAGTAATGGGGGGAAAATGTAGACAACTATAATTGAACAACAATAAAGTAATTTAAAAATAAAGGGTTTGAAACAAATGAACAAAAAAGTATTCTGAATCATCTAAAGGTAGTTAAAAATGTCAGCTCTTTTAAATACGTAAACATTTTCCCCAATCTAGTAAACCCTTCATAAATATAAAATTTAGCTTAGCTCATATGAAATTATCAAAAATACTGCATTAGTGAATTCAAATGATTATAAAGGGAACACAAATTTTTTATGTGTTGACTTTTATTTCCTGTTAATTTACCAACACTTTTTAAATCAAGGCACTCCGCCAGGTGTTACTGATAGAAAGATAAGCAGGCCACGTCCCACCCTCTGCAGGGGTGTCCAACCTTTTGGTGTCTCTGGGCCACACTAGAAGAAGACATGTCTTGGGCCAAACATTAAATACATTGTGACACATAATCACAAAAAAGTCTCATAATGTTTTAAGGAAATTTATGATTTTGTGTTGGGCCGCATTCATAGCCCATCCTGGGACACATGTGGTTGTGGCTGCAGGTTGCACACCCCTGGTAAGGGCTCATGGTTAACCTAAAAGATATTACAGAAGTAATGTTATAAGTTCTGTAATAAAAAATAATAAATAAGTAAACAAGATATTATAAGAACGGCACAAGAAGAATTTACCTATCAATAAAGAAGGTGATATTTGAACTTTGTCTTGGAAAATGAATAGTTCATTCAGCTGACCATGGGCAAGATCTCATTTTTAGCAAACACACTGTATGTATACAGAACAGAAGGCACAAGACATGCCACTGTGTCTTGCTAGTAGTTTGGCATAGCTGGAGAACAGGGTGAATGTGGGGAAAAGCTGGAGATCAGGCTTGCACAGAAAAGGCAGTCATGGGCAGGTCATAAAAGGCCTTACAAACTAGGTTAACAATAAACACCTATTAAGCAGTATGATATGTTTTAAGAAAATCTTTCTAGACTTCTGGCCAAGATGGAGGCATAGGTAGACACACTGTGCCTCCTCACACAACCAAAAAATGTACAACAACAATTTAAAAACAAAAAACAACCAGAACTGACAGAAAACCGAACTGTATGGAAGTCTGACAACCAAGGAGTTAAAGAAGACACATTCATCCAGACCAGCAGGAGGGGTGGAGACAGGCAGCTAGGCGGAGAGAACTCATGGAAAGGTGGTAGCTGGAGGACCGGGGCAGGCAAGGTGGTGGCTAGCTGACAAGGCAGCAGCAAGCGGAATGGTGAGATGGTGGCTGGTGGACCACATGGTCCCATATTTGCAAGCAGATAAACTGGGAGAAACAACTGGGGAGCAGGACAGACTGCACAACCCAGGACCCTAGCCAGGGGTGGAGGGAAGCCCCAAATCACTAATTGAAAACACCTGTGGGGGCTGAGGCAGCAGGAGTAACTCCCAGCCTCACAGGAGAGTTCCTTGGAGAGACACACAGGGTTCTAGAATATACACAAACCAACCCACCCAGGAATCAGTACCAGAGGGGCCCAATTTGCTTGTGGGAAGCGGGGGAAATGACTGAAATCCAGCAGATAGTGGAGCAAACGCCATTGTTCCCTCTTGGACTCCTCCCCCACATATAGCATCACAACACAGCAACTTGGGTTACCCCACCCGGGTGAATGCCTAAGGCTCCACCCCTCACTACCTAACAGGTGCGTCAAGACAAAAAAAATGGCCCAAACAAAAGAACAGATCAAAGCTCCAGAAAAAATTCAACTAAGTGATGAAGAGATAGACAATCTATCAGATGCACAGTTCAAAGTGCTGGTAATCAGGATGCTCACTGAATTGGTTGAATTTGGTTGCAAATTAGATGAACAAATGAAGGCTACGCTAAGTGAAATGAAGGGAAATGCACAGGGAACCAATAGTGATTGGAAGGAAACTGAGGCTCAAATCAACAGTGTGGAAGAGAAGGAAGAAAGAAACAACCAAATAGAAAAGAATGAAGAAACAAGAATTTAAAAAAATGAGGAGAGGCTGAGGAACCTCCAGGACATCTTGAAAGGTTCCAACATCCAAATTATAGGGGTGCCAGGAGAAGAGAAAGAGCAACAAATGGAAAAGTTATTTGAACAAATAATAAAGGAGAACTTCCTCAATCTGGCAAAGGAAATAGACTTCCTGGAAGTCCAGGAAGCTCAGAGAGTCCCAAAGAAGTTGGACCCAAGGAGGAACACACCAAGGCACATCATAATTACATTAGCCAAGATTAAAATGAAGGAGAGAATCCCAGAAGCAGCAAGAGAAAAGGCAACAGTTACCTACAAAGGAGTTCCCAACAGGCTGTCAGCTGATTTCTCAAAAGAGACCTTACAGGCAAGAAGGGGCTGGAAAGAAGTATTCCAAGTCATGAAAGGCAATGACCTACATCCAAGATTGCTCTATCCAGCAAAGCTTTCATTTAGAATGGAAGGGCAGATTAAGTGTTTCTCAGATAAAGTCAAGTTAAAGGAGATCATCATCACCAAGCCCTTATTATATGAAATGTTAAAAGGATTTATCTAAGAAAAAGAAGATAAAAATATGAACAGTAAAATAACAGCAAACTCACAATCATTAACAACCAAAACAAAAACAAAAAACAAAAGCAAACTAAGCAAACAACCAGAACAGGAACAGAACCACAGATATGGAGATCACATGGAGGGTTAGCAACAGGGGAGTAGAAGGGGGAGAGAGGGGGAAAAGGTACAGAGAATAAGTAGCATAGATGGTAGGTAGAAAATAGAATGTGGGGGAGTAAGAATAGTATAAGAAATGTAGAAGCCAAAGAACTTATATGTATGACCCATGGACATGAACTAAAGGGGGGAAATGTGGGTGGGAGGGGGTGTGCAGGGCAGAGGGGAGTGAAAGGGGGAAAATGGGACAACTGTAATAGTGTAATCAATAAAATATATTTAAAAAAAGAAGTACAACTTGATAGTCACAGAATAGTCATGGGGATGTAAAGTACAGCACAAGGGGTAGAGTCAATAATATTCTAATAAGTATGTGTGGTGTCAGATGGGTACGAGATGTATCGGGGTGTTATATAATCACTGTTTCAGGGTTGTACACCTGAAACCAATATATTGTATGTCAACTATAAGGGAAAATGAAAGTTATTTAAAGTAAAAAAAAAAAAAAAGAAAATCTTTCTAATATAGTGTGAAGTATAGAATGGATATTTTAATGATTCTTCAGTGATCAAGGCAGTGCCAGTGGAGGTAGTGGTATGGAGCAATGGTATGAGAGAATAAGAGAAATGTCAACAATACAGAATTAAAAATCTGGGAATAGGATGTTTCTTTGGGTCAAAAGGAACAAAAGACAACTAAGATTTTCACCCTGTGTGAATGGACGAAAGGTAGTGTCGTTAACTAAGTTAAGAACTAAAGTAAAGAATAAAAATTAGTAGGAAACTTAAAAAAGGACAAATTTGGCCCTGATGAAATAAAAGGGCCATGAGAAAATGTAAAGCAAAATAAAAGCCTAGAACGTGGGTTCAGAAAAGAAAGAAGCAGATGTGTACTCATAAACAGCATATCCAAAACAAGAAGTAATGTGCTTCTGGCTGGTGTGACTCACTGAATTGAGTGCCGGCCTGTGAACCAAAGAGTTGCTGGTTCGATTCCCAGTCAGGGCATATGCCTGGGTTGCGGGCCAGGTCCCCAGTGGGCAGCGCGCAAGAGGCACCCACACATTCATGTCTCTCTCCCTCTCTTTCTCCCTCCCTTCCTCCTCTCTAAAAATAAATAAATAAATAAATAAATAAATAAAATATATTTTTTTTAAAGTAGTAATGTACCAAGTAATAGCAGAGCTTTTTGATTTCAATGCCTGTGAGGTTGTTTTACATTTTCCAAATAGGAAAAAACTAAGGGCATATTTGCAAAACTTTTTTTAAAAAACATTTTTAGCTGTTGAAAAAATTTCTGCATGGAGTTAAAATAAAATATATTTAAAATAAAATACAGTAACAATAAATATCCAACCACAGGACTCTAGGTTGCCCTACCCAGAGTCATCAATGTTGTTATTAACTTCTTGAATATCTCTGCAAAGATGTTATATGTTTGTAAGCATATACATGTACATATAATATGCATGTTTCACACTATTGGAAGTAGTTAATTCTTGAGATATTTTGTATTTCTCAAATAATATTAATCAAATTTATAATGGCAGCACTAAGCATCTAGTCAATTAAAATGGCATTTCAACTCACTAGCAATTTACAATCTTAATTTCCCAATTAATTTAATGGTAGTGAAGATTAAAAACAAAGTTCTGCTAGTTTCTCTGCCCACACACTGATCTTTAAAGGACTTCCTTAGATAACAAGTTCTGCATGTGTGATAACAAAAGGGCCCATTGTACCAATGGTACTATGCTCAATACTTGAGACTTGTAATCTGGGATCCACTTGGAAGGAATAGGGCTATGAATTAGTCTTGAATTCAGAATATTTTACTTGATACAGCTAGCCCAGATCCATTAATAATTATCCTCCTATACAAGAGGGATTTTCAACCCTGGTTGGACATCAGAATCAACTGGGGACCTTTCAAAAAGATTTTGATGCCCAGGGCCCATCCCATTCATATCAGAACCTCTGGAGTGGCAGGCCAGGCACTGTTTTCATACATTCCTCCACTGATTCTACTGTGCCTCTAGGATTAAGAACCACTGCCATTGAAACCTAAAAATCAGGTTTTATGTAGGTCAGCCTTAATTCTTTTTAGTTGTTTCTAAATACTACTCAAGTATGAAAAATGCACTTTAAAAAATTCATGGATGAAGGTGTCTCTAAATCATCAGAGTGTTCCTAAGCAGGACAAAGTGACCAGCGGATCGATCCCACATTGCAGCACTAAATAATTCTTCAACTCACCTTCTTTGGACAAGCCTAACAGTCCAGGACAAACCTGCTCTAAATACATAAAGCATTATATAAGAAACAGGATCAAAGGTTGGAAATGCCTTTAAATCTCCCTGAGTAATAAAGAAGTAGAGATGACCAAACTTGTGTTTAAATTTAATACAACCAGATATACTGACTACTGCTTGGCTACAAAAAAAATCAGAAGCAAAGTGAACAAATTAAACTCCCAAGAAGCAGAATACCCAAGTCCTCTTTTACAGAGATTCTAATTGAGCGGGCATAGAAGAGCTTAAGCCTGTGTTATCCAAAATGGCAGCCACTAGCCACATATGACTATTTAAGGTCAAAGTAATTTAAATTACATTAACCCTCGGTTAAATTATTTAACCCTCGATTGTGCTAGCCACATTTGAAATGCTCAATGGCCAGATGTGGCTAGTGGCTACTGTATTAGACAGAACCAATACAGAGCATTTCAATTATCACAGAAAGATATATTAAGTAGTGCTTGCTTGAACTACGGGAATCCTTGAAGCTACATACTAAATTTGTGGAAATATTAGATATGTAAAATATGTGTGTGTGTTTTACATTCTGGGAAGATGGCCTATGACTTATTTGAGTCTTAAAGGAGACCATCTTTGATAGAATTGCACAGTGCCCAAGTCCACAGAAGGTAGAAAAAGAGCTTTTCCAAAACAGTCACCTCTTATAAAAAGCATGTATTATTAACAGCAGCACTCTCCACCCACAGACATAACCTTTCAGCCATCTATCAACACAAGTAGGAATAAGGTGGGTACAAAACATTCTTCCAACTCTGTGATGCTGTCATGGTCCCGGGGCCTCACTGCTCTTCCAGAAGAGCAACACTAATAATTGTCAACCACAACCAGAAAGACATACCTCCTTTGGTTTATTCACCATTTGCAACTCCATTACCTAGTGGTATATTCAAGGAGTTTTGCCTCCCTTTCAATCACAAATCCTTGCTTTTGCGGCAATGGGAATCACAGCAAAATACTGTTTATGGAAAGCTAACTGTGCATCCCACAGACAAAACAAAAACAACAGCAGCTATTATGGATAAACAGTCTGGGTTTGGTATTGAAAAAATGAATAAACACTTCAAATCAGACTGTGTGTCATAGTGTAATGGCCACCTATCCAGTTACATTTGGTATCTAGGGTAAAATCAACTGTTTCATTGATTTAAAAACCTAGCAGCTCTCGCTCTGATTCTTTGCTCCTAATTACCTCCCTAAAATGCCCCATCATATCTTCAGTAAGTCAAATAAAAATGACTGAAAGAAGGGTATGCACTTCATTTGGGAAGAAAAAATCCATCCAAGCCAAAAGACCTCACTTGAACAGAATTAAAGAAGGTAAAATAGATCCTCAATTTAAGACAAGATCAAAGCTTGTCTTATCATAAATTATGTGAGCCTGATACATATATCCAAGAAGATATGAGTTCATTAACATTCCACAATTCAAATGTTATTAAACTACTTAAAAATAAACTGGCCATTTCTTATCAAGTTAACCTATATTTACCACATACCCACAATCCCATTCCCAGGTATCTACTGTACTACAGAACAAGGATTGGCAACTTATGGCCACATGCTATGTCTGGCCCATGTGCTGTGTTTTGTACTTAAAGCTTTATTGGACCAGCCACACCCATTCGTTTATGTTTTGTAGATGGCTGCTTTCATACTACAACAGCCAAGTCACTGCCCCAGAGACCATATGGCCTAAAATATAGCCTACCTAGTCCTTGACAGGAAAAGTTTGCTGATCCTTGCTCTAGAGAAGTAGCTATGATCACACAAAACCTACACACAAAGGTTTATATCAACTCTATTCAACAGATGGAAACAACTGAAATGTCCTTCACCAGGTTAATGGATGTACAAACTGTGGCATGTGCAATGGCAGACACAGACAAGTCAATAATAAAAGCAAATAAAGTATGCATACATGCAATGACTTGGACGATTCTCAAAGGCGTTACACTGACTGAAAGAAACCAGTCTCAAAAGCTTATATACTGTGTGACTCCAGTCATATGACTTTCTTGAAAAGAGAAAACCAAAATGATGAAGACCGATTAGTGGTTATCAGGGTTAGAGCTGGAGGGAGAGTTCAACTACAGAAAGATGGTAAAGAAGTTTGGGAGCAGTCATAAAACTGTTCTAAGTCTGTACTGTGGTAATTTGACACAAAACACTATTTGTACCCAAGTTTACAGAGTTGCATACCAAAGAAAAATGCATTTTACTGCATAATAATTTTTAAAAATAAAAATTTTATCAAACAGTTTGATAGTTTAAAGAAAAACAAACTAACAAGGAAGCCATCTCTAAAATTTCAGGACAAAGAATGAGAGTTTGCAGAGGAGCTCAGATCAGAAAGTGTGGTCTGGGTCACTATACTCTTGGGTTTCATTCCAGGTTGTACCACTGATTCTCTATAAGTCATTAAATTAACAACCCAACTCAGTATTTTTCTGTGATTTTTGTGTACACAGTTTGACAGGTGATATCTAAGGGTAAACATAAAATCCTCAGAGGATATTCCCTCTGTCAAATATGACAAATTTTCGTGAAGAAATACTGCAACTGAAGTTACCTTAGCATTCTGCTCTCCAGACTAGCCGTAAGTATGAAGGTGTGGCTCACCATCATAGTTCTCAGCCCTTTTTACACTCATGTTTTCTCACTCTGTTCTCAAAGCTTTTTTACAAGTCCAAGCTGTCCAGAAAATCCAGCATCTTATTCCATACACACACCGGAAGACTCTACCACATATGTCTTCCTTCTGTATGTGGTCTGCAATCTTTCCGGCAACCAGGCCGGAGATCGCCTTTGCCCATGTGCACATATGTAAATAAACTGTCACCCAGAATTAATAAAAAGATACATCTGGTACATATAAAATAATTTTCAGGGAAAATAAGAAATATGGTTTAGTCTTTTAATAGGATTAATAAGAAAACAACCTATAAATTCATTATATATTTTGTAAACCCAGTAAAATAGGTTTTTAAAAGATCAAACATAAAAAGAAACTGGAAGATTAAGGTCCTTGTACCAGCAAGAACATTCAGAAGAATTGCTTGCACTGTGTACAGACCATGAACTAATGTTAACAGGCCATGTCTCAAGTTAAAATCTGAAAGACAAAGAACTCAGGAGTGACCACTAATCTGTAAATTATCTACATCAACATCAAAGAGAAAAAATGTTAATGGACAAAATAAAATTTTCATCATGACAGAAAGCACATCCAGTCTCTAGCTTTCTGTGGTGATTTTAAAATGTCAACAAATTCTTTGCCACTCCTACCTTCCAAAGGAAGAGCCTGTCTCACTTCCTCCTAAACAGGACTCAGTTCTTACAAATAAAGCATGACACCATGTAACCTCTAAGACTAGGTCATTAAAGAGTCAAATCCTAGTTCTACCATTTACAATAATTCCTCTCTCAAGTCTACTGTCCGGATTTGAGATTTAACGTATGCGCAGCCTTTTATTTGGTGCCAGAGCCTTAAAAGCCTAACAAATAGATTCTAACTAATCACATAGCCCTCAAAGTCTCCTATATGACTATTATCAACATTTAAAGATGAAAAAAGTTTATTATGTTGTGAATGAATGAAAGTCATAAACTGCTGAAAGCAAACCAAACAACAAAGAACACAAAACTTTTAGAAAAATTCTTGCTTTGTATTAGGCTGAGTCAAAAGAAACTGCCATTTTTGTTTAGGTCAAAAGGATAGATAACCAGCAATTTTATATGGTTAAACATAATTGCTATAAAAAGAAAGTATAGGTGAGCATGGAAATATTATTGAAGAGGCATTTTCTTCTATTATTAAAAACTGAAATATGGCCCCAGCCAGGTAGTTGTTAGAGCATCATCCTGATATGCCCAGCTTGTGGGTTTGATACCCACTCTCAGCACAACAAGGATCAAACAGTGAATGCAAAAATAAGTGTAACAACAAATCGATGAATTGATGTCTCTCTCAAATCAAGAAAAACTGAAATAAATTTATATCTCACAAGTTATGGTATAAGAAAAACTTAAGCCAAGATTGCTATATACTGATATAGTCAGTTTGCTAATAGCCACTTTAATGTGTCAGTTATTAATCCAACCTATTCTGAGACCATACAAAAGTTAAATGTATTTGTGCATAGTTATAGCATTCTCTATCAGAAGTGAGGGAAATTATATAGAAGAAAATCCTTAAAAACAATTCGTGGATTATTTTAGTTTATAATGGAATACAAAACAACATGATTTCCAACAAACAATAAACCACTACTTTCTCCAAATCAGAGAAAAAAAAGGGATCCTATAAAAATTAGGAGAGTGACTGGAAAATTAGCACCCCGAGACAAAAATACAAATTCCTACTCATTTAATTAATACACACTGACAGCCCAGATACTAGATAGTTGCCATGGGATAAACACAGAGGAAAGACTGGTGCTTTAAATATGTCCCTGGTAAGAAGGAGAAAATACTATTCATTGTAAGCTCTTCCTTTGTCATTTTAAATGGCAAATTATTCTGGCTTGATTAAATTCAATAATAATGGAAATATTTCTAAATGCCACATGTTATGTTTGAAATCTTATTTTTATTTATGACATTTAAGTTGTAGATATTCATTTAATCCTCAAAACAACCCTAAGAGATAAGTGTTACTATTATCCACATTTGAGGAAAGAGGAAATTGAGGGATAGAGAGGTTAAGTAACTAACCCAAGGTCACAAGAGTAGTTCGTGAGTGGTAGAACCTAGATTTAATCAGGCTGTCTTACGGAGAGTTAGTGCTCTTAATGACTCATAGTCAACTTCAACAGGTTACCTCTAAGATTCAACTTTATTAGCATGGATCCAAAAGTGGTCAACTTTCTAGTACCAACCCTGACAATCAAGTCAGGGAACTGAATTAAAGTAAACAAACTATTATTCTCAGACACAGTATTAAAATATCTTTGACCTATTACTCTGTTAATAGTTTTCACTGATTTTAGGTATCTGTGGAATAACAAATAAACCACAACTGACAAATCATTTTTTAGAGTAGGTGGCAGACTTGACCAAAGATCACTAACATGGAGAAGAAAGACAAAAATATCTACTGGTTCATGAACTTAAGAACAATAACCCTGAGCTAGGAATGAATCAAGCAACAGATGGGAACAAAACGAAAACTTTAAATACAGAAAACATGGGGGCAAAGTCTCAAAGATGATCCTGGAGATGTATTTCCAGAAATAAAGGTTTCATAAGTGATGTGATCATTATTATGTTCCATGAGGGGCTGGCAAACTACAGTCTATGGACCAAATTTGGCCTCCAGTTTGTTTTTGTAAATAAAGTTACCATGCTCACTTGTATTGTCTTAAGGTCGCTTCTATGCTCTAACGGAATTGGATAGCTGCAACAGAGATCACATGGCTCGGAAAACCTAACATATTTACCATGTGGCCTTTTACAGAAAAAGTTTGCTGACCTCTATGTTAAACTGAATAACAAGCAGAAAGGAAATACAAATGTAAAGAACATGGTCAGATCTTAGAAAGGTGATTCTTACTTTATATAACATAAATTAATATCAAGTCTATTCTGTGGCTAGAGCCCTTCAGTTGAAGGGCTACCACAATTCATCAAATCTAAGATACCATTCATGGTAAGACAATTATCAGTTTATGTTCCACCAAGACAAATTAAAAAATAACATGGTAATTCCCTATCCTATCTACTGTACGATGATTCTAGTTTCAAAATTCTGCAAATGAGAAAAAAATGTGTACCTAGAATTGATGAGATACAGTGTATTATTCTACAATGATATAAATTAAAAAATAAAAGGTAACCTAGGGCTGTGATACATATATCCGACAGGGTTTTCCATTTTATCCCAGGTACTGGAACAAGGGGTTTCTCTGTAATAGTTTGCCAGGACCTGCAAGAACCAAGAAATATTAACAGAGAACAAAGGACTAAAGTTTTGTGGCCCTCGCACAGGTAAGGCACTAGATAAGGAGGTCCACCGTAAGCCCCATCCTGCAATATATGTCAATCTTTGCAAAACACTGGTAGCTAGGTGTCAAAAAACCTGAAATAATACCTGTGGAATAAGTGTTTTTCCCTTTGGTATTAGGCACATGATCACATGTTTCAAAGTAAGGGAACAGTTCTAAAATATTTTCCACAACAGAGCATATATAAAGAGAGACTCTGTCTGAGTCACTGCTTTTATTTGGAAGAAGCAGGGGAGGGGAAGGAGGAATTAGAAACAGACCTCATGGATTTAAATTTAACAGTTTATTTTTGCCTTCAAAGTATTACATTAGTCAATTTTATATCTGACATTGAACAATTTAATATGCAACTGAGAATTTTATATTAATAATATGAAATTCTGATACATGAGTAGAAATAACTTTTATAATGCTGTTTTAATTCTGCTCATTAAACTTCAAAAATTTTTCAAAATAAACCTTTATCTTAGTGTTTCATTATTTAAGAAATAACCTTCTTCAAAGACAGCGGAGTTATGACAGTCTAAAAAAAGCCAGACAAAACAGTATGAATGGCAAAAAATAGTTTTCAGATATGTGAAAAACTATGCTGCACACATCTACATATTTATGTGTTATATGTCTATATTGGTCAGTTGATCTTGCTACCACCAGGTAAGAATAGGGGGAATATGTGCATTTAAAAAAGCCTCTGTTTTAAGGTAGCTCTCCTGCTCACAAACACATAAATAAATTAACAGCAAGGACAGGGCAAGTAAAAAAAAAAAAAATACTGAATGTTTACTATGTAACAGACACTGTCCTAGTCATTTCAGATAAACTAATTTATCTGATCTGCAAAACAACTCTTCTTTTATTCCCTTTAGCACATAAGGAAATTGAGGCTCAGAGAGATAAAATTCCAAAGTCACACAGCTGGTGTCTTCATTCATTTTACAAGTGGCTGGGTTAAAACTTAAATGTCTTTCTTATGTACCATACTGTTGCCAAATTTAAAAAAGTATGTATGTCTTTATATATATTAGATAGAAGTAAACCAAACCTTCTGCATTGGAGTTCTGTCTTTTAATCTTTACAAATTAAGCAAGAATGTTGCCCACACAATATTGCAACATTCTTTTAGAATTCTTTTAGAATGTTGCAAGTTCTAAAAGCTAGAGTTCTAAGGCATTCCCTTCTGAGAAAGAATCTCATCCATTCCACAACTTTAAAAATCATCTGTAGATATCCTCTCAAATCTCTGGGCTTCATGACTGCATAACTATGTGTCATCTGACATGTCCACTAGATGACATGCAGACATCACAAAATTCACAATGTCAAAAATACACTGTTGATTTCCCTTGTCACTGACCTCCAATATCATTTAAGGATATTACCACTCACCCACCTGCTGAACTCAAAACCCTGGATATTGTCCTTACTTTCTCCTCCCTCACAGTTCATGTTAGTCCCATCAGTTCTACCTACAAACTAGATCTTAAATCCATCCTGTCCTCTCCCATTACTCTAGATCAAACTGCCATGATCTTTCACATGGACTATTATAGCACCATTTTACTACTTTCTCACTTACAACCAAAGGGCCTTTTCTTGTGTTTGTGTCTGTTTAGCACAAACCATAATATGTAACTTCAAAACCCTTCAATGGTTTTTAATGTGTTGAATAAAATCAACACCCCTTACCTTGGTCTCTTAAACTCTAGATAATATGATCCCTTTCTACCTTTCAAGCTTCATTCCACTCTGGCTCTGGACATCTCCAGGCATCTCTTCAACTCCTAATGCACCAACTGTTCACACTGCGGGGCACTCCCTCTCCCTGTAAGCTGTTGGCAGAGATAGTTCCTTCCGATCTCAGCTTCAAGGCCACCTCCCCAGATTAGCCTTTTATGAAAGTGCAGAAGTACCTCTGCCTTCCCATAACCTTGTGTCACTTCACCTCTTCATTTATTCTGTAGATAGCACTTGTCAACTATTGGTAGACAGATCATAAACTCCAGGTGGACATGAATATGTCTGTTCTGTTCACAAATATATATACTCAGCAATGAGTAAAAATTCCTGGCACATATTTACTACTCCAATTTTTCTTGAATGAGCAAGCTAGTACATAAGCTAAAGAAGCTTTAATTTTTGTACAATTAATTTAAACTGCTTTACCCTACAAAATTTAAAATACTATGATTTTCTGTCTCTTAAAAGTATATAAATACACCTCACAGATGTTTGATTTTGAAAAAACCCGTGATAATGTTTAAAGCAGTGAACTCTGTGCCAATTTTCTACATAGGCAATATAGAACCTAAAAGATGATTTTTTTTTTACTTCCATGATATAAGTGAAAGAATTGCAATGGAATTATGAATATCTAAATAATTAGCTAATTTAGATAATTATATTTATGTATAACTGGATACTTTGTACCATCAAAAACAAGTATAATATTTTAATAAAAGTATGATTTTAAAACTTATTTCCATTTGGACAAATGGATTTTTTTAAGGAGGATCAGGTCCAAGAGAGAATCATAAATTACTGTTAACATTCTCTGGTGTTTATAACATATATCCACAAGTTCTACTTTCTCTTAATTGTGAGCTATATTTAGTGACATGTTTCTAAGGAAAAGAATATGGTGGCAGTGGCTGTGTGTGACCAGATCACAAGAGTCATTGTAGCTTCTTCCTTGTTCTCTTTCTTGGATGGCTTGCTCTGAAGGAAGCCAACTTCCACTTTGTAAGGACACTCAAGCAGCCCTCTGAAGGGCTCCATGTCAATAAAAACTGATGCTTCCTGCCGACAGCCAGCAAAAATTGAGGCCATCCGTCAATAACCATGAGTGAAGGGTACTTCAGGCCACTCAAGCCTGAAAAAGCCAAGCCAACATTCCGATTATAGCCTAATGAGAGACCCTAACCCACAACCATCCAGCCAAACCACTCCTGAGTGTGTGCCTCACAGAAACTGAGTTAATGAATGCTTGCCTCTCTCTAAGCTCCAGTGTTTTAGGGTATTTTATATTACATCAATAGGTAAAGAATATACATTCATTCATTCAATAAACATCAATCTGTGCTATGTCACAGTCACCAGAATTCATAGACACAGAGGAAAAATATGACACTAAGTGTCACTATAATAGAGGGGACAGAAATAAAGTAGTCTGGCAATTTGGTAAAAGTGCTCTAACAGGGTAAATATGACTTTACCTGAATACCTAGCATGCAAAATCGTGTTTCAAAAGACAAAGGGTGGGGAAGATGAGAGCTGGTGCAGGAGGCAAGAGTGTGAAGAGTGAGGCAGGTATGTATGAGCACACAGGAAGGGACAGGGGATATAAGTCGGGTAAAGAGAGGTGTTATACACCGTATTCTGCACATTATCTAAAGTCAATAGGGAGACGCTGAGAATTTCTAGAAGATGAGCGTAAGAAAGTCAGATTTGCATTCTCAAGAGGAGTCTTGTTGCAATATGGAGAAGAGCTCCAAAGGCTCTTCTTCCTCCAGTACAGACAGTGAAGAGGAAATTATAGCCATTCAGTTTAGGCAGGACGATGGTCTGAAATATGTTACCAACAAGGAAATATAATAGTAGGTGAAATCCACAGATCTTAAGAAGGTATAAAGATAGGACTTTGTGACTGTATTAGAAATTAAATATCATCAATAATTCCAAAATTCTAAAAGGAAAATCACAGTAATATAAAAATATTTAGAATAAAATAAAATCTTAATTAGTATATATGGCATTCCTTTTAAATTAGAAAAAGAATCACCAATATTTTGAAAATGAAAATGAATTTTAAAATCACAACTCTCCAAAAAATAAAAGTTATAAAGTCAGTATGATAAAGGTATAAGTGGTTTTGTATCACTCTGATTCACCTAATCTAAAACTTTAATAGGAATTTATAACTGATAGGTCCAACTCTTCTGTACATTACTAACATTTTTTATTGATGATATCAAGTATAGTTCTATTTTTTTTCTTTTAAGATAACAAAGATTTCTATTACCTCTCATTGAGCTTGTGAGTCAGTTGTCAGAATGCAATTTACTGTTCCTATTCAGGGTAAAATTAACTAATTTACAACAAATTTTGAGAAGCTTAAATTATACTATCTTAGAAGCTTTGAATTTATAATTCAGTGTTCTTGCTACAAAATTTAGACTAAGTTAAAATAGTGGAGGACATACTCTTTTATAATTAAGGGAAGGGGGTGCAAACCCACTTCGAATAAAGTGGTGAAAATAAAAATTTGTGTGTCAACAGAGAAAGAAAATAATATCTGACATTCTAATTTTCTAATCATTATAGCAGTCTGAAAGGACACAAAATTAAGTCAGATATCTGTAACATAACTGAGCCTAATAGTCATTCAGACCTGACTTAATAATTAAAGAGCCTGCCACTACTAGCTAGCTCCTTATTGAAAATGTTCCTCACAAAACACCAATATTTTCTTTTATAAAGTTTCTGAAGAGTTTCGTTAAGTAGATTGCTTCTGAAACAAAAATAGTGACATTTAATATGAAATTAATTAACCACTTACTAGATTATATAAATAATTGGCCTGTCCCATTCTTTTTATTCTTTCTGTGAGCGAGTACAACCGATGTTTCATTTTTTTTGTCTTCATGCTTTTCCTTCTATTTTCCAAAGGAAGTAAAATTTCAATTAAGTAACTCCACATCTGCTTCCTTTAATATTAATTTTCCTGGTATATTAACTCCAACAGTATTCATCTGATATTTGCAGTTCTTTTTGGAGTACTGTCAACTATTAAATGTAACTATTAAAAGCAAAATTTAAAGATATACAATAAAAATATTTTAAAAGGCATGCATTAAAAATGATAAAATAGTCAATTAAAAATAAAACATTTCACATACTAATCAAAACAATGTTGTTCTGGCATAGGATGGACACATAGAACAGTGATTTTCAACCTTTTTCATCTCATGGCACAAATAAACTAATTACTAAAATTCTGTGGCACACCAAAAAATATATTTTTTGCTGATCTGACAAAAATTTTGATTCATTCACACTGGATGGCTATTGTTGTGTTAGCTGCTGTCATTTTTTTTTATTTGACAATCTAAGGGAAAAGAGGTCAGTGTCCCTGACTATTTGAATAGGTACTGCATGTTTTAAAAATTCTTGTGACACACCAGTTGAAAATCACTGATATAAACCAATGGAATAAAGAAAGAGCCCAGAAATAAACCCTCACATACATGCCCAGTTGATTTTTAAAAAGGGACCAAGACTAATAACTGTGAAAAAAGTTTAATTTTTTAAAAAAGTGGTACTAAGAAAACCAGACATCCACACACACAAAAAATGAAGTTGAACTCTTACCTCATACCACACACAAAAATCAACATAAAATTTATCACAGACTTAAATTAATTAATTAATTTTTCCTTTTTATTGAGTATATTGGGGTAACACTGGTTAACAAAATTATATACGGTTTCAGGTGCACAATTCTAAAACACATCATCTGTACACTGTATTGTCTGTTCACCACCCCAAAGTCAAGTCTCCATCCATCATCATTTATCCCCGCCCCCCACCGTGCCCACCCTCCTCTACCTCCCTCCACATGCCTTATCCCACTGCTCCCTCCTACCCCCACCTCCTGGAAATAATTACACTGTTGTCCGGGATCACAGACCTAAATTTGAAAGCTAAAACTAAAACTCTTACAAGAGCAATTCTTTTTGACCTTGGATTTGGCAATGGTTTTTTAAATATGACACCAACTACAGGCAACAAAAGAAAGAAAAACAGATAAATTGGATTTAATTGAAACTAAAAACTTTTCTGCATTAAAGGGAACTAGTAAGAGAGTGAAAAGTCAACCCACAGGAAAGAGAAAATATTTGCAAATCATATCTCTGACTAGGGTTTAATATCTAGAATACATAAAGACTCCTACAACATCAAAGACAACCCAATAAAAAATGGGCAAAGGCTGTGAAAAGACATTTCACCAAAGATAAACAAATGGTCAATAAGCACATGAAAAATGCACCATATCATTAGTCATCAAGGAAACACAAAATGACATACTATTTATATCCACATAAAATGGCTATTATTAACAATGTAAAATAACAAGTGTTGACAAGGATGCAGAGACTGGGAAACCTTGTGTAGTGCTGGTGGGGATATAAAATGGTGCAGTCACTGTGGAAAACAGTATGTCAGTTCCTCGAAAAGTTAAACGAAGAATTACCATATTCTCCAGCAATTCCACTCTAGGCATATAATGAAAAGAATGGAAAACAGGGACTCAGATACCTGTACACCAAAATTCATAGCACAGTTTTCATAACAGCAAAAGGTAGAAATAACCAGTTATCCCTCAATAGTTTAAAAGATAAATAATACATGATATACATATACAATGAAATGTTATTCAGCCAGAGAAAGGAATTAAGCTCTGATACAGCCTTTAACATCCATTGAACTTTAAAAACATTATACCAAGTGAAATAAATCAAATACAAAAGAAAGGACAAGTGTATGATCACACTTTACATGAAATATCTAGAAAATGAACATTCAAAAGAGACAGAAAGCAGACTAGAGGTTACCCGGGACCAGAAGAAAGAAGAAGGGGGAATTATTGCCTAATGTGTACAGAGTTTTACTTGAGATGAAAAACGGTTCAGGAAAGACAGTGGTGATAGTTACACAACATTCACAATGTACATAATACCAGTGGAAAATGGTTAGAATGGTAACCTTTAGGTTATCTATAGTTTAACCACAATTTTTAAAAACACAGAGCATTTAAGATTCAATATTGTTCCTGAAACACAGAGTATAAGTAAATCTTAATTTAAAGTCTATCACAACAAAGTTTTCAGAACAACATACACTGGCACAGTGCCACCTTCAAAGTGTGTATTCAGTGTTAAACTCAAGCATTCAATTCCACTACCCAAACTAAAAGAGAAGGCTATAAATTAACCCAATTGAAGGGATTTTGGTTTTTATAGCAAGAATTTGGCATTCAAGACAAGCTAAACTCACACATGGATATAAAAGTCAAGCTCATGCAGGCCTGAAGTTTTTAGCTATTTTTACTTTGTTTCTATTTCCACATCTACAATTTTCTCTTTAAACTAGTTTAAAAACGGAACGTCCAAGAGAAAAATATGTGTAAATTTTTAACAAACTGTAGAACTTCTAGGTAGTGGAAACTTTAGATGCACAAACCTCAATTATGAATAGGAACTGAAAGAAAAGGTGTTAATTACACACAAATACTACAATGTGTCTCATGCTTTTGGCAAGTAGCACAACACTGACCCCTTACCATGCTGTTTTCTAATCAAGAATACTACTATTTTCAAAAAATCAGTAAAGAACCTGTTTCATAATAAACTTAATCCTGACATCCACAAAACTAGCCCCGTTTGGCTTTGGCCATGGGTCCTTTATACAAGTTCCTTGACAACCGTTCCCCTTCTCATCCCCATTATCCCCCTCCTCTGTCCCTTCTGGTTACTGTCATATTTAGAGGTAAGATATTAGTGAAAAAATGGTCATGTGGGGCAGCTAATAAAAAAACCATTTATTAGTGGACAAGCTGTAATTTTAGAAGAGGGATGAACACCACCATAACTAAAACAAAACAGAAAGACACAAAAATGACAGGTTTTAATTTATGAAAACAATTATCATCATGAGATGAAGAATTCGCTGAGTGATTTTTCCTTCATGCCTAATAAAGTCTTTTTTCAGAAGAATGCTGATATTCTCAGCATATGGTCATCAGCAACTGACTGACTGGTCTGCTTCTACCTGAGGAGGGAAAGCTATTCTAAAACTCTCATGTTGTGCCTCAACTGGGTTTCAATGTCATCAAGAATGTTGTTCTAAATAGAACATAGGCCCTTTAAAGGAAAGAAATTCCAGAGCTCTTGTGATCTCTAGCCATTCTTTCAAACTAATCATGGCCTCTTAATAAAGTGAAAATTAATATACTAAATTAACAAAACAATTTCCATGGAGGCTATCAAATGAAAGCAATATTATTTGAGTTTAAAATAAGTGTAGCGCGAAGAAAAGTGAATTAAACACATGAGAATTTCTTTAGTGTTTTCTCTGTTGTACTTGGATTCTGGCTATCAAACATCTGTAAGTTGTATCCTTAGACTCGTGGATAACAGATGTTGGCTGGTTCTACTCTATTAACATTAAACCATGGAAGGCGCTCTCCTTTGAGAGAGTGGCCAGGCCACTCGGAGGCACCCTCCCCTTGAGAGGGTAGCCATGCCGTCCCTATTCCTCCACAGGACTCGGTAGTCCGTGTGGATGTTTTTCTCACCACTTGTGAGCCATCTACAACGTCTTCG
>CM052538.1:92704120-92726209 GCA_028533065.1 Trachops cirrhosus | reverse complement strand
AAGAAAATAACTAGCTGTCTTAAATTGTTTATTGCTTTCTGAAACCGTTTTTTTATTGTTCTTCTTAAAAACTTATACTAATCAGTTGCTGTCTCTGTAACCAAATTTATCAGTCCCTGACCCTGAAATAAGATTTACTACCTTCTGCTTTGTAACTTGCTCTTCGCCTATAAAAGTCTAATTAGATCCACAGTTGGGGCTCAGAATTTGGGAGTTTTCCTTAACCCCTCTGAGCCCGCGCGTAATAAAGTTTGTGCTCCGCCATTCCAGCTGCGTGTGAGTGATTTTTCCGCAACAGTTTCATTTACTCTCCAAATATATTGCTTAAAAAATTAAATGACAGCTAAAAATGAAAGTGTTTGCCCTCTCTTCTATTCCACTGATAAATGTATTCAGAGATCTTTGAGCTTACAAAGACAATTTGGCTGCCTCTTCAGGTTTTTTAAAAACTGGGAGAAGGGGGAGTCACTGGAATCTTTTGGTGAAAAGATAATCAGATCCTTAATGAAGTCCTGACCAATCAGTAATGGTGATAATACATATTCTTACTTGTTAGTTCCATATACAATGTCCCAAGGTATCAAAAATAAAAATTCTGAAAGGATAACATTAATGCTCCTTAACTCTATGAGTTATTGTTTTTTCTACCATCAAATTGTAAAATCTTTAATCAGCTTTTGTTCTTTTATAGAGTTTTAAAAACAAAACAAAGTCCTGTTTGCTACATCAAAAGCATTCAAGCTGCAAAATACTCACCTAGATCCACTCACTTTAGCTCAAAGCCGTGAAAGATCAGTAATTTTTTCTATAGGCAAAAGCATCATCACAAGTTTTACACTAACTTATTCTACTTTCTTAAAATGCAGATTTCTTTAATGTTATAACATCTACATAGTATTTCTTATGCAACCATCATTGCAGAGATCTTACTGTATGATAAATGGAAATCACCACAGGACTCTTTATCCATATTCTATTTCCTAGGCATTGGCTAAGTTTCCTGCATAGGACATTTCATTCTTTACTAAGGGATTTCACTGCTTAACTGAATCCTCAGGAAAATTCTGTGAAAGAAAGCCAAAGTATATCAAGTACTTCTAGATGACAGGCTCCACATTCAGCACTTTGCATAAATTATCTCTTTACCCTTAACAATAATCACATGAAATTCTAATTATTAATAATCCCTTTTTACAGAAGAGAATGTTGAGAATAAGAGAGGTAGCCCAAGGTCACATGCTAGTAACCAAAAAACCAGCTGCATTAGAACCAGGATGTCCTAACTCCAAAGCCTTTGTTCTTTCTCTTACTATGCTGCTTATCATCACAAAGGAGAAAATAGCTGGTGTCTAAGGTACTTGAACAACACTGCAAAGCTAGGATGTTGTAAAATAAGATTTTGACTTAAGATATTCTGCTTCTGTGTCCCTGTATAGTACTTACACATTTCAGCACACATACATACTTACAAAATCGTTGTAAAACAAAGACACAGCCAAAGTATAAAAGCATGGTGTTACCAGGAGGGGGTAGGGTTCTGGTGAGATTGCTGGGGAGCAGGGAGGGAACCCCAAACTGGGGCAGGAAAGCCTGCCTGCCTACTCCAGAGAAGGGAGGGACACGGAGGACACACGACATGGGGCACGGACTGAAACCACATTGGTCAAAGCAGCTGAAGTGTGGTAGATTCCCACACCCCAGGTAAAAGGTAAAAAAATCGTGTGGGTGGGGAAGGAGACCTCGTCCCTGGGCAGAGACGCTGTGCGTGGCTAAAAACCCTCCTACACCCCTCAGGAACATGGCAGCAAGGGGGATAGACCTGCCCATGTAGCCAGGTTTGGCTAGAAAAACCGGAAGCTTCAGAAATGCATAGGATTTGGGGCCTGGTTTTTTAAACGGAAGACGGGCAAAATCTTGCCCTTCTGCGCCCCCTCACTTGTTAGGTCAGGGGTCTCAAGCTTCCCGGCTGGTAGGCCCTGTGGCCCTGCAGCCCTGCAGTACAGGCAAGTGGCGCTGTCCGGCCCAGGCCTGCATGGACATACTGGCCACTGGGCAGCCAAAGGGACAGGTGCCTGTGGTGGGCAGGAGTAGAGGAAAGGGCAGAGTGTAACAAGTAGGGCTCTGGCAAGTGCGCAGACTCCAAAAAGGTGCCTGAACCCTGACTGCCACTGAAAGCTGCCAGGATGATCATGCGGCAGCACACGCACTTCCCCAAGGACAGCATTTTAAATGGATAAAGGAATTCCAGGTACAGCTTTGAACTAATCTGACAAAAGGTGGTAGGGTAATTTGTCTTTGGTTGTTTCATAGGGAATGGGCTCTGAGACAGAAGCCCGTCATTCTTCTGACATTGTGTAACCTTTGAATAAAGGATCCTCTTTTTTTTTTTTTTCACCAAACCTCTGCCTCCAGTGTCTGGGCAGCAAGCAGTAGAACCCAATATGCTGTTCAGTAAAAATGGCTCCAAATTTTCTCCTGAAAATTTGCAAGAAGTAGTACTATATGTTAATGTGGTATTTGTACTTCCATAGAAGACTTTGTAAGATACAAAAGGTCTAATGCACACAACCTCCTTTGTTTTTCCAATAGCAGCTAAGCTGATCTGGACTCACTGTGCCTCTCTACAGTCAGCACAAAAAAATCAAAACACTTCTAACTTTGTTCAATCTCCTGGCCAACACAGAATGAACATCTAACCCACAAGGGGTGGGGAACTGTGATTCTCCAACCCACTCCTCTGGTTATCAAGGAACTCCCCTGATACCATCTCTCAGTGCCATGCCTGTTCCCTTTTATTTCTTTCTTTTCCTATTCTTTTCCCAACTTCTGCTCCATTAACTGGAAAGAAACCTTCCTTACCTCATTTGTTAACTGTGACCTAATAATGACGACTTTCGGCAACTATCGAATTCCCCTGTGAATTTTTCTTGTATGGATTATGTGAAAAAAATATTTCCCAGCTTCACTAAGCAGATACCAGGAAGAAACAAATGCAGAATGTGAATTCCTACAAAAGAATTGCCTTAGACTGTCTTCAAAAAGTTAATATTAAGAAGAGAAAAAGACATAATGAGGAAAATACAAGGGAAATTAATCTAGGTTTTAAAAGGATAAAGAGAAGCAAATATAATGTGTGGACCTTAACTAGACTGTTGTTTGAAAAAAAGCTATGAACGAAATCTTGAGACAACTGGATAATTTGGATATGGCCTAGATTTAATATGACAATACAGAGTTGTTATTTTACTGACATATTTATGAGCCAAGTGTCATGATAGCTGAAATTAGTTTCAAATAGTTCAGCAACACTAAACCTCTTCTTTGAAATGTATATAAACATGAGAATGTCTGTGGCAAAACACTGATAATTGTTGAGTTAAGGTTGAAAGTATGTAGATGTACAATGTAAATTCATCAAATTTTTCTGTATGTTTTACATTTTCAAAATGCAAAGTGGGTTAAAAAAGAGAAAGATTAAAAACCATTTGACAGTTTCCACTTGTTTTTGGATTTCTAGTATTTTTGATACAGCAGATGTAAGAAATTTCCCCCTTTGGTCTACAAAGTGCTGACTGCTTGCTAACTCTTAGAATGGGTTACCACCCTAGTTAGACTGCAGAAAAGTATACAGAATTACGACACTACTCTTTCTTCTGTACACACAATGTATTTTACATCACAATACTTTAAACATAAAACCATACAATTTTCTCATGTTGCCAAAGATGAAAATCTGCGGTTGTACTGCACAAATTTCCTTCAGCTATACAGTTTAGTTTCCATTAGAATGTCTTACACAAGGGTAGAAAAAAGGTAAAGGAGTAGCAAATTACACTTTCATAAAATCTTTTAAGTTTTTGTATATACCTTATACACTCTCACAGATGTTGTTTTTTCTCTGTCAATTCTGTGTCAAATACTTTTGTATTATTATTATTACTTTTTTTACTCTTAAAAGGCCAAACCACTCCCACAGACCTAGCTCTCATGCAAAGCATGCAGAAAGGAGGAGTATGATGAACTTTATAAAAAAGTAAAAACGACAGCTAAGGTTGCCACATAGTTTTTGCTGGAATACATAATAAGGAGAACACTGTTTAAATGTTTTAGGAACCCATACTTCTTCAAGACACAATTATAACATATGACTGAAACCTCATTCATATAGTTCTCAGACAATTTTCCACTATTAAATTAGACTTAAAATGTATTATTATTCCAGACTCTTCTGAACTATTGAAAAATGTTTACCACAAAATACCTATAAAGGTAAGAAAAAACAGTTAAGTGAAATTCATTTGAAAATGCATCAAAACTTAAAAATCAAAAATTTTTTTTGTAATTGTTTGCTTCAGTTACTATACTAAAGATATTTTCTTCCTATACATAGAAGTAGCCCTTTTCCTACTTGCTGGATAGGCAACTCTTGTGAAGGGTCCTTCCAATGACAGCGACTGAATAGTGCCGGACATCCTTCCTAACACTAGACAAATGAATTCTCTCTTCCAGCAAGTTATAATTTAGAGTAATGATGATCAAACTAACTAGCTATGGGGGAGAAGGGCTAGCTAATCTTAACACCCCCAAGCGACCACTGTACACTGCTAAGAATGCTGAGAAAACCATCTGGCAGAGAAAGAAAAACAAGAGTAAAAGGGGGAAAACCGAAACAACTGTAACAGTACAAACAACAAAATATTTTTTTAAAAAACACAAGAGTACAAGCAACACCAGAAAAAGAAATGGAAAATAAGTACCTAACAACATTCAGTTCCACAGAAGCCTGGTTGTACTTCCTATACTTGAATTCTATAGTTTTTGGTACCAGGATAATTATTCTCAAATAATTTCCTTAAGAAAAAGGAAATAGGGACATCTACTTAGGTAAAGAACTTCCAAAGAAAACAAATGAGTTAAATTAGCATCGTAAATACCAAAAAATCATTAGGCCATAGCAAAGCCTAGGATTCAATTACAAATCAATAGATTCTTCCCCAAAAATAGGATGTCAACCTTACATAGGGTTACCTGAGAAGATAGAACAAGTCATTCTGCTCCAAACTTGCTTTATTAGTATGTATTTGCTTACTTTTCTCAGAAATAGGATAAAACATTCACAGTCCATGTTTAATATAATGAATATAATCAAATAAATGTTCAAATATATTTACATGCATCCTATTCTTTTAGGGAAAAAAAAAGTAATGTCTTTCTACATGTGTAATAGAGGCAGGATAGAAGGACAGTTAAATTCCTGAGTCCTGGAGACAGACTCCTAGGTTTGAAACCTAGTCCTACCATTTCCTTATCCTGTGACCTTGGGCAAGTAATTTCTCCTGCCTGTTACTGACAGCACAAAATTAGTATAGTAACAGAATCAATCTTATAGGGTTGTTGTAGAAAATAAATAATGTAATATATGCAAAAACCTAGGAAACAGTAAATGTTCACTATCAATATTATTTTCATTATTGTTAGCTATCACGCAGGGGAAGAGGGTAGATTTCATAATCTGTGACATTAGAAAATTCCTTGAACAGGGTCATTCTCTTGGCATGTGCAGAAAATGAAAAACATAAAGATGTATTTATGATCCAAAAAAACCCTGGAAGATAAAGGTAAACTCACAGTAAGAAAAACCATAATATCTGCCCCAGCTGGTGTGGCTCAGTGGATTGAGTGCTAGCCTGTTCAATTCCCAGTCAGGACACATGACTGTCATGTGGGGCAGGTCCCCAGTTGGGGGCGTGAGAGAGGCAACCACAATTGATGTATCTCTCACACATTGATGTTTCTCTCCCTCTCTTTTTCCCTTCCTTTTCCTCCCTCTGAAAATAAATATAATTAAATTTAAAAAAGAAAAGAAAGAAAAAACATAATATCTATCATGGGGCCTCACAACAATAAACTAAGAGGTTTTCTTTCATGAGGGATAGCTTGCTTTCTGACAACATTTTGTAAAAGCCTTTCTTCAATAATATCTGACTAAAACAAACAAACAAAACCCCCAAAACCCAAAATCCTTATTCTTGAATGACTATACAGATACAGCAAAGCCTCAGGATAATCTATTGATGTTAGAGGGAAGTAAAAAATCTTTTAAGAGATTTGACCAAAAAATAGGACAAATCTTAACTCTGATATCAGAAAGTTTAAATTTTGAACCACAACTGGTTCAGAGGTAACTAAAAAAATTCATTGCCATGGAACTTTCTGAAACATCTTCTGGAATAGGCAATTATATAGTTAAGAAAGAGTTCAAGGTATTGTAAGTAGAAAAACAACTGTTGCATCATGAACACATGATACATAACTTACAAAATATGAAGTAAGATCAAATATAAAAGAACCAAACTAAAAGTCAAAAATTATGTGGTAAGAAACAAGAAAGGGAAGGAAGGAAGTTAAGGGAGGAAGGTCACACTATTATAAATAATGTCAGCTATTTGGAGGGGAGAACCAAAATGTCCTAATTTTTATAAGAAGTCCCAAAATGATTAAAAAATAAAAAAGCAAACAAAAATTTTAAAGGGCCTGTACTTCCTTCCCTATACATTTTGAAATCAAATAACTCTGTAACTCACATTCTACTTCAGCATATAGACATTCACAACAATCCTTCATTCAATCAAAAAAAAATACTCTTTGCTTTCAAAATGTGATTCTCTAGGCTTTTTGAGGTTCCTCACTTACTCTACACATGGAAGACAATAAAACAGCTTGAGAGCTTGTATTTCTGATGCCCCCCACTTCCTCTCCTTCTGTACCATTTATGTTGTACTAACATTTTCAAAATTACAAACTCTTAGGAGAGCAGTGGCCTTCTTCATTTTCATTTACCTAAAAGCACACACATACAAAAATGTGCTCAGGCAAAGGTAAAGCAGATAGATGCCTGACCAAATTAGGAACAAAATGTACATGAGCAGACTTCCTCCTAAATTCTGTATTTCCCTCAACTTACACATAGATACTTTTTCTAAAAGGAGACGATTAGCTTTCTGAGGGTGCTATGTGGCCACAGTCATCTCGCAATCAGATTAACACATTTAAAGATGCCTTTTAGTAGAGGTCTTTATAAAACTGAGGCATGAGGAGCAATCCTACCAGAAATAACCAGGGTGACTTGTCCTTTACAAGACAAAGAAAGGAACAGGATTCCCTTCTCCCACTCCTTTCGCTGAGGTCAAGACAAAACACAAAGAGAGGCTAAAGTTTAAAAAGAAAACAAAAATGGAAAGTTGACATCCTAGTGTTACCAATTTCAAAAAAAATTTAGTGACTACAAAAATATCTTTTCAGACCTTCAGCAGAAATAGCACATTTAGTTCCTCTGTTCCCTTTTTTCCTATCCTTTCTCAGTCAACAATTTAAACAATGGCTCCAAACTCATATTCTTTTATGCAAACTCAATTCTACTTTTCAAAAATAAAATCAGTATGTTAATCAATTGTATCATCAATCAACTAAGCACCAAGAATTGTATGTTATCATTAGCAGGACATCATTTTAGTTATATTCTAATATTAAAAAATACACCAGTAAAAACAACTTAAGGCCAATGTTTGTTGTAACAAATGGCAGCTAACATAAATGTAGCCTTTAATTACTATGTGCCAGGTACAGTGTTAAGCACTTTACATGCATTATCTCATTTACCTCTCATGATACTTCTATTAAATATCATCAGTAAGCTCATTTTATAGATGAGGAAATTACAGAGAAGTTAAGAAGTATGTCCTAGGACAAAGAGCTATAAGCAATGATGACACGATTTGAATCAGGAAATATGACTAAAATATAACTAAATACATATATATTGTGGTTTGTTACTTTTATATCTGCTTTTATTACTTTATACAATGTTTTAACCATATTGTCAATAAAAACATGCATAATTTGTCCTCAAAACAACAGCCAAATAAGGGATATTGAAGCCAAAAATCAACTCAATCATGTAGGCATAGGAACTGCAGGCCCTAGTCAGTAAACCAAAAATCTAAGGAAAAAAGTTTCACAAAAGGGTGATTAAAATGAAAGTCCCAAACTTTAAGTTTTATTTCTTGAAATAAAGAACAATTTAGTTAAATTTGAAAATCTGAATACTCTAATTAGTAATGCTATTTTTAACATACTTTTTGCTGATTATAGAAACTTTTTAAACTTTGTAATATAAGCTTCACATTAAGTCTATTTGCACTTTTTATATTGTATTGAGTTCCCTTCCTTGAACTTTTTAAACTTTCTCGATACATGGTTCTAGAAATAATACATTCTACTATGCACATTTTCATTTCTGGTAACATTTTTCTAAACCATGAAACATACAACACTATTTTCCTCACAGAGTGTAAAGCGCAAAATTTTGTCATAACTCTATCTATTCCTGAAGTTTTCATTTAAAAAAAAGCAAATTATTAAAAAAACAAACAAACAAAAAAATCCAAAAACCTTTCAGGACAATATCCTGGCAATGCAGAATCCTAAGAGCCTAGGGTTAAACTTCCTCTTTGCCATAATCAATGCAACAGGCTTTTCTCTAAAGGGAAAAAAATTACCATTTGTTCAAATACAAGAATGGATTTCCCAACCAATTCTGTCTGTACCAAAAGAGTCTTAAATTTAAAATTTTGTTTGGTTTCTATTAAACTACATCTTGCTAACAAGAAGGAATGTCACACAAAAATTCTATCAAATTAATACTCATTGAATGTCTGTACAGTATGAAATGACTTAAACTTCCAAGCCTAGTGAAAGTTATTAAGTCTCAAAATGTGTGATATATCTAAAGTAATTCACAAATGATTATAGTCAGCCCTTTAGTAATGCTGGCATTGGGGCACTGATCCCCCAATGCAGGTGAAAGTCCACATACAACTTTTGTCTTCTCCAGAACTTCAGTCATCCCTCAGTACGTGCAGGGGATCTGTTCCAGGACACCCTGCAGGTAACAAAACCCAAGAATGCTCAAGTTCTCCATGTACAATGGCACAGAACAATGTATACAGAAGTCCATACAACTGGCCTAAAATACTGTTTTTGATAGGCAGTTGGTTGAATCCACAAATGTGAAACCTACAATAAAGAGGATGCAGAGGGCTGATTGTATATTTATTGAAAAATATAAGGGTATATAAGTGGCCCCAAGGAGTCTAAACCCAAGTTGTTCAAGAGTCAACTGTATAATTAAACAACTCCTTAGAAAATTCAGTCATGTAATCAGATGCTTTACAGGTATATAACCAATCTATTCTAATGAAATATCTAAAACAATCTTTTCCCAATAAATTTGAAATCTTTTTAGACTAAATTTACTGAAGAAATGTTACTCTACATGCTATACACACACACACCTCCACCTACCTTAAATTAACTTGTAAAGAAACAAACAAGCAAAATAAAAAATGAGCAAAGGATCTGATTATGTACTTCTTGAAAGAAGACATATATGCCCTGGCTGGTGTGGCTCAGCAGACTGAGTGCTGGCCTGCAAACCAAAGGGTGGCTGGTTCAATTCCCAGTCAGGGCACATGCCTGGGTTGCAGGCCAGGTCCCCAGTAGGGGATGCACAGGAAGCAACCACACATTAATGTTTCTCTCCCTCTCTTTTTCTCTCTTGCTTCCTCCTCTCTAAAAATAAGTAAATAAAATATTTTAAAAAATAAAAAATAAAGAGGACATACAGATGTCCAATACACATATGAAAAGATGTTCAATGTTACTATTTGTCAGAGAAATGCAAATTAAAAACATAGTGAGATTATCATCTTATACCTGTCAGAATGGCTATCATCAATAAATCAAGAAATGACAAGTGTTGGCAAGGATGTGGAGAAAAGAGAATCCTCGTGTACTGTTGGTGGGAATGAAGATTGGTGCAGCCACTGTGGAAAGCAGTATGGAGTTTCCTCAAAAAATTAAAAATGGATCTCCCTTATGACCCAGTGATTCCCCAGTGATTCTACTTTTGAGGACTTATTCAAAGAACCACAAAACACTAATATGAAGAATACAAGGTCTGTCCAGAAAAAGTCCAGCCATTGTTAATATAACGAGAACTTGTTTGCGCTACATTGATGTAACCTGGCAGCCAAGGAGAGTGAATGGAATGCAGATATGTGAACAATGACAACTTCACTGTATTAGTCAGTTGGGGCAGTAGATGCTGTTAAGTGAACATGTGTACTGTGTGGTCATCACATTCAAAATGACTAAGTGAGTAGAGCAACAAATCTGCATCAAATTTTGTGATAAGCTTGAACATTCTTGTGTGGAAACTATTTGGATGCTCAGAAGGCCACAGCTATGGGCAACTGTTGATTGGCAGCTTTATCATGACAACACACCCGCTAACGCATCACCTGCAGAGTTTTTTGGCAAAACATCTAATCATCCAGGTGACCCAGGCCCCCTATAGCCTAGGTTTGGCACCGTGAGACTTCTGGCTTTTCCCAAAACTAAAACCACCTGTAAAAAGGAAGAGATTTCAGACCACTGATGAAATTCAGGAAAATATGACAGGGCAGCTGATGGCGAATGGGAGAACTGTGTGAGGTCCCAAGGTACCTACTTTGAAGGGGACTGAGGCATCACTTGCCCTATGTTCAATGTTTCCTATATCTTGTACCTTCTTCAGTAAGTGTCTCTATTTTTCATAGTACATGACTGGATACCTTCTGTACAGACCTCAAATATGCAGCCATATGCTCACTGCAGTGTTATTTACAACAGTCAAGCTATGGAAGCAATCCAAGTGCCTATCAAGAGATGAGTGAGTAAAAAAGCTGTATACACAAATGGAACATGACTTGGCCATAAAAAAGAATGAAATCTTACCATTTGCGAAAGCATGGATGGACCTAGAGGGTATTATGCTCTGTGAAATAAGTCAGTCAAAGAAAGACAATTACCGTATCATTTTACTTATATGTGGAATCCACAGAAAATAAATAAACAAAATTGAAACAGACTGCTAAACAGAGAGTGAACTAGTTGTTGCTAGGGGGGAGGGGTGGTTGGGGCACTGGGAAATTGTGGTGAAAGCACCGACAAGCACAAATTGGTAGTTACAAAATAGTCACGGGAAGTAAGTAAAGCATAGGAAATATAGTTAATAACATTGTAAAAACTATGTATGCTGCCAGTTGGTGTACTGGAAACATCGAGAGGAATACTATATAAAGTATATGACTGTCTAACTATTAAGCTGTACACCCGAAAACAATACATAATAAAATTAAAAAAAGAAAAAGAAAAAAAGAACTGGGACCTTTGGCCCAAGAACCAAGGAGGAACTAAATGCCATGTGAGTGAAGTGGAGGCAGATCCTCCTCTAGGATCTTCAGATGAGACTGAAGTCCTGATAGACATGCTCAGAGAAGCTGAAGGACCCAGCAAAGCTACATTCAGATTCTTGATCAACAGCAGGTAACATTTGTTGTTTTAAGTCACTAAGTTTTGGGGTAATTTCTTATGTAGTGTCATGGGTTAAACTGTACTCCACATAAGAATGTGACCTTATTTGGAGATAGAGGCTTTTAAAAATTAATCAAGAATTTTACAGAAGCGTAAAGGTTAAACTGAGATCATCAGGCTGGGCCCTAACCCAACATGACTGGTATCTCTATAAAAGGGGGAAACTGGGATAAAGAGACAGACACCCATGGAGGAAAGACTATGTGAAGGTACACTGAGGAAAGATGGCCAGCTACAGTTCAAGGAAAAAGGCCTGAAACAGATCCACCCCTCAGAGACCTCAGAAGTAAACAATTCCTGCTTACTCCTTGCTTTCAGACTTCTAACCTTCAGACTGTGAGGCAATAAATTTCTATTGTTTAAGCCACACAGTTTGTGGTCACTGTTATGGCAACCCTAACAAATTAATACATGTAGCAATAGAGAACTAATACATATACTTCATTCAAAATAACTTTTACTGGCAGTAGCAAAATTAGCCTCAGTGCAGGACGCATGTAGATAACAAAAGCTTCCAAGTCTTTATTCGGGAAAAAAGACATTAGTCCAGATCAGAAAATCCTAGATCACATGTTTTTTTCCCTTAATTAGCTGGGACCCCTGCAATCGTATAATCTAATCTACTCATTTCAAAAATTGCTGCTGCCCTGGCCAGTGTGGCTCAGTTGGTTGGAGCATCATCCCATAACCAAAAGGTTGAGGGCTCAATTCAGGTCAGGGCATATACCTAGGTTGAGGGTTCAATCCCTGGTATCGTCACATACGGGAAGCAACTGATCGTGCTTCTCTCTCGCCTTACCTTTTTTCTCCCTCCCTTCCTCTCTTTCTAAAAGCAATGAAAAAATTTCTTTGGGTGAGGATAAAAAAAATTGCTGCTGCTGCTGCTAATGTGCTAAGAGCTGTTTTAAACACTTACCATATATTAATTCCTCGTAAGAACCAAATGAACTACCACCATCATAAATTCTACTTTTAAGATGAAGAACTGATGTCCAGAAGTTAAGGTCAAACAGCTAATAAGTGGCCAGGATTTAGTAAATTGAGGTGCACAGAGAATTAGTAATTTATAACTATCCAAAATCATAGTTAGTAGTTGAGCTGGGACTAAATCTAATGGTGCTTTCTTCTACCTTCAAATCTTTTTCTTAAAAAGTTAAATATAAAAACTTTTCTTTTAGTTGTTATATTCAATCTTTGTATTTCTACCTTAAAAATACATATGTGTATTTGATTATCTGTCCTCCTCCTCTACCCACATACATATGGTTACTCATTATCTTCCACTGCCTGAACCCTAAAATGCTGTTTTCAATTCCTGGCACTTTTCTTGCTAGCATCTATGTTAATCACTTTTATAGACTGGAACACAAGATTTCACTTCCACAGTTTGGAAAATATAGCTTAAGCTTAATATTTCATATCAATTAAAATACAAATGCACCTGGACAGAGTAATATATTATCAGTCATCTGCATTTTGGTAGGAATAAGTCAGAGAACAGGCTTTGAAACACAGACGGCAAGACAACCACGGCAAAGTTTTAAAATAGCCCTGCCCTAAGTCACAACTTGTCCACAAAGATTGGTAGCTTAGGGCTAGGCTAGCCTTTCTTTGGGAGTCTGAACTACAAAGTATAAAGCTTGGGAGGTGGGTGGTGGCAACCATGCTTCCCCTGACAAAGAGGAGAAACCTGCAGGAAGCCAGTTTCCAAAGAGCAGCTCTCCCCTGGGAGCTGGAGGGAAACCTGACTGCATTTGGTCCCTGGGTTCTCTTCAGACAGCCCTTCTGCACTTCTGTCCCTGGGTCCTTTGGCACACTCTCTGACATACCGAAAGGACTGATAATGTCCCCTTTTGCCTAAGTTAATGTGAATTAACTCACATGCAATCAATAGAAAACCAACATGGTCAAAAAGACCTACTCCAAAGCTTCAGAACATTACTGAAGTACTAATAACCTCATGTAAAAAAATAAGCTTTTCAGTAAAAATAAAACAAAGTAAAACACTAAAACTAAGGCCACTAGGTATCAATAGTACTTTAAAGTGCACACGACATAGTTGATCATTCAAACTAGTCACTTGAAGTAAAATAAAATAGAGTCCCAAAGCCTGGGCTTACAACAAGATTTTTCCAGGAAAATAATAAAGGAAATAATGTGTTAAAAACATGATTTTATTCTATGTAAGTAACGACAATAAAAGTAACAATGCTTTAAAGCCAGAATTGAAACTGAGGTGATTTACTCTAACATATCCTCTTCTGGTGCAGAAAACTAAAAGCCATCCTGGAAAGGAGGGTTACCCAAGTTTACCCAGGCATCGGTGCTAGAGAATGACTGAAATCCTGCTCTTCTGAGTCACAGTTGAGAGGTCATGCTACAGTGCTGTGGTGCAGCAAAGACTGTCATGATTCCGTTCCTGCTGCTGGTTCAACTGACAAAACAATCCTAAAACTAACCTGATTCTCTGTTCTGGGCTGGCATGAACCTGTGCAGAAACAATAGGAGCAGCAGGCACCTTCCTCCAGAAGCAGATGTGGAAAAGTATTATATCTATGATGAAAGAAAAAAGAAACATTTTATTTTCTGAATATTTTTTATCATGAGTCATTCATTTTTTACTGATTCTCTCTTTATCTCTTTCTGTGTCACCAATGGTTTAATAATGGAACACATGACACTTTATTTAAGGTAGATAAAATTTGCTATTCAAATTCCATAAAGATTATAAAGTCATTTAATGATGGATTCTATCTACCATGTAGTTCAGTCTCTTTATTTTTAAGGGTGAGGAAACTGAGACCCGGAATAGTTATGCAAAGAATCAATGACAACACAGTTATTTAGTGGCAGAGCCAGGTTCAGAACTGAATTCTTCCCGTTTCCAGTTCAGAATTCATTTGTACATCATAGATTAGTCTGTCTCTTTTTGGAAATAAAAATACAAGCAAAAAAGAAAAAAAAATCATGTTATTTCTTTAGGTGTATTTGTAGATGTGGTATAAAGTTGAACTAATTTGCCGTAAATTAAAATCAGAAAACACTGCTCCCTCACTCAATGGTTATAAACCAACCTTGAGTTATTTAGCATGCCTTATGTAGGATATTTAAATATTTATTTACCATTCAGTATTTTAATATGAAAACACTAGTATCTGAATCATGAGATATAGGTTCTGGTCCTTCTTATCTCTGTTCTCATCAAGTTCTATAATCTTGCCCTGGCTGGTGTAGCTCAGTGGATTGAGCATGGGCTGCAAACCAAAGGGTCACCAATTAGATTCCCAGCCAGGGCACATGCCAGGGCACAGGCCAGGTCACCACGTCCCCAGGTCCCCAGTAGGGGCGTGCGAGAGGCAACCACACAATGATGTTTCTCTCCCTCTCTTTCTCCCTCCCTTCCCCTTGCTCTAAAAATAAATAAATAAAATCTTTTTTAAAAAGTGATATGATTTTAATTATTTTTTTTGGTCCCAAAGTCCCTTTATTCTAAAATGAGGAGCTTGGATTAATTCCCATGGGCCTTCTAACTCTCAAATGTCTGGCCTAAGAATAGTTTCTTCTTTTTTTTTTTAAGGTAAAAATGTAAGATTTTTATTTTTTATTTTATGTTTTCTGTTACCATTTATCCCCCTTATATAGCCTTCCACAGTCACCACCCTGCTGTCCATGTCCATCAGTCCTCTTTTCTTTTTTTGCCCCACTCCTCCACCCCGCAAACTCTCCCCCAGGAGCTGTCAGCCTGCTCACTATGAGTCTGTCTCTACGTTGCTTGTTAGTTCGGTTTGTTTATTAGATTCCACATATGAGTGAAATCACATATTTTCATCTTTTAGCAACATTATGCTTTTCTGATCAACTATTTTTATTATATGTTAATCTCTTTGAGAATGTTACTACAATAGTTTAAATATAATCAGTAATACTGCCTTCAAATATAGTTAATTATCACTCAAAAGCCTATGCAACAATAACCTAGTTTTGCTGCCTATCTCACTTTTTAAAAAAATAAGAACCCAGCTGGAAGTAGAAGGAAAAGTGTTTTTAAAAATCTACCTCTTAGGTAGTTTCTGAGAAATATCCTGAATCATCTTCCCAAATTGGTTACCCATCCAACAAGTTGTCACTGAGGGACTTGTCAGATGGCAGACACAGCCTTAATCAGACTGAAGACTTTAAAAAAGATTCCCCTAGTAAAGTACTGAGTGACACTAGGAATTCAAGTGGCAGTGACGGAGTAGGCAGAAATAACGAAATGTCTCCCAAATTGTAACTTCAGAATATGTCTTCTCTATTTTTAATATATTAATTGCTACATATAACAGTTATTTGTAACATGTTTTAAACTTAAAGCAAAATAACATTGAACATCTAGGTACCTGTTACCCAATTCAGAAACCTAAATATAGGTTATTGGTAATGTTCTACTGATTTGTTCCGCCCTACCCCATGCTCCACTTCTTTTATCCCTTCTGTCCCCTGTAACTGCTATCCTGTATTTTGTGTTTACCATTCCTTTGCTTTTTAAAAAGTGCATCATATATGTCCCTGTCCCTCAACAACACAGTGCTTTCTTTCATTTTGTTTGTTTTTGTTTCTGTAAAAATTAAGTAGCTTCTGTCCTCTAGGATATGTCTCTTCCATTCAGTATTATGTTTTCAAGATACCATCCATGTTGTTGCATGTACCTATAGTTTATTCATTTTCACTACAGAAAAATTCTGTATTGTGTGACCATACTGTAATTGAATATTTCATTCTCTTTACAACAGCATCTTGCTTTCCCCTAGATTTGTTCTTTTTCTCTTTGCTATCATGAACAATGTTATGAAAACTCTCATACACACATCTGTTGTTCTACAGATGCCAAAGTCTCTCTTAAGTACGTGCTTAGGAGTTGAGAAATATGCCTATGTTCAACTTTTCATGAGGATGGCCATTTTTACTTTCTCAAAACTATTTTTAGAATTCATAATCCCACCAGCAACAGGTAGTTCATATTGATCTATATCCTCTCCAACATTAGTCATGTCAATATTTTTTATTTTGGGGTGTAAAATGGCATCTAATTGTGGTATCAATTTGTGTTTTCCTGTTAACTAATGATACTGAACATTTCTTCAAGTTTATTGGCTAACTTGTGTTCCTCTTTTATGAAATGCCTATTCATCTCTTTTGCCCAAATCCTCCTCAATTATTCACCCTTTACTTATTTTTTTTCATAGAAATTCTGTGTTCTGGATGCTGATTATTTAGTTTTACAAACTATGCATTACCAGGTCCAGGCAAGCAATGAGATAGTGAAGCAGATGCAGAAACAGCAGGCCAGACAGAACTGGAAAGAGCAAGCTATAGTATCAAGGTTTCTCTAGCCCATTTTTGTAAATTAATGCACCACAGATGTCTGAAAGTATCAGAAATCTAAAATAACATGTAATTGATCCTGTTAGAATATTTTATTTTAATATAATTTCAGCCTAGGGTAAATGCTTTGATGAGATTTCAGTGCACTGTAACTGCAATATAGTATAACTCTAGGTATTGGTTTTAAATCACAATTCAGAGTTCTCATTTTGACCCTGACATTTTACATTTTTTTATTTCATGCTTTCGTTGCCTCCAATTTAGAATGGCAGTTTTATTGCCGAAGAGTGAGTATGAATGTATATTCATACAGAGGTATGAAAATAAATTTCAAAAGTAAAGTATGTAAACCAAAACACCACAGAGACCTGGATTCCAGACTTTCCTGGACAATTGGCTGTACCACCTTGGACTAACCATGTCTTTAAGTTGGTTTTCTTATACCTTACATGGAAATTGTGCCAGGTAAATTTTAAGGACCTGTAAGTCACGCTTTTTGGTTTGAAGATCAATGAGGAAAACCGTTTCTTGCAGATAGCCCCAAAAGAGTTTTAGGAATCTCTTTCTGAGCATTACACAAACTAGACAGATTAAACAGTAACAGAAAGCTAAATGTCTGGGAAAAATTAATAAGCAGGGCTATAGCCCTCCTATGGCTTCTCAAGACTCCTAGCAGATCATCTGATGAAGAGCATCATACAGGAAAAATATCAAAAGTCACATAAGCCCCAGCTGGTATGGCTCAGTTGGTTGGCTGGCCTCACAAACTGAGAGGCTGCCCGTTTAATTCACAGTCAAGACACATGCCTGGGTTGGAGGTTTGGTCCCCACTCAGGGAGTGTACAGAAGGCACCCAATTGATGTTTCTCTCTCATACCCATGTTTCTCTCCCTCCCGTCCCCACTCTCTAAAATAAAAAATAAAAAAAATTAAATAAAAAAGTAAAATTTAAAAACCGCATAAAATCTGAATCACTCTATATTTTGGCTTTGATTCCTATATAAGCAATCAGAAAAGAACTTCCAGATCCACACTCACCCACTTAACTTCTACTAAGGTCACCAATTACCTGCATACTGTTGAATCAAAAAGCCAGTCAGTTCTTATCTTTCTTGATCTACCTGCAACATTTGGCACCAAGCCCTGATACACTTTGTTTACCTGGCTTCCAAAAAACAAAGACTTTCCTGGTTTCATCCCATTTCACTGGCTACTCCTTCTCAGCCTCCTTTGCTATTTCTCCTCTTCTCACCAATCAATGAAGTTCAAGCATTTACCCTCTCAGCCATCAGCAAATATATTGCTCTATCTACAAAATGTATCCAGAATCCGACCCCTTCTCATCACCTACATCAATACTTTGATCAGAATAGTAATTTAGTCATCTCTCAATTGGATTTCTTCCATAATTTAGTAACTGGTATCCCAACTTTTACCCTGCCCAATTTCAGTCCTTTCTCATTAAAGTAACCAGTGGTCCTGAAAATCTTACGTAAGTTATATATGGTAACATCTGTGCCCCAAATCTCCAATTGGTTCTTCATCTCAGAGTAAATGCCAAAAATCTTTAAAACAGAATGAAAGAATCTACATAATTTGTTCATTACATCTCACCTCATTCCCCACTGACCTCCTTTGCTATTCCTTATACAAGACAGGCATACTCCTGCCTCACAGCCTTTATACGTATTGTTCTCTCTGCCTAGTTTTCCAAGAGACAGCTCTATCTCTGTGTGTCTCACTCCCTTGCTGTCTTTAAATCTTCGTTCTAATGTCTCCTAGCAAGCTAAGTCTTCCCTATCCACTCTATTTAAAGCTACAGCAATTCCACTCCCAGAATCCCTAACCCACTTCTCTGATTAATTTTTCTCCAATGTTACTAACATTCAGTTATTTCACTCTTTTCCTGTTCATCTATTTCCTCCAACAAAAACATAAAATCCATGAGAGCAAGAGCTTTGTTTGATTTGGTGCTACATCTTCAACATCTAGAAAGGGGTCTGGCACATAGTAATCATTCAATAAACATTTTTTGAATAAACAAATGAATAATTACTCTCTTGGGGTTAAAATGATAAATCTAGGCCCTGGCTGATATGGTTCAGCAGATTGAGTGCCAGCCTGTGAGCCAAAAGGTCGATGGTTCAATTCCCAGTTAGGGCACATGCCTGGGTTCGGGGCCAGGTTCCCAGTAGGGGCATGCAAGAGGCAACCTGGCACATGTTTCACATCGCTGTTTCTCTCCCTCTCTTGTTCCCCCTCTTTCTTCCTCTCTTCCCTTCTCTCTAAAACTAAGTAAATAAAATCTCTAAAAAAATACAATCTGAGTTAACAAAATAATCTAATTAATCACGGGACAACAGCTAGATTATTCATGTAAAATAATCATTCTACTATTTCTTCAACAGATAAATGGAAACAGTAACCCTGAAGACTTCAGCAGACATTGCAGCTAATACTTCCATACACTTAAATAAATCACTATAATAAATAGCTTTTGCACTCCCCCAAATATGTTTTGACTCTGGCCATCCACAGCATGACTCAGTTATTTTCCACTAACTACCATCACATTTAACAATGACTGGTTTACAGAGCCACAACACCAACATAAAGGCAAATATTCTAAGTGTTCATTCCAAACTGGTTCTCAACAAAGAACCAAGCTCTTTATAAGTAAATAAAGTCTAAATGTAAAGGGCAGGTATTTTTTAAAGCTTTAAATATTTTGTTTGGAAATAATTTCAAACTTACAGAAAAGTTGCAAATATAAGAATACAAAAATCATCTTTACACCCAAATCACCACTTGTTGTTAGTTTATTATTTGTATTCATGTGCTCTTACACTTTCTTTCTATTCACACAAACATACTTTTTTCCCCCTAAACTAGCTGAGGACAAATTATATACAGCATGGCCCTTTGCTCCTTTGCTTTACTGTACATTTCCTAACAACAGAGAGAGACTCGTCTGTAACCACAGCACAGGTATCTTCAGTAATGTGAACACTGTTAAACATACTAACTTCTGATTTATATTCAATTTTTCCCCCAATTGATTATAGTATTTTCCCCCACTTGGTATGTGATCTAGCCTAGGATCAGATATTACAGCCAGTGGCTCTCTCTTAAACTTCCTTTAATTAAACTCCCACAGCCTTTCCTTGCCACTTATTATACTGTTTTTCATTTTTGTTTTTTTTGAAGAACACAGTCCTCCCCACCCCCTTTAAGTAGAATGTTCCTCATTTTAGAACATTCTGAAGTTTCTTCATGATTAGATTTAGGTTCTACATCTTGGTCAGAATACTACATAGATGATAATGTGTCACCTAAGGGTGTCATATCTGGAGTTACATCATATCCATCTGCCTACACTGTTGTTGGATTGTGACGTGCCTCCGGTTTTTAAAAAAATTCTTATTTTCTAGTGTAAAATAAGAATTTCATGTCATATGTACCCTGACTGGACCTGGAATCAGCCTTTTATTTCTCTGAAGAACTCTGGTCCCTTTGTATTGGGAACAGTATCAGAGGCCAAGATTTTGGAGGTAGGTGTGTCCACTGCTCTTTGCTTCTTAGCCTTCCTGTTGAACAGAGCTATTAGGAAATGAACACACATATATATTCATAAACTTATATACACACATACACATATATGTTGTTCATACACATGCGCATGTGTATACATATAAACATACATATAAAAATGATTTCATAAATAACATATTTACACTAATACCTTCCATTGCAATCCATTCCCATAGGATTCATTTCTGCTTTCTTCCATTCCATATTTGTCCCTTCATCCCCAAGTCCTGGCTCCAACAACCTCAAAATACTTAACACTTAAATAACCTAGAGTTGCTTTGTCCACATCACAACAAAAAATAATCTCTAGTAGAAAGAGTTAAAAAAAAAAAGAAAGGAAGGAAGAGTTCAGGATTTGTTTAAAATCCCTCCCCGTTATCTCCACACAAGATGAGGGTAAACAGTCAAATTCTGTGTCAGTAAGTTACTTGGATTCACTCTTGCCCTTCAACATAGGTACAATACAATTTACATACAATCTGGTTCATTGGTTTCAGTTGATTAGGATCTTCCCCATCCCCATCCTGATTTTCAATATGAAACACAAGAGGCTTTCAAAAGTCAAAACTATATGAAAAGGTATACTATGAAAAGTGCCATCCCCTCCCATAAACATTTGGTTCCATTACCTCCCACCATCTCTTCTGGTAAAGTTAAGTAGATACATGTATATTTTATTCCTCCTCTCCTTTTTTACACAAAAGATAGCACATTGTACATGCATGTTAACATAAACCAGTTCAGACTTCCGGCCCAGATAGAGGCATAGGTGGACGCACTGTGCCTCCTCGCACAACCAAGGTAGGGACAACAACAATATAGAAACAGAGTAACAACCGGAACTGACAGAAAACTGAAGTGTATGGAAGTCGGACACCCAAGGATTTAAAAATAGACACATTCATCCAGACAGGCAGGAGGGGCGGAGTTGGGCCTGGCGAGGCACGCAGAGAAGACAGTTGAGCAACCCAGGCGGCAGCGTGCAAGTCCTCAGCAGGCAGACCCTGGGCGCACAAGCAGCGGTGTCTGGTGGGCCCCAGCCAGGGGGTGGTGACCTGCAGACCCAGCGAGGCAGCTATTGTGAAGCAAGGCACTGCGCACAACTCAGGGTCCCAGCGCCCTGAAATAGAGCTTTGGGTCACTGACTGAAAAGGAAGGTCCCGCGGGGTGCACAGTCCCACCCATACCGGAGTTGGTGCCAGAGGGGCCCGGTTGGCTTGCGGAAAGTGGCGGAAGGGTCTGGGGTCCTACAGAGAGCAGAGCAAGCACCATTGTTCCTCCTCAGACCCTGCCCCCATATACAGCATCACAACCCAGAGACTGGGGTGCCCTGCCCTGGTGAATACCTAAGGCCCCGCCCCTCACTACAGGAGCTCAACAAGACCCCCCAAAAAAAAACAGCAAAAAGATGGCTCAAACAGAAGAAGAATTGAAAGCCCCAGAACCCATCCTTTTAAGCAACCAAGACATAGCCAACCTGTCAGATGCACAGTTCAAAGCACTGGTGATCAGGATACTCACAGAATTGCTTGATTTTGGTCGCAAATTATATGAAAAAATGCAGGCTACAATAAGTTTAATGAAGAAAAATGCACAGGGAACCAATAGTGATGGAATGAAAGATGGGTCTCACATCAATGGAGTGAACCAGAAGGAAGA
>CM052538.1:92686461-92703620 GCA_028533065.1 Trachops cirrhosus | reverse complement strand
TTTGTTTTTTTTTTTTTATTTTGTTTTTTTTTTTTTTTTGGTCTTGTTAAAAATATGGAACGCTTCACGAATTTGTGTGTTATCCTTGTGCAGGGGCCATGCTAATGTTCTGTGTATCGTTCCAATTTTAGTATATGTGCTGCCGAAGCAAGCACATGAATTCTTTATGAAACTTAATTAAATTTCCAATTCTATTTAGTGTCAAAAATGGGATTCCCATAACCTTCTCCAAAATCTAGCTTTGTTATTAATACTACCCCCTTATAAAAGTTGTCCCTTTCCTGGATTTGTCTACCTTTATTCCTAAAGATCAAGCCACAAATGGGATCATCATGAGATTAAGGAAAAACTGAAAAGCAGTCCAAGATTATAGGGAAAAGGTATGTGTATGTACCTTCTAAATGAAAGATCTACAATAAAAACAAGTACAATGGATAATAAGGAACTCCAAATACTGGGGCTAGGGAGGGAACAATGCCATTACTTAATAACTATCTGTTCATAAGTTAAACTAGCTCTTTGAAAGGAATATTGGTATCTCATCATCTCAATATTTCAACACACAAAGCAGACAGTTAATAAAAATCTTGTTGAATGAAAAAAAGAAAAAACAAGGGATTCAGATGGTTAGTAAAGGAGTGTCAACTGTATCCAGCTCACACTGCAATACAGCCACCATGGAATGATAACTGCAAGGGAGGACCTCACTCAAAGAAAACCAAGTATGATGTGAGTTCTAAGTCCCTTTTCCCAAAGATAACTCCCTACTGAATAATAAGCATAATACAAAATGCATCTCATATCATGGATTAATTTCATTTGCTCTTACCCTTTCACAAGGCAATTATTTTCCTCTATTCTAATTTTACATTGCATAGGTCTTTCCTTAATCTAACACTATGTTCGATATTTAACTTTCAAAAATCCACTTCACTACTTGTTTATTTTGGTATGACTTTTCTATTTCAGGCATCTAGGAATGAGTCACTATCCAATGTATTTAGCTTCTAAATTGCTGTTCATGAAGATGTTATAGTGACTTGAGTGTTCATGAAGAAAACAGACTGGACAGGAAAACTCCAATAAGCCACAGCAAGTCTTTACTAAAGTAGTCACTTTGCCATCTTCAAAGTTATTTTTTTATAAAAATAGCACTTTTTTATTGATCTCTGAATGATAACAGATGGGAAAACACAAAAATCTAACTCAAAACTTGTGTATAATACTTACCACTGCCACTTAGATAAGACAAAAATTTTAAAAATACTGAAATCAATGCAACCAACATGTACATAAGAGCATTTCTAAACTTTAACAAAACTGAAGAAGGTACACACAGGTGTGGTTGGTATCTGTAAGCTTAACAACACCAAAGTCACAATTAGGTATAGGAATGCAACCAATTGTCCATTAAAATAGCACTTGCTGAACTGGACTGGAATGATGCTTTGTCAGATGACATTACAATATGCAAAACAGCTCTTCAACTTTGCATTACAGTAGATGTCAACAAGCACTGTAGAAAGAAAAAAGGCTAGAATATAAGGATCTTTTTAAAAATCTTTCAACACTGGCATTCAGCAGTCAAAAGTGAACCATTTTTTATGAAAGTATTAGGCTGAGGAAATTCAAAGTGCATGAAAATCCATAAAGAGAAAAAATAATATACTGTGTACAAAAATACAATGCTCTTCTCCAAGCTATGAATAGAGATCACTAATATGTCATCCTAGCAAGGCTACTCTGCATATTTCCCCTGCCCTGCCCCAGCTGCACAAGTGCACATCAGCTGTAATGGCGGCCTTAATGACTTTTCTGCAGCTGCCATGTCTTTTCCAGCTTCCTCATCCCCTCCTCAAAGTATAAACACCTAGGCTAACCCATGTGGTAGTTATGCAACCTACCACAGGCTGGAAATCACTGAACTTATTTATTTACTCTCGTGACTCAGATTTAAATCCAGGTCTCTACAGAAAGGAGGTGGAGAACACAAACACATGTCATGACGCCATTTTTCATTAATATTCATTGTATAACTAAAGTAACATCAAGATTGTCTGCTCTTTATATAGGTTTGATGAAGAAACTAGCTTTCAAAAACGCCTTGGGTTTTACCAGGCACAGGTCAGCCTCTGCTAAGACTGAATGACCCACAGCAGAACCATCCCCCTTTGCAGAGAACTCTCACTTCTTCTCCCTTTCTCCCCTGCCCCCATCATGTTTCACCCATGTTGTCCTTTCCCTTTTTCTCCAGTCTCTTCTTTAAGCTGCCTCCAACAGCCACCCATTAACAATGCTGAACTTCGCAAAGCCAAGATAACTTTTTCAAGGACGTTTCCCTTAGTAATAATAGAAATACTTTTACTATCAGAACTTCAGAAATAATAAAACAGCAATAAATCAATCAATCAATTTTCATCTTGACCAGAGATAACTCATCAAATTTATTTAGCAAATAAAATGCAATCCATAAAGCACATCTGTCATTGATCCAACATATCGAATTATCTTTAAAAAGAATACATGCTAGAGAAGTCATATTTAGCTCAATTTTCATGATGACCTAGTATAAAATACGTCAGATGCAAAAGTTTGTCGTATTAAAAGTATGGTCTTCTCTAAGAGTTTTACTTTATTTCTAACCCTTATCTTTTTTTTAATTTCTAATTTACTGATTTCAAAGTGAGAGAGAAAGTGAGAAAGAGGGAGAATGAGAGCAGGGGACAGAGGGAAAGAGAAACCAATTTGTAGGTCCACTTATTGATGCATTCATTGGTTGACACTTGTATGTGCCCTGACAGGGGATCGAACCTGCAACCTTGGCCTATTGGGAGGACATTCTAATCAGCTACCTGGCCAGGGCCCTAATCCTTACCTTTATTATTTAAACAATAAATTCAGACAAACATTTTTTCCATCTGATTCATTGATGGTGAAATCAACTGATTTCATAATTTTCTATAACTCTGATAAGTAAATTTCAGTTTTCACCAAAAAAATTCTATCAATCAGCCTGATACAGAGATCAAACACCTTAGCCGTCCTGTAATCGCTTCAACTAAAACTATTTTTCTACTCACAAAATGTCCACAGAACTTTGGTACTTTTCAGACTAATCACATAATGTTCAATTACTTATACAGCTATCTTATCTCCACTACATCATAAAGTTATTGAGAGCAGAACTACCCACGTAGCTCCCACAGTACTCAGTACAGCACACAATAAATATTTAGGAAAAATTTTTTAGAATGATTAATACACATTATAGCATCATTTTAGAGTCTAATCACAGTGTATCATTATCTGGGTGAAAAGAACTAGGTTCCAAGAGCAAGTTTAATCCCTTATACTTGATCTAATTTAGTCACTAGTTATTACATAAATAAATGAAGTGAAATAAAATTATTAGGCAATCGATACATGATTTTTCCAAAAACAACTGAGTTTAATTTCATACCTGTTTACTTAACTATGGCACTTATCATCCACGTCACCTAACACTGTGTTTTCATGAGCAATGTGCCACAGAGAAATAACTTGGGGTTCAGAATCAGAAAGACCCAGGCTTTAAACAAAGGAATCTGATTATTAATTAACTGAAGGTTTTCTAGGGTGAAGAGAATAAAGAAACATAATAAAACATGTGTTATCATTCTTTTACTTGATAAAGAGTAGTTTTAGAATTCCTAGGAGTGACAGTAAACATTTATTTTCTTACAGAATTTTCTGACAACATGCTTATTACTTAAGTATACTCATTCACTCAATGTTTATTGTAGGCCCATTACATGCCCATTTCTATGTTAGAGAGAGAATAAAATTTGTTGCAATACATTATATAACACTTGGTGATGTTCTACAGCTGTTGATTCAACTACACTATAAACCTTCCTTCTACTTTTCCAATGTGTCCTCTATAGTAAACACAGTAATAGCAGGTACTTATCTCTTGACAAACTGCCCAATATTTTTTCTTTATATTCTGTTACATGCAAGAATAAAAGTTCCCAGCAAGCAATGATTAAATAAAGAAATCTAACAAAGAGGGATTAAGAAAATGCCATGTAACTGAAATTTTACATGACTATACCTAAGGCTGTGAATGAACTAACTGCTGGAAAATAATCAGCCATTTCCCTGGTTACCTGTCACCCTTTTCATAGAAAGTACAGGGAAGAAACATAGATTGGTGAGCTGCCTGCGGAAACAAGGCATGGGATCTGAATTTGTACATGCTAACATCTTCACTCTCTGAGAATAAAAATAACAACATTCTTGTATTTGTCAACATTTTTTAAATGGAGCAAGATCATTACAGTTTTAGCAATGAAATACACATCAGTACTGTGCTATAGTTATGTAGGATGTTCCTACTGGGTAAAGGGTGACGGTGATGGTTCAGGGTTACATGGGACTCTACTGGTAATTTTCGCAACTTCCTGAGTTTATAATTATTTCAAAATTTAAAAATATATCAGTAAAGTAGTGCAGTTTGAATAAATGTTAGATAAATTAAACCAAGTAAGCTGCTTTTCTAAACACAAACACTCAAAAATGTACTAGAGATTTGGGTATCTTAAGAAAACACTTGTGGGATCCTTTTCAAGTGTTGATCCTATATACAATAATTAATCACCTTCTAAGTTATGTAATTGATAAAGCAAAATTTATGCATGTGAATGCTCTACTTAGAGCAAGGCAATAAACCCACAGGGTTCTCTGCAGATAAACAAATTAGCTGCCCTCCACTAAAGAAAATAACAGATTATACAAAATGACTTTGGCATGACTTTTAATATTAGATAATGGCTATGTAACAAATTCCTATTCTTCCTAGGCCAATAGCAAATTAATTGACTGCCTTTAAATCCACACTGGATGGAGAACAGAGGGAAACAAGAAGAAACATTGTAAGAAGAGGAAGCTAGGCCTGATATTTTAAAATGTAGCAGATTCATCAAATGTTGAAGATACACCTATTACACATGTCAAAAATCACCCTGTAACATGATCCCACTCACAACCTAAGTACCAAGGGCTTAAGAAACAGAGGAAAGCTAAAAGAATTAGTGTCAAAATACAGTAATCACTATTTTCTAAGGAACCTGGTGTAGAAAGGACTGCCAACAGATGAAGAGTCAGAGGCCAGACAGGATGGGTGACCTGCTGAAAGTAACACAGCTCTCTAGCAGCAGACATACCAGAATTCAAATTGGGTCTCTAAAAGTGTCATTATAAACAGCCACTTATCTTTTATAAGTAGTACAAATAGATACCTTAAAGAAATTAGGCCACGCACAGAAGAATCAAATAACCGTAGTTTATTATTTTTCATTCAGTAGTCTTCTAAACCCCAAAATACAATTACAGTACTTTAAACTCACTGAGGCTTCACATCTATCTCCTTGATTTAAAGTTACTGATCTAAGCTTACAACCTCACCAAAATACATGATTATAGTACCTCTCTACATAGAAATTCAGTCCTCTCAAGGCTTAGAAGTAACTGCTGATGGGTCAGTGTACTGACAGAGTTGGCACAGTACACTCTCAAGTCTCAAGCTTGATCACCATCATGCTCTTTTGTGGAATATCACAAAACAATGGTATATTAAACTTAAAATAACTAGATGTACTAGCATTGTGCCAAATCATATAATAATTAAAATAGAAAGTGACAAAAAGTTTTAAAACTTTATGGGAGCAAACTCAACCCAAGTCATTAATAATTTTCTTTGACTTAAAAAGCTATGTGCAAATTTAATAGTAAGACCATGCTATTAAGGAAATAAAACCAAGGACCTACTCACATGTAACCATTAAAAAATAAAAAAAAACCTAAACCAAAAACAAAGCAAAAACTCAGCAATTAGTGAAATTGCAGTGTAACTGGTCAAATTAAAATAGTACAGACATTAAGTGGGCTAGGATATACAAGGTATTTCATATAGTAAAACTATCATCACTAGGCTTGTCACAATGGATTACAACACTATGGAAGATCAACAATCTAATATGTATGATGTATTATACACAAGACAATCTACTGCTCATAATGATTTTTGGTTAACCAAAAATGGAGGGAAATGGCTCATATCACTAACAGACATTACCTTAAATGTCTTGCTTCAAGTCTTACAGCTTCTGCAAGTACAATACTTAAGGATCTCTCAATGCCCTTCCTCTGTAGGGGTCAGGCAGGTCATGGAAGCCTGAGATGTAAGGGCTGAGGGACTCAGTTACAGAACAGTTCTGTGCTTAAGTTGATACCTAGAGCTCTGAGGTTCAAGGGTGTGTGCTAAAGTCAGACACTTCTACAGACTTGGTGGTGAGCACCAAAACACCCCTAAAGGCCTGCACCAGTGTACAGGTAAGTAAACCAACTACAATTGCTTGCTCAACTAATGAAACACACTAAGAAATTTCTGGAACTTTATTTCCAGTACTAGACTTTTTATGCTATGCAGGGCTCCTACTGAGTTGTATATAGAAATGATAATCTAGACCTATCCAGTGTCTTGTTTATTAGTGATTATAAGGCTAATAAAGTAACCTCAAAAAATACCCACCAACAAAAGGAAAACATAAGTGTAAATAAACTCTATCTATTTAGCTTGGAAGAAGTTATCTACATTTATTATTACAATTGTTTATAAAGAATGAATGAATGAATGAATTTCCTAAGTATTTGGCATTTCTTGAGCATGAAATTAGAGGAAGGATAAGGCTATTAGGCAAACATTTTAAGGCAGGGGTGTCAAACTCATTTTCACTGGGGCCACATCAGCTTCACGGTTGCCTTCAAAGGGCCAAATGTAATTTCAAGATTTGTATAAATTTAACTACTCCTTAACTATGGACAAGGAGCTTGGCGCTGCCACCGGGTAGATACAAGGTGCTGGGCCGGATTCAGCCCTCAGACCTTGTGTTTGCCACCTGTGTTAAAGGATTTGGGGGAAGCTTGCCCATGTGCTTAAGGGAAGGAGAAGAAAAAGCAGAGGTGGTCACAAAGATGTGCACTCAATCACTGACTGGGCACTTACGGAGCACCTATTATGCATGGTTCACTGCCCTGGCATTAAAAGTACACTAGTCAGCAAAACAGACAGAATCCGCATCCATATGAGCTAGCAGTCATTACACAACACTGCTGGGTTATCTCCTACCCAGTATTCAATGATTAATCTCATTTCCAGCAACCCCATAATTCAACAGATATTAATTCAATAAAAGTGGAATTCAGAGGTAAAAAATAAAATCTTGTGAAGTTCAGTCTAGGGAGGAGAGACAAAAAGTAAAGCACCTAATAAGCAGCGGTACAACAAAGGGTGCTAAGGGAGCACAGCATTATGCTGGGTAGCAGGAAAGGCTCAGGGGCACGATAAGGTAGCATATTTAGAAACTTCAGGTAGGAGATGGGAATGATTCCCTGCCCATGCCCAGGGCAGGCACACTCTAGGCTCAGAGTCACTAAGTTCAGAAGTCGAAGTCCTTAGACTGGACTCCACCATCTGCCAGTGCCTCCACCATCTGCCAGTGCCTCCACCACCCTGACTTCAGCTCTCACCACCCAATAGCCAACCCTTGGCTGTTCTCCCTCCTGCTTCAGGGTCTCAGCACCTGCCCTTCTCTCAGATGTAAAACTTTCACCCATCCCCTCAAATGCTTCAAGACTCTGCTCACATATCACGTTAACAGAGAGGTCTTCTCACAGAGCCTTCTAAATGGCAACCCCACCCACACCTCAGGACACTAATACTCCCTTAACTCCCTAACCCAGCCTTGGTTCTCCATGGTACTTACTAGCAACTGATAATACAGACATGTTATCTGTCCCCCCACCAGAATTTAAGCTCCTTGATTTAAGTCCATCATCTAGCACTGTGCAGAGTAGATAGCAGATGCACACAAATCCTTTTTTAAAGAATGAACAAAAGTATGGCTGTCATCAGGGATGAGACTGCAGAAGCTGAAGCCAGGCCACACAGAGCTCTGCACAGACCAAGACCCAGTGCTTTAAAGGCTCTTTGATATCGACTTAGGATCTATTAAAAGGTTTTAAGCAGGAGAAAAAAATGCATATTGGAAATATCATAATTTTATATTTTTCAAAATTAAAAAAGAAAAAAGAGAATTCATTTTGGAAAGGGTGTGAGGGGAATTGATGAAAAGGGGTGAGGGTAAAGTTAAAGAAGCATTTAGAAGACTGCTGTAGTAATTCATCAGAGAAATACAGGACTTAATAAAAGGCTTTTGAGGAGGGAATGGTGGAATAAGAGAAATATTTAGAAGATAATAAAAGCAACTGGACCTGATCCGATGCTTAACTGTATGTGGAAACTGAGGAAGACTAAGGAGTAGAAGATGACTGCCTGGCTTCTATTTTGAAGCACTCAAATTGAGAAGAAAGGAGGAGAGAAGACATTTGGGGGGAAAGATTATGAGCTAAGTGTTGGTCATGCTGAGGTTGACAGTACTATGGGAACATTTCAGGGGCTATGTCTAAATCAGCAGTTGGATATGTGAATCTAGAGCTAAGTAGTAAAAGTTGAAAAAAATGCTTTATAATCTGAGAATTTTAATTCTAAATTTTTCTTTAAAAAAAAAAACAAGATTTACATAGACTTTATAAAAGCCACATTTAGGCCCTGACTGATGCAGCTCAGTGGACTGAGTGTGGGCCTGCTAACCAAAGTGTCACTGGCTCGATTCCCAGTCAGGACACATGCCTGGGTTGCAGGTCAGGTCCCCAGAACAGGTGCACGAGTGGCAACCACACATTGATGCTTTTCTCCCTCTCTCCTTCCCTTCCCCTCTTTTTAAAAATAAATAAAATCTTTAAGAAAATAAAATAAATTAAAAAATAATAATAAAATAAAATAAAATAAAAGCCACATTAAAAAATGTTAAAAGCTAAATGTTAGAATTCCTTTATGGTGATTCCTTTTTAAAAAGCAATTCTAATAATATGAAAGACAACTGCACAATAAGAAACTCAAAAAACATTCTTTAAGTGCCATAGTGAATGAGATCATGACTGATGACCAAGCCAAAAAAGAATTATTTAGTAATGTCTATCATAAACTTCCTATGTTGGTTCAAATACTGAAACTAAAACTTAAGTAAAACACATTAAAGGAGACCATTGCACATATAACAAATGTGTTATGCGATTATAACGGCAATTTTCAACCGGTGTACCACAAGCACTTTTAAAACACGCAATACCTGACTATTTAGTCAGGGGCACTGACTTCTTTTTCCCTTAGATTGTCACATAAAAAAATGACAACAGCCAACACAACAATAGCTGTCTGTTGTGAATGAATCAAAATTATATCTGTTTTTTGTCAAATTGGCAAAGAAATACATTTTTTGGTGTGCTGTGGAATTTTAGTAATTAGTTTATATGTGCTATGAGATGAAAACGGTTGAAAAACACTGGGCTATAATTTTAATAACTGAGAATACCAAGTGCTGAAGAACAAACATGCAGAACAACTGAAATTCTTGTGTTGCTACTGGTAGGAATGCAAAATGATATAGTCATTTTGGAGATCAGTTTGGCAGAACAATATAAAGTTACTGATATCGATAAATATACACTTATAGGACCCAGTAACCTCACTCCTAGGTACAACTCAAAAAAAAAAAAAATCTGCCCCACACACACCAACCACTACATAACTGTTCAGAGAAGCTTTACTCATCATTGACCAAAACTGGGATTCAAATGTCCAATTCATGAACAGATGATTAAACTGTGGCACTGCAATAGAATATAATGGTACTCAACAATATAAAGGAACAAAAAGGAACAAACTCAGTGGTGTGCTAGAGTGGGCTGGTACCAGCTGTTGAGAGCCCACTGTTAAAAATTTTCAGGAATTTTGCCAGCTGGTTTAGGTAGCTTAATATAGGCCATGATTAGAGTATCTACAGTGCAATGATTACCGAATGCTACAAATCAGGCATTTTTGTTTCCTTTAGGGAGCAAGTTGTTAACAATACTTATCAGCACACCACTAAACAAGCTACTGATACATGCAACAACTTAATGAGTATTAAAAGCATTATGTTAAGTGAAAGACACAAAAGACTACATATTGTATAATTTCAATTACATGATATTCCAGAGGAGAAAACTATAGGGGCATTAATTGGTTAATGGTTGCTGGGGGATGGGGATTCAGGGAGAGGACTGACTACGAAGCACCATGAGAACTTTTTGGTGTGATGAAAAAGTTTATATATTGATTGTGGTGATGATTATCCAACTGTATACATTTATCAGAAATTTTACTGCATGTAAACTACACTTCAATAAACGTGACTACAAAACAATTAGAGGAGTCATATATCTTTTATTTATTTTCTGGAAGATGAATGCATCATACATACACAGGGGGGACTGAAACTTATCAGTGGAAATATTAGGAAGTCAGGTTTTAACTCACATAAACACAAAAAGATGAAACACACTGAAAGTAGTGAGCTTGTAATCACAGGGAGTATGAATATCAGAGCCTGGATGATCCTCCCAAGGATGCTGTAGAAATGGCTGTACTTTAGGTTCAATTTCAGACTAGCATCATCAAGAGACGTTTAATCACTAACGTTTCTTCTTAGTGGGAGTCGGTGACTCTAAAATTCCATGATATTGTGTGTTTGGTCATCTCAGATTCACTTTTCAATTTTAACAAAACATCAATTACTAGTTTTAACATCAAACAAACTCTACCATAGACTCAAAGCCTAGTGCAGCCTTCCTTGTTGTCAGCAGTGATAGTTTTGACTTTACTAAGTCTGGGTTTAAATGTTGGCTGTATGACTTTGAACAAGCATCTCTAAAGATTCCTCACCTGTAAAATGGGAGTAACACTTTCCTAAAGTTTCCATAAGAATGCATGAAAAATGATTTATCCATGTCAAACTATCAATAACAAACATTTCTTAGAAATTACTTAAAAGATCAGATTCTCAAATATAATCCTAAGAATTTTAACATTCCAAATATGAGATCTATTCTTTAATTATATATCCAGTTCATAATCTTTTGTAGAAACAGATCTTAAGAATAAGATGACTCCAAGGCTTCTTTACTCCCCCAAAAAGCATATACAGGTATTGCTCATTTTTTTGCACTTCACTTTATTGTGCTTCAAAGATGTTGGTTCTTTGTTGTTGTTCTTAAACAAATTAAAAGCAAGATTTTCCACCAGGAAAAAGATTGTGATGAGCTTTCTTATGGTGGTGTAGAACCAAACCCACCATATCTCCAAGGTATGCCTGTATATGCTACATCCTGCACATAAACTGAGGATTCAAGGACCTGCTGAAATACTGGTATAAAAATACCTGATGTAAACTCTTAAACTTGTCAAGTTGAGCAGTGTAATTTAAGAATCTTCAAAATAGAGAATCCAACTAATATTGAAATGTGTCATTTACTTCTTTAAAACAGATATTTCAAGAGCAGAAAGAACATGTTCTCTAATTCATCTCATTTTTTGCAGGAAATTTAAATTAGAAACATAAATCTTGTGCATGAATCAATTCCAACTCAGAAAATCTAGTAGAAACGTATATTTCTAGCTGCTTGAGAATGAATGGTTCAAAGTGTAACATGCAATACTGATGCTCCAAGACTGTAGGTAGAGTTTTCAAGTCAGTCTAAAGCATTATATTTTTTAAATATAAAAAACATACCAAGCTAATTCCTATTCTTAGGGTCACATGATAAAGTTTTATTTTTTTTCAGCTGGATTAATTTTTTCCTAGACCTATGCACTAGTATTACATCTAGTTTTTTTATTAACCAATATATTTTGGTTCTGTTTTATGTTGCTTATTTGTTATAATGCCTGATAAGGGAAACTAATTGTTCTCAACCTCCTATCAAATAATTCCAACCTGAAAATATGCTATCTCAAAAGAAAAGGTTTTGTTTTTCTTTAATTGTTTGGTGTTCAGACTACAATACCCAGTTGGCACTAATCAACTCATGACATTACTGAACGAGAAATAGTTTTTCCCATGCATTAGCACCATTTTCTCACAGGATACAATTTTTAAAGAACTGGAAATAGAGGCAAGGGTTCACACATACAGTAAACATCCTTTCAATCAGGTTTTATCACATTATTTCAGTGAAAAGGAACCCTAATACTGGAGAATCTCAGAAAGGGTAAAAATCTATGAAACGCTGCACCTGACGATCAAACATTAGCTAGGTGGGCCAAATGCTTTTTGGTCTGAAAGGTCACTTGTGCTTTTAAAACCCCACGGTAACCGGGAATGTTTGTGATGCCACTGCATCCCCTGCACAAGAGAATAAAATGGCAAAACACAGAACACAGAAGCATCTTTGGTTCCTTCCATAAACCAAAGGTTTCCAGCACGCGGTGAGGGGCGGAGGTGGCGGGGGGGGGGGGGGGTGTCGGAGAGCAGGGCCAGAGAATAAGCCAAGAGAGGCCCGCAGCCCTGGAGACAGCGCCCGAGGGATGGAGGCCTCCCAGGGCTGCGCCCGGACGCTTGGGACTCAGGGAGCCGAGACCCTGCGGGGTCTGGCGGAGGGGCGCAGGGCAGCACACGCCCCCTCCCCCCTCCAGTCCCAGGCAGTCAGGTTACGCCCCCACTGCTTCACTCGCGGCAACATCCAGCCCGCTCCTCCCCCACCCTCGAAACACCCCAGCATCGCTCCACACCACCAGCGGCGCGTGACCCAGACCCTGACCCCACCGCGATGGCGCCCTCTCCAGGCCGCAGTGGAGGACACAGGCCAGGCCACCAGCTCAGATGGCGGCGGAGGTGGCGACTGGGGGCTGCGCGATCCCGAGGGAGGACATCAGCTGGGCCGCGGCCTGTCCCCAGGGGTAGTGGGCGCAAGGCCGCGAGTAGGCAGCGCCTCAGACCCCACGAACAAAGCGGCCGCGGCGCGCCAGGCGCGGGCAGGGAGGCCGGCGGGGGGCACTCACCGAGGGCTGGCAGGCCCGGCCGGCAATGGGGACCGCGGCGGGCCGGAGCTTCGCACCGAGGGCGCGCTGGCGACAGGAGGGGGCGGCAAGCGCCGCGTCGCGCCCCGAAGCTGGACACCGGACCTCCGCTGCGGGGGACGGGGCTGCGGGCCGGGCTTGATTCTGCGGGCGCAAGTGCGGGAACTGGTCAGCCGGGGCGGGCAGCGACGCTAGGCGGTCAGGGCAGCGACGCTACCGCCTTTCCCTTCTCCCCTCCGGGCCCCTAGTTCCCTGCGTCTTCCTCCTCGCTGGGTCCCCGCCGCCGCCTCAGCCTCGGCGATCCTCCGGCTTCTCTTCTCCATCAAGGCCGAGCCGACCTGCGGAAACCATCCCGAAAAGTGAGGGGTTGTTGCCGTTCCCCGCAGCTGTTGGTGGCCATCTTTAATCCTGCTCCTCCCGCTCCTGTTTCCCCACCTCCCGCTGGCTGCCTGACTGACTGACTCTGGATCCTCCTCTTTCCTCTCTTGCTCCTCCTACTGAGACGGCTGCAGAAATTGCAGCGCTCTTCCTCTTTTCCCTCCAGTCTTTCCTTCCACTTTCCTTACTTCCTTCTCTTCCCTCGGCTTCCCGCTTCCCCTCACTCTAGCCGGTTTCGCCCCCTTTTGTAGGTTGTGAGCGCTGGACGCTCCGAGCTTGAGTTTGGCCCCAGGTTTCACCCTTGCCCCCGCCACCCCTTCCCATCGCTACGCACACGCCCGCTTCCTTCCCCTCGCCCAGGTCTCGGCTGCCGCGGGTTTTCTCTCCCAACCTCCTGTGGCCTCCGCGGTCCTCGCCCTCCTCGATTCCAGTTTCTCCTAACAGCTGAGAAAGGACAACTGGGTTCTGCTGTCCTTAACCCTGCATCCGTTTGCTGGATGCTGCCAGGCAGCGTTGGAAGAACGGCAGACTGCGTTCATTTCACTCTAGCTCTCCTACAAAAGCACTACCCCCGCTAGCTGTTTTACTACGCAGTTTTGAAACTCTGTCCCGGCTGGTGTGGCGTTTGGCTTCGGTCCATTCATTATCGGACCCAGGAGTTGAAGAACCCAGTTTCAGATGTAGCGTTCCCTCGGTGACCTTGAGCCGGTCGCTTTCAGATTTGCAGATTTTTCTTTCCTCCCTGTAAACCTTTGCAAACCCAACAAACAGTTTTTAGACCAAATTAGCATGCTTTGGTAAACCTGTGACCAGTGAGTGATCATCAGTTTGTCCCTCTGTTGTTTGTTCCTAATCAATACAGTGGACAGTTACAGGCAGGCTTCAATTCTGGCAATGCAGGCAAACTGAGTCAGCCATTACTGAGTGGACTCCCTTAAACAGGCTTCGAGTGGGGAAGTGGTCATACCGTTCAAATGACAAACTTGTTTTTCCTAACACTGCAATCTCCAGAGGCTCGTGAATTTCCTCTAATAAGGATGAAGCGAGCTGGACTTGTTTCTTTTTAGATACTGGCAAATTGGACCCATTTGAAAGAATTCAATCACCGATTGCTGCAAGGTTCAGCACTGCTGACAAATACAGGGGATATATGTGAGCCCTTCGTGAAGGAACTGTGTGTGGTCGGGGGAGTCACAGTTTCTGCTTCTTTGGGACAGTGGCTATCAAAAAACACCTTGCCGTTTCAGAGTAAGATGACTACTGGTAGATGTGTTCAAAGGTCATTTTCAGCAAGCCAAATGTGAGAAAAAATGTTTTAAAATGTAGCTTTAGATGCTACTTCAAACTGAGTCATTTTTTAGGTTTAATTCTAAAATTCAGTTATAAAAATGTGTTTCAAATCACTTAAAAAGAATACGTCAAAACAAACCTAAAATATATGTTAATGAAATATATTAATATACTTTGGGGGCAGGGACATGGGGTTCTAATATTTATCTTTGATCCAAAGTACCCTGTACCCAGTTAGGTTCCAGATCTCGGTTGCCATCTTGCAATACCAGTAAATATTCTATTTGAAATTGACAACCTGCATTAGCATCTGAAACTTTTAAACCCAAATAAAGCCTTTAAGATGGCTTTGTATGAAACATTTGGGAATAAATTATAAAAAAACAAAGCACCTATATGGTGTGGGGTGTGTGTGTTTCAGGATGTGTTTCCTTTTTGGTCTTTATTATCTATTCTTTATTTAGATTTTGTGCTTCTGCAGTCAAAATTAACACAAAATTATTAACTTGTAAGGATTGCCTTATAAAATTATACTTGCAGAAAAAATAAAAAATATTTTCAATATTCATGTTATTCATAGTGAGAAAAATCAGTTGTCTTTTAAACACTTGAGACTAGCATGCATTTTGAAAGGGTGGTTTTCAGTTAAATACAAGGTTTCAGTAATTTTATCATTGTGATTTTATTCACACTGAAGAAAGTTCTATTTTTTAAATTAACACTTTGCAAATATTTGTCTTGAAAAATCTATTGCAATAAAGTTCATGGGTAGATTAATATACAAATGCAGCAGTACAAACTGAAAATCTTACAAAGGTTTTTGAGTGATATACACAAAAATGTAGCCAGCTTTCTTTTTTACTAAAGCTCTATAAACATAGGCATGTAATAGTGGATAGTTTCCAGAGATATCAGACCCTTTCTTTATATTTATTTTTGGCAGCTCTGTTTCAGATCTGTCAGCCTTTACCTTTTTCTAGTCTTTGTTGCTCCCTAAGTGTAGTTTCTTTGTCATGTTAAGGTCCAGGTACAAAAAAAGGGCAGACCAGGTTCTCCTACAACAAGATTATTGTTTCACTGTATTCACTCTCAGATAAACTCAAGGTCCTCCATAAAACAAAGGGTTGTGTTAGCATGGGATAAAGCCTTTGTGCAGAGGCCAGATGGAAAGGGATGGAGGCATGTGCAGGAAACTCCTCTGGGAACAGAGAAGCAAACATGAACGGCTATTGCTAGGCAGAGCCTGGCCCCTAACTTACACTTCATGAAAAAGGTGATTGTGGAGAATAACAAGAGAGTGGGTATCTGTGATAATAAGCAAAACCCATACTGGTTTTTAACATGATTGAAAATTATATGAACATGAATAAGCAAAGAATCAGTCTGAAGGAAGATGGAGATAAAAGGATCATGAAAAATATAAAAAAACAAAAGGAAGAAAATTTAAAAATAATAGAAAAGAGCAGTATTGGAAAAGTGTTAGGATTAATAATATATATTGACAATATGTTATTTAGACAAATATTTTCTTTAAGACTAAGTAAGAAGTAATTTAAACTTGGGCAGATAGGATAATCCCAGAGATAAGTATAAGTAAATTATAGAATTTTAAGATGTTTATTATCAGAACATAGATTGCTAAATTATGCTGGAACACAAAAATTAAAAGAAATTAAAGTTTCAGTTTACATTTTAAATTATATAACTATTATATTTAAAGTATACTGTACATCAATTTTCCCAGGCTATTAGGAACAATAATAGAAATGCCATGTTGTTTTTCTTTGAAAGAGCCAGATGGAAAATAAACTGGACAAGCAAATGAAAGCCTCTGGGGATCACGGGAATTGAATGAGTATAAAAACCATTTTCCAGACAAGAATATATAGTCTTGGATAAATGTTCAGTTTTAATCTCATACTTTGTTCTTTTTTTAAGGATGATTAATATTTCTGCTCCACATGTTTCTCTTTAGATGGACTGTCCAAAATATCAAGTGAATAATGACAAGCCATATTTATCTGCACTGATTGAAATTTAGTATCATTTTTCACTCCTCAATTTAGAGAACTCCATATAATTAACTGATGAGCTGTCCTTGAGACAGTGCCATTTAGAGTCATTACTGCACTCTAATTGGGAAGAAATGCTATTAGAAAGTTTCAATTACAGATTTTTTTGTTCTCCTTATAAATACATTCAAAGGAGGTACTGAAGCATTTTTTGTTTTGTTTTGGGGGTTAGGAAGGAGGTTGTACCTTGGTCAGTGTTTTTGTATTTTTACTTAAGTAAATAGTACAAGATTTTAAAGGTTCTTTAAATTTTTTTAAATATATTTTATTGATTATGCCATTACAGTTGTCCTGTTATCCCCCCGTCATTCCCCTCCACCCTGAACACCCTCTCCCACCCACATTCCCCCCCTTTAGTTCATGTCCATGTGTCATAAGTTCTTTAGCTTCTACATTTCCCATACTATTCTTGCCCTCCCCGT
>CM052538.1:92667616-92685961 GCA_028533065.1 Trachops cirrhosus | reverse complement strand
GGTTCCCTGTGCATCTTTCTTCATTAAACTTATTGTAGCCTGCATTTTTTCATATAATTTGTGACCAAAATCAAGCAATTCTGTGAGTATCCTGATCACCAGTGCTTTGAACTGTGTATCTGACAGGTTGGCTATCTCTTGGTTGCTTAAAAGGATTGGTTCAGGAGTTTTCAATTCTTCTGTTTGAGCCATCTTTTTGCTGTGGTTTTTTTTTTTTTTTTTTTTTTTTTTTGGCCATGTGGAGCTTCTGTAGTGAGGGGCAGGGCCTTAGGAGTTCACCAGGGCGGGGCACCCAAGTGGCAAGGTTGTGAGGCTGTATGTGGGGGCAGGGTCCGAGAAGGAACAATGGCACTTGCTCTGCTCTCTGTTGTACCCCAGTCCCTTTAGCCACTTTCCGCAAGCCAACTGGGCCCCTCTGGCACCAATTCCAGTGTGGGTGGGCCTGTGCACCCCGCGGGACCTTCATTTTCAGTCAGTGACCCAAAGCTCCACTTCCCGGTGCTGGGACCCTGAGCTGCGTGCAGTGCCTTGCTTCACAATGGCTGCCTCGCTGGGTCTGCTGGTCGCCACCCCCTGGCTGGGGCCCACCAGCCACCACCTCGGGTGTGCCCAGGGTCTGCCTGCTGAGGACTTGCGCGCCACCGCCCGGGTTGCTCAGCTCTCTACTCCGTGTCCCTCGCCCGGCCAGATTCCGTTCCTCCTACTGGTCGGGATGAATGTCTCTATTTTTAAATCCTTGGGTGTCCAACTTCCATACACTTCAATTTTCTGTAGGTTCTGGTTGTTATTCTGTTTCTATATTGTTGTTGTCACTATCTTGGTTGTGCGAGGAGGCACAGTGCATCTACCTATGCCTCCATCTTGGCCGGAAGTCAGGTTCTTTAAATTTTGAAGAGTAACATGAAGACATGAGGAAACTCAATTGCAACAATTTCTGCTTTTGCTCATCATAATGATTATTAGTGTTTTTGAACACTTCACTATTAATAAATTGTATTTCTAGTTAATGTCTGAAGGACTTCTTGATTTTCAATTCCTTTATATTTCTTTTTGAAGAGTCCATACCTTTAAAACCAGTATGTTAACAATGCTTTTACAAGTTAAATATAGTAGTATACAGACTAAATTTATTTCACCCAACAAAAAATTGGGGCAAAAAACAAATTCAAATGGCTTATGGTTGCTTAGTGCATATTTTGTGGCACTCAGGGTAAAATCCTGATCTCCTAACTCGCAAGTTCAAAAACTTCAGAGTTGAAAGGGTTACTATTACAGGTGGGAAACTGAAGCCCAATAAAACTTTTAACTGTGCTACATTAGTTTAAATATAATTTAAATATTATTTCCAGTATTGTTTAGCATTGCCCTTGCTTGGAAATAAAGCTATAAAACAAGGTAAAATAAATTGAGCTTTCCTGTTGTTTACAAAAATGAGAAAATTGTGTGCAATAAACCAAGTAAGAAGTAATATGAAAAAAATTTTAATTAAGAAAGTTCTACTCGACCAAAACAATGTATGAATTTTTAAAATCTAGACCAGTCCCTATTCTATAATATTTGTAAGTCAAAAAGTATAAAGTTAATTCTCAAAAATACTGTATTATTTAATAGAGTGAGGCTGAATTCTCAAGAGTCCAAGGGCCCAGGAGAATCCTCTTTTAACTAAATAAAGTAAAACAGTGCCATCTGCTGACTAAAATGTAAAAAGTAGTTGGTCTGACACACCTGTGTCAAAAAGTTCAAGAAACTGCTACTAATTCATTCCATATGTCTTTTAATCATGCAAAAAATGTACTATGCTGCATAATATAAAATTAATCAGTATCTTGCACTAAAATTTGAGGTTATATTCTATACTAGCATGTAGTTGCTGTTAGCATTATTTCAAAGCTGGCCAACAATTAAGTCTCATTTATTGGTAATGTAGTCATATTGGCTAAAACCATATTTTATTTTATGGCTAAAATATAAATGATTAAATGAAGTTATTAACTTGGTATTTTGGATTTGGTGAATTTTATATAAAGATTTTTCATTAATATATAACCATACTAAAAATAACTTGGAAAATAGAGAATTTTAAAGCTTGATTCTTTTTCTTTAAATTTTAGTCATTATTCAGTACAGTTTCTATCCTTTATTCCCATTCCAGCCCACCCACCCATCCCTCCCCTCCACCCTCCCATTTCCAACCCCCCTAGTTTTATCCATGTGTCCTCTATATTTGTTCCTGTAAACCTTTCCCTTCTCCCCTGAAATTCCCTCCCCTCTCCCCTCTGGTCACTGACAACCTGTCCTCTATTTCAGTGTCTTTTGTTATATTTTACTTGTTTCTTTGTTTTGTTGTTTAGGTTCCTGTTAATGGTGAGATCATATGGTATTTGTCTTTCACTGCCTGGCTTATTTCGCTTAGCATAATGCTTTCCAGTTCCATCCATGCTGTTGCGTAGGGTATGAGCTCCTTCTTTCTTTCCGCTGTGTAGTATTCCATTGTGTAGATAAAGCTTGATTCTTAACATCATTATTTCCCTTGCAAATATTTGAGTGGCGGCTGTGCCAGAAACTTGATTGTCTGCAGGAGATTTAAATAAAACCTAATGTCTGTCTCCATGTGGTTCCCAGTGAAGGAGACAGATGTAAACCATAAACTATAATGTCTTAAGAACTGTAATAGCATATACAGAATGGTGCTAGAGTACTTCATTCTGCTCTAGTGAAGCACACACATCATTATCAGCAGTTCATATAAATTAAAGCCCAACAAGCATTTGCTCCTATTCTCAATTGCTATAAGAAATCCTTGGACTTACATAAGAACTACATTTTACAACTTTCTTCCTTATGGGGATTTTTGTTCTATTGCTTTACTTAAAAACCTCAAAAGGTAAAATCCATAATGCTTCCGTTTCTCTCATCCCTGGCTTAAAATCCATTACCAAGTACTGTTCATTTTAATCCTTGAATAGGTCTCAAATATTAACACATATCTATTTTCTCTGGCACTACCCTAGTCTCTCACAACTGCAAAAACCTCTTATCTGGTTTACCCACATTCACTTGGACACCTTCCAGTCCATTTTTCTCAGTTACAAATTTTCAGTGGCTCTTGGAACCTGGCACAGTTGGTCCACCACACACCTCTCTATTTCAGTTCACATCATGATTCCTTGCACTTTCTTTGCTGCTGTCAGCCTGCTCTGCCTTCAGCTCCCTCTGCCATGGGCTCTTTGCCATGTTCCTTCATTTGTCACTTATCTTAGGCAAGTCTTCACTGCCTAAGTCTACACCTAAGTCACAAAATTCCACCATGAAAAGCTTTCATAGAACCAGTCAACCTTTATTCATAGCACTTATCACAGATGCAATTTTATGATTTTATGGTATTATATAACCTGTTCATATAATTTTAATGAGGATAGTGACTATTTGACTCCTTATTGTTCCAATTTTGGCTATGCTGTTTGCTTTACAAAAATTTTCCAATTCATACAGAAAGGTTTTGAATCAAGGAATTAAAAACTATCATAACTTAATGAAGTATACTGATAATAGGGATGAATAAATTAGCTGGATTATTGATGATTCCAAATGCATACTATTTTCTCTTATTGGAACACTAATTTATTATTTTTACTTGCTTCTTTCCTATATGTCGCAAAAAGATTAGAGCACATATTAGTTTTCTTTAAGACTACCTACTGCATCTAGTTATCTCAATCAGAATGCTTGCTAATTTGGGGGTGCATTATCTTCAGAACAATATTATATGGTAGAAAAACTACAAATAAGGCTAAACGTGAAGGTAATTTTTTTCTAGATCTTCTCCATCACTAAAATCTTTGTGCTTTCTTTTTTGTTCTTCCATATCTCCAGACATTTCTGCCATCATTATGTGCCTTTAAAAGTCAATTTCATATTTTACTGTAGTTTAGACACTTTCAGTTGGTGGAATGGGGGTAGAGGGACACAATAACAAACAAAGCAGTCAAAAACACAGCCTACAGTTTCTTTGTTTATTTAAAAATTTTTTTAAAAGCTTGGATTTCCAGATAGGACTAATAATAGTGACTATTTCCTTGCCTTGTCAAGAAATTAAATCATTCTGGATTCAAATTGAGATTATATACAATTAATTACATTATACATACAATACCAAAAATTTGTTAAAAACATAAATCCAAATTTAATTTAATGACATACTCTGATGGTTAATTCAATGTGTTAATTCTATGTGTCAGCCCTATCTGGACCACAGGGCACCCAGACAGTTGGTTAAACATTATTACAGGCATGTCAGTTGTGAGTGTTTCTGGGTGAGATTAACATTTGAATTAGTAGACTGAGTTAAGCAGATTGCTTTTCCCAGTGTGGGTGACTCTCACCCAGTATGTTGAAGGCCTGAATAGAACAAAAAGGCAGAGTAAGGGAGAATTTGCTCTCTGTGTAACTGTCTTCACACTAGGACATGGGTCTCCCACCTCTGGACTTGGACTTGGATTTGGACTTGGGCTTGGACTTGAACTGGAACTTACACCATTCACTCTCCTGGGTCTCCAGCTTACTTACTGCAGATTTTGAGACCATCCAGCCTCCATAACTGTGAGAATCAATTCTTTATAATGAAGCTCTGTAGGATATCTATGTAGTGATTCTCTATATACCCTATTGGATCTGTTTCTCTGGAGATCCCAGACTAATACACATACAATGACAAGTCTGACTATAGGTACATGAATTTTACACTATTTAAACATTGTTATGTGCCCTGGCTGGCATAGCTCAGTGGATTGAGTGCGGGCTGCGAACCAAAGCATCACAGGTTCGATTCCCAGTCAGGGCACATGCCTGGGTTGCGGGCCAGGTCCCCAGTGGGGACCACATGAGAGGCAACCACACATTGATGTTTCTCTCTCTCCTTCTCCCTCCCTTCCCCTCTCTAAAAATAAATAAATAAAATCTTTTTTAAAAAAACATTGTTATATTGATTGCTTTCATTTTAAATTCCACCCCAACTTTATCTTGTATACTCATCTATTCATAAAATAAGAATGAACACACACACACACACACACACACACACACACAATCCTTGGTCCTTTAAAAAATTTCAAATCTCTTCACTGTTTAAGTGGGGCCAGGGGGAATCTCCCAATCTTTTCTTTTTTTCCCTCCAAACTTTTTAAAGAAGTGGTCTGTTTGTACTCCATTTATACTCAGTTTCTCCACTCAAATCTCTAATAGTCATTCAGTTGATTGTTACTTTTCCACTGTGTTAAAATTGCTCTTATTAAAGGCACCGATGATCTCCTAATGTAACATCAAATAATTTCCATTTTTTACTAGAGGTTCTCTATCCTTATTTTGGAAATGCTGATACTTTCTCTCCCTGATACTCTCTACTTCCTTACTGTGTATGACATTGCTTACTTCTGTCCCTCTCAAATTCTCTACCCATTCTTTCATTTTCCTTTACCAAATCTGTTTCTTCTGGCTGATTCTTATAGTCATTGCTCTTCAAGGTGGGACTGTCATTCCACTGCTCCTTTCAGGAATTCTTATGAATTCAATTGTATACACTGGTTAAATAATTTTATATCCCCAACCTAGACCTTTCCCCATGCACTCAGCCTCATATCCAATTATCCACTAGATAGTTTGTACTCAAATATTTAAAACTAAAATTATCATCTTCCCCTAAACCTATTCCTACTTTTACTTATGTCTTAGTTGTAGTAGTCTTCATTCAACCTTCTGAATGAATGAAAACACTAGCATAATGAAACAATGCCTGTGACATATGGAGAGTGCAGTAAATTGCATTATTGTTTACAAATATTTGTTGTCCATCCCTGGGGAATAGTGAGAACTTCCTTGCTGTATTAACATTGGGTTCAACCATGTGCCTTGCTCTGGCCAATGAAATGTAAGCATGACTTTGTCACTTCCCATCAGATGCTTAAGAACCAGAACATCACTTCTACGCTCTTATCGCCCTGTGCCAGGGTAACCAACGATATTCTAGATGTTCCATCAACTTCATGCTGTCATGAAGATAAAGGCAACCTGCCAAAAAATAGTAACATGACTAAAAATAAAGCTTTAAGATTATCACCATTGAAGTTTGAGAGTCATCTGCTAAACACAACACATCCTAGCCTATACTGACTAATCTGGGACTGGGGAAGTTTCAACTGAAGAATTTTATATCCATCTATGTAATTAATAATGTGTAAGGCAACAGAAAGGTGTTCTCAGTTCTATCAGACAATTTTTATACAATTTATAAAAATAAATCCTTTAAATATTTCTCCAAAAAGTGAAATAGGAAGCAAAATTTAGGGCTACTGGGAAAAAGGGTTTGAAAAGACTGTCTGCAAATACTGAAACTTTGTAAAAGAGTGATATCTGAAAAAATGGTTGAGAATCTGTTTATAAACTGAATGCAATCTTCATAAATAATTTCTGGAAGAAAAGAGATATAAACTATTAATATAGTAACACCTTAGATCTAAATTCCATAGTATTTTAGCAAAGACTAGTAAGTTGGAAAAGGGAAAAATTTTACTAATTTAATTGTATCAAACAGAGAGAATTAACAATTATATCATTTTACTGTCAACTTTGATTATTATAGAAGTAGTGATTAGATAATTATATTAAAATGTAAAAAATAGTTTAGTAAAACCTGTTAGCCAAAATGGCAATATAATGATATTTAATTTTATTTCCCTTTTTGAAACTTACTACTAATAAAACAAATTAAAAAAACAATGTAGAGAGAGAAAAATCCCATCCTTAATGAAACAAGGAAATGATACAACCCTAATTTGCAAAATAGGAAGTAGGTTTACCAAACAATGAAGTGAAATGAAGGAAGAGGCTGAATGCTGAGAACCAAAGCATGACCTTCTTTACCCTTGAGCAGCAACAGATTTCTCTCAAAGGAAGAGGTACTATCCTGAAAGATTGTGATTTGAATGGTAAGATCTGGGCCTGGAGGAGCCTCAGAAAAAGTGGAATGTCTAGTTCGAAGGGGTGGTAGACTGAAGAAGACACCAGGCAGGCATGCCATCTTTAGAGTCTACAGCCATTCTCTGAGCCAAGGAGATTGCTAGAGCTAAAGCAGAGTGAGGCAATGAAGACAGGAGCCAGGGAGCTCACACCATACCCCATTCCTAAACAACTTTTTGCCAATAACTCATTGATATGTACTGTGTGTTATGGTGATGACTAGTTAAAAGGAAGGCGGAGAAAACAAATAGCTATTTCAGCTTCTGTGGTAGAGACAGGCAAGGGAGAAAGGTGAGTGAATTTGCAATTTCTACCACTACAAAAAAAACCCATCAGGATGGAATTTAGCAATAAAACAATGAAAAACAAGAGAAAAATGAGGTAAGTGAACTTCATAAAAAGAGCATGGAGTGCACAATAAATTACCTAAAAGACCAAGAGTTAAAGAATATATTTCCTCGTAGTCTCTTTAGTGGTTTCAATAGTGTCCCCAAATTTATGTCTACTCAAAACCTCAGAATATGACTATTATGAAAGAAATCTTCGCAGGTGCAATTAGTTAAGACAAGGTCAAATCCAATGACTGATATCTTTATAAGAAGAGAAGAGGACATATAGAAGAGGACATGGGAAAGAAGGCCATGTGACAGTGGAGGCAGAGCTTGCAGTATCTATTAAGCCAAGGAATGCCAAGAACTTCAGGAAGCCATCAGAAGATAGGAAGAGGCAAGAAAAGATTCTTCTCTAGTTCCTTCAGAGGGAGTATAGTTCTGCTAACACCTTGCTCTCAGACTTCTAGCCTCCAGAACTATGAGCCAGTAAATTTCTGTTATTTCAAGCCACTCAGTTTGTGGTACTTTGTCATGGCAGTCCTAGGAAACTAATGCTATCTCCAAGGAATTATAGGCAACATGAATGTACTGGGCACACCCCACAGTGGCCACCATGATTCTGCCTCTTGATGTTTATGTCCTTGTGTTATCTTCTCTTGTTGAGTGTAGACAGGACCTGTGATTTGCTTCTAACCAGTTGAATTCAGTAAATGGGATAGGATGTATATGATTAGGTATGTATATTACATTACATAAGATTATAACACATCTCTTTCAGAGACTCTCTCTTGCTGGCTTTGAAAAAGCAACTTACCATTTTGTGAGCTCCATGTCATATGGAGAGAGCCACAAAGCAAGGAGGTGAGCGTGCAGTGGTCAGCAAGAAAATGAGATCTTCAGTCAAGCAGCCTGCAAGGAACAAAGTTCTGCAAGCAACTCTGTTGAGTTGGAAAGCAGATCCTCCCCCAGTCAAACCTCAGATAAGATAATAGCCCCGACTGACAGCTAGATTGCAGCCCTGGAGATCTGGAAGCAGAGGAATTGAGGCCGTGCTCAGACCCCTGACCCACTGAAATCAGGAGAAAGCAAGTATGTGTTGTTTTAAGCCACTAGATTTGTGGTGACCTCATTATGCAAAAATAGATAACTAATACAATGTTCCCTGTAGAAGAAGAGCTTAAAGAAGAGAGTCAAGAGTTTATAATAATAATTTAAGCATTAGAGGTTGGAAATATTGAGATGGAAAACCTCAGAAAATAAATGAAACAGATTAAAACCTGCATTGGAAAAATACAGTAAAGAAAAAAATCTTGATTGAATATGCAGTTTAAAGGAATCCCACAATGTGCCCTGGCTGGTGTGGCTCAGTGGATTGAGAGCTGGTCTGTGAACCAAAGTGTCACTGGTTTGATTCACAGTCAGGGCATATGCTTGGGTTGTGGGTCAGGTCCCCAGTAGGGACCATGTGAGAGGCAACCACATATAGATGTTTCTCTCCCTCTATTTCTACCCCTCTCTCTAAAAATAAATAAAATCTTTAAAAAAAATAAATAAAAAAGAAATCACACAATGTAATGAAAAAATACATCAATACAGTAATACATAGATTTGATATTTTAAAAATATATTACTATATAGGGATAAGAAGAAAATAGATTTGGAGAAGAAATTTGATGAACAACTAGAAATTGAGGAATAAAATAGAACAAATGGAGTTAAATAAATAATAAGAAACACTTAGATGGTACTTTCTGGAAATAAAGACCAGAATTTAAATATTGAAAGAGCAAACAAATTCTGTCCAAAAGACTAACTGATGCAGAAGGACATAAACCAAAAAAGTATCCTGGCACCAAAAATATCCAAATTGTTGAATTTTAAGAATAAAGACAAAATTTTATGAAAATTATCTAAAGAAAGGCAAGTAACACTCAAAGTTTTAAAAAATCAGACTTTATTTATATTGCCCCGTAGTAATACTTGAATACTAGAAGCAGAGGAAGGATGTCTACATAAATTTCTCAGGGAAAAAAGTATGACTCTAGAATTTATCCCTAGCCAAGCTATCCTTCAACAATAAAGAAGAGACACATTTTCCCAAGGATACAGAAACTCAGGGGAATATGTTGGCCATAGTCCTTCTAAAAAAAAGTATGTCAATCTAATTTAGCCAACTAAGAGGTGTATAGAAACACAGAATTCAAGAGAAAAGAAGCTGAGGTAAAAGAACTGATAATGAACACTGACTTCCTTTAAGTATAAAGCCACCACTAAAAAGTGTCAAGAATTTTGACTGCAGAATAAATGTAAATGTTATCAAATCTGACATTATAAAATAAATAATAAAGTAAATACTCATCTTATGGAAGAAACTGTAAGTGCAGAAACTTCCCTGTCTTTGAAACAAAAAGGCCATGGATGCCATGGAAAGTTGCAACATGTAGTTTAGAAAGTAATGTCTTTACCTAATAGTATTCTTGACTTCAGAGAAAAATTTTAAAAATTTATTATTTGTATTAAAGAAACATTTACTTCAAGTTCACCAGTTCCTTCCACTTCATTTCAGGCAAATACAAGCAAAAAGAAATATAAGAAATAACTACACTTGAGAAAAAAAGTAGTACTTACTTTTAAACAAGAAAAGAAAGTAAGGAAGAAAAAGGAAGAAAGGAAGAAAGAAAAAGAAAAAGAAAGAAAGAAAAAGAAAAGCAGGAAGGAAAGGAATGAAATACTTATTATATCTAAGAACCACGAAAAATAACAATAGGTAACTATATAAGGATATAGAATGATTAAAGATAAATCAGAAATTTTCTAAATAAATTAGAAAATAGTAGGACTATTGGCAATAATTAGCTTAGCGAACAGAAACTATTCTATTTTCAGAAGAAATAGCTTTAATACAGTACATTTGGTACTTACAACACAATTGGAAGGGCTGAAGTGTCAGGCTTCAGCTGGGCCTTCAGGGATTGCTGAAGCAGTCTGCTGGACTGCACTGCTAGTTTCAACCTTGCCACAGCAATGAGATGGAGGTTTAGGAGGCTACAACTGAAATGGTTGAATTCAAGAACACATTATCGGAAATATTATATGGGAATCGAGAATCTTAGATCAAAAACTACCACTGCTATGGTTGCAATGTCCTATTCACTACTCACAACTGGGCTTCCCTCTTGCAGAAAAACTCAGTTTCTAAGATGGGGACAGACAGCAGCAGCAGATGAATTAGATGGGACCTATTTCCTATCCAGTAACCTGTATCAGACAGACCTGGAAAATGTGGTTTTTAAGTTGTCAGATGCAAGAGTACAGAAAATGACATCAGAATTTGGCTGGAATGGATGCCGAGTACCAGTTACCTGAATCTACCTGAGCAGTAATTCAAGGCTCTGTTTTAAGCATTTCACATGTTTTTTTTTAAATTTTTTATTTTAGTTTATTCATTACAGTTTCTATCCTTTATTCCCATTCCAGCCCACCCACCCATTCCTCCCCTTCTCCCTCCCCTTTCCAACCCCCCTAGTTTAGTCCATGTGTCCTCTATATTTGTTCCTGTAAACCCTTCCCTCCTCCCCTGGAATTCCCTCCCCTCTCACCTCTGGTCACTGACTACCTGTCCTCTATTTCAGCATTTCACATGTTTAACTGAGTTAATCTATATAATATCCCTACAAATTTGGTACAATTATTAACCTCTAATTTACAGGCAAGGAAAATGCATATAAAGATCAAGTAACTTAACCTAAGTCTCATGGTGAAGAGCTGAGTCAGGATTCAAATACAGTTGATTTCTGAACTCTAGGTCTTGCACTCCTAACTGCCACATTCAACATCCCCCCCCTTTTAAAAAGATGAATAACAATTCTGAACTTCTGTAAAATTGATGGAGAAAAACCCCCTGAACATAGCCTTTAGGAATTAGTGTTTCTACCCTGAGACATAGGAGATGAGAAATGTTACATGATGGTTCTAGTGGTACCTTTTGGTATTAAGTTCACAATTATTAATGATATGGATATTTCTAGGAAAAATATGATAGTCTAAAACTAACACAAAGTGAATTTGGAAACCTGAGTGTGTCAATAACCACAGTGGAAAATAGCCATCGCCCCTAAAATATAACACGCAGATAGTCTTCTGTGCCACTACTATAAAATCCTAAAGCAATGGATAATTTCTATACCATTGTGCTATTTATAAAATTTCTGAACTACATTATCAGGTACAGTGAAGATATCAAAATGTTTTTCTATAGTTCTGTGTGAATAGTGAGATTTATTGGTTGTAAGTTCAGTGTATGCTTCCTTCACATAGTTTAAGCCCCCAATATACTTTCCCTTGACTTTGTCTCTCTCAAGATTTGGCTGCAAAAATGATAAACTCTTCTGTCATCTACTTTATTTTTTCTACCCAGTCCCTGGATTCTTTTAATTGTCCTTGTCAAGGTATACTCAATCAATCTAAAATGGAGATAAAATTGTTGCTAAAAATAATACAGAAGAAAAATCATGAAATGTTCACAAAATAGACTTAAAGCTGGGGAGGAATAACTGTGCTATATTGAATGATTTTTTTGTTGTTTTCTTAGGTAAACATGAACAGATTTTCTAATTGGGTGTGGATTCCTTGGAGCTCAAAGACTAAATATTTATAGTTCTTTGTGAATCCTCTGTGGTTACTGGGATCTCCACTAACAGTTCCAGAGACAGAATTACTCAGCTGGTTTAGATGGGAATATATAGCAACTTTATTTCCCTGTTCATGAGTTCTGACAGAAAAATAATCCTTACCGATTTTCAGAATTTGTTGGTTACTGTCCTCATCTTCCACCTCTCCCAGCCCCCTTTCAGGAAGCCCTATATTCTTCCTTCTTCTTCTGATGCCTACCAAGTCTCTGATCCAACTGCATTAACCTCTCATTTTGGCAGATCTTGCTGTCTAGCTCTTGAATCTAAACAGAGCTTGCTTTTTCAAGGTCATTCCACTTTGCCTCAGCTTCCTGTACCCTATTCCAGAGGGCATTGCAAAAACATCTGTTCCTACACTGCATTTGCTTCACCTCTCGTATCTCTTCACAGTCTCCATATTTCCTTCTTTGTTATTATTCCCAACATATTGCATTTACTCTCTAAATATTTGTTGATTGATTGGTTGGTTCTGCATAATTTGAAAGGGTTACTGACTCTACTTAAAAAGTAAAGAGAATTTTAACTTCCTGCAAGAATGAGAAGAGACGATAAACTTCAATATGACATATTGAGAAAATAAACACTTTGTGTTATTAGAGTGTTTCTACAGAGATGCAAGTGAAGCAAGTGATAGAGCACCACCATCAACCAAATTACAAGCACTGCTTAGGTTTATAACAAACATTATTATATCTGCAACCATTTTGTTTTGTTGTTTTTTTTCAAATGATTGTCTTAGTAAAAGGGAACATGAAACATGTCCATTGGATCAATAATTTGTTCTTTTAACTGGATCCCAACTCCTAACAGTGGTTGCAAATACATCAAATGTTGGTTAGTGTGGGAGGTAAAGGAGGTTTGGGGGGAAAAATGGTGATGGAAGAAGGCCTGACCTGGGGTGGTAAATATACAGATGATGTGTTATAGAATTGTACACCTGAAACCTATACAATTATATAATTTTATTAATCAATGTAACCCTAAAAATTTCAATAAAAAGATAAAACTCTTGCCTTATTCTTCCCCCACCCCAAAAACAGGTTGGTTAGTGTGGGGGCTGCATCAGGAAGGGCTTAAAGGCTGATGCCCAGCAGAAAGAACAGCAGTCATGATGTAGCCACTCTGCCTTGTATTCCACTGGCCATTCCATTAGTAGATAGACAATTGGCTCAAAATATTTGAAACACCATATAATTTTTTAAATTATATTTATTGATTATGCTATTACAGTTATCATAAATTTTCCCCCTTTGTCTCTCTCTACCCAGCACCCTCTATTCCCTCAGGCAATCCCCACACCATTGTTCAGGTCCATAGGTCATGCGTATAAGCTCTTTGGCTACTCCATTTCCTATGCTGTATTTTACATCCCCATGGCTATTCTATAACTATTTATTTGTACTTCTTAATCACTTCACCTCTTTTTTCTTTTTTAAGTATATTTTATTTATTATGCTATTATCGTTGTCCCAATTTTTCCCCATCTGACTCCTTCCACCCAGTATCCCCTTCACCCCATCAATCCCCCCCATCTTAGTTCATGTCCATAGAAATACCTTTGGCTTTTCCACCTCCTGTACTGTTCTTAACATCACCCTGTCTATTTTGTACCTACCAATTACACTTCTTAATCCCTGTACCTTTTCTCCTATTTCCTCCTACCCCCTCCCAGCTGATACCCCTCCTAATAATCTCCATATTTATGTTACCCCCTTCACCTCTTCACCTAGTCCTCCAAATACTGCTCCCATCTGGCAACCATCAAAATGCTCATGCTCTCTGTATGCATGATTCTGTCTCTGTTCTTCTTGTTTGCTTAGTTTGCTTTTTAGATTCAATGGTTAATACATATTTATTGCTATTCTATTGTTCATAGTTTTGATCTTTTTTTTCTTAAATAAGACCCTTTAACATTTCATATAACAATGATTTGGTGATGATGAACGTCTTTAGTTTTTTTTCTTGCCTGGGAAGCTCTTTATCTGCCCTTTGATTCTAAATGATAGCTTTGCTGGGTAGACAAATCTTGGCTGGAAGCCCTTGCTTTCCATGACTTTGAATATTCTTGCCAATCCCTTCTAGCCTGCAGAGATTCTCTTGAGAAATCACCTGACAGTCTTATGGGAACTATCTTGTAGATAATTAAGTGCATTTCTCTTGCTGCTTTTAAGATTCTCTCTTTATCTTTAACCTTTGGCATTTGCATTATGATGTGTCTTGGAGTGGGCCTCTTTGCATCCAACTTGTTTGGGACTCTTTATGCTTCCTGGACTTGCATGCCTATTTCCTTTACCAAACTAGGGAAGTTTTCTTTCATTATTTTTTCAAATAAATTTCCAATTTCTTGCTCTTTCACGTCTCCTTCTGGCACCCCTATGATGCAAATGTTGGAATGCTTGGAGTTGTCCCAGAGGCTCCTTACACTATTCTTGTTTTCTTGGATTCTTTTTTCTTCGTTTTGTTCTGATTGATTTGTTGTTTCTTTATGTTCCAAATCATTGATGTGATTCCCAGCTTCATCCACACTATTGTTGTTTCTCTGTAAAATGGTCTTTATTTCAATTAGTATATCCTTCATTTCTGACTGGATCTTTTTTTATGTTGTTGATGTTCTCAGTAAGTTCCTTGAGCATTCTAATAACCAGTGTTTTAAACTCTGTATCTGATAGGTGGCTTATCTCCATTTTGTTTAGTTCTTTTTCTGGATTTTTGATCTGTTCCTTCACTTGGGTCATATTTCTTTGTCTCCTCAATTTGGCAGCCTCCTTGTGTTTGTTTCGATGTATTAGGTATAGCTGTCGTTGTAACTGGAAAAGCTGGTGTTTGTGCTACGTGTCACCTATCAGACTCAATAAGCAGAGACAGGGATTGAATCTTTAGGGCACTTTATTCACATGGCCAGCGATCTGAGGAGATAGCAGGTTTGTATCCTAAAAGACCGTCTTAAATTTCATTTTAAAATGGCCCTTTTTATAAGGAGAACAAAGTGTATATAAGGAGTTTGAAATTCAGGGAAAAGTTAATTAGATTAAAAAAACTGCAGCATTCTAATCCTGGGTGGTGTTCTTTATTTGTGTCCTGGGTGGTGGCCATCTCACTCTGGCATACAATGGCTCAGATACCATCTTGAACTGCCTGCAGTCCTCCTGAGGCACAAAGGTGGAATTACTTATGGTCTTTTGGAGTCAGAGTGGGTCATACCTTCAACTCCTGGAGCAATAGCTTTTACATGTACTGATTACTAAGCTTATTAGCTATTACTTAAACTAAAATTTTCCAACATTTGTGTCCCCCCTCACTATAACTCCCTATCTTGGTAGTGTGGTCTAATCTAATAGGGTTCCCTGTAGGGTTCAGTGGCACAGCCTCCTCTATCAACCAAGTTGGGTACTTGAGGTGCACTCTATGTAGTCTGGGTATACTCTCCTCGTGTAGTTGAGGCTTGATTGCTGTTGGCCAGTCAATGGGAGGGATTTACCAAGGCCAGTTCAACTGCAAGGAGTGGCTGTGACTGCTGACCCCCAACTTCCTCCCTCTGTGGAGGATCAGCTGTGCAGGGCCAGGGTGATGGTGCTCCAGTGTTGTCTGTAGCCATCCACTGAGTGTACAGGCTGTATGTTTCCTGGGTGGTGCAGGCCAAGATCAGCCCTCTCCTGTGTTCTACCCAGGGCAACCTTGCCTGAGTTGTAAAGCAATCTGAGATGGCTGCTACTTGTGCTCGGCTTGGAGATTCCCAGGGGAAGCCAAGCTGTGAATCTAGGCTGGCTGCTGCTGTTGCTGGTCCTGGGGCCACTTAGCAAGAGGTATAAGGTTAGGGGCTTACTGAGTCCAACTGTTTTTTGTTTGATAGGATTGAAAAATTTGTGAAGCATGAGCCAAGACTAAACATTCATATGGAAAACTCACTGTTAACAGTTTGGGTGGTCCCATAATTTGGGTGGGATCCAGATTCTCAGTGGATCTCCAGGTGGGGAAAACAATGTTAGCTAGGTTGATGGAATCTCAGATATGGGAGCAGTCTGCCAGCTCTGTGACTCTGTGAGGGAGGGCTTAGAAAAGGGACAATAGCCTCTATATACCTTTCTGTTTGGGAGAAAGCTGTCCCTAGTTCTTGTCTTGATGCCAGACACTTCAGTTCCTCCCTTTAGGCCACTGGTGCCTTTTAAGCAGCTATCCCAATGCTGGAACTCGGAGGGAGTGAGTCTGAAAAAGTCTGTGTATGACTTCTTTAAGAGGAATTACTTGGGATTCCCGAAGTTTCTTCCACTAACTCAATCCCTAGTAGTTTTTGCAGCCAGAAGTTATGGGGACTTATCTTCCTGGCACTGGTACTCTGGGCTGGAGAGCTTAATGTGGGGCTGGGACCCATTGCTCCTGAGATACCCCTCCTGAATTTAATCTACCACACATGGGTATGGGACCAGCCCGCTCCGCATCTCCACAACCATGTCCCTCCTACCATCTGGATGGATGTCTTTTTTTTTAAAGTCCATAGTTGTAGTTGGACTTCCATTCAACTCGATTTCTGGTGGGTTTGAGTCATGGTTGTTCTATAGTTTACTTGTAATTTTGATGTGATTGTGTGAGGAGGTGAGCCATGTTACCTACACCTCTATCTTGACTGGAAGTCCTCCTGAATTTTTTATTCACTTTGAATAATTTGGTTTTTCTTAGCTATGGTTTACTGGCTTCAATTCCTCCCTCCCTGAATCATGTGCCCTATCCTTACTTTGGCTTCATAGTTTACAATGTGGACTCCCAAATCAAAAGTGTGAGGCTTCTTTTCAAATATAGAAATAGAATAAAATAAACAGAATAGCTAATTTTATGTGAGCATTATTCCATTTGCTAATGCCTCCATTATAGGGTTATTATATTAGTTATTTTCCTGTCTTTTTAATGCACCAGATTAAAAAGTCAGGGTCCATGGTTTGCTCACCTCTTTGTAGAGTCTGGAACACTGGTGATGCTCAGAGTATATTTGATTAATGAACAAACCAGTGGATATGGATGGAACAGCCAGGACAGAGGATGAAAAAAGGCATTTCCACTGGCTTATGATGTGACAAAACAGAGAAGCAAAAAGCAAAAGGAAAAAAGAAAAGCATACTTAGCATAAAGCATTTTTCCAGCTTGGTTGTCGGTTGTAATACATATGGTAGGAAAGGTTGAATGTAGTCAAATTTGAATCCCATACTGAATACTAGATATAGGAGTTTGGGTCTTTGTTATATAGGTAGTAGGAAGTTTGAAGTATTGGTAATAAAAGAATGACATGGGAAAGCAATGCTTTAAGGAAGATTAATCTATCAGTAGAATGCAAGGTCTACATTAGAGAGGGATTGGAGGTTGAAATGTGAGATATAAAGGAAAATAAGTCCTGGACTTGAGTGATAGTACCAGAATAGCACGGTAGGGAGGATGGAAGAAATGTTTTGAAGGGAAAATGATCAGGATTTTTGTTACGTTTGGGTTTGGAGAGCACAGGAGAACTGTTTGAAAGATGACTTTCTCATTCAGAGTCAGGATCACAAAAACACTGTTCGTTCCATTGCCAGTGACAGAGGAACTCATGTTAGGTTTGGAAGGGAAAGTATTAGAAATAAATTTTAGAAAATTTAATTTTAAGGAGATTGTGAATTATATAAACATAAATATCACACACACAGTTTAAGATGAGGAACTAAACCTAGTCAAAACTAAACATTTGCTAGTAATCTGTATAGAATAGATGATTTTTAGAGAATGGAAGAAATCTCTAAGAGAGATTCAGGGAGAAGAACAGTAGCAATAAAAATTATACTTTGGGATTATGTTAAATTTGGTCATTTGTGGACAATGTAGAGGGGAAAATAAGATTATTAAATTAACATTTATAATTATTTCCCCCATTACTAAAAAAAGTCAACTTGGTTGTAACCTCTTTAAATAAATGTATTAAATCAATGTAAAGTATATTTATGGAACTAAGGATGAGTAAAGGCACTTCATCCTTCCCTCATGGTTTTCAAGGTGGAATAGGTTTTGAATCTTAGACATGGATAGTGTTTTTATTTATTATTTGATTTACTCCTATACATATGTTATATGAATATAACATCACCTTCTTTGAGACAATTCATTATTTGCCATGTTTTGGCATTCCATGATATATCAAACATCTTCTCCCTCCCCCATCCCCAGTTCTATTAACAATAATAGGACATCTTAATGTCATTTTTTAATTAATATATTTTATTGATTATGCTATTACAGTTATCCCATTTCCCCCCTTCATTCCCCTCCACCCTGTACACTCTCTCCCACCCACA
>CM052538.1:92650349-92667116 GCA_028533065.1 Trachops cirrhosus | reverse complement strand
GCTTCTGCTGTTTCATTGTTTGTGTACAAAAATGCCTTTGATTTCTGAATATTGACTTTGTATCCTGCTGTTTTGCCAAATTCATTTATTAGGTCAAGAAGTTTTTTAGTCGAGTCTATAGGATTTCCTATGTACACTATCATGTCATCTGCAAACAGTGACAGTTTTGTTTCCTCCTTTCCAATTTGGATGCCTTTTAGTTTTAATGACACAGAAGTTGCATTCAGAATTAGATCATAGTCATGTGGTCATGCTGGGAAGACTACATTGATGAGTATGGAGAACTCATCAAAACTCTAGATAGTTTGCTTAGTTTCTTCTTGTTTTTTTTCAGGTGTGGCTGTTAATAATTGTGAGTTTGCTGTCATTTTACTACACATGTTTTTTTTATCTTCTTTTTCTTAGATGTCTCTTTAACATTTCATACAATAAAGAGGGGAATGAAGGGGGGATAATAGGACAACTGTAATAGCATAATCAATAAAATATATTAAAAAATAAAAAAAACTCTAGATAGTTTAGGTCAGTGGTTCTTAAACTTTAGAATGCCTATGGAACTTATCAAATACAGATTAGTGACCCCACTTTGAGAAATTCAGATTCTTTAGATTTAGAGAGGTGCATAAGAATCCACATTTTAAATAAACAACAAGTGATTTTAATAATGGTAGTAGCTCCTCCACATTTTGTGAAACACTTGTTTTTAGATTTTTATATATTTGGCACTTACTAACATTATAAACTTAATCTAGTTATTACTAATTACCACTAAAATTGCAAATGTATAGAAAACCTTAGGTGTTCATTGGAGTAGATGACATATATGAACCCCATGAAAAGTTAATTTTAGCCTGAGATGTGGGGAATGTTTACTTTCCCTGGAGAACTAGAATATTTTATCTTAGTGGATAATGAAATGAGTAACTGCCCATGCTTTCTTTTTCACTTTGGCATTCAGGCAACTTTGCATGAATGTGATAACTGGGCAACAATTATAAATTTTATCATCATAGATATTTTAATTCTTCCATACAACCCTTCCCTTATCCCACCCAAAACTCTAATTTTCTCTTCCAACTTATATTTTTCTGTGGTTCTGATTATAAATTTTTATTTATATAAACATATAAATATTTTTCTTTAACAATTGCACTTCTATAAATAGCTCCAAGTACTCTGTAGGATGAGTTGAGATATGTCACAAACAAAATACTTTGTAATTTAGATTTTTACTAGTACAGGCAATTACTTCTTACAATTTAGCCTAGGTATCACTATGCTAAAGAGGAAAGCTAGTTTCCTCACTTTGTAGTAATCATATTGATGAAATTTGTATTCACTTAGGAAATACTGAGAATGTGGTTAATCAATATTGGCATTTATAATAACTGTCACTCCTGGGCATACTTGATTATGCAAATGTGATATGAAAGAGGCAGTGTACTGAAGGGGAGAGTACCAGACCAAGAACCAGGAGCCTGAGGTGTAATCCTAGCTCTACTTAACAATCACCTGTATGGCTGTAAAAAAATCACAACCTCTTTGAACTTATGATTTTTCCTCCTTGAAATCACAGGGTTTGGAGTAAGTAATCTGCAGGGCTTTTTAAGGTTTATTTGCAGATTAATGTAATTTCTTTAAGCTATATATAATAATTACTCTTTTTTATGTCCTTCTGTCATTAAAAACAGGTAAACCATATATCTAAATAGAATATTTGTATTTAATTGAAAAATATATCATTTGTAATTGATTCTGACAGTAAGAATTGGGCCAGATTTAATTCTACATAAGATACTTCTGACACAGTGGACTGAAAGTGCAAATAAAGTGTTGCTAACACCTCCAACCCCTATCTTTTTCATAGTAGCTATGCAGAAGAAGATCTGGGTATGTTATATACTTTATCAAAAAAATTAAATTGTATTCAGGCAAATGTAAAGTTTCACCTCCAAATTCGTCTCAATACCTTTCCCCGCCACTTCCTCCATATCCCTTCCAGGCTCCTGCTCACTCACTTGACTCTTCAGAAGCGACCTGAGATTACAAATTATTGTAATGGTGAATTTCTAACACTAATTTCTTTTCTATTTATCTTTTTTCACTTTTATTAAGATTTTATTTTATATTTTTATTATATACATATTTATTGTCATTGTTGTTCTATTACATTTGTCCCAATTTTCCCCATTGCTCTCCCCTGACCTGCCCATCCCCCTGCTCCCACAGTGAATCCCCACCCTGTTATCCATGTCCATGAGTCATTTATACTTATTGTTTAACTAGGCCCTTGCCCTTCTTTCTTCCCTTATCACCCGCCACCCTCCTTTTTGGCCACCGTCAATTTGTTCCTTGTTTCCATACTTCTGTTTCCATTTTGCTCACTTGTTTGTTCTGTTCATTAGGTTCTATTTATAGGTGAGATCATGTGGTATTTGTCTTTCACAGCCTAACTTATTTCACTTAGCATAATACTTTCCAGTTCCATCCATGCTGTTGTGAAAGGCAGAAGTTCCTTCTTTCTTCCTACTGCGTAATATCCCATTGTGTAAATGTACTACAGTTTTTTGATCCACTCATTTACTGATGGGCACTTAGGCTATTTGAAGTACTTGGCTATTGTAATTAATGCTGCTATGAACGTAGGGGTGCATAGGTTCTTTTGGATTGGTGTTTCAGGATTCTTAGGGTATAATCACAGCAGTGGAATCGCTGGGTGAAAAGGCAGTTCCATTTTTAGTTTTCTGAGGAAATTCCATACCATTTTCCACAGTGGATGCAGCAGTCTGTACTCCCACCAACAGTACACTAGGGAACTAGGGTTCCCTTTACTCCACATTCCCCTCAGCACTTATTGTTTGTTAATTAGTTAATGATGGCCATTCTGACCAGTGTGAGGTGGTATCTAGTGGTTTTAATTTGTATCTCTCTGATGGCTATGAAGTTGAGCATCCTTTCATATGCATCTGGGCCCTCTATATGCCCTCCCTGGAGAAGTGTCTGTTCAGGTCCTTTGCCCATTTTTTAATTGGATTGTTTGTCTCCTGGCACTGAGTTATGTGAGTCTTTATATATTTTGGAGATCAAACCCTTGTCCAAGGTATTATTGGCAAATATGCTTTCCCATAGAGTTGGTTCTCTTTTCATTTTGATGATATTTTCTTTAGCTGTGTAGAAGCTTTTTAATTTGATGTAGTCCCATTTGTTTATTCTTTCCTTTATTTCCCTTGCCCTAGAGGATGTATTGGCAAAAGTATTGTTGTGTGGGATATCTGAAGTTTTATTGCCTATGTTTACCTCTAGGACTTTCATGGTGCTGTGGTTTATGTTTAAGTCTTTATTTTTGTGTATGGTGTAAGTTCATGGTCAAGTTTCATTTTTTTTTCATATAGCTGTCCAGATCTCCCAAGACCATTTATCAAAGAGGCTATTTTTACTCCATTTTATGTTTCTGTCCCCTTTATCAAATATCAATTGACATGGGTTTATTTCTGGGTTCTCTATTCTGTTCCATTGATCTATGTGTCTGTTCTTATGCCAGTACTAGACTGTTTTGATACAGTGGCCTTGTAATACAGTTTGATATCAGGTATGGTGATCCCTCCTACTTTGTTCTTCTTTCTCAAGATTGTTGAGGGTCATTTTTGGTTCCATATACATTTTTGAAATATTTGTTCTATATCTGTGAAATGTGTCATTGGTATTTTGGTATGGATTGTGTTGTATCTATAGATTGCTAGTATGGACATTTTAATGATATTGATTCTTCCTATCCATGAACATAGTAATTGCTTCTAGTTGTTTTTGTCTTCTTTAATTTCTTTCCTCAGCATTGTATAATTTTCTGGGTGCAGGTCTTTAAACTCCTTGGTTAAGGTTATCCCTAGGTACTTTACTTTTCTTGTTGTTATAGTAAGTGGAATTTTATTCAGAATTTTTTTCTGATATTTGATTGTTGGTGCACAAAAATGCCTTTGATTTCAATAAGAAATGAATATTTAAAAGTTTTGCAGGATAGATAATATCACAAATCATGAAGAAGACCATGGTGGAATTCATCTCAGTAGCATCTAGTATTTACCACTGTTTTTTCTTTCTTGATCCACCTCTGATGATGTCAGATAGTGTCCCAATCTGTCAATAGGCCACCTGTTCAAGACTAACAGGGATCTCCAGTCTATGGCTAACTCATGTATAGTGTCTAGTCAATGTGTAATCAGCAGTCAGGCTTAAGCACCACAGTGTGAAGCAGAGTAATTCCTGTGGGTGGGGCTATTGCTTCTCTTCAGGCTGATGCTACTAGAAGTAGGGGGGTCTGCCTGAGAGAGATGGCTCATGTAATATGAGGGATGACTCAGCATCAGGATCCTGCTACTACTCTCTCAGTTCTCTCAACAAAGCCACCAACCCCAGTCTTTCCTCAAGTATCTCTAGTTCACTTTGCCTCCCCTCCTTTGCTAGAGCCCAAGGTAAATGCCTACAAATGAAATTTTATATGTCAACCCTTTAAAAAGCTCTCTGTGTCTCCAGCTGTCTGTCCCTGGGAGAGAAACCTTGCTGCTTTTCACAGCTGGATGTCATCTGGGTTCTTTTTGGACTCTGGTGCTGCAGGCTGGGGAGCTCCACTTGGGGTTTAGACCTCACACTTCTCGGAGGGGAAACTTCCAGCTGCTGAAATATTCCTGTGGCACTTCAGCTGTCACCCATGGGAGCCCAGCTAGCCCTCTCATGATTCCTCTGCACTCCCTACCAGTCACGCTGTGGTGAAGCAGCTTGTTCTGTCTGTTCGTGGTTATAAGGCTTCTCTCCCACTATTGTTCTGTTGTTTATTCTAGATGATTTCTCTGTAATATAGTTGTAATTCTGCATTGGTCCTGGGAGGAGGTTAGTGTAGCTTCTACTTACTCCTCCATCATCTTGGGTTCCCCTAATGTTAATTTGTGAGAAACTAAAATCTGGCTGGAGCATGTTTATTTTTCCAAAAATTGCTCATTTAAAAGACCAGGGTTATAAAAACATTTTTGATGATTTAAAAATAAACTTCCAGCATGCAGTGATAGCCTTGAAGAGAACACAATGCCTTAAAGTATTATGAAATTCAAGACCTCTTGCCAGAGTTTGCTGAATATGCAGCGTAATATTATTGCTTGGAGAGGTAGAAACAAAACATTCTCATCAATTACAATGGCTGAAACATCCTTTTGTTTGTTTCTTCTATGACAAACCTTCAGAGAGAGAGTGGAAGCTGTCAAATGTCCCCAGAAGCACCATATTCTTTAAACATCTAGTTAGTAAAAATGTATCTAGAAAAGAGCACAAAACTAATTAGTTTTCTCTTTTCTTTGCAGTGGGACAACAGGATTGTCATGAAGAGAAATGACCATTAGATAGTTTATTGACATGTATATATTCTTTGTCAAGCTTATAGTTCTTAAGAAATATGTATCTCAAATAGTGTAGTCCTAAAGGCTGTATTAGAGTAATATAAATAATTGTGGCAAAAATTTATGGCTCTTTTTCTTTCTATTTAACATGCAGAAAAGATGTTCATAAATGATTACATAGCGAATTGTTTCTTAAAGATTGAGAAGAGCAGGCTTTTAGCAGACGATCTGGGGCAACCACAACTTTTCATTCAAAAACTGTTTTGGAGTCTATCCCTCATTGGACTATATACAAAGATTTGTACCACATGCTCTCAGCCCTTAGAGAACTGAGGAGAGAAGGCATCAGCACATAAAAATATGACTAATTTGTGACAAAGAACCACAAAGGATATGTTCAACAAAGACAGTGTAAGAAGGGCTGAAAGGACAATTTAGACAATAAATGCTGAATGTTTGAATGGACAAATTAGTTTGGGTAGGAGCAATCAAGGAGAGCATTATGGAGGATGGTGAACTTCAGTTGGTTGTGATTTTATGGCCATTGAGGTAGGGATGAGATGTCCCATGCAAGCAAATTGTGTGAGCAATATTAAAATGAGGAAAAAGTGTAAATCTAAGGAATAGAACAGACTCACTTATAAGGTAGGAGACTGTATTATTGGTGACTGTACAGGGATTCTGAGAAGCAACACTGAGAATATAGATTGATGCTAGAGTATGATACATCTTTTTGAAACCTAGTTCAGAAATTTGAGTTCTGTGCTGTGTAGATGAGGGAGAACAGTCAACCAGGAGGAAAGCAATCATTTAGGAAAATCTAATTGTAACATATAGGAAGACTAGAACAATGGTTCTGAAAGTGTGATCCATGCACTCCTGGGCATTCCCAAGATCTTTTTTTGGGATCTGTGAGATCAAAATTATTTTTATAAAAACACTAAAAGAACATGTGCCTTTTCTGCTTCAGTGGCATTTACACTGATGGCACAAGCAGTGATGAGTGAAATAGTGGTGTGTGGCATCTCTGAGTGAATGAAGGCAGTGGCACCAAATAGTGGTAGTATGCATAAGATCCTTTTCTAATTTTTCAACTACAGTTGATATACAATATTATATTAATTTCATATGTACAACCCAGTGATTAGACATTTATATAACTTTCCCAGTGGTCACCTTGATAGACCTAGTACCCATTTGACACTACATAGTGATCACAATATTGTTGACTATGTTTCCTGTGCTGTATTTTACATCCCCATGACTATTCTGTAACTACCAGTTTGTACTTTTTTAATATTTAGTTTTAATTTTAAATTTAACTTATTGGGGTGATATTGGTTAATAAAATTATATACCTTTCAGGGGCACAATTCTATAACACATCATCTGTATATTGTATGTTCACCACCCCAATACAGATTTATACTTTTTAAAAAATTTATTATATAATATTTTATTTATTTATTTTTAGAGAAGGAAAGGGATGGAGATAAAGAGGGAGAGAGACATCAATGTGTGGTTGCCTCTCGTGCGTGCCAGGGGACCTGACCTGCAACCCAGGCATGTACCCTGATTGGGAATCAAATCAGCAACCCTTTGATTTGCAGGCTGGTGCTCAATCCACTGAGCCATACCAGCCAGGGCAATTTTTAAATTTTTTTAGTATTCACATATAAGTGAAATCATCTGGTCTTTCTATGTCTGACTTATTTCACTCAGCATGATACCCTCTAGGTCCATCCATGTTGTTGCAGATGGCAAGACTTCATTTTTTTAATAACTGAGTAATATTCCATTGTATAAATGTACCACTTCTTCTGTATCCATTTATGTGTTGATGGACACTTAGGTTGCTATCATATCTTGGCTATTCTAAATAATGCTGCAGTGAATACATCGACACATACGGCTTTTTGACTTAGTGTTTTGGGTTTCTTCAAATAAATATCCAGAAGTGAAATTGCTGGGTTCTTCTTGACTCTTGACTCTTGACTCTTGTTTACAGCTTTTATTTCAAAGTCTATTTTGCCTGATATAAGTATTGCTACCCCCGCTTTTGTTTTTGTTTCCATTTTTATGAAATATCTTTTCCTATTCCTTTAAGTCTGTGTGTGTTATTTGATCTGAAGTGCGTTTCCTGTAGGCAGAATATATAAGGGTCTTGTTTTGTTCTAAATTTATCCACAATATGTCTTTTGATGAAAGCATTTACTTTATTTGCATTTAAGGTAATTGTTAATAGGTGTGTATGTATTGTCATTTTATTATTCATATTTTTTAGCCTTTTCATTCTTCTTAAAGATCTTTTAACATTTCTTGTAATACTTGTTTGGTGGTAATGAACTCTTTTACCCTTTTTTTTTTTTGCCTGGGAAGCTATTTGTCTTTTGATTCTAAATGACAGTTTTGCCAGGCAGAGTAGTCTTGGTTGTAGGTTCTTGCTTTTCATTACTTTGAATGTTTCTTGCCAATCCCTTCTGGCCTGCAAACTTCTGTTGAGAAAGCAGCTGACAGTCATAACACTGTCACTTATTTTCCATGGGGGTCCTGGGCAGGGAAGAGTCTATCATTTTCTTTGAACATTCTGGCCTCAATAAAGCATTATGATAAAGATTAACATTGATGAATTAGGGTCAGTAAGGGTCAAATGTAACAGAATTAGTGCTTTAATTTTTGTGATGCTATCAGTTTGCTGGGAACACAGGACATTTCAATAATTGGAACCACTGGGAAGCTCTGCCAGAGTTTGTCTTCGGTGTGTCATGATCAAATTTTAGGAAACAGTAAAAATATAATACATAAAACAAATTAGAATCAACAAATGAGTATAACCTTCATAAAATAATATTCTTACAGTTGGGACGTCATAGAGCAGTTGAAATGTCATGGCTGGTGCTGATGAGGAAAACTCAAGACACGATATCCAAAGAGAAGGCCACATTCATGCATGGTTTGTAAAGTGTCACTTCCAGGATTTGGAAAATGAATTCAATAGCTAAGCATATAGGTATTTTTCAAATTCAGGTAGACTTGCAGGACTTCTTTCTAGTCTCATTAGGAAGCCCATATAAGGCAAATAAGAAGCAGGAAGGATCTGACCCTATGGTTGAGGGAGGAGTAGCAGGAATCAGATGAGGCATCAGGGCTTTACTCAAGCAGACTGGTTTTCAGGATAAGGCCCTAGTGCTGGGGACAGACTAGAAAAGTAAATGTGTTCACTGGGAAGAGCGTAGGATAGTCACAAGCAGGAGGAGTCCAATATGGATGGAGCCAGTACAAGGTGGGACAGGACTTGGAAAAGCGGTGGTGTGGAGTCTACATCCAAGGCTTATTCTCATCTAAGTACCAGGTCGGTTGGAAAACAACTTTGTTATAAACCCAAAATATTGTGAATGCTCCAAGATACACTTGTGCATGTCCACTTTGTGCATTTGTATTTTCCTCTTTGTATTACAAATCAGAAAATTAGGTTGAATTAACTAATCTCTAAGATATCTTCCCAACTATACAAGTCTATAATTCTAAGAGTGTTCAAGAATATAATTTATAACTTAAGTAAAAGCTGAGATTTTATCTGCTTCCCCTGCATTAATCTATTAATCTAGAACAGCACCTTACACAAAATAAATGTTGAAGTTGAAAGAATGTTGTACATGAAAAAGTAAAAAGTAGCTATTGCTTTAACTCTCTGTCTCTGAATTAAAAATATATTATAAGTTGTTTTGCAGTAAATAACATAAAATAGGATGATAACAGTTTGACTGGAACTCTGGAGAGTTTTTAACAATTTTTTAACTGTGATAGATATAGGTAAAAGACAGTCATAATACTGATTTTCAAACATGTTTGCCTTAAATTTACTTAAATGACTCGTGGCCTTAACATTAAGGGAAGAAAGGAGGAAGAGAGAATCATAAGACAAAATGTTTTAATATTTATTTTAAATAGCTTTAATTCTAAAAAGTTGGCCTTTATCTGGTATTTTTCTGTGGATGCTTTTAGCACATGATGGCATAATATGAGAAATTTTTTAGAATCATTAATTTAAGTAGGAAACCAAGAATTACAAGTTGTTTTTTTCAGAGGTGAAATCAGTATACTTGTTGGAATTGTCAAGTTGTAAAACCAGATCACATCACTAGGTGGCATGAGTTGCAAGTTGAAAGGAAATTATGTTACCAGATATGAAATATAATAGCTGATTCACATCTGTATCCTAGCTTATTTTTGTATGTGAGCATATTAATCTTGGAATCTCTCACTAGACAGAATATGAATTTTGTTTGGATCTTATGAAATACATATTACAAAAACAGAAAACAGGCACTAAGGTCTAAGTTTCAGAAAAATTAAAGAAAAAATACATTTAAAAAAGAGCAATAGTTTTTATTAATTGAATTCACTGGACTTTGAGTTAAAAAATTACAGGATATTAAGGGGTAAGCAGAGTTAGCCCCAGGCAGTACTGAAAAGTTGGGGGTCAGATTCTTTCTTTGGCATCTTGTGTGAGAAGGATGAATACTTTCCCCATTCCCTTTTGGAAAGTCCCTCCTCCCAGCTGCTGCTCTGCCTGCTGTCCCCAGTTGCTCCATGTTCACCACTGTGGGCACTCAGCAAACTGGTTTTGTACATTCATCAGAACATTCCTATTCCATGTCTCATCCTCTTGGAGTCAGAAATTTGAGTTCTTTCCTTATTACTGGTTAGTCAAGAAACAAAGCCGTGCCCACATGTGGATGAGGATTAGGGTTTAATAGGAGAACTAACTCAGCTCAGTTTCTTTCTCCTCTCATAGATACAGTGCATTGTCATGGAAGTTCTATTGGTTAATAACTGAGCAAGAAAGAGAAGGTATATGCAGTGGGCTAAGTAGAGGATCAACTTAGGGAACCCCCCGGGACTGTGCACAGCGGGAAACTATTACCACCTTTGCCCATGACAAGGAGTTGTGGACATGAAAAGAAGAATGCAATCATTACAAACTTAAGCTCCAGGCTGCTGGTGGGGAGAGATGTGTATGTGTGTTAAAAGAAAAACTAAGGCATATTACAAATTTTAAGAGTTTATTTGAGCAAAAATCCATTAAAATTGGGCAGAATCCAACCTAGCTGATAGAAGTTCAGAGGAGCTGTACAGAATGAAAGACTATTATAGGCAAAAGGGAGCATAACAAAAAAGCAGTATGGGGCAGAAAAGTGGATTGGTTATTAAAAGGTTATTTTTCTTTAGGAAATGATAGGGCTTTATTAGGCAGGTTACCTTGTGCTAATCAGGTGATTCTTGAATGACTGGTTTAGGATTCCATTTCTGGGAGAGCTAAAACTGTAATTAAGTTGCAGTTTTGTGACATGGGGCTTTTTTTGGGCCTTCAGTTGTCTTTTTTTTTTTTTTTAAACAAGTCTCTTCTTTTATCAGACTCTCAGCCTGAGAGACTTGATCAAAATTTAAAGCATTAGCTCTATTCCCAGCTCCTGCTCTGGAGTTCTAGCAGTTTTTATCAAACCTCTGCATGGTAGTCACAGGTCATGACATTAGGTTCACTTTCTTTAAGTTGATCATTTTCTTCTATCCTTCTCTGACATTTTAGTTTTAGGGTAATCATTTGCTTGGTGCTTAGTGGCTACAAACATGTATTTAAAGATTTTGAGAAAAATATAGTGTACTGGGGATTATTGATTAAGATAATCAGGATCATTCCCAATGTGTGGAGTGCACCTTGCAGCCATGGTCCCCAAGACCCAAACTAATCACAATCAAAGACATCAGAGAAAGGATAGTGAAGGAGTCACTTTCTTAAGTCATCTGGCTTGTTCAGTGATCTTATGCAGCTGAGTCCCAACTTTGCCAGAAATGTTCATCCAAGTGCATGCAGCAGGTGGTGTTGGCCACAACACAAATACCTCTTTACGTAGCTAAAAGATAATCAAGGGCTATCCTGTTATCAAGAACAACTTCTGCCAGAGTCTAGGGATTTTTGTTGGGCAGCTACTGCTTTAGCAGCAGATTCTGCAGTATCTTTGAGTTAAAAGGAAGTTCCTGATCATAGCCTCATTTATACTTACTCCAAGTCAGAGGAATAAGGATGTGCCAAAGGAGGCGATTTTTAAATTACGAATGACTCCTGGTAATTCCAACTTGAATCTGTGGCTCTCAGGACTTGGAAAGGTGACAGCCATGGAGGCCAGTAAAATGTAAGGGTCTGTAGACCTCACAGCTGGTTTTATTCTGATTACCCTTGCCTTGTGTCATTTCCTCTGTCTGGATACAAGCCTGGTTTGGAGTTGTTGATCAGTGAGAGGTAAATGATAGAGAGGGGAATGAATGTGTTCCAGAAGGAATGAATGAGGCTTTGGAATTATGGAGAAGTTTGCGACAGGCAGAACTACAGGATCAGCAGCAGCATGGTAAACCCAACAGTACTTTGGAAGCTGGATTACACTCCCTTGCAATACCCTGAGATATGTGAACAGTGGCATTATCTTTCCAGGCTAGAGCAAGAAAAAAGGTGAATGAAAGAAAAATTAAAGACCATCATGGTGTAAGAATTAGTAAAAGGATGGTCAGGGAGGGAAAGAGAAATGGAAAGAAATGTTTTATAATCTGATGGTGACAGAACCAACCGCCTGTCTCCAGGCAAGGCTTCAGTGCAGTTTGGAAGGATTTGAAGCTGGCAGAAAAGCCACACAAACCCTCTGAGGAATTTATTTTCCCTGGAAATAAGGAAGGTGTACCAACCAGAGGTGGTAGAGGTCTTTGAGGCTCTTGCTGTCCACTACACAGGTCCAAATCAGAGCCCCCAGCTACAGGACTGGGGACCATGAGATTGTGAAGAGACAGCTTCTGCAGGGCCGTGACCAGTTGGTCCACATAGTACAGCGTTTACATCTGCACATATACAGACAGGAGGCGTGGGCAGGGGCGGCACTGGACCACCAGCCCCTAGGGCCTTCCTCCAGGGAGCTCTGTCCCCCACAGGGTCTGACTCACTGAGGGTTGTCCCCTGCATCTGTGAGTGTGACGTGTTCCTCCGTCATCGGTAGCTCTCCCTTTTCTGGGGCTGTCACCTCTCACCCTCCAGTGCTTAAGCACAGTCACAGATTCTCAGAAGAAACAATCCATTTATGACTTTATGCAACTGAATGTTTTTGTTTCAGTTTTCCACTAAAAGTAGAATTTTCCCTGGCTGGTGTAGCTCAGTGGATTGAACACGACCTTGAACCAAAGGGTCTCCTGTTAGATTTCCAGTCAGGACACGTCTGGGTTGCTGGACAGGTCCGCAGTAGGGGGCACGTGAGAGATAACCACACATTGATGTTTCTCTCCCTCTTTCTCCTTCCCTCCCTCTCTAAAAAAATAAATAAATAAAATCTTTAAAAAAATAAGAATAAAAAAGCTCCCCAGTGTTTGCACAGGACCAGGCAACAGGTGGAGTCTTTTATAGTTGTAAAATATGTACCGGAATTTTGACACCTTGTAATTTGTCAGTGATGTCAGTTGTCAAGAGTACTTGGTAGGGTCCTTTCCATAAATATTTCTTTTGCAAAAGCATCTGAGTAAAACGATAACTATGTATGAATGAAAAAAGACTTAAAAATGTCCCTGTTTAAAGATCTGATGAGAATTTATCGTGTAATCAATAAGGACATTTGGTTACATCTGTGACTTAAACATTTTAGGATAATAACTGAAATTATAACTGATAACATTATACCAGGGCATATCAATTTTTTAGAAATGTTATACAATTTCTAGGGCACCTATTAATAACATACAGCCATACCAATATAACCTGTGAAGGTTTATAATTACTTATTTGACAGTGCTTCCCATGTAATTTAACATACCGAATAAACCTAATTAGTTTAACATCTCTCTTCTATAAGGTGGGAGACAAGTCCTTTGAAATTTTGCAGAGATGCTCTGGGAAATCTCTAAGCTACTTTGTGATCAAAAAGACTTTGAATAAGATTTTGGGAAGTTGTCAAAATGTCAAAAGGTTTGAATATTTGGCTAAAGAGAATCATAGAATATTTGACTAAATAGAATCATAGGTTATTTTAAAATAATACTTATGTATTTAAGCAAAATGCATTAAAAGTTTTAAAGGCAAATACAGAAGGCTACATATTAGCGAACAAAAATTACTTCTTTTAAAGTGAAGACTGACTTGTTCACTAGTAAAAGACATGACAGAGACAACATGAAGCATGGTAACTTATTTTGGTGAGACACAAAATCTTTGCTTTATTGGTAGATTACCCCAAGGTGAAAAAAACCCTTTTGCATCTCTTATCAAGAGAAGACTAATAGTCAAAAAAACAAAACAAAACAAAAACCTTTCTCCTATTAACAGAGAGAAAACAAAATTCTAATTTTGATGTATGCTTTTGATAAAACTCATTTAAATTTTTTAAAATTATATTTTATTATGCTCTTACAGTTGTCCCAATTTCCCCCTTTGTCTCTCTACACCCAGCTCCCACCCCAGTCCTTCAGGCAATCCCCACACCATTGTTCATGTCCATTGGTCATTCATGTGTGTTCTTCGGTTAGTCCATTTCCTATATTGTACTTTACATCCCATGATTATTCAGTAACTACCTATTTGTACTTCTTAATCTCTTCACCTTTTTTGCCCATCCCCCGAACACCTTTCACATCTGGCAACCATCACAAGTTCCCTATATCTATGATTCTGTTTCTGTTCTGCTTGTTTGTTTATTTCATTTATTAGATTCAACTGTTGAAAGATACATATTTGTTACTATTTTATTTTTCATATTTTTGATCTTCTTAAAAAAGACCCTTTAATATTTCATATAATACTGGTTTGGTAGTGATGAACTCTTTTAGATTTTTCTTATCTGGGAAGCTATTTAAATGCCCTTTAATTTTAAATGATAGCTTTGGTGAGGAGAGTCATCTTGGTTGTAGGTCCTTGCTTTCCATCACATTGAATACTTCTTGCTAATCCCTTCTAGCCTGCAAAGTTTCTTTTGAGAAATCAGATGAAGCCTTAGGGGAGATTCCCTTGTAGGCTACTAATTGCATTTCCCTTGCTGCTTTTAAGATTTTTTCTTTGTCTGTGACTTTTGGGATTTTATGTATGTATGTGTTTATTTGTTTATTTGTTTATTGCTGTTACTTCTTTATCCTCCTTCTTTTTTAAGTATATTTTTTGATTATGCTACTACAGTTGTCCCACATTTTTCTCCCCTTTATTCCCCTCTGCCCTGTACCTGCCCTCCCACCATCATGCCCCCACCTTAGTTCATGTCCATGGGTCATACATATAAGTTCTTTGACTTCTCCATTTCCTACACTATTCGTAACCTCCTCCTGTCTATTTTGTACTTACCATTTATGCTTCTTAGTCCCTGTACCTTTCCCCTCGTTCTTCCCCTGCTCCCACCCCACTGATAACCCTTCATGTCCTCTTTATTTCTGTGAATGTGTTCCTGTTCTAGTTGTTTGCTTAGTTGTTTTTTTTTTAGGTTCAGTTGTTGAGAGTTGTGAGTTTGTTGTCATTTTCCTGTTCATATTTTTCATCTTTTTTTTTCTTAGATGAGTCTCTTTAACATTTTACATAATAACGGCTTGGTGATGATGAATTCCTTGAACTTCACCTTATCTGGAAAGCACTTTATTTGCCCTTCCATTCTAAATGATAGCTTTGCTGGATAGAGCAATCTTGGATGTAGGTCCTTGCCTTTCATTACTTTGAATACTTCTTTTCAGCCCCATCTTTTCAGCCTGCAAGCTTTCTTTTGAGAAATCAGCTGCTAGTCTTATGGGAACTCCTTTGTAGGTAACTGTCTCCTTTTTTCTTGCTGCTTCTAAATTCTCTCCTCTTTAATCTTGGGTAATATAATTATTATGTGCCTTGATGTGTGCTTCTTTGGGTCCAACTTTTTTTGGACTCTCTGAGCTTCCTGGACTTCCTGGAATTCTGTTTCTTTGCCAGATTAGGGAAGTTCTCCTTCACTATGTTTTCAAATAAGTTTTCAATTTATTGCTGTTCCTCATCTCCTTCTGGCACTCTTATGATTTGTGTGTAGGAGTGTTTAAAATTTGCCCAGAGGTTCCTAAGCCTCTCCTTATTTTTTTGAATCCTTGTTTCTTCATTCAGTTCTGGTTGAATGTTTATTTCTTCCTTCTGCTCCAAACTGTTGATTTGAGTAACAGTTTCCTTCCCTTCACTGTTGGTTGATTGTACATTTGCCTTTAATTCAATTTTCATAGACTTCAGTTTTTCTTCTACTTTGCAACCATACTCCACCATTTCTGTGAGCATCTTGATTACCAGTGTATTTAACTGTGCATCTGATAGGTTGGCTAACTCTTCATCGCTTAGTTGTATTTGCTCTGGAGTTTTGATCTGTTCTCTTATTTGGGCCTTATTTTTTGTCTTGGTGCACCTGTTACGTAGTAAGGGGTGGAGCCTTAGGTATTTGCCAGGGTAGCCCAACCCAGGTCACTGTGTTTCGGTGCTGTTTGTGGGAGATGGGTCCAAGAAGAACAATGCCACTTGCTCAGATCTTGGCCAGCTTTCAGTTACTTGCTCTGCTACCCACAATCAAGTTGAGCCCTTCTGGTGCTATTTCCCAGGTGGATTTTCTTGTGTACATTCTAGGACCCTGTGGGTCTCTCCAATGAACTCTCCTGTGAAGCTAGGAGTTTCTCTTGCTGCCTTAACCCTGAAGGATTTTTTTCAGTTAAAGGTTTTGAAGCTTTATATCCCCCTGTGCTGGAACTCTGGGTAGCATGGTCTGTCTCACTCCCCAGTTGTTCCTTCTGGTTTATCTGCACACAAATGTGGAACCGTCTGCTCTACCAGCTGCTGCTGCCTTGCCATGAGTCCTCTCCATTCCAGGTGCCCATCTCCACCACTCCTACCTGTCTGAATGAATGTTTCTTCTTTAACTCTATACAGTTTGAGTTTATAGCAGTTCTGGTTATTTTTGTCTTTAAATTTGCTGTTTTCTTTCTTTTGGTTGTGTGAGGAGGCAAAGTGTATCTACATATACCTCCATCTTGGCCCAGAGTCACCCCTTTTTAAAAATATTTTTGTTCCTCATACCCTTTGCAACAGCATGGATGGAGTTGGAAAGCATTATGCTAAGCGAAATAAGCCAGGCAGTGAAAGACAAATACCATATGATCTCGCCTTTAACAGGAACCTAAACAACAAAACAAAGAACCAAGTAAAACATAACAAAAGTCACTGAAATAAAGGACAAGTTGTCAGTGACCAGAGGGTAGAGGGGAGGGAATTTCAGGGGAGAAGGGAAGGGTTTACAGGAACAAATATAGAGGACACATGGACAAAACTAGGGGTGTTGGAAATGGGAAGGATGGGTGGGTGGGCTGGAAAGGGAAT
>CM052538.1:92629497-92642548 GCA_028533065.1 Trachops cirrhosus | reverse complement strand
ACACCCTATAAATCGGATGTTGGATCATTTCAAGATGTCCTGGAGGTTCCTAAGCTTCTCCTCATTTTTTAAAATTCTTATTTCTTCATTCTTTTGTGATTGTATATTTTTTCTTCCTTCTGGTCCACTCCATTGATGTGAGACCCAGCTTTCATTTCATTACTATTGGTTCCCTGTGTATTTTTCTTTACTTCCCTTAGTGTATCCTTCATTTTTTCATCTAATTTGCAACCAAATTCAACCAATTCTTTGAGCATCCTGATTACCAGTGTTTTGAACTGTGCATCTGACAGGTTGGCTATCTCTTCATTGCTTCGTTATATTTTTTCTGGAGCTTTGATCTGTTCTTCTGTTTAGGCCATTTTTTTTGTCTTGACATGCCTATTATGTAGTGAGGGGTGGAGCCTTAGGTGTTCACCAGGGCGGGGCAACCCATGTGGCTGGGTTGTATGTGCGGCAGGTGTTCGAGAGGGAACAATGGTGCTTGCTCCACTCTCTGCCAGATTTCAGTCACTTCCCCCTGCTTCTCACAATCAAATTGGGTCCTTCTTGTGCTGATTCCTCTGTGGGTTGGTTTGTGTACTCTCTAGGACCCTGTGGGTCTCTCCAACAAACTCTCCTGTGAGGTGGCAGTTTCCTGGTACCTCAACCCCTGCAGGTGGTTTGAATCGGTGCTTTGAGGTTTTATTTCCCCATGCTGGTACCCTGGGTTACATGGTCTGTCTCGCTCCCCAGTTTTGCCTGGTTTATCTCTGCATGAATGTTGAACCACACAGTCTGCCAGCTGCCTTGAGACCCCTCACAATCACCCCTCCACAATCTGCAGCCTCTCTGGGTCTGCCAGCTGCTGCTTTGCTTTGAGCCCTCTCTGTCCTGGCTGCTCGAGTCTGCCCCTCCTACCAGTCTGGATGAATGTGTCTACTTTAACTCCTTTGTTGCTGGACTTCCATACAGTTCAATTTTCTGTCAGTACTGGTTGTTTTTTATTTTTAAATTGTTGTTGTCCTTATTTTGGTTGTATGAGGAGGCATAGCGTGTCTACCTATGCCTCCATCTTGCCTGGAAGTCCACAAGGCATGTTTATTGATAGACACAAATATCTTTGTTTACTTTGTAATAAGAACCTAAAAGTAGAAAAATTTGTGTTTAAAATTAATATTTCAGTATTTTCTCTTGTGTGGAAATGATCTTGATATTCAATGAGTATCCATCATTTAACTCATCTAGGTGTAAGTTTAAGGTTTCAAGGTACCAAAACGATTTTAGAAACTATTTTTAAGTAAAGATACTATAAATCACAATTATTGTTGAGAAGTTCATAGATGAACTTATATTTTACATCTATTTAATTCACTTATTCTTAACGATTATGTTTAGATTAGTCATGAAAATTTCATGAGACATTAAACAGCTAATCATCATCTTATCTTTCATGGTGACAAATTCTGTAATAAAAATAACATGAGCTAAGTTGATGTTTATTAAGTCTAGGTAATAAAATTATTATATTTAATTCTGAAAACTTTAAAGGTACATTGGTTCAAATTAAATCAGCAAATTTAAAGTAGCCTTTATTTACCAAAGATTATCTTAGATCATGTAAACTTGAAAAATATTTGGATTAGTTTCTATATTTTTAAGAGTATACCTGATTTATATAAATACTTATTTGTCCATATGGCAATTAAAAATAACTCTTTACACATTAATTTTGCTCATACCATGTAGAAGCAGGAAAAAACTACATATTTATAGTATATATAAATAGATATACATAAACAGACAGACAGATGCAAACAGAGACCTTATAGCTTTTGTTTTAAAATTTTAGCAATGAAACTGGTGCAGTTAGGCAAAACTCACTAGTTTATAAAACAATAGTTGGATCTGAATTGTATTTTTTTTCTTTCTGTTCTGCTTGTTTGTTTTTTTATTTATTTAGATTTCTTATATAGTGTAATCATAAGGCTTTTGTCTTCCTTTATCTGACTTATTTCACTCCGCACAGTACCCTCTAGGTCCATCTGTGTTTCTGCAGATGGCAAGATTTCATTATTTTTCATGCACCTCTTCTTCTATATCCATTTATTGATACACACTTAGGTTGTGCCATATCTATGCTATTGTAAATAATGCTGCAATGAACATATGGATGTATGTTATTTTTGATTTAGTGTTATGGGTTTCTTCAGATAAATACCCAGAAGTGGAATAGCTGTGTCCTTCTTTGTCTCTTGTTATAGTCTTTGTTTTAAAGTCTATTGGTCTGGGATAAGTATTGCTATCCCAGCTTTTTTTTGTTTGTTTGTTTAAATGCTCTTATTTTTGTGAAATATATTTTTCTATCCCTTTACTTTTAGTCTGCATGTATCTTTTAATCTGAAGCGAGTCTCTTGTAGACAGCATATATAAGGGCCTTGTTTTGTTATCTATTTAGTCACTGTCCATCTTTTGATTGGAACATTTAATTTATTTGCATTTAAAGTAATTATTGACAGATATGTATTTATTGCTATTTTGGTTTTTAATTACTTGCTGTCTCTCTCTTCTCCTTCTGGTACCACCATGATGTGAATGTTGGTACACATAAAATTGTCCAAAAGATTCCTTATACTATGCTCATTTTTTTTGGATTCTTTTTTCTTTTTGCTGTTATAATTGGGTGTTTTCTGCTTCCTTATCTTTCAGATTCATGATTTGACATTCTGCTTCATCTAGTCTACTATTGATTCCCTGTAATGTATTCTTCATTTCAGTTACATATTCTTAATTTCTAACTGGTTCTTTTTTATGTTTTCCATCTCTGTTTTCATTCCAACTGTTTCTTTGTTGAAGTTCTCACTAAGTTCATCTACTCTTCCCCTAAGTTCATTGATCATTCTATAACCAGTATTTTGAACTCTGCACCTAGTAGTTTTCTTGTCTCCATTTTGTTTAGTTTTTTTTTTTTTTTGAGTTTTGTTAAGTTTTTTTCATTTGGGACATGTCTCTTTTCTCTTCATTTTGGCAGCCTCCCTGTGTTTGTTTCTATGTATTAGGTAGAGCTTCTACATCTCCTGGTCATAGTAGAGTGGACTTATCTGGTAGATGTCTTGTAGGGTTTAGAGGACAGCCTACTCATTCATTTGAGCTGGGCATTTTAGGTGTACCTTCTGTATAGGCTGTGTACACCATCTTGTTGTAGTTGAGCCTTGATTGCTGTTGGTACCTCAATGGGAGGGATTTATTTTCAAGCTGATTGGTTGTGAGAACTGGCTATGACCACCATGGAGAGTCAGCTGTGCCAGGGCCAACCCCACTGAGTAAGACTTACTTCAGTGAGTCTCTGGTGCCTGCTGAGTCTGCCCCTTGAGTGTCCCTTGTGAATGTTGTAGTGGTTCTTCTATGCTTTCTGGAACTGTCCACCTGGTGTGCTGAGTCTGTGGCCTCCTAAGAGGTACAGGCCAAAGTCAACCACAACTTGTGTTCTACCCCAGGCCCCTCGGCATGAGCTACAAGGTGATCTTCAGGTGGATGCTACTTGTTACTTATGCTGGGCTTGGAGGTGCCCAGGAGAGGCCAAGCTATGATCCAAGGCTGGCTGCTACTAGTGCTGAGCCACTTAATTGGAGGTATGCAACATGCCAAGGCCAAATGGTGCTTGTTTGAGAGATTTTAGGAAAATTCAAAGCATGAACCATGATGGGTCATTTGTACAGACAAGCCACTGAAAACAGCTTGAGTGGACCTGCAAGTTGGGTGAGGTGGGGTCTTGGGGAATCACAGGGCAGGATGAATGGTATTATCTATGTTGATGGAGACTCAGATATGGTGCTCACCTGCCAGCTCTGTGTGGGGAGGGCCCAGAAAAGGAACAATGGCCTTTGCCAACACTTCTGTTTGGAAAAAAAGCTGCCCTTTCATTCTTACCCTGATGCCAGACAATTCAGTTCCTTCCCATATGTTCCTGGTGTCCCACCACTGGAAGTCAGAGAGGGTGAGTTTAGGTAAAGTCCATGTGTGGGCCCTTTAAGAGGAATGCCTGGGATGGTTAGCAGCTCTCCATCTCACTTAGCCACATTCCAAGCTGGATTTTTTTATAGCCAGAAGTTATGGTGACTTCTCTTCCTGGTACTGGAACCCTGGGCTAGGAGGCCTGGTGTGGGGCTTGGTATCCCTTGTGTCTCAGGGTGTACCTCCACAGCTGAGATATTCATTCAGGTTTTTATCTATCACACTTGGATATGGGACTCTCCATGTTTTTATCTATGAAATTTGGATGTGGGATCAGTCTGTTCCTTGTCTTCACCACTCCTACCAGCCTCAATGTGGCTTCTTTTTTTAATCCTTAGTTGTAGGACTTCTATTCAGCTAGATTTCAGGGGGTTCTGAATGATATTTGTCCTGTAGTTTAGTTGTAATTTTAATGTGGCTGTGAGTGGATGCGAGTACCACATTTACCTACACTGCCATCTTGACCAGGACTCTCCCAAACTGTATTTTGTACAAATGAAATTAGGTAAGATTACCTGCTTTGAGGGCTAAAGCCTTTTGTTAATATTTGTGAATGAGACTTTTAAGATTTTTTATAGGTATAGTTTTCAAAATCACCTTTCCTTTTCTTTCTACTTCTGATAAGAATTACCTTGGTTTTTAGAGAAGACCAGGTACAATATTTATTTCTCAAAAGGCACAGAGAAAGGATGCAAATTTCACCAAGAAGGACTTTTGTTCCCTAAGCCCAGATATTTTACAATGTCTGCAAACCTTGTGAGACAAATAGGAAAAGTTTGGAGATTAGTAAAAAGGATAGGTAGGCTTTGTACTGTTTCTAGAGCCCCATTTCTGTCTTGTAAAGGCTAGATTTGTAAGACAAGTGCAATTCTATTACAACCTTAATGATATCAAGAGGTTGCCCCACCCATTTAATTACATTATGCTCAATTTGCTTCTTTATATCAGGGGGAAGATCTTCACAAAACATAGAAATCAAAAGATTTCTATGTTCTAGATTTAGAGCTGTATATATTTGGAATGTTTTAGTAAGTCCTTCTATAAAGGCATCAGAATGTTGTTCTTTCCCTTAGGTACATACTTTCATTTTAGCTTAGGGAAAAAGGCTTTCAACAGAGTTCCCATCAGGCTGTGAATATTAGCTTCCAATTTGGCCAACTTCTGACCATAGAGTTACTTAAAAAATCTTTTGAATACCATATAAGGTTTCAGCTGGGACAAATATTAAATATTTCTATCAGGACCCAGGGAAACAAAAATGGTGGCAGAATAGGATTTATCTCACACTGTCTCACAGAACCAAACTGAAAATAAATACAAAGATGGAAATATTCACCCAATATAAACAATGAAGACTACCTGAAGAGGAGACATTTAACCAAGGATAGGCAGAAACCACCTTGGGACAAATAGAAAAGACAGGCATGTGAAAGGGGCTGGCACTGCTTTCACAATTGCAGGCCAAGTGTGTGGAATGGCTGTGGTAGCTTCTTCCTGAGAAGAAGGAAACTTGGACCCCATACCAGCCTTGCAAGCACAGAATGCAAGTGCTGGGACCACCTGCTCACACAGCATTCAGTGGTGAAAGACCACAGGGTTTTTGTCCACCAGAGAGAGATGGAGCTATGGAGACGATGCCACTTTTTTTCCTAAAGTACCAGTGCATGCATTGAATGTTCTCAGTCACTCACCTTGGGCTTGGGCAAAGGGAGGGCAGCATAGTCTGGAGTCATGGGAGGACAGTCTGGAATGGGAAGCCTGGGAGATAGGCATGGGGGAAGAGCTGCTGTGTTCCTGTTTCCAGGATATAACACCATACCACAGCAGCCATTTTTCTTGAGAAGAGCAAACCCCTTCTAGGAGAAAAACAGTTACCCCACCTTGTGGGAAACAGCCCCACATCTGGAATTCTTTTAGCTCCATCATCAGGAATCCCTCTCACTACACACTCTGGAATCCTGCTCACCCCATGATGCATCCTTTAAACAATTTTTTTTATTTTTACTTTTTCTTTTCTTACTATCTCCCAACCTACATTTTATCCTCTATTGAAGAGACAGCAACATAGGCAGACTCAGTGGTGTTAGAGATTGGCTTTAGGGCACAGCCACTCCATACACTTTAAAGGAACAAGACCGGCACTTTCTCCTCATGAGAGAGCTTAGGAATGCCCTCCCAGTTTCTGACATACCCAAACTCTGGGATCTCAAAGTCCAACCCACTTTTCTACTAGGGTCTTTACCTTGCTGAGTTCAGGGAAATAATTCAAGATAAACTCAGATGTGTGGTACAGGGACAGAGAAATACCCACCATATTCCTTGAAATCTGAATGACACCTCCCATGGGAGATTCAGGGGTTCCATCCTCCTGAATCCATGGGAAGCCCTCTCAGAAACAGATGTGTCAGAAGCTAGACTAAGGCTAATGGCAGGATCATAGACAGATGCAGGTGGAAGTTCTTGTGGTTTCTTTGGTCATTAGTTGACCCACCCCTGGGTTCTGTGCTGATAAAAATACAGTCTTGCAGAGCAGTGAGACCCATTACTGATGCAACTATGTCCAAAGGAGACAGATGCAAACTGTGGATTGCTTGTATATTCAAACAGGCTGCCTAGAGCTAGACATGGACAGCATCTGACATTAGTTTACACCAGCTTCAGACAACATCAGAGTCACAGCAAGAGGGAGAACCCAGGATGCAAGCACTAAATTCTGCTGAGATAAATCCCACTTCATTCTTTCTCTTTATTTGTGTTATTTTTCCTTTCACATATATTTTTACCATTTTTTCTTTTTCATTTATTTCTCATTTTCCTCTCAATTCTCATATTTTACTGTTCCCTTTTCTTACTCCATTTTGCCTTCTTCCTTCCTTTCTATTTCATTTAAATTTTATTTTTTCCTTTCTTTGACTTTTTGCAGCAATTCCCTGTTCCTATTCTTTACTCTTATTGTTTCTCCTCCCTCTATCCTTTCATAATCATTTTTCTTTCCTTTGCTCATCTCATATTCTTTTTTCCTTATAATATTCTTATCCTCTTTCCACCTTTATTAGTCTTAGTTTTTTTGTCATTGATTTTGTTGTCATTGGGGGGTATTTTGACTTGTGTGGGTTTAATTTTCTGTGTTGTTTTGTTTTGTTCTGTCAGCACTAGTATAACAGTGAACAAGATGTGGTGGAAGTTGAAACTCTCATTCACCAGCCAGAGTAGAGAACCCACCATTGAATGGCCCAACAACAATCAAGATCCAAATACAATAGGAGAGCCCACATAAACCATATAAAGGGCATTCCTAGAGCATCCAACTCAGGATATCAAGAAGACTGTACCACTGAGTCCCACAAGATGCCCACTGAATAAGGATACCCCATGAAGACAGACAGTCAAAGTAGAACTATCTGATATGTAGAAGCAAACAAAAAGAATCAGCTAAAATGAGGAAACAAAGAAACAACCCCCAAAGAAAAGGAAAAGAACACACACTTTATCAGACATAGAGTTCAAAGTAATGGTTATAAGGATGCTCATAATGGTCATAATGGTTATAAAGAACTTAGTCAGAACTACATGGAATTTAATGGGAACTTCATAAGTGTGAAAAGGGACACAGAAACCATGAATAATAAGCAATTGGGAATAAAGAATGCAATATCTGAAATAAAGAACACAATAGAAGGAATTCAAAGCAGGCTAGATGAAGCACAGGATTGAATTAGTGATTTGGAAGACAAGGTGGAAAAAACCCACAAAATCAGAGCAACAAAAAGAATAAATAGAATGAGGATGGTTTAAGGGAATTTTGGGACAATGTGAAATGTAACAATATCTGCATCATAGTGATACAAGAAGAAGAAAGTGAGCAAGAAATAAAAAACCAGTTTGAAGAAATAATAAAAAAAAACCCCTAATCTGGTGCAGAAAGATGTCACTCTAGTCCAGGAAGCACAGAGAGTCTTAATCAAGAGGAACCCAAAGAGATCCACACAAAGACACATCAAAATCATAGACATATTTTAATCATAATTAAAATGGCAAAGTTTAAGGACAAGAAGAGAATATTAAAGCATGAAGAGAGAAATAGTCAATTACCTGCAAGGGAGTTCCAATAAGACTGTCAGCTGATTTCTCAACAGAATACTTAAGGCTAGAAATGATTGGCATGAAGTAGTCAATTAATAAAAAGCGAAGATATCCAACCAAAACTATTCTATTCAGCAAGGCTATCTTTTTAAATTTTTAAAATTTTGTTGTTCAAGTACAATTTTCTGCCTTTTACTCCCATCCAAGCCCACCCCAGGTCCTCCCCACCTCCCTCCCATTTCCATGCTCCTCCTTGTTATTGTCCATCTGTCCTTTACACTTATTCCTGCAAAACTTTCTCTTTTCCCCCTGAAATTCCCTCCTCTCTCCCCTCTGGTCACTGTAAGCCGGTTCTCTATTTCAGTGTCTTTGGTTATATTTTGCTTGTTTGTTTGTTTTGCTGTTTAGGTTCCTGTTAAAGGTGAGATCATATGGTATTTGTCTTTCACTGCCTGGCTTATTTCGCTAAGCATAATGCTTTCCAGTTCCTTCTCCTGCATAGATTTCCATTGTGTAAATGTAGCATAGTTTTTAATGCATTCATTTGCTGATGGGCACCTAGGATGCTTCCAACACTTGGCTATTGTAAATTGTGCTGCTATGATCTTTGGGGTGCATAGGTTCTTTTGGATTGGTGTTTCAGGGTTCCTAGGATATAATCCTAGCAGTGGAATTGCTGGGTCAAAAGGCAGATCCATTTTTAGTTTTCTGAGAAAATTTCATACTGTTTTCCATAGTGTTTGTACCAGTCTGCAATCCCACCAACAATGCACTAGGGTTCCCTTTTCTCCACAACCTCTCCAACACTTGTTGTTTGTTGCTTTGTCTATGATGGCCATTCTCACTGGTGTGAGGTGGTATCTCATTGTAGTTTTAATTTGCATGTCTCTGATAGCTAGCGATACTGAGCATCTTTTCTTGTGTCTCTGGATCCTCTGTATGTCCTCCTTGGAGAAGTGTCTGTTCAAGTCCTTTGCCCATGTTTTAATTGGGTTGGTTGTCTAGTTAGAGTGGAGTCATGTAAGTTCTTTATATATTTTGGAGATTAAACCCTTGTCTGAGGTATCATTGTCAAATATGTTTTCCCATATGGTTGATTCTCTTTTTATTTTAATATGTTTTCTTTGGCTGTGAAGAAGCTTTTTATTTTGATGAGATCCCATTTGTTTATTCTTTCCTTTATGGCCCTTGCTCTAGGGGACATATCAGTGAAAATATTGCTGCATGAAATATCTGAGATTTTCCTGCCTATGTTCTCCTCTAGGACTTTAATGGTGTCATGGCTTATATTTAAATCTTTTATCCACCTTGAGTTTATTTTTGTGTATGGTGTAAGTTGGTGCTTGAGTTTTTTATTTTTGCTCATAGCTGTCTAGTTCTCCCAACACCATTTGTTGAAGAGGCTATTTTTACTCCATTTTATGTTGTTGCACCATTTGTCAAATATTGTTTTGTCTATGTTGGTGACTAAGGTTTTGTGATTGAGCCAAGTCATTTATATTCTTTGGGAAGATTCATTCCCAAGGGGCTTGCTTTTCATCCCTGAATGCAAATAGATTTCTTTGTTCTCTCCTACACACATTTCTCCAAGTCTGCCTAAAAATTTAGACATGTCTGAAGTCCAGAAATGAACTACTTAGGTAAAAGCTGGGAGATCAGATTGAATGAGGACTCTTAAAACAAAACAAAATAGAAACAAAAACAATAAAGAGACGAGGAGGAGAAGCAGAAAAGGAGAATTAGACATAAAAGATTTTTTAAAATAAAGATGAATAAAGATTAAAAGCAAATAGATCAACCTCCCATTCTATTTTCTTCCCTTGCTCCATACTTGGAAATTCAGTTTTAAGTAGTGACTACCTTATAGGCATCCAGCTTGATTCTCTTTGTACTTCTGAGAGAATGCTGGAAGTGCACCCCTTCAGTTGCTAAAGAGAAAGAAAATCTCTTTATATCTCTTTCTGGCTCTCATTGCCTCCTGCTTTATGGCTGCTTTTTGTTGATGCCTGGCTACATCTTTATAACATAATTTTCCATGGCATAAAACCTTTTTCCTCTGGAGCAAAAATTGCTGTTTTAACCCAGTTATGCAGACGATTTTCACAAATATTTCAGTGACATCAACAATGCTTGAGCCACCAAAGGCTGGCAGGGCCTGACTGTATGGACTTTGGTTCCTTTGATCTCTGGGAAGCTGCACAATCTCACGGGCAAGAGGAGGCCAACCCCCAATGCCTGGCTACCAGGCAATTTCTAAGGCTAGAATAGCTTTCTGTTCTCCAACAGTAGAAGCATATCATGTTCATTTGCTTAATGTCATGATGACATTATCTGCAGAGTCAACAATGAATGTTAAGTGGCAAAATTAAGAAGGCTATGGAAAGTTTCTATGGCATCATTACAACCTGCTGGAGAATTTAAGGTAATTCACTTTTAAAGTGGAGATAATTCACAAGCAGTTTTAATGAATAGTACAGAGTAATCTGTTGTACACTTAGCCCAGCTTCCTCTCATGGTAACAGCTACAGTGGACTAACAACCAGGATACTGATCAACATGAATACAATCCAAAAATCTTATTCAGATTCACTAGTTTTATGTGTATTTGTACACATGTGCACACATTTATTTATTGTATGTACTTGTGGGTATGCATATGTTAAGTTCTATACAGCCTTACCAGCTTGTAGTTTTATGTGTCCACCACATTCAAGGTACTGAACAGTTTCTTTTTGAAAATATATTCTATTTATTATGCTATTACAGTTGTCCCATTTTTTTCCTCTGCTTTTTTCCCCTCCACCCTGTACCCTGACTCCAACCATCATTCCTCCATCTTAGTTCATGTCCATGTCTCATACATATAAGTTCTTTGGCTTCTCCATTTCCCATATTCTTAACCTTCCCCTATTTTGCACCTACCATTTATGCTTCTTATTCCCTGTACCTTTTCTCCCATTCTTCCCCTGCCCCTCCCTGCTGATAACCCTCCATGTGATCTGCATTTCTGTGATTCTGTCCTTGTTCGAGTTATTTGCTTAGTTTGCTTTCTTTTTTGTTTTTCAGGGCCAGTTGTTGACAGTCATGAGTTTGTTGTCATTTTACTGTTCATATTTTTGATCTTCTTCTATTTCTTAGATAAGTCCCTTTATCATTTCATACAATAAGGGCTTGGTGATGATGAACACCTTTAACTTGACCTTATCTGGGAAGTACTTTATCTGCCCTTCCATTCTAAATGATAGCTTTGCTGGATAGAGTAATCTTGGATGTAGATTCTTGCCATTCATGACTTTGAGTCCTTGTTTCCAGTCCCTTCTTGACTCCAAGGTTTCTTTAGAGAAATCAGCTGATAGTCTTGTGGGAACTCCTTTGTAGGTAACTGTCTCCTTTTCTCTTGCTGCTTTTAAGATTCTCTCCTTCTCTTTAATCTCAAGTAATGTAATTATGGTGTGCCTTGGTGTGTGCTTCCTTGGGTCCAACATTTTGGGGACTGAACTTCCTGGACTCCCCAAAAGTCTGTTTTCTTTACCAGATTAGGGAAGTTCTCCTTCATTATGTTTTCAAATAAGTTTTCAATTCCTTTCTCTTCTTCTCCTTCCTGCACCTCTATGATTCAGATGTTGGAATGTTTCAAGTTGTCCTGGAGGTTCCTAAGCCTCTCCTAATTTTTTGAGTTCTTGTTCTTTCATTCTGTTCTGGCTGAATGTTAATGTTTCTTCATTTTGCTTCAAACCATTGATTTGAGTTCTGGTTTCCTTCCCTTCACTGTTGGTTTCCTGTACATTTTCCTTGTTTCTCTTTTCAAAGCCTCACTTTTTCCTCTATTTTGTGACCAACTCAACCAATTCTGTGAGCATCCTGATTAACAGTGTTTTGAACTGTGCATCTGATAGTTTGGCTGTCTCTTCATCACCTAGTTTTTTTTTTTTCTGGACCTTTGATCTGTTCTTTCATTTGGGACATTTTTTTTCGGGGGGGGGGTGCTCAGCAAGCCTGTAATGTAGTAAGGGTTGGAGCCTTAGGTATTCTCCAGGGCAGGGCAGCCCATGTTGCTGCTTTGTGGTGCTGTATGTAGGGGAGGGCATTTGAGAGGGAACAATGCCACTTACTCAGCTCTTGGCCAGCTTTGAGACACTTCCCTTGCTACCCACTAGCAAGTCGGGCCCTTCTGGTGCTGATTCGCAGGTGTGTGGGTTTGCGTGTGTTCCAGGACCCTGTGGGTCTCTCCAGCAAACTCTCTTATGAGACTGTGAGTTTCTGCCGCTGCCTCAACCCCCACAGATTTTTCAGCCAGAGGTTTCGAAGCTTTATTTTCCTGCGATGGAACCCTGGGTTGCACCATCTGTCTCACTCCCCAGTTGTTCCTTCCAGTTTATCCACATGCAATTATGTGACTACCAGGTCCACCAGCTGCCACCTCTCTTGGTCATCCAGCTGCCGCCTGTCATGAGTCTTATCCACCCCTGGTTTCCAGTCTCTGCCCCTCCTCCTGGTCTGGTTGAATGTTTCTTCTGTAACTCCTTAGTTTTAGACTTCTATATAGTTCAATTTTCTGGCAGCTCAGGTTATTTTTTTCACCTTTTTAAAAAAATATTTTATTGATTATGCTATTACAGTTGTCCCATTGCCCCCCTCCATCCCCCTCCACCCTGCACAACCTCCCCCACCCACATTCCCCAGCTTTAGTTCATTTCCATGTGTCATAAGTTCTTTAGCTTCTACATTTCCCCTACTATTCTTGCCCTCCCCCTATTTTCTATCTATCATCTATGCTACTTATTCTCTGTACCTTTTCCCCCTCTCTCCTCCTCCCACTCCCCTGTTGCTAACCCTCCATGTGATCTCCATTTCTGTGTGTCTGTTCCTGTTCTAGTTGTTTGCTTAGTTTATTTTTGTTTTAGGTGTGGTTGTTAATAATTATGAATTTGCTGTCATTTTACTATACATGTTTTTTATCTTCTTTTTCTTAGAT
>CM052538.1:92607650-92619494 GCA_028533065.1 Trachops cirrhosus | reverse complement strand
CCTTTATACTTGTTCCTGTAAACCCTTCCACTTTTCCCCTGAACTTCCCTCCCCTCTCCCCTCTGAACACTGTCAGCCTGTTCTCTATTTCAGTGTCTTATAATTTCAGTGGTTATAATTTGCTTGTTTATTTGTTTTGTGGTTTAGGTTCTTGTTAAAGGTGAGATCATATAGTATTTGTCTTTCACCATCTGGCTTATTTTGCTTAGCATAATGCTCTCCAGTTCCATCCATGCTGTTGCAAAGGGTAGGAGCTCCTTCTTTCTTTCTGCTGCATAGAATTCCATTGTGTAAATGTACCATAGTTTTTTTATCCACTCATTTACTGATGGGCACCAAGGTTGCTTCCAACACTTGGGTATTGTAAATTGTGCTGCTATGATCTTTGGGGTGCATAGGTTCTTTTGGACTGGTGTTTCAGGGTTCCTAGGATATAATCCTAGCAGTGGAATTGCTGGGTCAAAAGGCAGATCCATTTTTAGTTTTCTGAGGAAGTTCCATACTGTTTTCCATAGTGGTTGTATCAGACTGCAATCCCACCAACAGTGCACTAGGGTCCCTTTTTCTCCACAACCTCTCCAACACTTGTTGTTTGTTGCTTTGTCTATGATGGCCATTCTCACTGGTGTGAGGTGGTATCTCATTGTGGTTTTAATTTGCATGTCTCTGATAGCTAGCGATACTGAGCATCTTTTCTTGTGTCTCTGGATCCTCTGTATGTCCTCCTTGGAGAAGTGTCTGTTCAAGTCCTTTGCCCGCATTTTAATTGGGTTGGTTGTCTAGTTAGAGTGGAGTCATGCAAGTTCTTTATATATTTTGGAGATTAAACCCTTGTCTGAGGTATCATTGTCAAATATGTTTTCCTATACAGAGAACAGTTGGTTCTCTTTTTATTTTAATATGTTTTCTTTAGCCTTGCAGAAGCTTTTTATTTTGATGAGATCCCATTTGTTTATTCTTTCCTTTATGTCTCTTGCTCTACGGGACATATCAGTAAAAATGTTGCTGCATGAAATATCTGAAATTTATTAAAACTATTTTATTTTTCTCATCGAAGGAGGAAAGCATATGTGTCTCATTGTCCTTTTGCATCTAAGTGATCTGTGTCACTGAGTCCTTCCAGTGGGAGGTTGGTGGAAGTGATGTATATTACATACAGACCTGGCCATAAAAAGTCCCTGTGCAACTTTCCTTGTCCTTTCCCTCAACCACATATCTGGAGAGGAAGGCTTTTGAGACAGTGGGATGCATTGAAAATATCCTAAAGTCCTGAGATGAGCACTTGGACGAACTTTCCAGGATTTCTCTTGGCTTAGAACCAGATCTGGGTTTTTTTCAATTGAGCAAGAATTCTGTATAAAGCTACTGAGGTAGTGTCATTGTCCATCACAAGTTAATGTTGAATAACACATGTGGAAAAATCAGTAATAGAGATTGAAGGATTAAGAGCTACAATCAGAGGAAAGCAAGTGAGGGGAGAGAGGTAGGGAGATTGGAGCCAAGTAAAATGATATTTGGGCCCCATAGAAGGGTTGGTAAGAAGTAAGACATTGCCAGTTGTGTTAATGGCTGTAGAAATTTTAAGAATACAGGAAACAACTATTCAGTGAAAATGCTTTTAGAATGTAATAATTGATATATATAAAACAATATGTAGTGATGGTTAATTTTTGGAACACCACTTGTGAACTCACCACCCAGCCTGAGAATCAGAACATTATCTTTATTGTTGAAGCTGCAACTGTATGGATACATTTTAGAAATATGTTGAAAAAAAGCAAGTCTCAGAAGATTATATACTAGTGATAACATTTTTTATAAAGCTAAAAGAATAATAAAATAACAAGGTATCTAGGCATGCATATGTTTTGAGTTTTTAAGTCACTATGCTGGGCTCTTTTGCTCTAAATCTTTAGTACCAACTTTCTGAATTTAGTTGTTACACTGGGGGGATGAGGTCTGATATTTAATAAATAAAGAGAGATATACTGATGTAATAATATCTGCCTATAGTTTTACTTTTCAGAGTGTGTTCCATGGACCATCAGGCTTGGGTTAACTGAATTTTGTTAGAAATGCAGAATCTCAGCACCAATGAGACTTACTGATTCAGAATCTGCATTTTAACAAGGTCCTGGGGAATTTATATGCAGATGTAAGTCTGGGAGGCGCTGGACACTCCAGAATCACGGTATTTCCCTTCTCCTTAGTTGGTGCCATATGTAGTATTTATCAGATAGTTTCGTGGGGGACAAAGGAAAAAAGCAAGGGACAAATGTCTATTGAGCATGAACCATGACAAACAGACATATCTAAGGTTATCTTTTCTTCCTGTTCCCTCTGTCATAATCAGGCTTATGATAGCAGGAGTCAGTGGCATATAAATCCCTAAATCACTGTAATTATTTTTTAGTCTATATCATAGCATGCTGCCTTCCAGGAAAACACCAGTTGGAGTATTTGTTAATGGTTCTACTTCCACCTAATGCCAGGCTCCTGAAGGGAATCATGCATTATAAGTTGGGTTGGCATGCAGGAATGACTATGATGAAACACTAATGTGTTCCCTTCTCATATGGCACCTCTGTCTATTTGAAGTGCTGGGTGTATTTAACACACTAATGACTGACCTTGCTGGCTGTTTATGCATGCCAGAAAGTGTTAATGTGATCTAATTTTTATCATGTACTACTGATGGATCCTGTTAAGAATAGGGTTAAAAGATGAGATTAGACATTTGCCTAACTAGATTTTTAAAAAAGGACAGTCTCTTTAGTTCTGTAAAATGAGTTTGACATGTGACATTAGATTCATTGCTGTTATCTGTCATAGGCTTTTCTGGGAGGAATTATGATTGCTAAACTTTATTAGAAATATGGCTCAATCTTAATATTGCAAATGTGTTAGTAGACCAGAGGGAATGTAATTGTTTTATCAGAATGATTTTAGTTTGTGGAAGTATAATTAATGGAAAAGATAACTGATGCCATTAAAAGGTCCACTTAGGTTTTGAACATCTAACAAAATCCTAAAAATGAAATATGCTAAAAATAAATCATACTTCAGAATATCAAAGAGATTAAAGAGTAAATGAGGCAATCTTCCACTAAGCATGGTGTGTAGCATATATTTATCCACCAGCACCTCCAATGAAAGCTTTCTAAAATGACTATCTAGGGATTTTTTAAAAAAATCACAAGCCCCAAGTACATAACAGAATAGGAGAGGGGAAAACTACAACATGATTTAAAAGGGGAAAAAGCAGTTTGTTTGGGTTATTTATTGCTGCATAACTGTCTCAATAGTTAATGGATTAAAACAACAATAATTTTGGCACTTCATAATTTCTGTGGTAAAAGTTTGGGTGGGGTTCAGTTAGGTGACTCTTTCATTCCCTATGGCATTGACCGTGATTTCTCAGTAGTATTTATCTGCCACTGGGCTCATCTGGAGTATCCAAGGTTGCTTTATACACGCACCTGAGCAGAGGCAACCTGGAGTCTGGGCTCGGCTGGATCTTCCTCCCCCTGTAGGGCCGCACTGTGCTGCCTTTCTTGCAGAATGGTTGGATTGTTAATCTGGAAGCTCAGGGCTCCTAGAACGAGTGTCCAAGAGATAGGATATTGAGACTCACTCTGTTGGGCCTGGGTCCAGCCACTGACACAGCTCCATTTGGCCATGTTTTATTTGTCAGAGTAATCATCTCAACAGAGCAAATGGGGCAAAAAAATTTACAGCAATGTTAATCTATAGCCTAGCTATGTGATGGGTAACAGAAGACAGAGGAATCTAAAAGCTGGGCCAGCAGTGAGGGAACACAGAGGTCAGCTGAGTCTGTCACAGAGCTCTTAGAAACATTTAGAAAATTCAGGTACTTCTGAAAAGAGGGAGAGGAGTATAAACAGGGCAAAAAACATAAGGATTGGTTGAAAGTCTGTGTAAAAAGAGTTAGATCCCCTCTCAGAATTTGCTGAGCCCCTTCTCCATACTTATAGAAGACTGGAGGTTTAATTTCCAGAGAAATTAAATTTAATTCCCAGAGGTTTAATTTCCAGAAAAAGTCAAACAGGCTCTGAAGCGGGGCACAACTAAACTCAGGGGAAGGACACACAAAAACAAAGATATTAAGTTAAAATCTATGTATTCTGCCATGAAATCTGCTTTCCTCTCATTTCCTAAATCAACCTGATTACTGTCAGACTCTCAAGTTAAGAATTGAAGGGTTCCTCTCTGGAAAAATTAACCAGTCCATGAGACAATGTCTACAGATGGTTTGGGGGTCCAGTGAAATGGCCCAGTCAGATCCACATGAATGAAGCTGTCAAGAACCCCATCTATATACAGAGCATCTGCTCAGCTTTCTAGTGCCTCACTCTTAAAATGAGCAGAGAGTCAAGGGTCAGTAGACATTAGAGGCAGTTTCTTAAGTTGCAGAAGCCAAACCAAATATGTAGAAATAAAGACATAGGGTAAATTAAAAATATAAAGAACAAAGTAAAATTTAAAAAAAAAAACAACAATTAATATCCCTAAATAGATGAGGAAATATATTCCATAAATGAATAAAAGGACATTGAGTAAAAAAAAGATAGAATTCTTGGAAATGGAAACTATGGGATCAGAAATTTAAAATTCAATAGAATGAAAGATATATTTGAGAAATTTCTTAAGTTAAGTAATCTAAAAGGTTTTTAAAAAGTTAAGAAACTTTAAGAGGTCCTCTATCCAGGTAAAATAAACAGAGAAAACTGGGAAATAAACAATTAGGAAGGTAGGTCAGGAAAATATTGAAGGATCTAAAATGCTGTACTGATAGGAACTACTGAAGGACCACAGAACAAAAGATGAGGAAGGATCCATGTTATGGTATATAATTATGAAATTTACAAAATTGGGTACAAAGAGAAACTCATGAAATCTTCCAAGGAGAAAACAAAAGTTGACCAGGATTGAAAACTACACACATCTTCTCATGAGTCACACTGGATGGAGAAGATAATGGAATAACATATTCAAAATTCTGATCAAAATGATTTCTAATCTAGAATTGTGTGCTCAGCTAAGCTATCAATCAAGTGGGTAGAAAAAAGACATAATGCTTTTAGCTACTTAAAATGTGATAGAATGTATTCAGGGTCTCTAAAAGTTGGAGTTATCATTTTTTCTTTATTATGCATTCCATTCCCAATTAGACTTAGAGGTTCCCAAGGGATATAATTTTAATTTCTAATTTGTCCTGCATAGCATCTGAATAAGGGAGGTATTTATAAATGGTGTTTATGAATAAATGGACTCTGCTCTACTTTCAATTATGATGATTTGGAATGCTGAATATACTAGCATTGCCTTAACATATGAAAGTAACTCATTTTCTTAGTTGCCATTTCTTGATACCATGTTTAATATTTATTCTCAGACTTTTTTTCATGGTCTGTGTCTTTATTAAGAAACTTTGGTCTTCTTATTCTCTCATTTGGTCCAATAGATTAAAGGATTTTATTGCTTGAATGTTTAGGAAGAAGAGTAGAATATGATAATCACACTTGTTTTAACAAAATAATTTCAGAGCTCTTTATGATGATATTGCCCTGGTAACACCAAGTACCAGTAAATTGAAGACAAAACTTCAAAGTTTCTCATTTCAATTATTATCCAGGCCAGTAACAGGTGCTTAATTACTCCCAGTATTATTGTTGGTAGTAAGTGTGTACTGCCACCAGTGGATAAGAGCAGTAGTGAGTAAAGGAGCAAGGTGTTTGATTTACATTGTGGAGGAAGGTGGTTCTGGGCCCTAAGGAAATTGCTCAAAGAGCACTTAGGGATTTCTATGGATCTGGAAATCAGAAAACACTTTCAGCCAGAGTTGTCAAGCACAACAGAGATCAAGAGGGACAGGAAAGAGAAAAATATTTTGGGTCTTGAGAGAAAATGCATACTCTGATAGGAAGAAAAATGGACCTCAGGCAACTGAGCATACATATTCAGAATCAAAGAACATATGAAGTTACTCACTAACAAATAAGTAACACTTATTTGTTTTTACTCTTACATACATGTAACAGTAAACGTGTGTAATTTTTTTTTTGCTTGTAGCAAAGCTATTTAATTTTCTTGTTTGCTTTTAAGAAGACACCCCTGGGAATGTGGGATATTTGACTTCACATTGGGATTATTTTAGGGTATGTGGCAAAAGTTTCATACCATTAGCAAGAGTCCAAATGGGAGACTTCTGTGACCTCACACAGCCTAATTAACATGCAATCATGTGACAGAGGCCTTTTATTACTCTCCCAAAGCGATGCCTAGCTGATTTCTGACATTGTGTGTTCACCCTTGAACTAATCATTGACAAGTGCTGTGATGTGCTGGGAGCTTCCCAAGTGCATAGATTCACACACATGGCATCATGAAGAATGAATGCTTTTGTGGTAGATATTCCAACTCTCTCTTCCCTACATACACTCTTTCCTTAGGGATTCTGTCTTTCTCTAGTCCTTGAAAGGAGAACAAATCCCATGCCTTAGGTGACTTTAACTTCCTTGCTATGGCTGGTTGGACCATGGATAGATGTCAGACCCAAGCTAAGACTGGAATTTGGAGTAGGGACACTGAGACCTTGATTCAAATAAACAGTGGTAATCACCAGACCCAGGAGATCAGGCAAACTTGGGACTTGTGACCTTGTTGGTCACACATAGTTATGGAGAGAGAGGGAACAGAGGAAAGAAAGACTGAATTCATGCTTATATGACAGCTGCCCAGTGGAGAGTGTGATGTTGACTGGCTTTTCAAGTGTAGTTCTTATTTATTTATAGGAGTCCTGACTTTGTTTAGATACTTTGAGGATGTAAACTTAAAATGACCTCCATCTCCCATAGCTTGAGTGCTCTCCCCATACATGGTCAATTCACATTCATTAGTCCATTCAATTTTTCTAACCAGCAATAAGGTTGACTCACCTACCCATCAGTGAAGAGAATATATGGTTATAGAATGCAAAGTCTACTGAAATTGCATGAGTTCTCAATTACTTGGTCTTTACCTGTCCCCTTTAGAAGTTTGTGAACTCCCCGAATTTTTAAAAGAGGAATTTACCTGTTTCTTTCACATAATAGGTAGCCAGTTGCTTTTTATAATTGGGTATTTCCTGAGCTGTAGTAACTTGGCTTATGAGAAATATGTTTGGTCTAATACTTCAAATGAACAATATCCCTAACACTAACTAGTGACATAAATTCCTTTCCAAGTTCTCTTTATATGAAAAACTAGGTATGCATAAGTTAGAGAGTGAGCATCTTCTGGCAAAACTATTTACTGCGTTAAGGATATCACAGGAATTAGTTCTGGGGGCCTCAGCTTGCTTCTCAACAACAGCAGTGAGAAAGTGAGCCTGGCAGCACATGGCTGGAAGCCTTCAGTCATTCTGATTGCAAATGGTGTGCAGGGCAGCCAGTGGGCTCCTCCAACTTTAGGACATTTTCATGACCATGTATTGCTGTAAATGTAATTATTTGGCAACTGTTGAGTAAAATCATCTTTAGAAAATAAACTGTCTTTAGAGTAACTTTTGCATTTCCAAATTTTAAGTGTAAGTGTAATATCATTTTATTAAGCTGCCTATTTATTCACTTTTCCCAAAAGACTTCTTTCTTGCTTTTCCTGTAATACACTATAATATTACCATAATGAGACTTTATTATTTCTTATTTTCCACATGCATTACTCTGATAAATGGAAAAAGTAAAAAAATTAACTGTTGGAATGTGTGACCTTTTCATTTGAAAAACTATTTTGTTTCACATAAATATAAGAGTTCTCATTATGTTACTTAAAACATATAAAATTGATGGTCAATTTAATTTTTTATTAAAGAAAATTATTTAGCCCTGGCTGGTGTAGCTTAGTGGATTAAGCGCAGGCCTGTGAACCAAGAGATCACGGTTCGATTCCCAGTCAGGGCACATGCCTGGGTTGCAGGCCAGTTCCCAGCAGGGAATGCACAGGAAGCAACCATACATTGATGTTTCTCTCCCTCTCTCCTTCCCTTCCCCTCTGAAGATAAATAAATAAAAAAAAATCTTAAAAAAAAAGAAAATTATTTAATTAAAATATGGATACCATATCTTTATGTGTTATTTTCTTTCTGTCATTTATTTTGACCTCTCCTTTCTAAATTTAGTGACATGTCCTTGATATTTACTTTTGCACTTGAAAATTTACAAATTTTATATATAAGTAGTAACAAATGTCCAGGAAATTTTCCTCAAATGGGTCATAATGGATACAGACTGGAGAAAGTACATGATTTATTCATCTTATAGCCCAGGTTCCTTTCAGACTACCTATTTGAGAAGAACAAATAGCACTGGGCATTAGGGAAATTTGTTTTTGTCTTCTCCTCCTCTTTCTTCCTATTCCCCTTCCCCTTCCCTTTCTTATACTACAAATTAATTCAGTTTGTACATATATAAAGCAATGGTGCCCTGGAACTTATTCCTTAGTATTCCTTATTTATATTTCAGCCTCTCAAACCCTAGGTTATTGTCTTGTTTACTTTCCAACCTAGCCTTCTTTTTGGTGGGTTTTTAAAATTTTTTAAAGTTATTTTTTAATTATAGTTCACATTTAATATTTCACTTTGGTTGTAGGTATACAGCATATTGGTTAGATAATCATATACTTTACAAAGCATGTCCTCTAGTATTTCCAATACCCACCTGGAACCATACATAGTTATTACAATAATGACAGTAACCAGAGGGGAGGGAAGAAGGGGAAGGGTCATCAAGGAATGTGTATAAAGGACTCACAGACAAAGCCAAAAGGGGGAAGGATTGAGGGTGAGAGGTGGGAGCAGATGAGGGGGGGAAGTGGTGGTGGGAAAATGAAGACAACTGTACTTGAACAACAATACAAAAAAGAAAAGGTGAAGACATTGTGAAGCACAAAATAGTCATGGCAATGTAAAGTATAGCGTAGGAAATAGCCCTTGTTTGGGTTTTTTTTCAATGAGAAGAAAAAAGCATTTATATGAAAAGGACAGCTGGTACCTGAACACACTATTTTGACCTCCTCAGCTGTAGGCAGGATCCCCTGAGGGCTCTGAGAAGCCAATGTCACTTCCCATGGGCATAAGATGAGGGCTTGGAGATTCCCAGGACTAATTCCAACAAACCTCACACCTCTGCTTACTTTGTCTTGCCATTAAAAGACAAAGCCTCCCAGATTATCCATTATTTCAAAAACTCTCCTTTTATTCCTCTGAACATACCCTGGTCTGATGCTCTGTCCTGCCTGCCTCTCCCTCTCCATCCAAACTCTCCCACTCTGCCCTTGGGAACCAAGTGTTGGTCACCTGTAAACTGCTTAATATCCACCACCCCTTGTTCAATAGTTTCCAATATATTCTTATTCAGGTGACACCGGCTTTTCTTGACACTACTTTGTCTGCTGTCCCTCCAGAGGTAGCTGTGTTTTCTCTCATACTCTAGGTGAACTTTGTGGCCTGGAGGCAAATAGTTAGCCACTTACCTTTTCTCATTGCCTATGAATCTTCATTTCCTTCTCTTTTCAAACTCCTAGGGTTTTTTTTTAAATCTTATGACTTCAGATCTTACCATTACTCCATCTCCCAGTGCTGTCTGTCTTCGTCCCAGCTGCTTGCTTTCACTGGATGACTATAACCATTGCCCTCTTCTTTCTTATACTTTTGTTGCTGTGCTGGACTCTCAGTGGCTTGGCTTTCTTAGATCCAGGAATCTCTTCCTCCTCTCCATCTTGCCTGCCTTCCTGACTCATGTATATATTTATATCCAAACCTGGTATCATTAGTAACTGCAAGATTGTCTACATCGCATTTTCCTCCCTAGCTTTGCATTCCAGCCAGCTGTCATAGTCTTACTTTGATAATTCTAGTTCTTAAAGACTTCATATTGACAGACTCTTCCACAGTTTTGCTACTTGTAACCTCTTAATGTTCTTTCTCCCCTTTTTACCCAACTTAGAGTCCATGTTTGGGCACTATAACCATTCCTTTGCTGACAGCTTTAACTCCTTTGACCTTCTACACCTCCATTGTATGCTCTTGACCAAACTTTGGCCCTTCGTAAGCACAGCTGTGTGTGTGTCCTGGCCTTGTACCAGAGATGCTAAACAGTGCTGGATAACAATCACACTACAATTCTCACTGGCCTTGCTTCAGATTTATGACTCCAGATCTCAAAAGCACTGAACACTGTCAGAAAATCCTATTTCACTTTTTGAGTAAATTTACCTTCATTCCCACTAGACGACTATTTCATACTTTCTCTTCTCTCCTCCAGTCTCAAACATTGATTTTTCTTTCTTTCTCCCCATCAATAACTTGATCTTATATTTCCTAGAGAAAATAGACACAATCAACAAGATATACCTCATTTTCTACCCCTGCCTGTATTTATAGCCAACGTAATCTGTCTTTCCTTCTCTATTGCTCATAAATTGTGTTCTTGATCAATTTGCTTCCTTAAATTCTGCTTAGGTTTGCCAGCTCCATTTCTTTACCACATCTCTAAAGCTGGACACCCTGATTTAATTTTTCAGCCCTCTAACAGTCTGTCCTGAACATCAGAATTATATATGACTGCTTACACAATATTTTCACTTTGGTATTTTTCAGCTTTCTTTTTTTTTTAATTTTAATTATTGTTTGAGTACAGTTATCTGTTTTTTACTCCCCACCCAGCCCCAGTCTCCAGTCCTCCCCACCTCTCTCCCACTTCCACGCCCCGCTAGTTTTTGTCCATGTGTTCTTTATACTTCTTCCTGTAAACCCTTCCACTTTTCCCCTGAAATTCCCTCCCCTCTCCCCTCTGGTCACTGACATCCCGTCCTCCATTTCAGTGTCTTAGGTTATATTTTGCTTGTCTATTTGTTTTGTGGTTTAGGTTCCTGTTAAAGGCGAGATCATATGGTATTTGTCTTTCAACGCCTGGCTTATTTCACTTAGCATAATACTTTCCAATTCCATCTATGCTGTTGCAAAGGGTAGGAGCTCCTTCTTTCTTTCTGCTGCATAGAATTCCATTGTGTAAATGTACCATAGTTTTTTGATCCATTCATTTACTGATGGGCACCTGGGTTGTTTCCAGCACTTAGCTATTGTAAATTGTGCTGCTATGAACATTGGGGTGCATAAGGTCTTTTGGATTGGTGTTTCAGTATTCTTAGGATATAGTCCCAGCAGTGGAATTGCTGGGTCAAAAGGCAGGTCCATTTTTAGTTTTCTGAGGAAGTTCCATACTGTTTTCCATAGTGGTTGTACCAGTCTGCAATCCCACCAACAGTGCACTAGGGTTCCCTTTTCTCCACAACGCCTCCAACACTTGTTGTTTGTTACTTTATTTATGATGGCCATTCTGACTGGTGAGTAGTGATATCTCAATGTGGTTTTAATTTGCATCTCTGTGATAGCTGGCGATACTGAGCATCTTTTCATGTGTCTCTGGATCCTCTGTATGTCCTCCTTGGAGAAATAGCTATTCAAGTCCTTTGACCATTTTTTAATTGGGTTGCTTGTCTTAGAGTGGAGTCATGTAAGTTCTTTATATATTTTGGAGATTAAACCCTTGTCTGAGGTATCATTGGCAAATATGTTTTCCTATACAGTTGGTTCTCTTTTTATTTTAATACTGTTTTCTTTAGCCATGTAGAAACTTTTTATTTTGATGAGATCCCATTTGTTTATTCTTTCCTTTATGTCCCTTGCTCTAGGGGACATGTCAGTAAAAATGTTTCTGTGTGAAATATCTGAGATTTTCCTGCTGCTGTTCTCCTCTAGGACTTTAATGGTGTCACAGTTTATAT
>CM052538.1:92580946-92607150 GCA_028533065.1 Trachops cirrhosus | reverse complement strand
CAAATGGGATTTTTTTTCTTGATTTCTGCTTCTGCTGTTTCATTGTTGGTATACAAAAATGCCTTTGATTTCTGGATATTGACTTTGTATCCCACTGTTTTGCCAAATTCATTTATTAGGTCCAGCAGTTTTTTGGCCAAGTCTATAGGATTTTCTATGTACACTATCATGTCATCTGCAAACAGTGACAGTTTTGTTTCCTCCTTTCCAATTTGGATGCCTTTTATTTCCTTTTCCTATCTGATTGCTGTGTCTAAATCTTCCAGTACTATATTGAATAGAAGTGGTGAAAGTGGACAGCCTTGTCTTGTTCCTGATCTTAGTGGAAAAGATTTTAGTTTTTACCCATTGAGTATGATGTTGACTGTAGGTCTCTTATATATGGCCTTTATTATGTTGAGGAATGCTCCCTCTATTCCCACTTTGCTGAGTGTTTCTATCATAAATGGGTGCTATACCTTATCAAATGCTTTTTCTGCATCTATTGATGTGATCATGTGGTTTTTGCCTTTGCTTTTGTTGATGTGAGGTATTACATTTACTGATTTGTGAATATTGGACCATCCTTGCATCCCTGGGATGAATCCCACTTGGTCATGGTGTATGATCTTTCTAATGTATTTTTGGATGTGGTTTGCCAATACTTGGTTGAGGATTTTAGTGTCTATGTTCATCAGTGATATCGGCCTGAAGTTTTCTTTCTTTCTTGTGTCTTTATTAGGTTTTGGAATTAGAATGATGCTGGCCTCATAAAGAGTTTGAGAGTCTTCCATCTTTTTGGATTTTTTGGGATAGTCTGTGAAGAATAGGGGTTAGGGCTTCCTTAAATACTTTGTAGAATTCTCCTATGAAACCATCTGGTCCAGGGTTTTTCTGTGTCAGGAATTTTTTCATTAGTGCTTCAATTTCATCTGCTGTTTTGATCTGTTTGGGCTTTCTGCTTCTTCTTCACTGAGTTTTGGAAGATTATATTTTTCAGGAATTTGTCCATTTCACCTAGGTTTTCAAATTTCTTGGCATACAGTTCTTCAGAGTAATTTCTTACAATTCTTTGTATTTCTGTGGTATCCATTGTAATCTCTCCTCTTTCATTTCTGATTGTGTTTATTTGGGTCTTCTCTGTTTTTTTCTTGATTAACCTGCTTAAAGGCTTCTCGATTTTGTTTATTTTTTCAAAGAACCAGCTCCTAGATTCGTTGATTCTTAGAATTGTGCTTTTAGTCTCTATGTCATTGAACTCTGCTCTGATCTTGGCTATTTCCTTTCTTCTACATACTCTAGGCTGTCTGTGTTGTTGTTCCTCGAGTTCTTGTAGGCATAGGGTTAGGTTGTTTATTTGAAATGTTTCTATCTTTTTTAGGTAGACCTGTATCGCTATGAACTTCCCTCTCAGGACTATCTTTGCTGTGTCCCATAAGTTTTGGGTTGTTGTGAGTTCATTTTTGTTTGTTTCCAGAAACTTTTTGATTTCTTCCCTGATTTCATTCTTCACCCATTCACAGTTTAATAGCATGCTATTTAATCTCCATGCTTTGAGTGTTTTGGGTTTCTTCCCTTGGGGTTGGTTTCTAGTTTCAGTCCCTTGTGATCCGAGCATATACTTGGTATGATTTCACTTTTCTTGAATTGTTGAGGCTTGTTTTGTGTCCTATCATGTGGTCTATGTTTGAAAATGTTCCATGTACATTTGAGAAGAATGTGCATTTAGCTTCTTTGGGATGGAGAGCTCTATATATATCATTAAGTCCATTTCATCTAGGGCTTTGTTCAATGCCACAATATCTTTGTTGACATTTTGCTTGGAAGATCTGTCCATTTTTGACAGTGGGGTGTTAAAATCCTCCACTATAACTGTGTTGCCTTCAATATCTTTCTTGAAGTCCTCTAAGATTTTCTTTATGTATTTGGGTGCTTCTATGTTGGGTGCATATATATTTACAATGTTTATGTCTTCTTGGTGGATTCTTCCCTTGAGTATTATGAAGTGATCCTCTGGGTCTCTGTTTATGGCCCTTTTTTGAAGTCTATTTTGTCTGATATAAGTAATGCTACTCCGGCTTTTTTTCCCTGTAAGTTTGCTTGGAAAATTTGTTTCTAGCCCTTCACTTTCAGCCTGTGTAGGTCTTTCGTCCTGAGATGGGTCTTTATAGGCAGCATATGTGTGGTTCATGCTTTCTTATCCATTCAGCTATTGTATGTCTTTTGATTGGGGCATTTAATCCATTTGCATTTATGGTTAATATTGATAGGTAATTATTCATTGCCATTTACATCCCTGTATTCCTCCTTGTCTCTCTCTTATCCTTCCTTTCCTTAAAGCATTTCCTTTAGCATCTCTTGCAGAGCTGGTTTGGTGGAAGTGTATTTTTTTAGACTTCTTTTGTCTGGGAAGCTCCTTATTTGGCCTTCTATCTTGACTGAGAGCCTTGCTGGGTAAAGTAGCCTTGGTTGCAAACCTCTGGTTCTCATTACTTGGAATATTCTTGCCATTCTCTACTGGCTTAGGGCGTTTCCACTGATAAGTCAGCTGCTAACCTTATCAGGGCTCCCTTGTATGTTACTTCCTGTTTCTCCTTTGTTGCCTTTAAGATTCTGTCTTTGTTTTGAAATTTTGCCATTTTAATTATGATGTGTCTTGAGGTGGGCCTCTTTGGGGTCCTCTTGATTGGGACTCTCTGTGTTTCCTGGATTTGTGTGACTTTTTCTCTCATCAAATTAGGGAAGTTTTCCATCATTACTTTTTCCCTTCATCTTCTTCTTTTCCTTCTGGTAGCCCTCTTATACAGATATTATTATGTTTCATATTGTCTTGCATTTCTCTTAATCCCTCTTCATTCTTTCTGAGCCTCTTTTCCCTCTCTTGCTCTTTCTCGGTGATTTTTTCAACTTTGCCTTCTAATTCACTGATCCGATCTTGTGCTTCATCGATCCTGCTTTTGATTCCTTCTACTGTGTTCTTCAGTTCAGAAATTGTATTCTTCATTTCCTCTTCGCATTTGTTGATAGTTTCTATTTCCTTTTTCATGTTGATATAGTTTGCAATGAGTTCATTGTAGCTTCCCTGTAGTTTCTGGTAGCTCATTGTGACCTCATTGAGCTTTCTGATTATCATTGCTTTGAACTCAATATGTGGTAGTTGAGTTGCCTCTATTTCATTTAGCATTCCTTCTGAGGTTTCCTCCTTTCCCTTCATTTGGGGATTGTCTCTTTGTCTTCCCATTGTTTGTGAGACTCTTCTTGCTAGCCTCAGCTTCTTAAATTGTTCTGTTCTGGCTCCCTGGGTTTGTGGTGTGTACTTCTGTGGTAGAATACCTGTGATTTTCAGTGGTATATTCTCCTTTTGGTATCCAGGTGTTCACAGTTTCTGCCTACTCTTTTTTATGATCAGTTGGAGGGGTAAGTCAAAATGGTTTAAGACAGCAAGAGAGTATTCTGTGATATTCACAGTAGCAGCCAGTAGAGAAGAGAAAGGAGATCCTTTGGTTATGTATAGTGTTAACTGTGATCTTCTACCCCATTAGCCACTTTTTAAAAACGATGGAAAGAAGATCACACTCTTGTTGGGAAGGAAAGGATTGTGAGTTGGATCTAGAAAGCAGTGAGGTTGTGGGAGGTGAGATTCTGAGGTGCGATGAGAGTAAAGAGTAGTAAATAGGTGTAGTGTGTGAGAGAATAGAGTTATCCACTATAGTAATAGAATTCAGGAAACTGAGAAGTGGGCTAAAGTCTGGGAGGGGGTGTTGTATAGTATTTACAATTGTATGAAATAGGTATTATTTACAGTAATATTAGAGCAACAATCATATGACAGAATCTATGAGATCTAGATAAGAAGAATAGGGAGTATTGAGCCTTGAGAAGTGTACTAATGGTACACAAATGAAGGACAGTAAATTAGCAATACACTATGAATGAGGTAACAGGGGAAACCTATTAAATGATACATTATAACTAGCCAAGCAAAGAAGACTCCACAGAAAGAAGAGGAATATCATTGCAATAAAAAGTTTAAGAATAATGAAATAATGATAATACAGATATGCTATTACTTGCAGGTTCAAAAAAAAAAGAAGGGAAAAAGCAGAAGATGGAAGGAAGAAGAGATAAATTTGGAAAGAAAGGGAGAAGGATCAACACTAGAATGAAAGAAATAGAAGCATAAGGAATTAATAGATATAAAAATAATAAGTATTGAAAAATAAAAAGTTACTTAAAAAAATCAAGCAAAAATAAGAAACCTTTTGTTGGTTTCAAACTGGCCAAACCAGTTTTTCTGGTTTTGCTGGCTTCAGCAGACTTAGGTGGGAATGCAGTGGCTTTTTTCCCTTCCTGTTCAGAGCTTAGTCAGCCTCTGGTGCACTGTCCACAGGGCTAGCCGCACGCTCTCCCCAGAGCCGGTCCAGTGCCCTCCCCACAAGGGCCTTGGTATGGGATCTGTGTGCTCCTAAGCACGGTCTCCAGAGCTCACTGTGGAACGCCCGTGTCTTTTCTGGGTTCACTAATGTGAACTGTGTGGATCCAGAGGGGCACGCAGTTCCCCCGACTTCATGGCCCAGGCACTGGGGATCCTGCAGAACGCCCACGCCTTTTCTATGCTCACGGCTGTGGGCTCTGGGTCTTCCACCAAACCACACTCTCCAGGTTGGGGTGTGGACAGAAGGCCAGGCCATCTTTGGTCGCACCGGCTGGGCCTTGATCTCCTCAGAGCCTGCTCCGTGGCTCCCGGAGCAATGCTGCTCTGTCCTTGTTTGGCTGGGGAGGGAGCAGTTGACCCAGCTCTCCCCCAAGAGCCCTGAGGCAGACCTCTGAGCTCCGAAGCTGGGGCTGCAAACTCCCTGGTCCCCGAGCTGATCCCTGGGCCATTATTATCCTGAAGTAGTCTCCTTACCTTCTGGTCTTTCAATGTCCACTACAATTTTTGATCTCCTATTTTCATATATGTTGTAATAATGTTGGTTGTTTGCTCTGTTCCTCTGTAGATCGGTTAGGTCTTTCTCCCGTGTGTAGGGGGAAGTGGAATGTTCTCCTTCCTACCACGCTGCCATCTTATCCCAAGTCTCATAATATGACTCTTTAATAACAGTTCTTTCTTCTTGTTTATTTTTCCCTTGCCATTTACTTGTTGTGTTTTTCAAATTTCTAATGTCCTGGTTTTAGCTGACTGCATTCCAGGAGGTTTCATTTACCACATTCCTCTTACCCCTGGATTTTCAGTGAAAGAGCAGTTGGGTCTAGAAGCTTGATCAGATTCATGTTTGCTTTTGTGGCAAGAACACATTATTATTGGTACTATGTATTTCTCACTGAATCACCGCAGAAGGCTCATGATATCTAATTATCTCCTTCTGTGATAACCTATCAGTGAGACCAGATGTTGTCAGCTAATCCATTCATTATAACTTACCCAACTACCCTTAATAATCTAATGGTTTTAGTGGCCATTGATGATTATTGTCTAGATTTATCATTTCATTAGAGTTGCAAGAAAGTTGCACTCTAATCCTATTATTCCATCTGTAGGTAGTAGCTAGAATCTATCCATAAAAAACATTCTATTGTTGAGCCAGTGGCTGCTCAGGAGGCAGCAATAGGTTCCGTCCCAACCCTAACATGGTGACCTCGAAGAGCTGCTGGTGCTCTGAGCTGCCCTCCTGGCCATGACCTTGGGCAACTTCGTCAGCATTGGTAGGCATGTTGAGGAGTGCTTCTTCAGAGGTCACATCATGCACCAAGATGGGCCTCATCTTCAAGGTTGCTAAGGGTGGTTTCCTGGACGTCAATGTGGAGATTACAGGGCCTGATAATGAAGGAATTTATAAAGGAGACTGTGAGTATGGTGGGAACACACATTTGCTTCTCATATGGTTGGAACACATAAATTTTGTGTTAGCAATGGGATGTCCACTATCACTCTAAAGATAGTGAGGTCCATCACTGATATTAGGGAGACCCAAAAAGGACAAAACATGGAAACAGAACAAGGTAGAAGAAATAATTAATGAGCTAGCAGTGGTGATGATAGCTGTGCAGGATGAACAGGAAGATATGGAAGTTCGGAAGGAATACACAGAGCCATCAGCGATAACACAAACAGCAGAGTGGTCCTCTCGGCCTTCTTTGAAGCTTTTGTTCTAGTTGCCATGCCACTGGAACAGATCTGCTACCTGAAGATTTTTTGAGGTCTGAAGGGTTGTTTACAAAGCCTTTTCCTGATGTCCAAACCTTGTAATACACTGTTTATCAAACATCTTGGTCATAATAATGTCATTAAATTGTAAGTTTTTATTTTCTGAATTGTACATTCACAGCTTATTTATGTTTCTTTGTGATTAGTAGATAGTGGGGAAAAACAGCTTTTTAGGAAAATGATAGTGGAAATTTGGCATAGGACTGGCACAATTTCTTATGTGAATTCTGCCTCCACTGTACTGGTTCTTCCAGAGCTTGAACACTGTAAATGAAATGTACACATGTAGTCCTTATTATATTTTCTTTTGTTTTCATCATAAAGTACAGTTTGGGATAAGATTTACTAAGTTGACTGCATTCTTTTTAAAAAAATTGTTTTATTATTGTTCAAGTACAGTTGTCTGTATTTTCTTTTGAATCCTTATCCTACAGTTCAAGTCATTAAGGATTCATTTTGTTTAGTCCTTGTGAGAAACAAAATTCAGAATCTTGACATTTTCTACCCACTTGATGACAGAGGTCTGTGACTTTGCAGTATGCTACTGGGTTGGTTCTTTTATACTTTGTCTATCTTGTTTTTGCTTTAAAGATAAGACAACCCAACATTTCTCGCCCCACCCTAAATTTGAACTTTGAACCATAGGACTTCACTTTTACTAAATTGATGACATATGCAGCTAATAACTATTTTTCTCTGCCTAACCTTGCAAAAAGTCTGTTAAAGCTAATTCTCTGGGTGTTTCAGAGTAATGGTAGATCTTTCTCTTTCTATGCTGGCACCTACTTGTTGGTGTGCATTCATGTAATTGGAACCATCTGGGTTTCTCACAGCAAAGGGTTAAAGCCTCTTGCATTTCATTACAGTGATATATAGTCACTATTTTGCATTTGATCAGTGACATTTGACCATTTATTAATTAAGGTACTGATAGCACTGTCAGTACTAGAGTTTTGAGTTTAGTTTTTCTTGGGTCTTCTATGGCACATGTGAATTTTGTTTTATATAAAATAAAATGACTTTCTCTTGGTCTCTGATGCTGGATTTAAAATTGAAGGAACATCTGGTTTTTGTGTGAGGATGATCCAGGATTATGTTGTGACTAGTGTATACTTGTTACTTGTGTATATTTTTTGATCTTTGCAAAGGGAAAACCATAAGTAATGAGTGTTATACAATAAATTTGAATTAAAAATAGAAAAAAGGAAAATTCTTTTATGGATTATTTTGATAACCTGGAAAACAGTTTATATAGAAAGACAAGGCAAATATTTGATCTTTTCTATCTTTTATTTTAATTATCTCATTATCATTTTGAGACAATTATTAAGACCTCATCCTGACTAATATATCACAAGAAGTTATACACAAATGAGAGAAGTGACATAATACAAGACAAAATCAGAGATCTAGAACCATGAGAAGTAAGAACCCTCATCTTACCATAGCATGGTGTATTGAAGTTGGTTTATGTGTGATGTCTCTGATATATGCAATTCATCTGTAAGCTAACAAAATATCTTAAATTATAAAGTTTATTTTTCTACAAAAAACTTACATTCTCTTATTCACATAATTTCTGGTATTATCAGGACCTCTGTCTGATGCCTTTATTCATATAGGCATTTTTAGTTATGATAAATGTATTTGTAATCCCACTTCTTTTTTAACTATATTTTATTGATTATGTTATTACAATTGTCCCATTTTTTTTTTACCCTTTATTCCCTTCCATGGTGCACCCACAATCCCACCAGCATTCCACCACCCCCTTAATTCATGTCCATGGGTCACTCGTATAAGTTGTTTGGCTTCTCCATTTCCTATATTATTCTTAACCTCCCCCTTTTTATTTTGTACCTACCATTTATGCTTCCCTGTACCATTTTACCCCATTCTACCCCCTTTCCCTCCCCACTGATAACCTTCCATGTGATCTCCATTTCTGTGATTCTTTTCCTATTTTAATTTTTTAATTGTTTCTTTAGTTTGTTCTTGTTTCTGGTTTTTTTTTTTAGGTTCGGTTATTGATAGTTGTGATTTTTTGTCATTTTACTGTTCATAGTTTTGATCATCTTCCTTTTCTTAGATAAGTCCCTTTAGCATGTCATACAATAAGGGCTTGGTGATAATGAACTCCTTTAACTTGACCTTATCTGGGAAGCACTTTATCTGCCCTTCCATTCCAAATGATAGCTTTGCTGGATAGAGAAATCTTGGATGTAGGTCCTTGACTTTCATGACTTTGAATGCTTCTTTCCAGCCTCATCTTGCCTGCAATGTTTCTTTTGAGAAATCAGCCGATAGTCTTATGAGAATTCCTTTGTAGGTAACTGTCTCCTTTTTTCTTGCTGCTTCTAAGATTCTCTCCTTATCTTTAATCTCGGCTAATGTAATTATGATTTGCCTTGGTGTGTGCTTCCTTGGGTCCAACTTCTTTGGGACTCTCTGAGCTTCCTGAACTTCCTGGAAGTCTATTTCTTTTGCCAAATTGGGGAAGTTCTCCTTCATTATGTTTTCAAGTAAGTTTTCAATTTCTTGCTTGTCCTCTTTTCCTTCTGGCACTGCTATGATTCAGATATTGAAACATTTAAAGTTGATCTGGAGGTTCCTAAGACTCTCCTCACTTTTTTGAATTCTTGTTTTTTCATTCTGTTCTGGTTGAAAGTTTATTTCTTCTTTCTACTCCAAATCATTGATTTGAGTCCCAGTTTCCTTCCCTTCACTGTTGGTTCCCTCTACATTTCTCTTCACTTCACTTTACATAGCTTTCACTTTTTCCTCTATTTTGCGACCATACTCAATTATTTCTGTGAGCACCCTGATACCAGTGTTTTGAACTCTGCATCTGATAGGTTGGCTATCTGTTCATCGCTTAGTTCTATTTTAGGGGCTTTAATATGTTCTTTCATTTGGGACATATACATGTTTTGTCTTCTCAAGCTTGTTAGGTAGTAAGGAGCGGAGCCTTAGGTATTCTCCAGGGTTGGGCAAGGCATTTTGTTGTGTTGTGTTGCTGTATGTTGGAGAGGGGTCCCAGAGGGAACAATGCCACCTGCTTGGCTCTTGGCTGGCATTCAGTCACTTCCACTGCTATCCACAAGCAAATTGGGCCTTTCTGGTGGTGATTCCTGGGTTGGCGGGTTTGTGTACATTCTAGAACCCTGTTGGTCTCTCCATTGAACTCTCCTTTGAGGCTGGGAGTTTCTCCCACTGCCTCAACCCCCACAGGTTTTTATAGTCAGAGGTTTTGAGGCTTTCTTTCCTTGCTCTGGAACCCTGGGTTGTGTGGTCTATCTTGCTCCCCAGTTGTTTCTCCTGGTTTATCTTCACACAAAATGTGGGACCATCTAGTCCACCAGCCACCATCCTGTCTGGTCTGCCAGCCATATCTTGCCTGCTCCGGTCCTCCATCTGCCACCTTGCCATGAGTCCTCTGCACCCCATCTCTGCCCCTCCTACTGGTCTGGATGAATGTTTTATATTTAACTCCTTGGTTTTCAGACTTCATACAGTTTGATTTTATGGCAGTTCTGATTATTTTTTGTTTTTAAATTTGTTGTTGTCCTTCTTTTGGTTTTGTGAGGAAGCAAACTGTATCTACCTATGCCTCCATCTTAGTTAGAAGTCCCTTCCTTTTTTTTATCTGTCAGTTTCTGTTGTTTATCATGGAAAAAATCCACTAAATTATCTGGTTGCATTTTATGTAACAAATTTTCAATTATTTTTCTTTTTTTTTTCTCTCCAATGTAACCAACCTAGTGAAACTGTTTTCACTGAACTATCAAGCACTTATTCTTGGCAAAATAAATTATGGATTTACCTACTAATTTTTTTCACTTTGATTCTGCTTCTTAATAGTTATGAGAACTTGGGCAACTCATCTTACACCTTTAGCATCAGGCCCTCATTAATAAAATTGAGATCAATAAGCTCAGCTCTAGGGTTGTTCTGAAGATTAAAACTATACTGTATGAGACATCATTAATTATAAAACCATTCTTTTTTAAAAGATTTTATTTATTTATTTTAGAGAGATGGGGAAGGGAGGGAGAAAGAGAGGGAGTGAAACACCAATGTGTGGTTGCCTCTTGTACACCCCCTACTGGGGTGCAACCTGCAACCCAGGCATGTGCCCTCACTGGGAATCAAACCGGCGATGCTTTGGTTCACAGGCCTGTGCCCAATCCACTGACCTACACCAGCCAGGGCCTAAAAACCATTCTTACATTCATTGATCTTGATGAGTACTTACTAGCACTTTTTGCAGTAGTTGCTGTGGTAAGTTTTAAGGATATGGCAGCTAAAACATATATGGGACTTGATCTCATAGAGTTTCATTCTAAAGGTGAATACCAATATTAAAAATATAATTGCATTCAATTCGTAGGTGTTCTGTACATGACTGCTAAAGATGACTATATTTTCTATTCTATTATTGACTTATTTCTCATTCTTTCCACTTATTAGAAGTTGATGTTTAGTGCTGCTGCACTGCTATTTTCACTGTATATGAGGTCTGTCCAGAAAAAGTCCAATCATTGATAATATAACGAGAATGGTTTGCACAACATAAATGTAACCTGGAAGCCAAGGAGTGTGGATTGGAATGCACATTTGTGAAAAATGATGACTTCACTGTAGTAGTCAGTAGGGGCAGTACATGCCATTGAGTGACCATGTGTATTGTGTGGCTGTTGCATTCAAAATGAGTAAGTGAATAGAGCAACAAATCTGCATCAAATTTTGCATTATGCTGGAATATTCCTGTGTGGAAACTATTCAGATGATGCAGAAGGCTGCAGCAACAAGCAATTGGTGATTGGCAACTTCATCACAATAATGTACCTGCTCATGTATCACATCTCGTGCAGGTTTTTTGGCAAAAGATCAAATCACCTAGGTGACCCAGCCCCCCTATAAACCAGATTAGGTGCCCTGCCACTTCTGGCTTTTCCCAAAACTAAAATCACCTTTGAAAGGAAAGAGATTTCAGACCATCAGTGAGATTCAAGAAAATACAATGATACAGCTGATGGTGATTGGGAGAACTATGTGATGTCCCAAGGTTCCTATTTTGAAGGGGACTGAGGCATTATTGTCCTATATTTCTTGTATCTTGAATCTTCTTCAATAAATGTCTCTATTTTTCATATTACATGGCTGGATACCTTCTGGACAGACCTTGTATGAGTCACCTAGGTTTTCTTTACTGGGTTCCAGAGAATGATATAATACCAAGTCTTACTGTAGAGCTTCCTAAGTATTAAATGTCATAAAATTATGCTGAAAAGTGTAGACTTTTCATTTCATTCTTTCACTCATCCATTTAACAAGTATTCAGTGAGATGAGGATGTTGAGGATAATTTCAGAAAAGATAGGGACTCACAGATTAATTTCTTTTATAAGGCAACAGAGGTAAGTTAATTAGAATGAACATCGCCTCTCCTATGTTTGACAAGCCATTATTGACTGTAAATTAGATCGAATATTTGAGATGAAAGATTTGGATTAATGTTTCTGATTAAATACACTAATAAGACACTAATAATGAGACAGATTAATCATTTTTTAAAAAGTAATTTCCTTTAAAATATAGGTAAGACTAAGGCAGGTATATTTTTAATTTTTTGAGGTAACTCTGTATTTTTTTCCACAGTGGCTGCACCAGTCTGCATTCCCACTAAAAATGAACAAGTGTTCCGCTTTCTGCACATCCTCACCAACACTTGTTTGTTGATTTATTAATGATAGCCATTCTGAGAGTTGTGAGGTGACATCTCGTCGTGGTTTTAATTTGCATTTGTCTGATGATTAGTGATGCTGAGCATCTTTTCATATGTCTATTGATCATCTGTGTGTTCTCTTTGGAGAAGTCACTTCTGGGAATTTATCCGAAGAAACCCAAAACACTAATCAAAAGAATATATGCACCCCTATGTTCATTGCACTGTTATTTACAATAGCCAAAATTTGGAAGAAGCCCAAGTGTTCATCAGTAGATGAGCATATAAAACAGCTATGGTACACTTAAAAAAAGGAAGAAATTAAAAACCATACTTGATTGTTTATGCTATTACAGTTGTTCCAATTCTCCCTCTTATCCCTCCACCTAGCCTGCCCCCCACTCCCATAGTCAATCCCCACATTATTGTCCATGGCCATAGGTCATTCATATATGCTATTTAACTGATTCTTTCACTTTAAAAAGAAGGAAATTTTACCCTTTGCAAGAGTAACTGCATGGATGGACCTGGACAACATTATGCTAAGTGAAATAAGCCAGTCAGAGAAAGAAAAATACCACATAATTTCACTCATATGTGGAATTTAATGAACAAACTGAACTAACAACAAAATAGAGACAGACTCACAGATAGAGAGCAGGCTGACAGCTCAGGTGATGGAGGGAGGTTACAGAGTGGAGGGATCAAGGAAGAAAGGAAAAGAACTCATGGACATGGACAATAGTGTGGTGGCTGTTGAATGTGGTGGGTGGAGGTGAAAGAGGGTATAACAGGGACAAATGGTTATGGAAGAATACAATAAAAATGAACTATCAAAATATATAGTTAAGACTATAGAAATAAAGAAAAGAATAGGGAATGTTGCCTGTCAGCTAGAACTGAAGCAACACTTTCCTGTCTATGGCTTTATAAGCAAATTATGACATTTTTCAATAATTGTCCCCACCCTCACCCCTCTTTCTTTTTTTTTCCACCTTTATTAATTGGCAAACACACCTTTTGCTCCCTTGCTTTGTGCACCCTTATAATATGAGTTATATTATAACTGTGTAGACATGAGTTATTCTACAACCTACAGTTTAAAATAACTATGTGTGTGTATGTGTGTTTAAGATACACACTGAGATGATTCATCAATCTGATTTCTGTTCAAGTGTGCAAGTTGGATTCAGACCATATCTTTTAACTAATAATTTGCTTTATTACATTTTTTTGGGGAGGTGGTGATCAAGGTTAGGATATCATCTCATGGATATTTTGATTATTTTTATCTTTTTCATAATTCAGTTTTAATTTTTATTTTCTCTTAAGTTTGTTATAACTTTCCTGTATCATCATCTTAACTTTTACTTTTAAAGAGTGATGATATGGTGGAATATATTGTTTTTCTCAATTGTAGTTTTCTTTTTTCTATTGGAGGGTTATGCTTTCTGATCCTGTTGGTATCAGATTTGCTCAGTTGACTTGCTAAGCTAATGGAATGTGAGTGGAAGTACCATTTAAGACCCATTATGTACTTTTACCATTATTCTTTTTTTCCTTTGTTATGAGATCAAAAGAGGCTGCTCTTTCAGCCTGGCTCTCAGAAAGAAGATATTCAGTGAGAACAGGCATAAATGATGTTATTATTTTAAAAAATTCAGATTTTTCCAAGTTATTTGTTACTGCAGCATGTACGTAAGCTGACTAATACTTGGAACATGGTAATTTCATACTGTTAAGAGGTAGTGGATGAACTGTTAGTATAACATGGACTAAAGAGCATATGTTTTGTAGTTAAAGAGATATGGGTTTGACCCAGGTTTGGATTTTATTAGTTGTAAATACATGGGCTAGTTATTAAACTATCTGAACCTCAACCTTTTCATATGTAAAATGGGAATAAACCCACATAACTAAATTTGCTGTGAAGATCAAATAACTGAATTAATGTAATGCTTACTGCTGTAATCAACAAGCAAATGCACAACTTCATAACTCAGAACTTATAGGAGTTGATTTTTACTCCCGTACATCCAAAATGAATGACCCTGATCATCAGGGTTTTTCCAGATTTTTTCTCTAGGCAATGATTCAGGGGTCTAGTCTTGTTCCTTGAATCTTGTGGCTCTGCTGTCTGCAATATGTGGTGTCTGAGGTTACCTGGGAACTTGTTCCATCCCAGTCATCCAGAAGGGCAAAGGAGCCTGGAGGACCTCAGGAGAAAGGTTTTCATTGGCTAGGCATGGAGTGGTACACTTTGCTTCTGTTCACATTCTAGAGTTTGGAATCCAGTGCATGGGTCATATCCAAGTACAAAGTAGGCTGGAAATGAAAATGAAGAAACTTTGCTTAAGAAGAAAAGGAAATAAGTGTGAAGACTGCCACCGTGGATGTATGTGAAGGGTGCAACTACTAACGAGAACCTAGTAGATGCTTAGTAAATGTTCTTTCCTGTTTGCTTTTCTAGGGTTCTTTCAGGCCTTATGTAAACATAAAAAAGAGTCTTATATACTGGGGATCAGATATTCAACATTTATGATGGAATATATAAATCTTGCAGCCATGAAAAAATGTTTAGTTTAGGGGTCTTTCTTGCCTGATAATTCCTGATAATCACACAGCAACTTGCTTAGTGCAAAAATCTCAGTCCATTGACTGACTATCAGAAGTAGAGGTAACATTAGAAGTAAAGAAGGAGAGGTAAATGTTTTGTTGAATAAACAATTAACAGAATAAATATATGCATCTCAATATTATAAAATATGACTTGAGCACGCCATGTAAGGCATGTGGCAAAATATGAAGAACTAAATTGGCTTTCTAGTGACTGTTGCTTTGCCATCCAAGAATCTGTGTTTGCCTTTTATGTACTATGGGAAGTTCCAAAGATGGACTTAAAAGAATTTATATAAATTTTCAGTTTCATTTTCATTGTTATTGAATAATTTCTTTGTATTTACACTTCATAAGACTGGATACATGTGAAAGCTACTGATCATTTCTGCTCATCTAAATCAGGATTGTAAGAGACTTTGCAAACATATAAAGATGGGTTTGAATCTCAGTTTTCCTCCCTTTTCTTAGGTAAGTTGTTTTGGGCAACTTATGTATCTGACTTCCATTATTTCATCCATAATACAGGATGAGGATATTTCCAGGTTATATATTTGTAGTGAGTTTTAAATGAGGTACAATGTGTAAAACAATGAATACATTTTCTGGTACTCATTCACTCAGTAGATGGCAATTTTTCTATTAACATTAATAGAAATTATGATACTAATAACAATAGGAATAATAATAGAATACTAATAAACTATTACCAGGGAAAAGTATATTTTCTCAGGCACACTATAGATGTGAAATAGAAGTGCTGTTTAAACATTTTTTCCTTTAGAAGTCATCATCTCTAGAGAAAATGTAGAATGAGTTTGCAGTATGCTTCCTGTAATGCCCAGAGCAAGCTTTTGTTCTCACTTAAGTGTTTTGACATTGCGTAGTTGGATAGTAAACAAATCATGTCACATGCTTGGCGTGTACCTCTTAATAACTCTGAAAAACCACTAGAGGGTGCTACTTTGTTAGAAAAATAAAAGCACCTCCCAACAGTAGCAGTCAGTCTGCAGCCACGACGTCTGATTGTTAGGGGCCAGAACTGAGCTCTCTGCTGTGAGTATCCAGATACAATTTATTCGTTTATCATTTATGTCAGAAGTAAATAGCAATAGTTTAAGTAAGCCACAAAAGTTGATTCAAATAAAACCCAATCCTTTTAGCAAGTTAAGGTTCATACCAATCTTGTTATTTAAAAAAATCTGAATATTTCTTACCAAACAAAATTGTGAGGCTGAATGACTTTTCTTATGAGAGATAAGGTGGATTTAACATGTGTGTTTTGTTTTGACTAGATATCTGCTGTCTTAAGTTTGGCATAGTGATTTTCATCTGTCTTTGGTAGTTTTTATTTTAAGGATCGGTGAAAACAATGATCTTCTTGTATTATTTTTGTACACTGAAAAATAATATTTCAGTGATTCAAAGGTTATAAATATATTCAGGTGCGTAAGTTGCAGGTAAACTAAGTGTGCGACCTTCATGTTTGTTACTCTGGGTTTAAAGTGATTGTCATGTCGGCGAGAGGTTGTATGAAGTGTCGGACTCAATTATGAATCACAACCTTTAGCCTATAGTTCATATTAAGCGGCAAGTGCATCTTTGCAGAACCAATTATCTAAAGAGAAAACACAGTCAGCATGGGTTTATTCAAAAGATTTCTGCAGACAAACAACTGTGTTTTCAGCTGACCATGAGGTAATGCTAGAGATAGAAGACTGTCAATAGTTGGATGAGAGGAAGAAATAAATAAGGATATCTGAAAAATCCTATTTCTCCAATAGAAGTGAACTACACAAAACCTGGGGGGTTCTCAGTGTTAAATTTTTGATCAATAAGAGAGAATTTAGCTTTCTGAGGGATTTTTTTTCATACTACATGATACTTCTGAAATATAAGTGGGGGAAGGGCTTTTTTATTTGACTTGTATAAGTGAAAGGAAAAAACTAAAATGTTTCAGACAGAATTATCTGGAAGACTTTAGTTCATCAAGTCTTCTAAACTGCTTATAGCTAAGGGAACTAAAAAATAGTCTGGGTTGGATTTAATGATTAAGCATAATGTACTGGCTCACGGTGTGAGTGAGTGTACTCCATATATCGTTTGACTACAACTTCAAAAGGTCATGTGAGTCGAGAGCTCAGTCTTATCCTACTTTAATTTTTAGAATTAATCCAGTTTATTTAGCTTGTTTTTGTTTTGGAACAGTTTTTATGAGTTTGGTAGTTTTTGGGGGTGGTGTGGGCTGGAGCCAAGAAGCTCTGGTTATTGTCCACTGTTGAGAAGTTGTCAGTTCCACCCTTCAGATCCCGTACAAAGAATCTGAGGCTGGCAACAACTGGGTGACACTAGAGTGTGAAGATATATTTTTTCTTTTGTGTTTTTCATTAATATAGAGCATGTCTTTCATTTACCTTAAGTTCATTTGGTGATAGGAATAAGACAAAATTGGGTTTTCTCATTGTCCATGTTAGGGGAGTAAGGCCACTCTAAATTATCCTTCTCTGGATGACCAAAAAGGGAGTTGTTGACTCTGGGCAGTGTTTTTATTGAGAAAAATACCTCTGTGTCAATGTGCCAGCTGTATTAATGCATGGAATACAGAAAATAATACTGAATAGAAGGAAGGTGGAGGTTTTAAGCCCTCAGGTTCTCATCTGCCTCTTGAAACTGTGGCTAATGGTTTTGTCTTGAATAAACCATAGACATGACCAAGCATTCATTTTGTCTGTTTGTTTGCTTTTGTAAGAAAGAATAGTGTACATTCAGTTTGCATCAGAGAATTGTTGGGTATGACATATAAAAAAGTGCCCTAAAACTATAAAGGCCAATGGAACTGTGGCCACAGTCTATGAGAATGTTTGTTAGACTAACTGAACACTATTAAAAAAACACCTTGCTAGCTTTCCCACTCTTTGATTTTCTTTAGCATTCCAACTTCTCATTCTATACAGTGCTGTCTTGCAAATAACCATATTGAATGTTTCAGCCTGACAGCCGATGCTAAGGTTATGATGATGAGGGAGGTAGAAAAACGTAGCTTATCCTCTCATGTAATGTACAGTGTAAATGCCAACACCTTGCACTGCATTTTTGCTTTCTTCCTAACTTTTTCACGAACTGAATCCTGCTTTAAGGAGCTTTGTAGTTTTGGCCTCTTAAGCTTAGATGCTCAAATAATACATGGAATCCTCTTTACAGACTTAAAACCTAAGTATATGTGAAATTGGAAATACAAATGTACTTGGAACTCATATTTTTTGCTCATATTTTCTCACTTGGAAACTTGAAGGGAGGAGTTTTCAGCAGCTTGCTTTGGTATAGCTCCATGGCTCCAAAATGCTGGATGTAGGCTTCCCTTCATTACCTTACTGGATGGAGCATTGTGAGGGAATACTCTTCTTTTTCCCTTGTCCATCCTTAAATAAGCCCAATAAGTGACAACCTTGGTTTCCTTAACTCAGTTAATCATATATATACATATATATATTTCAATCTTACCTGTATGTATGAATTAAGATAGAAATCAAAAAGATCAAAGTATAACCTTTATCCCTTTTTTACCTTTATCCTTTAATTAATATTGTAGAATTTGATGTAGGGAAGGGACAACAATAGCATCCTACTGCCAAGCTCCTGACTCTTTTAGAGAGAGGCAGCTCAGAAGATCCTGCTCCTGTTCCACCTAAAGGATGGGTGGAGAGTGTATATCCCTCAGGGCAGCTGGCTTCCTGGGGATATAGGAAAAGGGCCAAGTTATGCCTACCTAGTTCTCCCAGACTCATCCATCAGCTAACTGACTCTAACTTTCTGGAGTGAGGAATCTTGGGAAAATCCCATTACAGAAACATGAGTAGCAGAAAGAATGTCACTACCTCCCACACCTCAAAATATTCTTCAGGGGTTTGTTTTCTTACTTTATGGAGCTTAACCATTAAGCCTGTGGAAAGTAGGATTGTGGCAGTTGTCTTAGAGGAGAAAACCTGAAGTCTATCAAGACAGCCTGCTTCCACCATCACGAGGCTGTTGTCCTACCACCAGTCTCTGACTTTTTGAGGGTCTGTCTGGGACACATGGAAGAGAGACATCTTATTTCCCAAGAAGGGTCCGAAGGAGTCAGTCTGTGTTAAAGCTAAAAATTCTCTCCTTTCCATTCCCAACTCAAATTATTATCCAGATACATTGTCTAAGCTTATCAGAGATTTTACAATGATATCGAATGGTCACATGGAGTTATTCCAATAAGAACATGTCAAAAACTAAATGCCTTACATTTAAATATAAATCTCTGCTCATTATCAAATTCCTCAATAAAAATTAAAGTACAAATTTAAACTCCCCTGAATTTTACAGTTCAAATGAATTAAAACCCAGAATTAAATTATTTTATGTTTGTTATTTCAAAGAAATTAGTGAAAAAAATCATCCTTCCTGATTTCTTATTCTGGTTGGCCTCAGCAGGGAGTCTGGATGGCTGGCTAGGATAAGTTTCCTTCAACAGCTCAACCTGGGTTATTTCTCATGGAATGGGTGTAGTTCCTTCACAGCCTGAGAATTTCTATTCATTCATTGCCAAGTTTCTGGTGTACCTAATTTTTTTTTAAAGATTTATTTATTTATTTATTTATTTTAGAGAGGGGAAGGGAGGGAGGAGAGAGAGACAAACATCAATGTGTGGTTGCCACTCATGTGGTCCCCACTGGGGACCTGGCCCACAACCCAGGCATGTGCCCTGACTGGGAATCGAACCTGCGATGCTTTGGTTCGCAGCCCGCGCTCAATCCACTGAGCTATGCCAGCCAGGGCTTTGGTGTACCTAATTTTTTAAAAAAGGGTTCACAAGATTATTTCAGCACTGGGCTTACTTCCACCAAATTTAGACAAAAAAAAAAATCGTTAGCCCCTAGAGCAGTTTTTCCAGGAAGAATTGGGCTCCTCAGATTCAGTATCTAGTGATAGTAAAGATTCTAGAAGATTCAATGGGATCTGAGAACAGGGTGGACAGTCTTGATGTTAGTCTGATGCCACTCTGTCTATACTAGTTTTTCAAGATATATGACTTGGGAACTTGGATTCAGTTGAGAGACATCACCTATAACATTTGTGACATGCCAGGCAAGCTGAGGAGTTTGCAAGGGTTTCTGTATTCTTACTTGGTATTCCTTTGGGCCTTTTGTTTGGGGACGTCCCTATGATGATTTAGTGAAGATTCTCTCTAGTGACAAGCCCCGCACTCTCTTCTGTGCACAGTGGGTGGTTCCACTGCTCTTACTACGAAATTTCTTAGCCCTAAGAACTCATTCACCTAGAGAAAATTTCTCCACTTCATCCTTACTCCAGCTGATGAAACATCTTCAGCAGATTTCTGAACTCCTGCAGTCATTGTTATTTCTTGAAGTGTGTAGTCTTAGGAGAGTAAGTAAAAACAGGTCTCTTTCTGTATTCTTCAAGAAAATGTTATCTGGCTCCTCAAAATTAAAGCTAAGATCTCACACTTGTGTGTTCTGAAAGCACTTACAGAACTTAGACACTTGTACACTTAAAGACAATGCCTACAGTCATGGTTGTGAAACAGTAAAATCAACAAAAATTGTTTCACCCATTGTCTACAAACAATAGGTAGTTGAAGGTCACATGATAGCAGCCAGTTTCTAAAGGTCTTGGTTGTCCATGTGACTTTATTTAAGGTCTGGGAAGCTCTGCCTGTGTAAATGCTGCCTCTCACTGTATAAAAATAGCCATATACCTGTGGACAAGCCACCATAAGCTTCAGGCCCCCACCAAATGCAAAATCTCATTGTGACCTATTCATTTAAAGTTCAAGATCTAAAGCTACTACTTAGGCTGCACTGATTATAAGCATGCCACACAACTGTGAAAGCTAGTTGCATGGTGCAGTATAAGCCCCTGCAAACAACCCAAGTCAGTAAGTGACATAGCCTGACCTCATCCAGTGCCTTAAGATTCTGTGTTATTTTCACTCACCAAATTGCACACCATGTCTTTTTCTCAGTATTCTTGGATCATGATACCATATCCTAAGACTCCCTTGAATTGAATTTCTAATTTGTGGGCAGAGGCTGAGTCTGCCCTCTAAACCATGGGATTTGGAATAAGGGAACCGAATGCCTACACTCTGTAGTTAGCTGGATCACAAGGGAGGGACAGGCTGGAGGAGCTGGTCTTCTCTTGTCCAGTTCTTTTCTGAAACTCACCAATCGGGTAACTTATCCCATCTTCATGCACAAGAAGCCATAGGTATTTAGGACAAATCTTGGAGAAGTTCTATTCCTCCTTAATAGGATTTGATTGGATTTTCTCCTCACCCCTCTGTGGCCTCCATTGATAGCCTATACTTGAAACCAGTTCCATTCTTCAGAATGAAAAACCCAAACAAACAAATATAAACAGAAGACTTATGTGTTCTAAGTAACTTAGAAGCTTAACAGTTGAATGGCTCAAACAGATGCATCACCAATTTCAATTCTGCCTGAGAAATTTCCCCAGGTGCTTTACATATGTTAACTGTAATGGATCTCTTCAGACACTCAGGGTAACACATTTCTGGAAATGCTTGGTTAAGTCTCATTTTCCAAAAGCAGATTGGAAAGATTTCAAATAACATGAATGGAAAAAAATGGAATGAACAGAAAAATGATTCACAGTGTGCACTGATACAGGGAGATGTAATTACATTAAGTGAGGTAATAGTTGTGAAAGCACTTGAAAAACTTGTAAAATACCATATGTAGGTAAAACTTTAGCTATTTATTCTGTGCAAATAAATTGCAGTTTGAAGTCCATGGTTCCTATCATAAGAATTTAGTAGGAACTTTAAAATCTATTTCCACTCTAAATAAGCAGTGGTCTTGAAGTGGTAAATGATCTCTCTAAGACTTACAGTCCATGCTCACCAACATAGTGAATGGTTAAGTGGGACTAGAGAAAGTATGGTTCTATTTTTTAAAAATTAAATTTATTGGAGTGACATTGGTTAACAAAATTACTTAAGTTTCAAGTGTACAGTTCTGTGCTACATCATCTATATAATGTGTGCTCACCACCCAATGTCAAATCATCTTCTATCAACATATATTTGACCCCCTTCACTACTCCCCCACACCCTTCTGTCTGGTAACCACCCTACTGTTTTCTGTTTCTATGAGTTTTGTTTGTTTTTCTTGCTTGCTCATTTATTGCTTTCAGTTTTATATCCCACATATGAGTAAAACCATATGGTTCTTAGCTTTTTCTGACTGACTTATTTTGCTTAGCATGATATTGTTTAATATTCTCAAGGTCTATGGATGTTGCCACAAATGTCAGTATTTCATCTTTTCTTATGGCTGAATAGTGTTCAATAGTATACATGTATCACATCTTCTTTATCTGAAAATCATCTATCAAAGGACACTTCAGTTGTTTCTATTTCTTGGCCACCATGAATAATGCTGCAGTAATCATACATGTGCATATATCTTTGTGAATAAATGCTTTCAAATTTTTTGTGTAGATAACCCAGAAGATGGGTTGCTGGGTCCTATGGTAATGATAGGTGCCAGAAGCTGCTGTTTGCCTGGATTCATGTGAAATGCAAGCCACAGGGCATGAGACCCAGACAAAGATGAAAACTTGATCATAGAAAAATGTTAGTAACATCAACTGTAGATATGAAGGAAAAGAGATGTGTATATTTTGGAATGTAAAAGTAGTTAATTCCTGCTTTTGTTTCCTTTTTTTATAATGTTAGGAAGTTATTGAAGTAGCAATGCCCTCTTCAGAAAAGAAGTGACAAACCAATAATATAGAAGGTCCCAATCTGTCTATGTCCTTCTATTCATACATAAAATTAGTGTACATAAAGATACTATCCAGAGGATGAATTAACAGCTTATTTAAAAGGTTAGTTCAGTGATGCATTCCCCTATGTCCTAATGAAATATCTATCCCAGTTCAATGAAAAAAAAGTTCTTATGAGCCTTACAATGTACAGTGAGTTCTGTTACAATGCTTATTTTAAAAGTGTGAAATATTTTTCACATTATTGCTATGTCAGGTAACTTTGAGCATGACACAAATTTTGTCTTTGCCTCTGCAAAAACAAAATAAAAAATGGTTGAATGGAAGGGAAATATCAAGTTCCTTAATTTTGAGACTTTCTATTCCCCTCCCTACTCCTATTTAAAAATAAATGATTTGTCTTGAAATAATTGATATTGAAGGGGACTGAAAGGTAAAGCTGTAGAGTTGTTAATCTTCGTTTAAATCTGAGAGGAGGAGGTGTGATTTTTATTGTAAGAAAATGAATAAACTTGTTTTACATCATGCCCATGGGAGTTGGCAACTATCAGTTACTACTTAGCTACCTCTTCTACTCTCCCCTCTCCTTGGGCTTCTAACAGCAGAATGTGTATCACAGGTGTCCCCTGTATTTGCATTTGTTGGATGAGTTGCAGCAGAGATTGGAGTGCGTATTATCCTCCTCATTCTCCTCCCCCTCCTCTGTGGGGCATGCTTTATCTTTCCTACTGCCACAGTTTGCATCTTTATCTCAGTGAAACATTGACTACAGTATTCAGTCTACCAGCTGGACAGGATGAGTTATCTCATCTGTTGAATGCTATGGACTACAAGTTTAAGAAACTCGTTGTTCTGCTGCCTGAACAGCATAAGGACAGATTATAGTTTAACTACTTACTGGGCTGGCTTATGAGATGGGTTTTTACTAACTGAAGATGTTTATGTTACAGAGAGAACAAAATTTACATTGCAAAATTGTGTTTGTAAGAAACTCTAGATGAATGCAGTAAACTGCAGCCAACTGAACCCAGCTGCATGGGAATTTATACAGCACACACATAACCCTCAAATATCTACCAGTAAAGTGCCATATTTATTATAGTATTTATGTAATCTGTAATCACTTCACATGTATAAAACTGTGCTACCATTTTTATTAGGTTCCTACCATTTAAAAAAAGTCACTGATGAGATTTCTGAGTGTTGTGTCCCTAACCCCATTTCACATAAGCCCTTGAACTTTTATTGTATGATTTTACACAGTTTGGTAATTTTAAGGAATTCAGAGGCTGTGTTCTAGCAGAACTGACTGAATTTTAAATTCAGTTTTTTTTTACTTTATTTCTATTTTGGACCAACAAGTAATACAATTCTCTATTTCTCCTCTTCTTTCCCTCCAACCTCAATTAATAGTGCTGTTAGTTTATTGCAAGCTTCCTGCAAAGTAATCTGTTAGCTAGTTTCTGTGGGAAGCAAATCTGTCTGGACTGACAATGGACTGTGGATACTTTTTGCAGATATACACCTTTGAAACCAGGCAGAAACCTGCCGGAATCTGTCTTTAACCTCAGAGATATTAACTGGTGGTAGTCATGCATCCTTGTTTTTCCATACTCGGAATTTGAGAGGAAATTTGACAGTCAAAACTTCCACATATGATATTTAATAAAAATATATATAGAACTTACATATGGAAAACATTTTCCCCAGGATTTTATTTTCATTTTATGCATCTTTCTTAGGCCAAGTGAGCAAACAGTATTGTATATATGGTACATGCTTTTACAATGATATTTATTGTCATATTTGTCTTTAGAAATCCTACTTTTAAACTTTATTGAGGTATAATTGACAAAATTATAAGATATGTAAAGTGTACATTATTATGATTTGATGTACATATATACTATGAAAGGATTCTTTCCATCTAGTTAAGTAGCATATCCATCCCCTCACATATTTATCTTCTTTTAAAAACTCTTTTGCTTTTCTGTTACTCCTTATCCCATGCACAGCCACATTATATAAAGTAGAAGTTATAGAACAAAATGTTCTGTGATGTGATAAAAAGAAACTTTAATATTTATTGACTTTCTTCTATGTTTCATGAAGTTTGCTACCTTGTTCACTGATGATGTATCTTATTCAATCTTCACAATATCCCTTATAGTTTTTACTTTCCATTTTAACAGATGAAGACACTAAAGCTCATGGAAGGACATTAACTCTCCCATATCAAGTGGTGTTAGACTCATGTGTCACATAAGTGAACACAAAGATGAGGTTAAATTTATAAGAGATTTATTGAGGGAAATGTCTGGGAAAGATAAAGGAGGGAGCAGGAGAGTCTTTGTACTATGATGCAGGTCTGACACCTGGGAAAAGATGGAACAGGAGGGAGAAGAGCCTCAAACTGCATAGAGTTCAGAGAAAGGCTCGGCCAGGCCAGTGGCTCACGGACTTCCTGAGCAAAGACACTCATTAGAGGAGCCCTGCATTGAGTGGAAATGCCCTAGTTCTAGTACAGCTTCCATACTTTGTTGGGTGAAGCCCAAGGGAAGCATGAACTCTGTGAGTTCCAAGTTGGATCCAAAGGTGTGAACAGTCAGTTGTGATCCCATGAGAAGATGCTCTTGAAGGGAGATCTGAGCGATACATCTCTATGGCCACCCACAGTCATGATTCAGGACCAGATATGCCTGAGTTCAAAGTTCTTCTCTACATGGATGATGCGCAGGGTTAGTGGCAGGGGCTGTTTTCCACTGACCAAAATAACACCCCTAATCATCTCCAAATAATATAACAAATAAAATTTGTGGGTGTGTTATACAGACAGAGCTTCAGGATGTGGTTGTAAGTCTCCCACGTCCTCCTGAAGAGGAATTTTGTAGCTGTCACTTAAGAGCCAAGGATAGAGAAGTAATTTTCTAAAGTAATGGTTCTTAATATTGGAAGCACATTAGAGGCATGGCGAGGGGATAGTTGACATTTCCTATGACATGTCTGCATCTCCAACCAATTAAATCAGAATCTCTCAAGGTAGAGCTTAGGCATCAATAATTTTTTAAAAATTATTTTATTGTAGTTCAAGTACAAGCATAGTAATTTTTAAAGATTCCCATGTGACTTCAATGTACAGCTAGTGTTGTAAAGGGTATCTACCTGAAATAAAAGAATAGATATCTTTGAACATTCTTGTAAGTACCCAGTTTCTCAACTAGTCCCACTCATATCCATTCTAGGAAGTTACCTAATTAGTTCAAGAATGTTTCTGAAAGGCCATCAAGCTTAAAATATTTTTCCCTCTTTGTGACGGGAATCACATACAAGATTTTCCTATACCTCATTTATATTTGCATTCACATTTCTGTTTTCACCATACTGTAAATTGATCACATGTGTATATTTTTAATAAAATGCATATTATGATACAAACTATAACAATAAGAAGTGCTCGTTTTCTGGCTGTAGTCAGCAATGTGACTTTCAGAAGTGCCCAGAACTCTTGGTAATTCAAGAAGTAAAGCAAGAGAGAAGTCTTATCTTCACATGGGAAGGGACATTGCCACATTTTCCAAAATCTGAAAGGAAAAAATTTGGAGAGATTATGGATTTATCTGAATAGAGAGTTCATATCGACACATTATCTTGTGTGTTTTATGTATAGTATTATTTTCATCATAAATGAATATTAAGGAAAGTTATATGTTCATTACAAAACTTTGGAAAAAGATAATGTAAAAGGATTTATATATTTAATCTTAATATTAGTTATTTGTTCAGAAATCAAAGTGGTCAATATATTTTCCTCCAGTGAGCTCTGAATTTACTAGATTAGGATGGATTGATTAAGGTGTAGTCACTGGTACCTGAT
>CM052538.1:92543779-92574978 GCA_028533065.1 Trachops cirrhosus | reverse complement strand
GGTGGAATGGGAATAAAAGATTGAAACTGTGCTGAATAATCTAAAATAAAAAAAAATTCATCACGTATCAGTAAAAAAAATTTATATTATTGAATTGGCAATGATGATGTAAAATTAAGGAGATGAAATTTAATGAAAATAAATTTGTGTGAAAAAACTTGGTGTCTGTTAATAGTATGTAATGGCTTCTTCCCAATGTCAAGTAGATTTTTAAGCTACATTAATACAAATGCACAATAAAATAACATACGTAGTAGCACATGCTTGTAAAATGAATAATAGGTGCATAAATGATAATCAATTTTAAACTTTTTAGATTATGTCTAGGTTATTGTGTTCAATTCTAGGTGCTGCATTTTAAGCATTAATCAATCAGATGAGCTTAATTCCATGTCATGTGACAATGTATTAAAGGGCCTAGCTAAAATTAAGAGAGCAATTGCTTTGTGACATTTGACCTCACTGCCCAATGCTAACATCAAAAATGACACCACTAGGAAGGAAGGGTTGTGGAAACACTAGGAAGGAAGGCTTGAGTGTAATAGTCTAATAAATGGAGGTATCTGGTGTGAATGAGAGTTGTTCACACCAAGGCTTGAAGATGGGGAAGTAATAGAAGATATTCCTATTAACAGCAGTGCAATTTATGTATTGTTTGCTTAAGTTTTGCAACCAATCATCTCTTCATTCTAAAGTTAAAGAAAAAAAAGTAAGTTTTCAATTTTCAGAATCAACTTAAAGATTAAAACAGGAGGAAGTAAATCCATAAAATCACTGCTCCAATGCTCTGGGCATTTTTCTGTCAGTGTTTCTGTGGAGTGAAATTCTAAGAGAAGAGGAAAATACTGAGAATATTAATTTAGAAGGTTGGTTGAAAAAAAGATTATTATAGCTGCGTACAGATTAAAAGGTCACATTTAAATTTCCTTCTATCCTCAGATGTTAAAGAAAGAATTGCTTTAAAAAGATTCTGTTAGGAGAACATGGCAGTGTATACATTTTAATTCTCTTTATTCCAGTTGAATTTGCAAAGCTAAATAAATAATTATTTGTGGATGGGTATTACTGATGTTGCAATTATTCATAATTATCCATTCATCTACTCATCCATTTATTTATCAAACATTTACTAAGGGGCTACTGAGACCAGGAAAGAAGGAATAAGAAATGTATATCTACAAAATAATTGAAATGGTAGTAAGGAAGACAGAAAGTAAACAAATGATTGGAATGCAGTGTATAGGTCATATGTTAGAAGCAGTGTTAGCCCTAGTAAGGATGATCAACTCTGAATGTGTCTGACAGAGAGGTACAGAACTGCTCTTGAAGAAGGAAGTTTAGATGGAGGATGACAAGGACAGTTCAGTATAAGGGATTAATATGTGCAATACACCGAGATACAATACACTACAATCTAAGTGTCTTCAGGGTTCTGTAAGTAATTCAGTATAACACCACCACCACCTAACAATTATGTTGTGCTCAGTAGGTCCAATGTACCAGTCTAAACATGTTATATGTATTAACTAATATTCATAGCAATCTAGAGTAGTCTGGCTTCAAAATCTCTACCTTTAATCCTAAATCACATACTTTTTTGAAGAGATGGCCTGAAAGTTGATTGACTATTTTTTTGATGATATGAGAAAATAGGTACCTTAAAGCTAAGTGAAAGTGGAACCCAATAACATAGCTGGAATATTTACATGCTGCTTTTGGGAGGTTAAGTTACAAACAGTTTGGAAAAAAAATTTCCTATTATCTTGTAGAATAAAATTGCACTAGTTCAATCTTAGTTTACACACAACAATTTCACTCCTGGATATGTTCCCTAGAGAAATTCCCTAGAGTACTCTTGAACAGGTACTCCAGGAGACAAGTAGAAGGGTGCTCCTGGCAGCGTGTGTGTAATGGCACACACACAAAAAGCAACCCCTTGACTGTTCACCATCAGCACATCAGCAGTAACAGTAGAATAGAAATATTGTGGTGAATATAAGTAATGGAATACTTATGTGAATTCTGTAAAAATCAATGAGTTATGATGCTAATATGGATGAATCTCAGAAAGATTATATTGGTCAAAAGGATGCCTTCCAAAAGGCATACATTTTGGAATACCTAAAGAACACATTTGTGTAAAATTCAAAATATACTAAAATAAACCACATATTGTTTAGTGATATAAGCATATGTGGCAAAATGATAAAAATGGAATGATTTTTTAAAAACTCAAGGTGGTGTTCACATTAAAGGGAGGATAGAGGAAGGAAGCACGGTAGGAGTGTATAGGTGGGTGTCACAGTGAAGTTCAATTCACTGTGTTGTTGTTCTCCATGACTTACAAATCTTACAAGTATCTTGTGTCTACTCAACAACTACTACATTTCATAAAATTTTGAGCCATCAATCTTCATATTTTAATATTTCTTAAGATCAGCTGTATCTTAAAATTGGTAGTGTTATACAAGTATAATGATCAGCATTTTTCTTTCTTAGTTGTTTTGTAATTCAGCACCTTATAATTGGGGGCATCTTAGATCTGATGAAAAATAATACTCTGGGAAAAATTCTGAGACTATGTGGAGACTATGTAGAGAAATGGTAGGATATGAGACTACAGCAGTAGGTGAGGCCAAATCCCTGAAGAGATTGCAGGCCATTGCTAAAGTTATACATTCTATGAGAAATTGGATGCTTTTAAAGGGTTTTATGAAGAAAAATAACATGACCGATTGATATATATTTTGAATCTTAATTATGATATTGTCTTAAACTGATCCTTTTTATTCATGCTTCAATTTTTAACAATAAATATCCTTAAAAATAGTGAACTTGGGAAATAATCAATGCAGTGTTCATTGTTCATTGACTTTTTAAAAATAACAAGGATGTATTTGTGTACCTCTATTTCTGGGTGTCTGTGTTTTAACCCTCAATTCTCTTTTGATTCTTTTGTCATACTACTCTGGAATTAAATTAACCTCTTACAGGTGGTAATAGTTACAAAGGATTGTAAAGGTAGATATCTACCTTTGGAAAAAAATAGGTGATTTATTTTTTTCTGCATTGTTTTCTCTTCCCTTTGCTAAATCTTATGTAAAATGCCTCATAGATAAAGAGGATCTTGTACTACTTGCTTAATATAGAACAGTGATTCTAAAATAAGCTTTGATTATTGGCCATATTCTCTTAGACCACAAATACTACATCACTCTTTCTAGAAAGGTCTCCCATGGGTTGGAATGGTTAATTTTCATGAGCCATTAATAAGGTGACCTCTAGGTAATGAGAAGCACTGGAGATATTTCACCCTCCTTCTGAAGCTAGAAGGCCTGAAATTTTCCTGACACAATCAATTCATGTCTTCAGTGGGAGCACTATCTAAACTATATTCAAGGAATGTGCAAAAATAATATTCTATGTGTAAAGGCGTTCTGGAGCCCTGCCTTCAACTCAGAGCTTCTTCCTTTCAGTGCCAAAAAATAACTCTGTTTCTCTTCCTGTAACTAAAAAAGTCAATATTTTTAAAATGAGTTTTGTTGAAAAGCTTTGTTCAAATGTGTTCCTTTGGAAGACCTAAGCCATTTTGTAAATAGGCAAGATGGAAAACATGTATGGACTGGATTGACAGAGGACATAAAAGATCCTGAGGAATTCATTTTTATATTTGGTATCTATCAATTAAATTACCTGAACCTTTTAACCAAAGGATTTCATGCCTTGACTCTTAATGTTGTAATGTTTGCTAGTCCATCATAGACTTGACCAGAGCTTCCCTTGCCTTTTTCCCTGTGGTAAATGCCTACACAAGGAACAGGAATTATGTGGATTAACTCTGTCTCTTTCTAGACAGACAGATAGATGGTACGTACAGTCATTTGTGCCTAAATTCCTTTTACTTGTCCATTTGACAGGGATAGCTATGACAGCTCCTGTAGTTAAACAGAAAGAAATCTAAAAATATAATCTATTTTATGTTCTTCAATAAAAAACCAATCCATTTGGGTTTAAGAAAAAGCCTTAAAAATAATGTGACATTACCCTTCATGGTTTATTATTAATTCATAATCTCAATTTTTCTTTATAAGCTTAGAAGACTTAATGTCTTAGTCTTGTCCACCTTTGATACATACATATCAGTATTGTTGCAGTTTGAGGGCCACACAAATAGTCACAGCTTTTCTGAGTGCTGATAGATACCAGTAAATAAATCAAATAGTATTGATTTTATGTCCCCAAGTGCATAATCACAGACTGCTTCTTTTATCCTAAATTATTTGGTCTGTGCTACAAATATAGACTATTGGCTAAAGGAAAGTCCAGATGAGAGTGCATGAATAAGTTTGCAGAAATTTGTCACCACTGCAAAAAAAAAAAAAAAACAACCCAAGCAAACCCTAAAAGGGACACATTTAATAGCCATATGGGCCTTGGCTGGTATGGCTCAGTGGATTGAGTGATGACCTGCAAAACAAAGGGTTGCCAGTTCAATTCCCAGTCAGGGCACATGCCTGGGTTGTGGGTCAGGTCCCCAGTAGGGGACATGCAAGAGGCAACCACACATTGATGTTTCCCTCTCCTTCTCCCTCCTTTCTCCTCTCTCTAAAAATAAATAAAATCTTAAAAAAATAATAGCCATTTGGAAGAGTAGTGTCATTTATCTCATAAAAAGTCATTATCTTCTGTGTTCCAAAAATTAATTTTAGTTTTTTCCCCCAAAGATAAAGAGAATTGTGTCATGTATAGTGCTAAATTAGCATTTTACATATAAGGTCATTTCTACCAAAAACAAGTGAAAAACCTGAATTCTTAAAGGTGATGTTAATTTTGTTTAAATTTCTTATATTAACATGACTCTTTTTCTGCTCAGCTTAACAAAGTGAGTTTGGGTTTTTAAGAATGCATCACGAGTTAGTCAATATACTGATTTATTTTATACTTTAGTTATAGAGCAAGATGGAAAACATATTTATAAAAAACACAAAACACATAAACTTTATCGAGTGCCTACCTTCAGTTAAAAACAGTGCTTATTGGTAGTGGGGGAGACGGTTGTATGTTACTGTAGTTCTTCCTTGACAGCGTTCCAAGCAGGAGAAGCAAAATTGACAGGTTTTTAAGCTTTGTCTATGGATCCAGCCTCACAGTGTTATCTTTTGTTCATCTGGATGCTTGGTCTGCTGGTGTGCCCAAGCTCTAGGTGGTTTCAATTCTTGCACCACACTCTCATCATCAAAAGCTCCCTAACTTGTGCTCTATCTCACCAGGGTGCTTTCCTCACCATCCAAAATGGCAGCCAGCTACTCTGATGAAAGAGGCTGTGTACACAACAAGTCTTCCTGTGTTTCCCCAGTATTATCTATATTTTACAAGACACCTTTGGGGAGCAAAACAAACAGAGAGTGATAGCAATATAGGAATTTCAGGTGTTGTAGAAGATAATTGTGTTAGGTTGATGATTCCTTGTGTCTTTCCTAATACCATAGTGTGGATAATCTGCCTACATTTTCCTAGCGTTTAATATGTACATGGCCAATGAATATTCCCACCTCGCCCCCAGATTTTTTTTGCAACAATTAAGGTCACAATTGTGAAGTTAAAATATAATGAAAAGTGGTTATATTTTGTTTGCTTTTTTCTTTTGTTGATTATGTTCCAGTTAAAGGTGAGAGCATATGGTATTTGTCCTTCAATGCCTGGCTTATTTTACTTAGCATAATGTTCTCCAGTTCCATCCATGCAGTTGCAAAGGATATAAGCTCCTTCTTTTGCTCTTCTGTGTGGAATTCCATTATGTAAATGTACCATAGTTTTTTGATCCACTCATTTGCTGATGGACATTTAGGTTGCTTCCAGCACTTGGATATTGTAAATTGTGCTGCTATGAATATTGGGGTGCATAGGTTCTTTTGGATTGGTGTTTCATGGTTCTTAGGATATAATCCCAGTAGCGGAATTGCTGGGTCAAAAGGCAGATCCATTTGTAATTTTCTGAGGAAATTCCATACTGTTTTCTACAGTGGCTGCACCAGTCTGCATTCCCACCAACAGTGCACTAGGGTTCCCTTTTCTCCACATCCTCTCCAACACTTGTTTGTTAATTTGTCTATGACGGCTGTTCTGACTGGTGTGATGTGGTATCTCATTGTGGTTTTAATTTGCGTCTCTGATGGCTAATAATGCTGAGCATCTTTTCATATGCCTCTGGGTCCTCTATGACTTCCTTGAAGAAGTGTCTGTTCAAGTCTTTTGTCCATTTTTTAATTGGGTTTTTTGTCTTCTTGCAGTGGAGTCATGTGAGTTCTTTATATATTTTGGAGATAAAACCTTGTCTGAGGTATCATTGTCAAATATGTTTTCCCATATGGTTGGTTCTCTTTTCATTTTAATGCTGTTTTCTTTAGCTGTGCAGAAACTTCTTCTTTTGATGAGATCCCATTTGTTTATTCTTTCCTTTATGTCCTTTGTTTTAGGGGACATATCAGTGAAGATGTTGCTGTGTGGAATGTTTGAGATTTTCCTGCTCATGTTTTCCTCTAGGACTGTTATGGTGTCACAGCTTATATTTAAGTCTTTTATCCACTTTGAATTTATTTTGTGCATGGTGTAAGTTGGTGATCAAGTTTCATTTTTATGCATGTAGCTGTCCAGATCTCCAAACACCATTTGTTGAGGAGGTAATTGTTGCTCCATTTTATGCTTCTTCCCCCTTTGTCAAATATTAATTGACCATAGAGACTTCAGTTTATTTCTGGGCTCTCTGTTCTGTTATACTGGTTTATGTACATGTTCTTATAGTTACAGGTTGTTTTGATTACAGTGGCCTTGTAATACAGTTTGATATCAGTATTGTGATCCCTCCTACTTTGTTCTTCTTTCTCAAAATTGCTGCAGGTATTCGGGGTCATTTATGGTTCCATATAAATTTCTGAAATGTTTGTTCTATATCTGTGAAATATGCCATTTGTACTTTAATAGGGATTGCATTGAATCTATAAATTGCTTTGGGTAGTATGGACATTTTGATGATGTTAATTCTTCCAGTCCATGAACATGGTACATGCTTCTACTTGTTTGTGTCTTCTGTAATTTCTTTCTTCAGTGTTGTATAGTTTTCTGAGTACAAGTCTTTTACCTCTTTGGTTAGGTTTATTTCTAGGTACTTTAGTTTTCTTGTTGTTTTATCAAATGGAATTGTTTTCTGATTTCTGTTTCTGATATTTCATCATTGGTGTACAAAAATGCCTGTGATTTCTGAATATTGACTTTGTATCCTCCTGTTCTGCTACTTCACTTATTAGACCTAGTAGTTTTTTGGTGGAGCCTACAGGATTTTCTATGTACACTATCATGTCATCTTCAAACCATGACAGTTTTACTTCCTCCTTTCCCATTTGGATGCCTTTTATTTCTTTTTCTCATCTGATTGCTGTGGCAAGGACTTCCAATACTATGTTGAATAGCAGTGGTGAAAGCAGACATCCTTGTCTTATTCCTGATCTTAGTGGGAAAGCTCTAAGTTTTTGCCCTTTGAGTGTGATGTTGGCTGTAGGTCTCTCATATATGGCCTTTATTATGTTGAGGAATGCTGTCTCTATTACCACTTCGCTGAGTGTTTTTATCATAAATGGGTGCTGTACCTTTTCAAATGCTTTTTCTGCATCTATTGATGTGATCATGTGAGTTTAGTCTTTGCTTTTGTTTATGTGATGTATTACATTTATTGATTTGCAAATATTGCACCATTCTTGCATCCTTGGGGTGAATCCCATTGATCATGGTGTATGATCTATTTAACATATTGCTGGATGCAGTTTGCCACTATTTTGTTGAGGATTTTAGCAAGTATGTTCATCAGCAACATTGGGCTGAAGTTTTCTTTCTTTGTTGTGTCTTTATCTGGTTTTAGGATTAGGATGATGCTGGCTTCATAAAAGAATTTGGGAGTCTTCCACCTTCTTGAACTTTTTGGAATAATCTGTGAAGGATGGGGTTTAGCTCTTTCTTAAATGCTTTGAAAATTCTCCTGTGAAACTGTCTGCTCCAAGGCTTTTGTGTGTCAGAAGCTTTTTGATTACTATTTCAATTTCATCTGCTGTTATTGTTCTATTCAGGTTTTCTGCTTCTTCTTAATTCAGATTTGGAAGATTATATTTTTCTAGAAATTTGTGCATTTCACCTAAGCTTTCAAATTTCTAGGCATATAGTTCTTCATAGTAATTTCCTACAATCCTTTGTATTTCTGTGGTATCAGTTGTAATCTTTCCTCTTTTGTTTCTGATTGTGTTTATTTGGGTCTTCTCTCTTTTTTTCTCGATGAACCTGCTTAAAGGCTTGTCATTTTTTTAAATCTTTTCAAAGAACCAGCTCCTGGATTTATGGATCCTTAGAACTGTGCTTTTAGTCTCTATGTCATTTAATTCTGCTCTGATCTTGGTTATTTCCTTCCTTCTATTTTCTCTGAGCTGCCTTTGTTATTGTTCCTCGAGTTCTTGTAGGCATAGGGTTAGGTTGTTTATTTGAAATGTTTCTGTCTTTTTTATGTAGACCTGTATTGCTATGAATTTCCCTCTCAGGACTGCCTTTGCTGTGTCCCATAAGTTTTGGGTTGTTGTGAGTTCATTCTCATTTGTTTCCAGAAACTTTATGATTTCTTCCTTAATTTCATTCTTGACCCACTCATTGTTTAATAGCATGCTATTCAATCTCCATGATTTTGAGTGTTTTGCATTTTTTTCCTTGAGGTTGGTTTCTAGTTTCGGTCCCTTGTAGTCAGAGAAAATGCTTGATATGATGTCAATTTTCTTGAATTTGTTGAGGCTTGTTTTGTGTCCTATCATGTGCTCTATGTTTGAAAATGTTTCATGTGCATTTGAAAAGAAAGTGTATTTAGCTTCTTTGAGATGAAAGGCTCTCTCTCTATATAAATTAAGTCCATTTCATCTAGGGCTTTGTTCAATGCCACAATATCTTTGTTGAAATTTTGTTTGGAAGATCTGGAGTACTAAAATCCCCTACTATAATTGTGTTGCTGTTAATATCTTTCTTGAAGTCCTCTAAGATTTTCTTTATGTATTTGGGTGTTCCTATGTTGGGTGCATATATATTTACAATGTTTATATCTTCTTGATGGATTCTTCCCTTGAGTATTAAGAAGTGACCTTCTGGATCTCTTTTTATGCTCCTTTTTTGAAGTCTATTTTGTCCGATATGAGTATTGCTACTCCGACTTTTTTATCCTGTCCATTTGCTTGGAATATTTGTTTCCAGGCTTCACTTTCAGTCTGTGTAAGTCTTTTGTTTTGACATGGGTCTCTTGTAGGCAGCATATGTGTGGGTCATGATTTCTTATGCATTCAGCTACTCTATGTCTTTTGGTTGGGACATTTAATCTACTTACATTTAAGGTCATTATTGATTGGTACTTATTCATTACCATTTTTTGTACCTGTGTTCCTCTCCCTTTCAGTGCTTTTCTTCCTGTTCTTAAAGCAAACCCTTCAGAATCTTTTGCAGAGCTGGTTTGCAGGAGGTATATTCTTTGAGGCTTCTTTTGTATGGGAAGCTCCTTATTTGGCCTTCGTTTTTTATTGAGAGCCTTGCTGGATAGAGTGGTCTTGGTTGCATGCCTCTGGTTTTCATTACTTGGAATATTTTTTGCTATTCTCTTCTGTCTTGGAAAGTTTCAATTGAGAAGTCAGCTGCTAGTCTTATCAGGGCTCCCTATCTTACTTTCAGTTTTTCCATTGCGGCCTTTAAGATTCTCTTTTTGTCTTGGAATTTTGCCATTTTAATTATGATGTGTCTTGAAGTGGGCCTCTTTGGATTCCTCTTGATTGGGACTCTCTGTTTTTCCTGGACTTGTGTGACTTTTTCTCTCATCAAATTACGGAAATTTTCCATCATTACTTTTTCAAACAGGTTTTCTAACCCTTGCTCTACTTCTCCTTCTGGTATCCCTATTATACAGATATTATTACATTTCATGTCATCCTGCAGCTCCCTTAAACCCTCTTCATTCTTTCTGAGCCTCTTTTCCTTTTCTTGCTTTTTGTGGGTGTTTTTCCTACTTTGTCCTCCAGCTCGCTGATCCAATCTTCTGCTTCATCTAGCCTGCTTTTGATTCCTTCTACTGTGTTCTTTAGTTCAGAAATTCTATTCTTCATTTCCTCTTGGCCCTTGTTGATAATTTCTATTTCTTTTTTTATGTTGATATAGTTTTCAGTGAGTACATTGTAGTTTCCCTGTAGTTTTTGGTAATTCTCTATGAGCTCATTGAGCTTCCTGATAGCCATTGCTTTGAACTCAATATGTGGTAGTTGAGTTGCCTCTATTTCATTTAGCATTCTTTTTAAAGCTTCCTCCTTTCCTTTCATTTGGGGATTGTCTCTTTGTCTTCCCATTGTTTTTGAAACTCTTCTTGTTAGCTTCTGCTTCTTAAATTGATCTGTTCTGACTCCCTGGGTTTCTGGTGAACTTCTATGGTGGAAGACCTGTGAATTTCAGTGGTGCAGTCTCCTTGATCTCCTGAGCTCACTGGTCTTGGGTTGTCATTTATGTTTGCTCTGTGTTTGTCTTTGGGTTTTGATTGTTGCTGGGTCTTTCTTTGGTGGGTTATTCCCTCCATTTGGTTTCCTGAGGGTCTCTCCACCCACCACACCTTGTATTCTGTTGTGAAGGTGTGGACAGGTTGTGTTGAAGATGGCTCTTCTTTGGGTACGAGGTTTTGAGGTTTCTCTCTTGCTCTTGTTCAGTTGTTTGTTCTGGGTAATTTCTCCACCATTTGGTTGTATTTCCAGGTTGGTTCTGGGTTGAGATTAGTGTCACTTCCGCTCTTTCCTTTACCTTCTTCTGTAGTTAACTGTTGGTGGTTCCTTTGTTGGTGGGTTTCCTCTTCCAGCAGGTATCCTGGTGTTCACAGCTCCCACCTACTTTTTTTTTGTGATCAGTTGGAGGGGGAAGGCAAAATGATTTAAGACAGCAAGAGTGTATTCTATGGTATTTTAAGTACCAACCTATAGAGAAGAGATAGGAGATCTTTTGGATATGTATAGTGTTAACCATGATATTTCACCAACCTAACCACTTTTTAGAAAGGGTGGAAAAAAGATCAGACTCCTGTTTGGGGAAGGGGGAAAGGATTGTGAGTTGGATCTAGAAAGTAATGAGCTTGTGGGAGGTCAGATTATGAAGTAAAGTGAGAGCAAAGGATAGAAAATAGGTGTAGTGTGTGAGAGAATAGAGTTAACCACCACAGTAATAAAGTTCAGGAAACAGTGGAGTGAGATAAGATCCGGGAGGGGTGCTGTATAATATTTACAATTGTACAGAACAGCAATTATTTACAATAGTAATGGAGCATCAATCATATGACAGAATCTATGTGATCTCCATAACAGGAATAGGTACTGCAGGACCTAGAGTAGTGTCCTACTAGAAGACAAGTGAAGTGAAAGCCAGAAAATTAAAAATACACTGTGAAAGAGAGAACAAGGGAAACCAATCAAACAAATGCAATTTAACAAACCAAATGAAGAAGACTAAATGGAAAGAAGGAAATAAAAAATACTAATAAAATAAAAGATATAAGAATAATGAAAATATAATGATAATACAAATATAAAATAAACTCTAAGTTCTCTGGAGTAGCAAAGTAAAATTTGTCTCCCTGTCTCAGTGTTTGGGATGACCCCTGTTTGGGTCTAACTCTGGTCCTTTCACAGCTCCAGGTTTTATTGTCTCACTTGTAGGGATTAAAAAAAAAAGGAAGGAAGGAAGAGGGAATAAAAAAGGAAAGAAAGGAAGAATGAAAGAAAGAATTTAAAAAAAAACAGCCTCCTACTGGCTTTAAACTGCTCAAGTCAGTTCTGCTGGTCTTCCTGGCTGCAGCAGGCTGACAGGGGATTGGTTTACCTTTTCTCCCTTCCTGAGCTGCACTCTTCAGCAATTGCCCAGCCTCCAGCCCAGTTCCTCAGATTGCTGCCAGGCCCCCAGTTCCCTTCTGCACCCAGCCTACATCTTTAGTCTACCAGCTGGGCTGTCCTTGAGGTGCACCAAGTAGAGGCAACTCAACTCACACACCACTTCTTTCTCGTTACTGTCCTAGATGCTAGGGACTCACAGAATCTCTTCAGGGCAGTTCAGCTCCCTCACTGAATTAAGTCCTTCTGGGGATTGCTGACTCCCTGAGCCCTGCTGCTCTCTTCTGGGGGTTGTCTTCGTCTTCCTCTTAGAGAGTCAGTCAGCCCTGCAGGGCAGGTGTGCCCCTGTGGCTGCTGCTGGGGATGCAGGTGCTTGCCTCCTCTGCTGCACTCCCCCCAGTAGTGTTTGGGCACAAGGTGCCTCTGGGCAGCAGGGACAGGTGCACTCTGTCCCTGGGGCTGGGGGCATGAGCACTGGGCCTCCACTGCTGGGGTGGGATTGGCAGCCTCAGTGCCACAGGTTCAGGTGTGCACTGTCCCCAGGGCTGCAGGTGTGAGCGCTTGGCTTCTGCTGCTGCGGGAGCACAGCTGCTGTGACAGTGTGAGGGTAGGGGTGCAGGTGGAGGGGGTGGTGGCAGCTGCTGCAGAATTCCCTAAACAGCTGCTGAGTGCCTCTTTTTTTCTTTTTATTTTTGAAAAATTCCTCCTATTCAAGCCTGCTGCTCCAAACAAGCACCTGGTCCCTTACTCAGCGCAACTCTCCAACCAGACCGGGGACTATCCAGGTCAGGGTCCATCACTGCCCAACTCTTCCCAGCTGGCATCCACAGTCTCAGTGGATGCACACTGCCCCTGTGTGTTTGCTACTTTGTCCTTATTCCCCCTGCAGCTTCACACATCCAGGTCCTTCCTGGTGCTCCTCAAACCTGGTTTGGCAGGGGAGGGAGCCATTGACCCAGCTCTTTCCCAAGAATCCTGCAGCAGACTCAGCAGGCACCCAACCTGGGGCTGCAGCCGCCCTGGTCCCTGTGCTGGTCCCAGGGACCTTATTGTCCTGAGCACTCCCCTTACCATCTGATTTTTCAATGTCCTCTACAATTTTTGGTCTTCGATATTCATCTATTCTGGGATATCATTGGCTGTTCACTCTGTTCCTCAGAAGATCGGCTAGGTGTTTCACCCGTGCACAGGGGGAAGTGGACTCCATTCCCACATATCTCACTGCCATCTTCCCTCCCCTAGTACAGTAGTAATTCTTTTTCCTTTTTTAAAAATGGGAATTATTTTTAAAATTTATAATAGTTTATTTATTATTTTTACATATTTCCAGGTTTTTAACATTTATTTATTTATAAATTCAGGCATATTCCTATAATTCCTACAGTGTTGCAAGCTCAGAATCTGAGGAACATGGAAATTATTATGTAGAGAAAAAACTAACTGATCATTTGGGATTGCTTAGTGATTATGTACACATTATACAAATCTTAAAATTATAAAAAAATATATAGCTAAAAATTAAACTCAGGGTGTATAGTCATCAGCCTTCTAAACTCTCAGTTTCAAGCTCATGGTCCTGGGGATGCCCGCCTTTGCTGCACTGCTTCTTCCCTACAAGATGACCTTAGGCACCTTTTAAAGGAGGTTTTCTCAGTGTGTTCCACCCATTGCTCAGCAACTATGCAAGGCACATGGCAAATTTGTGTTTCACCACACTCTGGAAAGCCTGTTTTTTCTTTCTTTTTTCTGTTGGTATCAAGTCAAAAGGTTCACCTTATTAGAGAAACCACATGGAGTGCCTTGTAAATATGACACACTGTTAACCCAGTTTTAATTATGTTCCCCATTTAGAAAATTGTGAATGATTTCAATGTAGTGGAAGTTTGCAACTGCAATATATAAATCACTTATTTTTCTTTTTCCTTTTAATTATATGATATTGATTATGTTATTACAGTTGTCTTAATTTTCCCCCCTTTGCCTCCCTGCACAAAGCAGCCCCCACTCCTTCAGGCAATTACCATACCAAAGTTCATGTGCCTGGGTCATGTGTCTAGGTTCTTTGGCTACTCCATTTCCTACACTGCACTTTACACCCCCATGGCTATTCTGTAACTACCTATTTGTAGTTAATCCCCTCACCTCTTCACCCACACACCCCTCCCATCAGGCAACCATCAAAATACTCTCCAAATCCATCATTTGATCTCTGTTCTTGTTTGCTTAGTTTGTCTTTCAGATTGAATTGTTGATAGATATGTATTTATTGCCATTTTACTGTTCATAGTTTGGATCTTTATCTTTTTTAAGTATATTTTATTGATTATGCTATTACAGTTGTCCCAGTTTTTCTTCCCTTTATCCTCCAGCACCCTGCACCGTTGCACCCTCCAGCATTCCTTCCCCTAGTTCAAGTCCATTGGTCATATATATAAGCTCTTTGGCATCTCCATTTCCTATACTATTCTTAACCTCCTCCTGTTTATTTTGTGCCTACCAATTATGTTTCTTATTCCCTGTACTTTTTACCCTATCCACCCCTCTCACTCTCCACTGATAATCTCCATTCCTGTGGTTCTGTTCCTGCTCTAGTTGTTTGCTTACTTTGTTTTTATTTTTTAGGTTCAGTTGTTGATACTTGCAAGTTTGTTGTCATTTTGCTGTTCATAGTTTTGATCTCCTTTTTCTTAGATAAGTCCCTATAATATTTCATATACTAATGGCTTGGTGATGATGAACTCCTTTAACTTGACCTTATCTGGGAAGCATTTCATCTGCCCTTCCATTCTAAATGATAGCTTTGCTGAATAGAGTAATTTTGGTTGCAGGTCCTTGCCTTTCATGACTTTGAATACTTCTTTCCAGCTCCTTCTTGCCTGCAAGGTTTCTTTTGAGAAATCAGCTGATAGTCTTATGGGAACGCCTTTGTAGGTAATTGTTTCCTTTTCTCTTGCTGCTTTTTAAGATTCTCTCCTCTTTAATCTTTGATAATGTGATTACTGAATGATGTGCCTTGGTGTGTGCTTCTTTGGGTCCAGCTTCCTTGGGACTCTCTGGGCTTCCTGGATTTCCAGGAAGTCTATTTCCTTTGCCAGACTGAGGAAGTTCTCCTTTGTTGTGTTTTCAAATCAATTTTCAATGTCTTACTGTTCCTCTTCTCCTTCTGGCACCCCTATGATTTGGATGTTGGAACATTTAAAGTTGCCCTGGAAGTTCCTAAGCTTCTCCTCATTTTTTGAATTCTTGCTTCTTCATTCTGTTGTTTATTTCTTCCTTCTCATCCAAACTGTTGATTTTAGTCCCAGTTTCCTTCCTCTCACTGTTGGTTCCCTGTACATTTTCTGTTATTTCACTTTTCATAGCCTTCACTTTTTCCTCTATTTTGTGACCATACTCATCCATTTCTGAGCATCCTGATTACCAGTGTTTTGAACTGTGCATCTGATAGGTTGGCTATCTCTTCATCACGTAGTTGTATTTTTTTTATGTAGCTTTGATTTGTTCTTTCATTTGGGCTACTTTTTTTTGTCTCATTGTGCCTGTTATGTATTAAGGGGTGGAGCCTTAGGTGTTCACCAGGACAGAGCAACCCAGATCACTGTGTTGTGGTGCTGTATGTCGGGGAGGGGTCAATGACCCCTGCTGTGCTCTCTGCTGGCTTTTAGTCACTTCCACCACTACCCACAAGCAAATTGGGCATTTTTGGTGCTGATTCCTGGGTGGATGGGTTTGTGTACATTCTAGGACCCTGTGGGTCTCTCCAATGAACCATCCTGTGATGCTGGGAGTTTCTCCTGCTGCCTCAACCCCTGCAGGTTTTTTCATTCAGAGGGTTTCAGGTTCTATTTCCCCTTGCTGGAAACTGGGGTTGTGTGGTTTGTCTCTCTCCAGTTGTTCCTCCTGGTTTATCTGCACACAAATGTGGGACTGCCTGCTCTGCCAGCCGCTCCCTTGCCCACCCTGGTCCTCTAGCCACTCCCTTGCTGCGAGTCCTCCCCATCCCCGCTGCCTGTCTCTGCCTCTCCTAGGTCTGGATGAATGTTTCTTCTTTAACTTCTTGGTTGTCAGACTTCTATACAGTTTCATTTTCTGTCAGTTCTGATTGTTTTTGGTTTTTATATTTGTTGTTGTCCCTCTTTTGGTTGTGCAAGGAGGCACAGTGTCTATACCTATGCCTCCATCTTGGCCGGAAGTCCCAATTCTTGAAATAGAAGAAATATTGGCATTTAAAAAATTTAGAGCAATGAAATAATAAACCAGTGATTTTTGATCTCATGAGGCTATACAATGTGTTAGAAATATGGATTATAAATTTAGAGATTATGAAACCTAATTTAGTGATTATGAAGTCTCTGGGTTTGCTACTATGATCCTGTTATGTCTTAATTGAGTCACTTATAAATAAAACCTACTATTGTTGCTGAGAAATGAAAATAAATAGTACAATCAATTCCTTATTATTAATGCATTATCTTTTGGGGGGAATTTTCCTATTCTTTTGTTTTATTTTCATTTAATTTACATTACCCATTTATTGACTGTTTTGCTATTTGTAATTGATTATATTAGGGGAGTTTATTAAAGAGCAATAGATTCTTAAAAAGATTTTTCTCACTCTGACTTGTGTGACTTGGTTGGGCATCATCCTGCAAAGTAAAAGGTTGCCAGTTTGATTCCCAGTCAGGGTACATTCCTGGGTTGTGGTTTGGTCCTTGCTTGGGGTGCAGGTGAGAGGCAACCAATTCATATTTCTCACATGGATGTTTCTCTCTCTCCCTTGCCTTCTCCCTAAACAATCAAATAAATAAATATTTTAAAAGATTTTTCTCTTTTTCTTTTTCTATTTTTTATATAAGTTTTCAAAAAGCATTGATTAAATTAAGTTTGTGGTTGTTGGGTGAATCCAACAGTGCAGTGCTACAGGACTATACAATGGGAAACAACAGAGGGAACTGACCTAGGTTAGTTGCAGAACCCACATTAGATGCTTCCTGTATCTACTACAGATAAAGCCCTTTTTTCTGGTTTATTGGTTTGAAAATTTATGCATTCAATTTATTTTTATTAGCTATTATTCTTCCTTTATAGTATGAACATTAACAAATTAAAATGTGACTGTCAAATGTTCTACTCTTCTCCCAAACAATGTAAGAAAATTAAATACTTGAAATCTGACCTTCCATATTTCAACTTCAGTGCTATTTTTGAGTATTTTAGTTACATCCTATTTTCTGACCCTTTATAATCAATGATTATTATTAATATTTTAACAATATTTATTTAAATTTTCATCATATTTAGCAATTTCTTTGCTTACTCTTGGTTCTTGCTTCCCAGCCTTCCTTCTTGGTTAAATTTTCTCATTGCTGAGTTCTATACTTATTGTATTAGTGATTTCAGCAAAGGTCTTTGAGTCATAAATATTTCAAACTTACTGTGCAGGAAAATATTTCAGTTTCACTCTTATCTGTGAATGATAGTTTAGCTGAATATAGGTTAAGAATGATCTTTCTTCAGCACTTCAAAATTGCCTTCTGGCAAGTATATTATTGTTTATGGTTTCCTGTCAATATAGTTATTTGATTTTTCTCAGTTAATTTGTAAAATGTTCTCTTTGACTTTGATGTTGTACATTTCACTACATGTAGATCTGTGTTTGGTTATCCTATTTGGGATACGTTGTGTTTTCAATCTGACAATGACTCATGTCTTTCTTTAATTCAGGAAAATTTTCAGTTGTTCATTTAAATATAAATTTTTGCATTCTTTATATTTGCTCCATTGAGAGCTCTTATTATACATATCTTGGAGCTACCAATTCTGTCATCCATGACACTTGGATAGTCATTCATATTTCCCATCTCTTTGTCCCATCTGTTTTGTATTTTGGGTAATTACTTTAAATGTATTTCAATTCACTAGTTTACTTTTCAAATTATCCATTGAATTACTTGTTTCAATGACTTTAATTTTCACTTCTAATATGAATTACTTTTTCAAATTTATTTCTTTTCCAACCCTTCTTTTCTTACCTAATGGATTCTATTCTAATCTTTTATAGATTACTATATTTATTTTTGGTGTGCACATTCCCCCATTGCTGTAGGTGATGCCTTCAAAGAGTTATTTTTTTGCATGGTTTATAACCTTGTGAACTAGTCCACACTAGAAATTGCTTTTCATAGGAATGAAGAGTATTCTGCATTGTGGAAATATGCCATCAGTTTTTTTAAATTTTGTGTCTGTAAAAGCCCCAACAGCATTGTAGACAAGTGCACCCTGATGTCTCACAAACCCTTAAAAGTTGATATTTTCAGAAACACTTCATTGTGTCCTCCCCCCCAAATTTGCTTCATTTCTTGTATATTCTCTTTCTCAATGAAGAGCAGTATACTAGTTTGCTAGTGCTGCTTACAATACAGCACCACTGACTGGATAGAATAATTTATTTTCTCACAGTTCTGGAGAATAGAAGTCTGAGGTCAGGAATCAGTAGGGCTAGCTCTTCTGAGGCCTCTCTCCTTGCCTTGTCTTTGTCATTTCCCTTTGTTTTCAAATCTTCTTTCTGGGTGTTTCTGTGTCCTAATCTCTACTAATAAGGACATCAGTCCTATTGGATTAGGGCTCATACTAATGACCTCATTTTAATTTAATTACTCTATTAAGGTCCTATCTCCAAATACAGTCACATTCTTAGGCACTGGGGATTAGAACGTCAACATACAAATTTGGGAGGGGCACAATTCAGGCCATAACAGTTTCACTCTTAGCAAGTTACTCAACCAGTTACTCAAGCAAGAAATTTGGACATTGCCATTCACTACTCTCTATTTACCCTCTCACTTCCAGTAGTCACCTTTGATTCTCTTTCTTAAATATCTCTCAAATTTATTGTTACAGATCACCCACCCGCGCTGATCTCAAATGTTGTAGATCCTTGCAAGTCACTAGAAAAACATACACACAGACTACCAAGTCCTGTGGAGGAATAGGGACCGCATGGCTACCCTCTCAAGGGGAGGGTGCCTCAGAGTGGCCTGGCCACTCTCTCAAAGGAGAGCGCCCTGAGCTGCCGCCTCAATAGGCTTTTTATTAGGTAGTATTGGGTAAGTGAACAGATACAGAATGTGGATTCATGTCTAGCAGAGAAGATCAAAACAGGTAGATAATTTACATAAGATTCAAAAGTCTCATGCTAGGTTTTGGGGCTGGTATCACCTAACAGATACAGGATTAGTCTGTTTCCCGCCAGAGCCTACACATCCAAGAGCATGCTAGCAAGCAGGTCTCACAGGATTTTACATATCTTATGCCCCAGGTCTAATTTACCCCAGGCGTCTGCCAACTCTAGTCTGAGCCTCACAGCCCCTGCTATTTCTGCAGGCCCTGAGTCAGGTGGAGGAGACAAAGGCAGCCAGGAGACTTGGATTTCTCACATCCAGAACAAGGACTCAGGCTATTGTCAAAGCCGAGGGGGCAGGGGTGATATTGATCACTCCCTCACTTCCACAGCCCCTTGAGTCTCTTCCCTGATGGCTTATTCCCACGTGATTGTGTCTGTCTTAGGTCCATTCTTTCCAGAGAATGGTTGCCCATCATTGACTATCTGATCAAGCTGAAGGGAATAGCAGAGCAGGCAGTGCCCATGTCCAGGGAAATAAATTTTGTCTCCTTAGGCTTCCTGGTTATCAGAGGTTTCTCACTCAGCCTTAGCCACGGTGGGTTATGGCTCTTGAAACCAGGCAGAGCAGACACCACATTTATCACTACTATGAATCTTAACTGCACCTCCAACTTTTGGCCATTGCTATTTTTTTCCTAGGTAATAGCAATAACCCCTTGCTGGTTTCTTTCCCTCCAATATTGCATCCACTTTCTTCTATGTGACAGAGTAATTTTAAAGAAATATAATTCTGCCCTGACTCGGTGTCTTGGTTGGTTGGAGCACTGGGCTGTACACTAAATGGTAGCAGAGTTGATTCCTGGTCAGGGCACAAAACTAGGCTGTAGGTTTAATCATGGTCGGGGAATATATGGGAGGCAGCCAATTGCTGTTTGTCTCTCACATCAATGTTTCTCTCTTTCTTTCTCTCTGTCTCTTTAAAAGCAATGCAAAAACGTCCTCAGGTAAGGATATATATATATATAATTATTATTATGTTCGCATCTTTTCATGCTAAAAACCATCATGAAGTCCAAAATCCTATCTATGGTAATATGAAGCTTTGATCTGAATGCAGCTTGCTTTTCTCTCCAATCTCATTTTCTTGTCTTATACATTTTACTAAACCATTTTCAATTCCCTGCACAGAACACATTCTCTTTAGTCTCTAGCCATTTGCATCTTGTTTTTTACACTGAAAGCACTATCCTTCCTCCCTTTCCTCCTTTTGATAACTCCTACCTATCCTTTAGACTTTGCCATAAAAGTGTTTCTATGAGGAAGAATTTAATCACCGTTTAAGTCAAGTAAGAGGCTCTTTATAGTATTTCTTCACTGTAGTACATGACACACTAAATTGCAATTGCCTCTTTACTGGCTGTATAGCCCTTTATTCTGGAATCTTCACTAAACAGGATTATTTATACATAGTTCACAGTGGTGTCAGTAGTGTTTATCCCACAGCAGACACTTAATAAAAATTGATAGTTGGCATACTCCATATCTTGTTATGAAATAGTGGATCAAATGCTACCTTATTTTCCTCATCATTCTATTTAAAAGTTCAACCCTACTATCCTTTCTTGCTTTATTTTTTATAGAAGTATTCTTATCTGATTTTTGTCTATAGATTTATTTGTTTATTGATTATCTCTTACCCTTTCTCTACACAAGTATAGAGCTTGCACTTTAAACTAATCATAAATGAGAGGTTAAGGGTCTATTTATGTTTTTACATGTCCGATGATAGAAGAAATTTTATATAAACTAACTTCTGGCTCCATATCTTGTGCCTTCCATAGGCCGTGTTCTAATCACTATAGCATCTCTGGTCCTATACCTTTGTGTCATGATGCTGGGTGAATCGGAACAGTGAATGATGGGAACATTCCTGGAAACCATCCCTGCGCTGTGCTAGTTGGCAATGACTCAGTCATACAAAGCATGACTGTAAAGCTCATATACAGGGGTAGGCAAAAGTAAATTTACAATTGTTCATATGGAAAATAATACAATAGTTAATAAATTAATAATGCAAGAATAAACTGTGTTTTGCATGCTCACAATTGTAAACTTACTTTAGTCAACACTTGTATACCTTCTACACCTAAACAAAATATATCCCCAAACTTCTTAACTTTAGTCCCCAGAATGCCTGTGACCACTTCAGTGCCACTTAAAACCAGGGGAAGTTGTAATGGAAAGACAGTGGCCTTAACTAATTGTGGTTATTTTCTTTTTTTCACATGTTTTACAAAACATATGACCATGTAAAATGTCCTAGGGGGCTCAGAAGTGTTTGTGCAAATGAGGGTCCTTGAAGCTTAGCTTCATACCTTTTATGTTAAGCAACAAAGGCTTTCCTTGTTGAAGTGGGGGTATGGGTAGGATTGGGGGCTGAAGGCAATCCTAGGGAAATCTACTAATTCCTACCTTCTATTCTGAGGAAGACCCTTGAAACCCCAAAGGTATTTCCAATCACAAATGGAAACAACTGTCCTATACCATCTTATTTGCCAGTGTTCTTTCCTTGCATATGTAGCTTAAAAACTAGATTTGTAATAGAGAACTTTAACTTTTCAAATATAGAGAGGAAGCACAATTCCTTTTAGCAAAAATCTCTTTCATGTTTTTCAGACTGGTCCTATCATTTATTATCAAAGGGATAATTCAAATCTCTATTCCTGATCTGGTGGACAACAGCCAGACTTTCAAGGTCATATCGAAACAAAGCAGCAAATGTTCCTTTCTTGAAAGGAAAATGATGAATTGATGCAGAGTGCTGCTGTGAAGGCAGTGAGGAGTAGTGCAATCAGGCTGTGATTATAGGTGTAATACCTCTGTCTGCCAAAACATCAAACCAGTAGTAGTGATTAGGTTGCACAATATAAATGCCTGCCCATATGAGTACAATTTAGTAAGTAGTACATGAAAGTTTCCAGCCAAACCAAATAATATTATTCGAGGACATGATTTCGAGATCCTCCATGAATGTATAGGCCCCTTAAAATGAAAACTGTTTTCAAATTCAGTGATATGCAGCCTCCTGCTGCTACCTCATGGGTACACAGAAAAAGGATTAAGAATACAGCTATTAATTAAGAATGAAGGGGTTTTTTGTGTAATTAAACTGTGGCAGATAGTATACAGTTTAATTTCTAAAAAGAGAATAATGGACTTTTTAAAAATGAACACTATAATATTTTTAAGGTAGGTGAGGTAATAACAAAATAAAGCACAAATATATGGTTAATTTATTTAGTGTAGAAAAGTGAACTTTTTTCTTCATGCCAGGATTGGGGACCCAGTGAAGTACCTTCCAAGAACTTAGAAATTTAGATTTTCTTCTGAGAGTTTAATCAAGCAAATGTAATAGGCGTAATGATCTCTAAGAGCAAATATGTGGCCAGTGAGTAAGGGAACACCAATAGAGGTGAAGTAGATAAAGTCATTGATAGGAGAAAGTATGGCAATGAGATTGTAATTGGAGAGAGGAAACCTCATCAATGATTTTGTGCTCAGCATGGAGAACATAGGACAGTGATGTGCTATGGGTACACTGATATGTGACAGTCAGAAGAGCCAATTTTGATCTTGCTAATCACATTTGCTAATGGAGAGAAGGGCCAAGTAGATATGTGTATCTTAACATGAGCTCCATGAGAGCAGATACTCTGCATTTCTTGTTTACTGGCACATAGAAGGGGCCCAATAAATATATGTTGAATGAATTCATGAAGAAATATGCTGACAAGTCTATCCTTTACTTGAAAGCTATATCTTAACAACTAACTCCTGATGTTTTGAAGCTATACTTGCTAAGCAAATTTATGATAATTTGTATTCTCATGTAGCTTGGTTAAAGGAAAAAGGTTCTGATTTGGTCCAATTGTCATTTTACTGTCTGAGAGCTAAGTTACTGTGGTTTGCCCCCCAAAACCTGATTATTTTCAGTTGTGGTCACAAATTCAGGTATCTCCTCCACACAGTTTACTCCTGCAATGAATTTACTGTGGAAAATAACCATCTTAGAAATCTTTAGTTGACAGATGCTAGTCTCCTTAGGTGACATTCTGTTTCATTGGCACCACCTTAGAATGTGCAACATTACTTATCAACATTAGCTTTTAGAGACCTATTATTTTTAAAGATATAGAGTATAGGACTACAGGGAATATTTTAGTTTTATGATCATTAGACATAAAGCATTTCCTAAGTAGAATTGATTGTGTTATTATAACAGGAGTATGAGGGAGGTTGCTCAAGCTTGCCTTTTTTAAATTATATTTTATTGATTATGCTATTTCAGTTGTCCCAATTTTTCTCCCTTTGCTTCCCTCCACCCAGCACTCCCTAAATCCTCAGGTATTCCCCACACCTCTTTTCATATCTATGGGTTATGAATATAAGTTCATTTACTCTCCATTTCCTATACTGTACTTTACATCCCTATGGCTATTCTGTAACTATGTGTTAGTACTTTTTAATAACCTCACCTCTTCACCCATTCCCCACATCTGGAAGAACAGAGACAGAATGATGGATTTGGAGAGTATTTTGAGGGTTTCCCGACAAGGTCTTGTCCTGATGCCATACACTTCATTTCCTCCCTGTATGCCACTGGTGCCTTTCAAGCTGCTACCCCAGTACTGGAGGTCAGCGAGAGTGAGTCTGAGAGAGTCTGAGTAATTCTGTGTGTAGGCTCTAAAGTTCCCTGTGTGTGGGAACCGCTTGGGAATCCAGCAGTTTCTTCCACTGATTCAATCCCTCCTGATTTTTGCAACCAGAAGTTATAGGGACTTATCTTCCTGGCACTGGAAACCTGAGCTCTGGGACCTGGTATGGGGCTGGGACTCCTCACTCCTGAGTTATCCCTCCTGTTTTTTATCCAACACAAATTTTTGGGACCTACCCATTCGCATCTCTGGGTTTCCACCCCTCCTACCAGTCTGGATGGATGTGGTTTCTTTAATTCCATAGTTGCTGGATTTCCATTCAACTCAATTTCTGATGGTTCTGAATGATGGTTTCTATAGTTTAGTTGTAATTTTGATGTGGTTGTGCAAGGAGGCAAGCCATATTTACCTACCCTCTATTTTGACTGGAAGTCAAGCCTGCTTTTTAAAACATGGATAGCTTAAAGATTTTAAGTTATGGTACATCCTACTTGTTATGCCTATGTTTTTAAAAAAATAGTCAGCCTTCATTATTCCTTTATGGTAAAGATATGTTACAAATGTCTATTGGGTTGGCCAAAAAGTCCATTATATTTTTCCTGTATGATGGCTCAAGTAGTACTCAGTTGTCTTTAACTTCATTGAAAACAATTGTTAGATTGTTTGTTAGATTGCATTATGACAGCTGTCATATCAGCATACATTTAAAAAACTTACTAAAGTTGGTGAAAATTTGCGCAGCCATTTTAATATTGAAGATGGAAGTAGATATGCAACATTTTCTGCATATTGTGCTTTATTATTTCAGAAAGGTTCATGCAACCAAAATGCAAAAAAAAAAAATTGTGCTGTGTATTGTAAAGGTGTTGTGACTGATGAAACTTGTCAAAAGTGGTTTGCAAAGTTTCTTAGCACTATTAACATTGTAGCCAAATAAGTCTTTGCAGTGAGGGTGTCTTATGCATTGGAAGATGTTTAGCAACACCTCTAGCCTCTACCCACTAGAAGCTAATAGAGGGAGATAGCTGACATAAAATATCCAAATCAATAAAGTTATTGGTGAAAATTAAAAATGTGTCTTTTATATTATGGAAAAAATGTAACAAAAGTTTTGGCCAACACAGTCCAAGACAAGAGAAATAAGCAGACTAGCAAGAAGTCCAGTGTTAGAAAGTGTCACTGTTAGGAATGGAACCATTGCTTCTGATCATGCTTGCAGCGATACAATAGAAAGTTCAGTTACTACTCTTGCTAATCACATTTGACCAAGATGCTTATAACAAAATTCCCGAGGCCTTGTGGTGGTGGGAAAATTGGAAACAGTAGTACAGGACAACACTAATGCCTCTTGCCTTGTATGGGGTTTTATAATTAGAGAATATGTATGATTTTGCAATTAGAGAATAGGTCCACATTATCTTGGTGGACATCAAAGATTATTATTATATCATTGCTCAAGTGTAAAAACATTGGTAAGATTGCTGTCATGATTTTAATTTTTCCCACTGCAAATTAAATAACCTATGGATAGGGGAAACTTTATTTCATTGTGTTATACAAATTGAAGACTATTATTTTTACCTGCAGTGAATTGTGAAGACCACTTTTCTAGTTTATCTGCAGTTGATGTTCAGATATGTAGATTATCATGCTGTAGTTTTTGATGTGGTTACAAATTGATTTGAGAATTTTGACTATGTTGGATCATTCGTACAATTTAGAACAAAGATAGTACTTAGTGATTTGGACTGGAAAAGTAAATATAGTAGAAATATGGGATAAGTAGAGAACTTCCTCATCAAAAAATGATCGTAGGCATTAAATAAACATTTGTTTCTGAGTTTAACATGACTGACTTCTTACATCTAAGTGTGAGTAATACATGTACTGAGAATTTTTAGTTATGATTTTGTTATTAGTTAATATTTTTATATTTAAAATAAGATGAGTTTACTTTCATTGAAATGCACATTTTAAGTTCAATGAATTTAAGAGATGCATACTCCATTGTAATCACACTCTTATCAAGGTATAGAACACTTAAGGTACTGCCATTATAAGTAAAACTGCTGAGAACAATCTTATACAAGGTACCTTGTGGACCTTTGTTTTTATTGTTTTGGAAAATATTTAGAAATGGCATGACTGGGTTGTGGGGTATGAGTATGGGTAACTTTACAAGACATCATTAAACAGTTTCCCTAAATTATTGCCCATTTTGTATTCCCACCAACAATGTATAGGGGTTCTGGTTGCTCTGTATCCTAGCCAACATTTGGCACTGTAAGTCTTTTTGTCCCCCATCCTAGTGAGTGTGTAGTGGTAGCCCCTTTATGACTATCAAGGAGCTATCACTAATGATAGCACTTCCTTTATGACTAATACTGTTGAACGTAGCCTGTTGCCTATTAATATAACTTCTTTTGTGAAGTATCTGTATAAATATGTTGCCCATCTTCAATTGGGGCAAATGGAAGTTTATCACTGATGTTTTCTTTCACTTTACTGAAAGAGACATAGATTGTGATAAGTTAAAAATTAATATTTTAATCTCTAAAGAAACTAACTAAAGAACAAAGAAATATAGTTAAATAAACAAGAGAAGAGATAAAGTGGAACACTTAACTATATTTTCTTAGTCCAAAAGAGAGCAGGTAAAGAATAAGGAGAAAACAAAGAATAGAAGGAACAAATGAGAAAAGAATATCAAAGTAATGGACTTGGGCCCATCCATATCAATCAATTACTTTATCACTCATTTATTTTGTCCTATTTTCTTCTTCTGAAGGTAAAATTAAATTTATTTTAATCTGTTTCATATTTTTCCACAAATCAAAGAGTCTCATTTTTAAAAATCTTTTGTTCTTGGTTTTCTAATATCTTGTATTTTGTGTGCCCTAAAGAATATCCGTTGAGCTCAAAACACCTCACTAGCTTTCCTCTACCAAACCTTACATTCCCCCTGCCTATGCACAGCTACTAATACAACTAAAGACTCAGTATGACTATGCCCTTGCCTGCATCTCCTTTTTCCAGGCTGCAAAATAATCTTAACTGGTTTTTAAAAATATATTTTAAAATATTATTTTGAGGGTAAGCAAGAGATAGAATAAATAATATTCAAATAATTTTATATAAATAGGGAGAAACAAAGGAGTCACAAAATGACTAGAATTGTGGCAGAAAACATTTCAGTGTAAAAGAAAAAATTTACCCAGTGATTTTGGTTTACTATAGTTTTTTCTTACTGGAACTCAATTCTTACAAAAGTAAGAATTTACTGATTACTGAAATTCAGCAGTATTGGCTGATACAGCAATAGTGGTTGTTAAAACGTTGAGTACTTCCATACATGACACAGAATAGCTGCATCTTCCAAGCCTTATGAGTGCCTGCTTTCTGCCCCAGCTGTCCCTGCACCTCAGCCCCTCATCCCAGAACTGTGTATACCTACCCATAATTCACCAATTTAAGGGTTAAGATTTGGCTTAGTAGGGGGACTACTGGTCCTCATTCTATACTATAGTTGGTATATTGTGCCATACTATTAGTGGTTAAATATTTATAAGAGCACCCTTACTTGTAAGTATATTGTGATTAAGCTTCTCTGTATTAACAGAATGATTTTAACTTCTCAGCTGATTGAGCCAATTAGAAAAATACAAGAGCTACAGTCCAGGTTTTTGTCAGGAAAGTATTCTCTTGATTTTAATGCTTTTTGCTTAAGCATTATGCTTAATGCTTTTTGCAAATTGAGATGATCCATTTTCTCAGCCTCAGGATTACATGAGTGATACACAGTCTATCCTTTCCCCATTTTAGACATGAGGGTTTATCACTGAATTAAGCCAGATCATCAGAGAGGTGTGTTTGTATTTTAGAGTGAATAGTTTTATCCCCTTCTTGAATAGCTTTTACTGAATTGTAGTTGGTAGATGTTTTAGGAAGAAACATTCACTTTTTAAAAATTAAATTTATTGGGGTGACATTGGTTAATAAGACTATATAAGTTTCAAGTGTACAATTCTATGGTACATCATCTGCATATTGCATTGTGCACTCACCACCCAAAGTCTAGTCCCTCTCCATCACCATATATTTGACCCTCTTCATCCTCCCCTTACCAACCTTCCACTCTAATAACCACCCTTCTGTTGTCTGTGTTTACGAGTATGCTTATTTTTTATTTATTACATTCTTTAATCTCACATATGAGTGAAAATATATGGTTTCAAAATGTATTCTTTATAAGAAATGAAAGGATAAACTGTTTCCAAAGCTTAGTAGGGGAAGATAATTTTGCTGCTTGACATTACTGCTTATTTTCATGTAAGAAAAACTGTGTATTGAATAACTAATTGTGTTTCCCTTGATGGATCAAACACTAATAATCTCAGAGCCGAATTTCTTTCCCACTGTTAACAAGTCTTCATTCTATATTTATCTTACATTCTATTTTTAAAAACTCCTATATGGCAGATATTTTATAAACTTTCTCATATTATTTTTATAATATGAGGGTAAGTACAATTTGGTAAGTAAAAATATACAATTGAAACATAGAAGGCTTTCTCTTAAAATTGTCCTCTTTATGTCCATGTCCAGGAAGCTCCTGTGCTTCTGTGAAGTCACATTGTTAATAGAAACCTGCATGTAGAGTGTCATTGATTCAAAGATGTAGTTTTAATCTATATTTTATAGTGAAAAATCTAGATAATTGTCAGTCTTTAATTAGAGGAAATATGAGATTTATATGCATCTGTGGGTGGTAAGGAAAAAGGGAGGACTTGTCTTCATTTTTTCTTTATAAATTAACCAAAACCTTGCCTTTTCTACTGTGTAGCACAACCTGTATCCCCTTTACCCCATCCTCTCCTTGTCTGGCAAACCTGATGCATTTTTCAAGGCAAAGTGCAGATGTTACTTTTTCCAAGAGGCCTTCCTTTATAACCATGCAAACTGGGTTTTGGCCACCTGGCACCTTGAAATCACATGACCCAATGATTTATGTTGAAGAGAACAGGTTTTTATTAACAGGGCTCCACTCCTGCTTTGAACTCTCCTCTCCCACGAGACCCAGAACTTCCCTTGCTTCCCAAAAAACTGTAAGCCAAAACCATACCCAGAAGTTCCACGTGTCCTTATCTGTCCATCAGCTGGTCACGCAAACAGATCTCCATTCTCTCCAGGATGTGCACTTGTGTGTTTCAGAGTTGCCATCTTCTCGCAGCAGTTCTCTCCTTCAGGGTCTAGGATGTGTGGCTCTTGGTCTCCATGTAGCAGTCCCAGAACAGTGTGCCATGCTGCAGTGGATCATGGTGTTCCAGGTATTGGGGCCCAGGAAGGCACAAAACCCAGGCTGAGACTCTGCCTCCCAGAATGGGCTTCCATCCATGGGGCCTCTAAGACCCTGGTGGGCCTGGCATCTCCTGTGCCCACAAGCAAAAGAGGAAGGGGACCATTCTGGTGTTAAGTCACTCTCCCTTAAAAAACACCCAGAACGAATAACCCTGCCTCCCTCTACTAAGCCAGACCAGTTTCAGGATATGCCACTGAAAGTTACAATCCTTCAGAAACACAGAAGTCTGCAGCTCAGCATTCCTGGTCACAGGTCAGCTCCAAGCATCTCTCATGAGTCTGTGTGCACTGGCCTGAGTCCTTCTCACAGTGTCTGTTTCTCTCCCCTGAAGCTCCCTTTACTCCAGCCATCAAGATCACCATTGTGTTTGGGAACTTGTCCGGGCAGGTCCCCTGCAGCTCTGCCAGCTCTGTTACCTTCTTCTACAAACAGACCTCCAGGTAGACCTCCTGACCTAATGGCAGACGCCATGTTACTTGGCCTGCTCTAATTTTAAAGGTTTGATTCAGAACTTCCTGTATGGCCAAACGTCCAGCCCTTCCTATGGTGTGTTAGTGTCCACACACCATTTTGGTCAGCTTTCCAGTGTCTTTGACTGTCTTTTGGCCGCCATCTTTAGTCAGAGCAAGAGGTCCCAGCCACACACACAGGCATCCGGGTGGGCATCCACCACTCTTGCAGCTCAGGCAGGCCTTGTATGAGCTTCCCCTCTGGCCATGTCACGAGTCACTCTGCCGAGTCTCTTTGCTTGTGTATGTTCTCACAGTCATGTACACAATTTGCCCTGAGCAGCAGCAGCCTTCTTCCTTCAAGAAGGCGTGGGCTATTAATCTGCCTTTGTTATGCAATGTGCCTCAAATGCTGTACTTTCCCCTCTGTGGGCATTCCTTCACGCCCCCCACTCCCTGTGTTTTTAAAGGATTTGGGTTGGATTCCCCTATTTTCAGGGAACCCATGTTCTCTACCCCATTATGCCTTGATCCTTCAATTCAGAGTTTGGGTACTTTTTTTTATAGTTTTCAAGCATCCAATGTCTCTTCTGTGGCCATTTGCCATACTCTCTCATCATTACTTGTTCAGGTGTTTGAGAAGCAGTATAACAGTATGGCCTCTGGAGGTAAACACCTTAGGATTTAATTTTACTATTACTAATTCTTGGGCAAATTGTTTAAACTCTCTCTCTCTGTTTGTTCATCTGTAAAATGGAATTATTATGGTAATTTATCTTATGGGATTATTTCAAGGATAAAATGAATTAACACATTGAGAACAGTGCTTGAAATATGTTTCTCCTTCCCTTCCTCTTATTTCTTCTTTTTGTTATTATTATTAGTGCCATCTACACTAGAATGTGAGCTCTGGAAGCAGCAACTACCTAAATCCCATCTCAGTCTCTCATTTCTAATTTCCCAGAGAGAACTTAAAAGAGTGCTTGTGCTTGAAATAACGAAGTCCTTATTAGATGTTTATAAATAAATGAAGCCTTGTATTAGATTTGAATTTGGAATGACTTGTCATAGGTTAGTGAAAACTGAACTGTATCTGGGAAAATGCTTTATGAAACTAAGCTAGTTTAATTATCACTATATCTTTCTAGATAGTATAACATTTCTTTATTGGAAAGGATTCAATTACTTATTTAGTACACATTAGCTGAGTGCCAACTCTTCTGATACTGTCCCAACTTCTTGGAAAGGTAGAGGTGAAAAAGAACCTCTCCCTCCAAGGAACTAATTTTCTAGTGTAAATAAGTGAGAGTATATGTTTTTTTTAAACTGGACACTTAAATTGTCAGAAAAATTCCCTTAAATCTAGCCTTTTTATATGCAGAAATAAGAAAACATTATTCTATAAGTTAATTTTGTTTCTCAGAATTAGTAGGACAATACTAAGTATATTCATTTACTCTTAAAACTTTTTTTTTTGAAGCCCATGCTCCCCGTTCTACTCCTGCCAGATTCCAATCCTTTCCCTCCTTCCTCAAATACCATCTGATACTGTGTATCCTTCATGTTTATGGTTTTTTTTAATTTTTTTATTTTAGATTATTCAGTACAGTTTCTATCTTTTAATCCCAT
>CM052538.1:92531112-92543279 GCA_028533065.1 Trachops cirrhosus | reverse complement strand
AGGGGAGGGAATTTCAGGGGAGAAGGGAAGGGTTTACAGGAACAAATATAGAGGACACATGGACAAAACTAGGGGTGTTGGAAATGGGAAGGATGGGTGGGTGGGCTGGAAAGGGAATGATGGATAGAAACTGTACTGAATAATCTAAAATAAAAAATAATAATAAAATTTAAAAAAATTAAAAAAATATTATGCCTGATAATTTTTATTGTTCATTTTTTCCCTTTGGGCTATTATATTACATTTTCTGGACTTCATATATATAAGTTGAAAAACTTTTCTTTCTTTACTCTAAAATCTTGACAAAGCTTCTTCTTATGTCCCTTAAATGTTATCTTAGGAGAAAGAAACCTGGCCTAATATATCACATAAATTTTTTCTTAAGGATTTTCCTTAAGTAAAGATAACTTCCCAAAGTCTAAGAATTTTGGTAAATGTGACACATGTTTTGTACTCTTCTTTCAACAATTAATTCATCAGCTGTGCATTGAAGAATGAGTTTGCCAGGCACTATTCTAGGCACTAATAAGATAAGAGAAGCAGATGTGGTAGAGGCCTGAGGAGCTCACAGTATCATAGGGGAGATCAATTTGCAGATCAACTATTATAGTCCTGGCAGATAAAGGCTATGATAAAAGCATACTCAGTGAGAACACAAATCAGATGAAAGCAAGAAGGATTCTGAAATGGTTCCAGAAGTAGATGCTGTTGAATTGAGATTTGAAACGGTAAGAATTAGCTTGAAAATAGAAGGAAAATGCACTTGAGTGGAGAAAAGTCTGAAAGAGCATATATGTTTAAATCATTATAAATCCATCAGCCCTGGCTGGTGTAGCTTAGTGGACTGAGCGCAGGCCTGCAGGCCAAAGCATCACGGGTTTGATTCCCAGTCAAGGCACATGCCTGGGTTGCGCCATATCCCCAGTATGGGGTGTGGTAGAGGCAACCATACATTGATATTTCACTCCCTCTCTTTCTTCCTTCCCCATCTCTCTAAAATAAATAAATAAAATATTTTTAAAAATAAAAATAAATAAATAAATCCATCAATGTGGGACTAAGGGAAAGTAGCATGCAGAGGAGTGATAGAAACCTTATAGTAGGTAAATGCCTGGTCATGAAGAATTATGTGTATAAAGTGAAGAATTTTGAAATCTCATGTGAAAGTTACAAGGATATACAAAATGATTTTAAGGAGAGGAAACAAATGATATTTACATTTTAGGACCATTGCTCTGGCAACAATTGGGAGAAGCAGTGGAAGCAGGCAAGCCTGCGAGTAGGACATCTAATTATGACACTACTGCAATATCCAGGGGGAAAGAGCAGAGGACACTAAGACAGTAATGGTGGGGAAAGAGAAGGGGCAGATTAAAGAGACAGTAAAGTGATGTATCTGGTGTGTCTTCTACATCTCTGAATCAACAGGTCTGTGATGCTAGTCCACAGATAGGAAATGCAGAAAAATTAACAGGTTTTCTGGGGGGAGATGTTTTATTTTAGACATGTGCATAATGGCATATTTACAGTGGAAACATTTATTCTTAAATTGAATATATGTGTCTAAAGCCAGTAGAGGGTTCTGAACTAAAGTTATGCATTTGGGAGTCATTAGTGTATATGTGGATACTGAACCCTTAGTTTCAACAAGGAAACAAGACTTTTGGGAAATCTTGACATTTATGAGGCTAGTGGGAGATGATTTCATGTAAGATATTGGAAACAGATGGCCCTTAGCACATTATCTTGTGCATCCACATTATCTTTGTATATTTATCTCATAAGTGATAAGCTCTGAGTTTTGAGGGGAAAAGTAGGGAGGGTGAAAGGAAGAGATGTTGGATGCAAAATGGTATCTCTAGAATGGAATACTTTGCGAAGCTATGACACCAAAGGCAGCAGAAGTTAACATACTAGATTCTTTTGCTGTAAGTCTTGATTTATTTTAGGGATGTCCAAAGTTATTTGAAATAATTTCCACTATATATTTTGAAAATAATTTTTTCTAGAGTTTCTATAATGACCTATTTCAGGGTGCTATTTAAGCCTGTGATGGGCAGGGCAACTTCCTTGGGCTACACATAAAAAAGTATGGGTACTCAGGCCTTTAAGAATCACATTGAATTTTCAGAATTATCTGCCTATATTAACTCTATTTGGCTTAAACTTGTAAGCCTATTATTGACTAGGAATTGAACCTGGCCCTAAAGAAGTAAAAGGACAGGATGACATTAGTGCCATAATTGTCACATTTACATACCAGGCCTCTGTAGTAATTCATTGAGGGCTTGGGGTATTACAAAGAATACATGGAAGAATGCAAATTCAAGACATGTGAGAATGTTTATTTAAGAATCTTATACTTCCTGCTTTAGTATATAACACTTGAACCCAGTGAACAAGAGAACTCATCTTCTTGGTAGAACAGAAATATAAATTTTCAAGTTTAGCTAAAATAGCACAATATTTCTGCCTCTTTTCAGTCTCTTCTAATTGCATAGATGCCCTCAGAGCTCAACCAACACTCTTTTACTTTGCTAATACATTCCTCTTATGACTCTTTTCTGTGTCTTAAAGATGTACAATCTGTAATTATTACTTTTGTGTGGGTGGGAATTCTTTTCATGTTTATAAATTGAGCCTTATTGGGCATAACCTAGAACCCTTCCAAATACTGTATAGATCTAGCTATTGCCTTTACTTGTTAGGTTTTTGGGGGATGTTGTTGTTAACACTTATAACTAGACATGAAAAACTCTCCAACTCTTTCTCTTAGCAAAATTATGAGAAAAAGCGATTAACCATGAACTGTTAATGTGGTTGCCTTAATAAAAAAAATGAGCTAGTTAAAGTAATGGTCATGTCTTCAGACAATTGAGAAAAGACATGCAGGAGGTGGAAATGGTTCAGTGAAAACAAAAGTTCAAGGCTAGTAATTGGAAAGTGGCATTTACTTTTGCTTCTAAATTTAATCCCATCAAACAGTCTTCTGTGTAAAACTGTCTAGTAAGCTGTCAGCAACCAACTTCATACTTTCTCACTGGGTTAGACTTGCCTTCCCTTTTATGATCAACAGATGGAATACTCAATTAACAGTAGAGCTAATATTACAGAAAAAACTATCCAAAGACTAGATTATTCCCCTGAGCCCTAATAAAAAAGTGATGATGAATGGCCAGACATCACACACATCTCAAGTTCTTTGGAACAGGGTTTACTGATAGAAACTCACAGGAATAAGAATAGTAGCTGGACTGGGTATCCCTGTTGCCTTTGAACCTTGGGGCAGCAAACAGATCTAGCAGCACCAGGCATCAGACTGCAGGAGAGGGAGCCTAGTTGTGAGTTTATAATAAACTCACAGGGCTTGTTTCTGCTTTAGGAAAACCAGTCCTTGTCCTGGTATAATCAGGGGTACAATAAAGGATCACATCAGAGAAATTGTCCCTAGCCCTGTTTTTACATCTGAATACCAGGTTGGAAGACCATCAGCTTTTCCCTAAGCCTCATCAGGGTCTGGTACCACAGCCTAGTTGTGACAGCTCTATGCTTTGATGGTTCATCGGCCTGACCCACCAACTCAGAATTCTATGGGGATTGCCTCTAGAGCTTGACTCCAGCTGTTTCTTTGGTGCTCTGCAACTTCCTCTCTGAGTGACCAGCTTGTGTCAATGCCTTAGACAAACAAACCCTTCCTTTTATGTCACCTCCTACAGTCTTTGTAAGTACCCAACCAATTGTACAGATCAAGAGGAAGAAATCCTTGGAACATCCCAATTCTTGCTTGTAATGAGAGTCATAATGGGACTGCATTACAACATGAGAGAGACTTAATTTTTAAAGAAATTTCATGTTGGTTTAAAATGCTTCTTTAATACAGTGTTTTCATTTTTCAATTTGTAGCACTAGCTCCTCAAGAGACTTACCTCTTGGCAAATCAATTTGCAAAGCAATTTAAAATTTATGTAACTAACTACTTATGGATGCTTATTAAGTGCCACACATATAATAAGAAAATGGAGATTGAGAATTAACTATTAAACTCAAGGTAATATAGCTAATAAGTGGTCAAGTTAGGGTACAAAACCAGGTAGGTATACATGGATCCAAAGTTTACTAAAATCATGACTTGTGAAAGAAAATACAAAGCCCCACACCTAGATTTATGCCAATTTCCAGGGGTCTTATATTTAAATAGCTTTTTTTTTTTACCATCTCCCTATTGCTAGAACATGTTACATTTTGTTGACCCACGTGTGAAATTTGCTTTTCTTTTTTTTATTTATTTTATTTTATTTTATTTTTTTATTATTTTTTTAATTTTAGTTAATTCAGTACAGTTTCTATCCTTTATTCCTATTCCAGCCCACCCACCCATTCCTCCCCTCCGGGGGAGGGAGGAAGGGAAATTTGCTTTTCTTTGAATTTTACCCCAAAGCACCCACATAAATCATTGATAAGTAGAATTTACTGAGGATTTCATGCAAGAGTCGGAAAAGAATTTCCCATGACACGATTGACTTTCCTAGTCAATGTAGGAATTACCATTAAAAAATACCCACCTTTGCCTTGACACTCTGAAAAACTTCAAATAGTCTGAGTCTTTCTTGCCCTATTGGCTTCTTTTTTTCTCTTCCCTTCTAAACTTTCTGCAAAATCCCTTTCAGAAGTAAGCAGTGAGCAAGAAAACAACTAGTCAAAAAGCAAATTTCTTCTTTGTTAAAAAAAATTTAAGCAGCCCTGACTGGTGTGGCTCCGGGGAATGAGTGCCGTCCTGTGACCCAAAGGGTCACAGGTTCAATTCCCAGTCAGGGCACATGCCTGGGTTGAGGGGCCAGGTCCCCAGTAGGGGGTGCTCAAGAGGTAACCACACATTGATGTTTCTCTCCTTCTCTCCCTCCCTTCCCCTCTCTCTAAGAATAAATAAAATCTTTAAAAGAAATGTAAGCAAAGCATCTCTCCTTTTCCTCTGAAGCTTTGGTATCAGCCAAAGCCAAGACCCTCAATATCTTACCTTCTAACTAAAGTAATTGTGGATGTATCCACCCCCATTCCCCTCTCTCCCTAAAAGTGTTCACACTATAAGATGAACACAAACTTTCTAGTTGTGTGATCAGTAGGTAGAAGAGTTTGCACTAGAGAGTTTGAGTCCCGACACCCTACATCAAGCGTCCCTGCATAGCTATCTGCATTGCTCTGCCCAATCTCAAAGCCTTTCAGGCTGAAAAGTTCAGAAACGGAAAGAGGAAGACAGAGGGAAGGGGTAGGGAGGAAATGGGGAATGAATGCAGATGAGGTCTGTTTTATTAATTTCATATTTTTTGAGAGCTTACTTTGCCTGTAGATTTCTGAAAAACAAGTTGAAAGTTCCTTCTCCTTAAAAATGCCAGTCCTCATTCACTACCTTTGAACTCCTTAGCTTCATATGCTTTTCTTTTGGTTTGATTCAGACAATGATTTCAAAAAATAAAAAAGATAAAGCAAAGATATGTCATGGGGAGGAGGAAATTTGGGGGTAAAGGAGAAGTAGTAAGTGTTTTCTTGAAGCATCTTAAATGGTACAAGATTGATTAGAAGAGAATAGCTTTCTCAAATCTTTTTTGGAAACAAAGGAGAAAGATATAGTTAAAACATCTAGCTCTCATATATTGCCAGTTTTTTTTCTGAAAAAATGTGATTTTTAAATACTGGAATAAAAGTTCATATTATTAACCTATATAATAAAGGCATATTTTACAGGGTAATAGGGTCCCTTTTTACTCATTAGAATTATGGACCATATTTCAAGGCTGTAACTGTCCATCAATAATTTGGGTGGTAACTGTATAATTATCCATGTTCATTCTTCACATTTGACTTATTTATCAGTTTATAAGTAGATTAATTTCAATTTGATTGGTCTTTGTCCTTCAGAATGACTTATTAATAGATATGTTAAAAATCTTTCTGAAAGCCCCATTTCAAACTCTGTTATTCAGCATAATTAGGTAATAAGGAATTTGCAGTTTATCAAAAATTTTAAGTAATTGTTACTATATATAAAACATCAATTATTGATTTTCCAATAAATATAGTACATTCTTTAAAACCTAAGTTATAGATCATGTAACTTCTACAATAAGAAATTGAGCACTTACTATGCTATCTATGGAAGATTCTTAAATGCATAAACATGTATTAGACACACCCCTTGCCTGCAGAAGGCTCACAGCCTGAGAGAAATACAGAGTTTATCTCATCTATATGCATACTGCCACATACATACTCAAAGATGTTCTAAGAGCACTGAGGACTAAGGGATTTATTTAGCCGGAATAATTTTGGGAGGGTGATGACTTTGCTCTGGGACGATAAGTAGGGTTTGGTTGGCAGAGAGAACAGAATAGGCACAGAATGGTGTAGTGTGGAGGTGACAAATGGGGGTGGCTAGTCGTCCAGTGAGGCTGCAGTGTGGTTATTCTGGGGCTGGTGGTGGGGAGGCAAGACAGGAAAGCTAAACTAAGGCCCCGTTGTAAGGTAAGGAAGCTTTAAATACAGTGCTAACTAGCTGGCACTTTATTGTGGAAGCCAATGTTTTCCTGAATATAGGTGTTTGGTAGACTTTGAAATTTCCCCCCAAAAGTCTATGCACAAACAAGTTTGGAAAATGCCATATACATATTTATTCCTGTCAGGCATTCACAGTACATATTGACACCTTAAATGTTCAGAAAAATACTACAGGAAGGGCTTATTTTACTACATTTAACATTTTTTCCCAAACTTTCTTAACCATGGAAACTTTGCTTTTGGAATCTTTATTAATATGTTGATAGATACCTGTGTTTTATGGAACACAGTTTGAGAAAAACTTTAGCCATTGCTATAAACAATGAATTAGAATTTTAAAATTAGAATTTTAAAAAAAGTGTTTTAAGCCCTGGTCAGATACTCATTTGGTTAGAGTGTCATCCAGATACAATAACAAGGTTATGGATTCATTCGATCCCTGTGAGGCCATGTACAAGAATCAACCAATGAATGCATAAATAAGTGGAACAACAAATCAGTTTTCTCTCTCTCTTTCTCTCTCTGGTAGAAACTGGTAGAAACATTTCTATCTGAAGCTAAAACCTTGACTCCAGAATTATTTATTCAGTGTGTCCATATCAATAAGTTTGTTTCCTTCAAACTAACATTTTTAAGCACTTGATTCCAGGCGATGAGATTTGATACGTGCAGTAGCATTTGCCACTGCATGCCATGAATTACTACTATTTCATTTTTTTTACCATTAATGACATTATTACCACCTTTAAATCTAATCAGCCCATAGATTTGATTCCACATTCCTATCTTTTGAAGTTCTGTTTTCTGGTATGAAATATAAAAGCTACCCTCTATGGCCCAGATTTGAAGCGTTTTAGGTTAAGGAACTTGAGGCTCCTAGAATTGTTGGAAGAGCAGAGCAGCAGAGGAAGCTGCCATTGGCAATCTTAGCATAAAGCATGGAAGTGAGTACATTTCAAGATCTTATCAAGGACCTGCTTTGATTCTCACAGCATGTGGCTGAACCTGCCTTTCAAAAATGGTTACTCCTTTCTCTAAGACTCAGTGAATGAGAAGGTCTAATTGGGAAAAGTAGAGGGAAGAGGATTCTGAGAAACGTAGTGCCCAGCTTTCCCTCTGCAATCAAAGAACATTTAAAAAGGGGGAGGTGGTGATGCTGAGTTGGCCATAAGTAATTCAACACAAGGCATGAAGTGTTGGGTTAGACTGAGGGATCTGGTAAGATTCAGAGGCTGAGGAGATACACTGGAGTCAACAAGGTTTGAAAGCAAGCAGAAAGATTTGGGGAATTGTTATGGCTTAAAACATGGCTGCATGTTGTGGTTCAAGCCAGAACAAGTAATTCTTGGTCATGCAGGCCCTCTATAGTATATTCTAGACCTATATGTCCATTCTGAGCTCCATAACCTACCCTAAACACCCTGCATTCAAGGCCTTTTGTTGCTCCAAATGTTAAGGCTGATGTCACTTTTCCTTAAGAAGCTTTTGCATTCATCTCTTCATATGGCAGCCTCCATCTTATTTTTTAAGTCTTAGCTCAGAATCCTTTCTCTCAGAGTGATATCCTTATACCACTTTAACTCAAGTGTTCCTACACCCTATCAATGTGCATTATTTCCTTCTGAACTTCCAGCAAAGTGAACAATTGCTTTATTTAAATTATTTTTTAAATGAGTTTGTCCTTAAATATACAAAACAAAAAAGCCTTTAAGAAGAAATTTATGAGTGGTTAGCAGGCCAGTAGGAGAACCATATGAGTCATGTGACTTTCAAGGATCTAGCAAATTATAACATTTTAAAATTTTATTTTATTTAAAAAAATTTATTGTATTTTTTTCCATTACCATTTAGTCCCCTTATATGCCCCTGTACCACAAATCACTACACTGGGTGTCCATGTTCATAAGTCCTTTTTTTCCCCTCAGTCATTCCACCCTTTAATGTCTCCTCCTTAGCTGTCATCCTGCTCTCTATGAATCTGTCTGTGTTTTAGTTCAGTTAGTTCATTAGATTCCACATATGCGTGAAATCACATGGTATTTGTCTTTATCTGATTGGCTTATTTCACTTAGCATAATGTCCTCCAGGTCCATCCATGCTGTCACACAGGGTCAACTTCTTTTTCATGGCTGAGTAGTATTCTGTTGTGTAAATGTCCCATAGTTGTTTTATCCACTCATCAACTGATGGGCATTTGGTTTGCTTTCATACCTTGGTGATTATAAATAACACTGCAATGAACATACGGGTGCTTATGTTCTTTCGAATTAGTAATTTGTGTTCCTTAGTATATATTACCAGAAGTGGAATCACTGGGTCCAAAGGCACATCCATTTTTAATTTTTTGAGGTGTCACCATACTGCTTTACACAGTGGCTGCACCAATCTGCATACCCACCAGCAATGCAAAAGGTTTCCCCTTTCATCATGTCCTCGCCAGCGCTTGTTGTTTGTTGATTTATTGATGGTAGCCATTCTGACGGGTGTGAGATGGTATCTCATTGTGGTTTTAATTTACATTACACTGATGATTAGTGATGTTGAACATCTTTTCATATGTCTATTGGCCATCTGCATGTCCTTTTAGAAGTGTCTATTCAGTTCCTTTGACAATTTTTTAATTGGGTTGTTTTTTTGGTGTTGAGTTTTGTAAGTTCTTTATACATTTTTGACATTACCCCTTATCAGATGTATCAGTGAATATGTTCTCCCATTCTATGTGTTGTGTTCTTATTTCATTGATAATTTCCTTTGCTGTACAAAAACTTTTTAGTTTTACGTAGTGACCTTTGTTTATTTATTTATTTTTTGTTTCTTTGCCTGGGGAGATATATGCTATAAAATATTGCTATGAGCAATGTCCAAGATTTTGCTTCCTATGTTTTCTTGAATATTTCTGGAATATTTCTTGAATATTAACCTTGGATATTTCATGCCACTTCCTTCTGGCATGTAATGTTTCTGTTGAGAAATCAGATAATAATCTCATTGTTTGTTCTACTCTCCCTGTTTGTAACCACCCCCTTTTCTCGTGTGGCTTTTAGGATTCTCTTCTTGTCTTTAAGCCATGTCATTTTAATTATTACCTGTGTCAGTGCAGACCTCTTTGAGTCCAACTTGTTTGGGACTGTCTGATCCTCCTAGACTTGTGTGTCTTTTTCCTTCTTCAAATTAGGGAAGTTTTCAGTCATTATTTCTTCAAATAGATTCTCAATCCCTTGCTCACTCTGTTCTCCTTCTGGTATTCTCATGATGCAGATGTAGTTATGCTTTATGTTGTCCAAAATGTTTCTTAAGTGCTCTTCATTTTTTAAAATTCTTTTTTTTCTTTTCTACCTTGTCTTCCCAATCACTGATTCTATCCATTGCTTCACCTAACCTACTGTTTAGTCCTTCCAGTGTATTTATTTCAGATATTGCATTCTTTATTTCTGACTGGCCTTTTTTATGGTTTCTATGTCTTTTTTCATGCTGTTGAATATCCTTATAATCATTACTGTAAACTCTCTATCTGATAAACAGCTTGCCTCCATTTCATCTAGTTCTTCTGGACAATTTTCTTGTTTTTTCCTTTGGGGTCTGTTTCTTTATCTTCCCATTGGCTTCTTTATATTTTTCTATACATTAGGTAGATCTGTAAAGACTCTGGTATAGGCCTTTGTCAGATGCTGCTCGTGACTGCCCTGAGCAACCTGTTTGGAGATATTAGTGATTCACAGCATGTGGCTCCCACTGCTTGGCCTATTTGTGTGTAGAAAGAACCTGGCTGTGCACCTACAGGGCTTTTATCAGCATCAGGCCCATGATAGGGTCAGCTAAAGTCTCAGAGTTCCCAGAGATCAGTCTTAGTAGTTAAATTAATTACTGCTATATAGCATCAAGCTAAACTCAGCAGCATAGCTAAAGCTCACAGGGTGGGGCAGAGTAATTCTTGTGCTTGGGGTTATTTATTCCCTTCAGGTAGATGCCACTTGGAGAGGAGAGATCTGCCTGAGAAAGATGGCTCTTGCAGTATGGGGAATGACTCAGAACATGGACCCTGGCAGCTCTTCCTTTAGTTGTCTCCCCAGAGCCACCAGTCCCAGACTCTCCTCAAGTATCTCTAGTTTACTCTGCCCTCCCTCTGCCAGAGCCCAGGATAAGTGGCTACAAATGAAATTTTGTGCATTGACCCTTTAGGAGGCTCTCTGTGTCTCCCACTCTTTCTCCCTGGTGGAAAGAAACACTGCTGCTTTTCAAGCTGTATGCTATCTGTGTTCCTTTCCTGGCTCTGGTGCTGTAGGCTGGGGAACCCAGCTTGGGGTTTGGACCCTACACTTCTCATGGGAACTCCTGGCCACTGAAATATCCTTCTAGAAATTCAGCTGCTGCCTGTGGGAGCCCAGCCAGCTCTTTCTGGCCTCCTCCACACTCTCTACCAGTCATGTTGTGGTGAAGTGGATTCTTCTGTTTGTTGTTGCTTATAAGACTTCTTTCTTGCTATTGTTCAGTTGGTTATTCTGGATGATTTCTTTACAATTTAATTGTAATTCCTGATTGGTCCTGGGAGAAGGTTAGTGTAGCTTCCACTTACATCTCCACCACCCTGGGTCTCCTGAAAATTATAACATTTTGGAAAGCTGATACTCTGTTTATAAAACACAGATATCCACATGGATAAACATAATCTTCCCTTCAGTCACTTGCGTGTATTGTTTTCTTAGTTTGGAGTTTCAGTTAATTGCCATAAAACCTGGTACATTTGGATATGCCAAGGATTGTATGGTCAAAGTTATCAAATTGCTAATTTGTTATTTCATCTCATGAAAATTTTATGTATATCTAGTAGCCCTCCAAATTTAAAGCTACTAAGTCTTGTTGGTGTTGAATTTACATAGAAATAGAAAATAGCTGTCATCTTCCTTTGATCCCACCAGCTATATTGATGAATGAGCTATTATATCATAGCTCATTTCATTTATTTTCCATTGTCTGGAAGCAAGCAAAAATAAAACCATAGAAGAAAACTGTTAACCCAGTGATTACTTTAGAAACAGTTCCCTATTTGTCAGTATATATTATGCTGCTTAGGTTGGTGGAAATTTGGTTTACAATGGTGTTAGCAGTGGAGGCAGAACTTCCATGTATGTTATAGACTGAAAGTGTAATAGACCTGTATTATATGTATTTATTTCCAAAGATTGTGCATGGTAAACCTGAATCCGTGGAGTAAAGACTCTCCTTCTATAATGAATAGATTCCATTTTTCCTTATGAAATGGCACTCTATAGATACGTTTATTTGCAGAGTTGTTGCTTCATCTAGTAAGTCATTAAGCCTTTTCAAATACAATTCTGCTAAATCTCCCAAACTTTTCATATTTGCATCTTTGTAATATTAATTCAAACCCTGCTCAATTATCTCTTCCTTGATTTGTTTTTTTATCTTTTTTAAATATATTTTATTGATTATGCTATTACAGTTGTCCTATTATCCCCCATTCATTCCCTTCCACCCTGAACTCCCTCTCCCACCCACATTCCCCCCCTTTAGTTTATGTCCATGTGTCATAAGTTCTTTAGCTTCTACATTTCCCCTACTATTCTTGCCCTCCCCCTATTTTCTACCTACCATCCATA
>CM052538.1:92507126-92522785 GCA_028533065.1 Trachops cirrhosus | reverse complement strand
GCCTCAACAAATTCAAGAAAATTGAAATCATACCAAGCATATTCTCAGATCACAAGGGACTGAAACTAGAAACCAACCCCAAGGAAAGAAACCCAAAACACTCAAAATCATGGAGACTGAATGGCATGCTATTAAACAATGAATGGGTCAAGAATGAAATTAGGGAAGAAATCAAAAAGTTTCTGGAAACAAATGAAAATGAACTCACGACAACCCAAAACCTATGGGACACAGCAAAGGCAGTCCTGAGAGGGAAGTTCATAGCAATACAGGTCTACCTAAAAAAGATAGAAACATTTCAAACAAACCACCTAATCTTACACCTACAAGAACTTGAGGAACAACAACAAAGACAGCCAAGAGCAAGTAGAAGGAATGAAATAACCAAGATCAGAGCAGAATTCAATGATATAGACACTAAAAGCACAATTCTAAGGATCAATGAATCCAGGAGCTGGTTCTTTGAAAAGATAAACAAAATCGACAAGCCTTTAAGCAGATTCATTAAGAAAAAAAGAGAGAAAACCCAAATAAACACAATCAGAAATAAAAGAGGAGAGATTACAACGGATACCACAGAAATACAAAGGACTGTAAGAAATTACTATGAAGAACTGTATGCCAAGAAATGTGAAAACCCAGGTGAAACGGACAAAGTTATAGAAAAATATAATCTTCTAAACTCAGTGAAGAAGAAGCAGAAAGCCTAAACAGATCAATAATAGGAGATGAAATTTGAGCAGTAATCAAATAACTCCAGACACACAAAAGCCCTGGTACAGATGGGTTCACAGGAGAATTCTACAAAGCTTTTAAGGAAGAGCTAACCCTTATCCTTCACAGACTATTCCAAAAAATTGAAAATGATAGAAGACTCCCAAATGCTTTTTATGAAGCCACCATCATCCTAATCCCAAAACCACATAAAGATGCAAAAAAGAAAGAAAACTTCAGGCCAATATCACTGATGAACATAGATGCTAAAATCCTCAACAAAATATTGGTAAATCACATCCAATAATACATTAAAAAGATCATACACCATGACCAAGAAGGATTCATCCCAGGGATACAATGATGGTACAATATTTGCAAATCAATAATCACATAAACAAAAACAAAGATAAAAATGACATGATCATATCAACAGATGCAGAAAAAGCATTTGATAAGGTATAGCACCCATTTATGAAAAACACACTCAGCAAAGTGGGAATAGAGGGAGCGTTCCTCAACATGATAAGAGACCTACAGCTAACATGATACTCAGTGTGCAAAAACTAAAATCCTTTTCACTAAGATCATGAACAAGGCTGTCCACTTTCACCACTTCTATTCAACATAGTATTGGAAGTTTTAGCCACAGTGATCAGACAAGAAAAGGAAATAAAAGGCATCCAAATCGAAAAAGAGGAAACAAAACTGTAATTTTTTTTGCAGATGACATAATAGCGTACATAGAAAATCTTACAGACTACGACAAAAACTGCTTGATGTAATAAATGAATTTGGCAAAACAGCAGGGTACAAAGTCAATATCCAGAAATCAAAGGAATTTTTGTATACCAACAATGAAACATCAGAAGCAGAAATCAAGAAAAAAATCCCATTTGATATAGCAAAAAGAAAAATAAAACACCTAGGAATAAACCTAACCAAAGAGGTAAAAGACCTGTATTCAGAAAACTATATAACACTGAAGAAGGAAATCAAGGAAGACACAAACAAATGGAAACATATACCGTGTTCATGGATTGGAAGAATTGACATCATCAAAATGTCCATACTACCCAAAGCAATCTACACATTCAATGCAATACCTATTAAAGTTCCAATGACATATTTCACTGACATGGAACAAACACTGCAAAATTTATATGGAACCATAAATGACCTCGAATAGCTGTTGCAATTTTGAGAAAGAAGAGCAAAGTAGGAGGGATCACAATACCTGATACTAAACTATATTACAAGGCCACTGTAATCAAAATAGCCTGGTATTGGCATAAAAATAGGCACACGGACCAGTGGAACAGAACAGAGGGCCCAGAAATAAACCCAAATCTCTATGGTCAATTAATTTTTGACAAAGGGGGCAGCAACATAAAATGGAGTAAAAATAGCCTCTTCAACAAATGTGTTGGGAGAACTAGACAGCCACATGCAAAAAAATGAAACTCGGGCACCAACTTACACCATACACAAAAATAAATTCAAGGTGGATAAGAGACTTAAATATAAACTGTGACACCATTAAAGTTCTAGAGGAGAACATAGGCAGGAAAATCTCTGATATTTCAGGTAGCAACTTTTTTACTGATATGGCCCCTAGAGCAAGGGACATAAAGGAAAGTATAAAGAAATGGGATCTCATCAAAATAAAAATCTTCTGCATGACTAAAGAAAACAGTATTAAAATAAAAAGAGAACCAACTGTATGGGAAAACATATTTGCCAATGATACCTTAGACAAAGTTTTAATCTCCAAAATATATAAAGAACTCACACAACTCCACTCTAACTAGACAACCAACCCAATTAAAACATGGGCAAAGGACTTGAAGAGACACCTTTCCAAGGAGGACATACAGAAGATCCAAAGACACATGAAAAGATGCTCAATATCGCTAGCTATCAGAGAGATGCAAATTAAAACCACAATGAGATACCACTTCACACTGGTCAGAATGGCCATCATAAACAAAGCAACAAAAAACAAGTGTTAGAGAGATTGTGTAGAAAAGGGAACCCTAGTGCACTGTTGGTGGGATTGCAGACTGGTACAACCACTATGGAAAACAGTATGAAATTTTCTCAGAAAACTAAAAATGGATCTGCCTTTTGACCCAGCAATTCCACTGCTTGGACCATGTCCTAAGACCCCTGAAACACCAATCCAAAGGAACCTATTCACCCCATTGTTCATAGCAGCACAATTTACAATAGCCAAGTGTTGGAAGCAACCTAGGTGCCCATCAGTAAATGAATGGATCAAAAAACTATGGTACATTTATACAATGGAATTCTATGCAGCAGAAAAAAAGAAGGAGCTCCGAACCTTTGCAACAGCATTGATGGAACTGGAAAGTATCATGCTAAGGGAAATAAGCCAGACGGTGAAAGACATATACCATATGATCTCACCTTTAACAGGAACCTAATCAACAAAACAAAGAAGCAAATTATAACCAAAGACAGTGAAATAGAGAAGAGGCTGATAGTGACTAGAAGGGAAAGGGGAGGGAATTTCAGGGGAAAAGGAGAAAGGTTTATAGGAACAAATATAAAGGACACATGGACAAAAACAAGGGGTGGATGGGAGTAAAAGGCAGAAAACTATGCTGGAGCAACAATTAAAATAAAAAAAAATTCAGTAGAAATTTTGGAAAATAAAATCAATAAAATTTTTAGAAGGTTAAAAATAGATAAATATATGATGGTAAGAGAAAAGAAGTATTAATAGAAAAAGTCTAATATATTTTAAGAAATATACTCAGGTCCATTTATGCAAATGTCTGAACAACAAGGATAAATAAAATTTTTTATAAGTATGAGAAAACTTTAAAAGAATATGTGTGATGGGATAATAATCAGATTAATACCATATTTCTATCTCTTTGATACTCTAAGGTACTGAGAGTTCTGATGGAGTGTGACTTTATATTGACTGGTAGTTTGATTTGTATACAGAATTTTAAGATAAGGGAACAAATACAATTTTCTACCATGTGCAAGAATTTAGAAATGCTGACTTCCACTATCCTTTCCCCAGGGGTGGGACAGGGGGAGAACTATTTCAATACAGGGTGGGGCTAAAGTAGGTTTACAGTTGTTCATATAAAAAATAATCAATAAGTAATAATATAAGAATAAACTGTGTTTCTTGTACACAGAACTATAAACCTACTTTTGCCCACCCTATATTATTCTAGGAGCAGCACATTTTTTTTTAATTCCAAGAAAAGGAAAGAATATTTTTTAGGAAGCAAAAGAGGTACTCAGTTGAATAATAAAAAGAAATCCCAGGATGACAGGTGTACAACAATACTAGAAAGCAAGCAGTCCAAATTAGAACAGGAGGTGAGAGGCTTTTTAGACTGTCTTTCAAAATGAATAAGATACAGTTTTTCAGTGGATAATATGATTAAAATATAGTGAATAGAAGTATGTATAATAGTAAGAGAAGAAGAACAAATTAAAAACCAATAAAAGAAACACATATACAAGAACATCATGGCAAAATATGTAGCACATAAAAAGTGTGAGTGATTTTGAGCACTTGAAGGAGTGGAAAGAATAAGAATCCATTTGATCTTGATGTGTGTAACATTCTAAATAGCCGGAGGTGTTTAGTGTGTTTCCTTTTTTCTATGAGTCTACTCAGTTAATTAGTTTTAGAATTATTAGTAATTACATTATTATCAAATTATAAATACTGTCTATTAGGTTCTAATTTTACAAATGAAGCACCAAGAGTATGATTATATTGTACTTGCAGGAAGGGATGTGAATATTCTAAACCTTGACCACATGTATGTGATGGGAAAACTGACAGGTGTGAGGAGGTGGATTCAGAGGATTAGTTAGAGTGGTACTTAATAAGTTGTTAAGAAACAATAGCTGAAGTTGAAAAAACAAATAAAACATTTAAGTATATAACTTTATACAGATTAGGGAAGTACTAAAAGTTGAAAATATAACCAATACATTTAGGTAGTAAGGAGTGGGGGGAGGAGGGAAAATGGGAGTGATATATGGGAACGAGTTTTTGGCCAAGTCAGTTAATACCATACATGATCCATAGAGACAGTAAATAGATAAAGTATGATGGTTAATGTTATGTGCCAATTTCACTAGCCATAGAGTGCCCAGATAGCTGGTGAAACATTATTCTGGGTTTTTCTGGATAATGCTGACATTTAAATTAGTAGATTGAGTAAAGCAGATTACCCTCTCTAATGTGGATAGGCCTTATCCTATGGATTGAAGGCTTGAATAAAACAAAAAAGGCTGACTCTTCCTTGAATAAGAGAATTTCTCCTTTAAAATAGGACATTGCTTGGCTTTTTCTTGTTGTTGGACTCAAACTCAGATGTCAGCTCATCCTGGGTCTTATGCCTGCCAGCTTTCATACTGAAAGTACCACCTGTTCTTCTGGGTCTTCTACTTGTTGACTTACCTTGCAGATCTTAGGACTTGTCAGCCTCCATAATCATGTAAGCTAATTCTTTATAAAAAGTGTCTTATTATCCATCCATCCATCTATTGGTTCTCTTTGTCTAAAGAACCCCAATATACCAAGAAATAGGGAGATATACATACCCTTTAGAATTATGGTGACACCACCAGAATACCTGAAAACCAAAATGAGATCTTCTAAAGAATGGGACTCAGAGAAAGGGATTTGGGAGGGGGGATTAGACTTTTGTGCCATTTTAATTTCACTTTTTCATATTCATGAATTACTTTATAAAGTAAAATACTGAGTCTAAACATGTATGTATTTTGAAATTATGAATTTTATTTCTAACATTTTTGAAATATTCTCTTTTAAATTTTTAATTAAAATATCACATGATATTCAAAGTATTTGAACTCTAAATCTATAATAAAAACACATACATTGTGAGACCAAGAAGTTACAATTCAAAGCAGTGAACTTGAATTTACAAGGCACATACAAAGTTGGATTTCCAACAAACCCGGAAAAGTATTATAAATATCCCTGGAGTTATTTAATTGTTCAAGGTGTCAAGTTGTTTCTCCCATTAAGTAACATTATATCTAAGTGCTGTGAAGCAGTGGTTATATGGGTCTGGGGAAAGTGTAACAATTGCTGTTACTGAGTAGATACCTATTAGGAATGTTCTACCTTAGACTCCAGGACTTGCTGATCAAAACATGCTCAAATGCACATGAAAGGAATTTATTATTACCTTACATTGTACCCCTGATTCTGCCTGCCGTAAGCTGGCATTGTCTCATCTTTCAGATCTTACACAAGTGTCAGTTTTTGTGTATACAGCCATCATTCCATTAGCCCTGATCCTAGAGAGTCAGATGTTACAAAATCTCAGTTGTATCAAGCCATTTATAACTGCTGTTGAACTTCTGACCAAGTTGAACACCTAGGTAGATACACATTGTTTCCTCGAACAACCAAAAGAAGGACAACAACAAATTTAAAAACAAAAAGACAACCAAAACTGCCAGAAAATCAAAGTGTATGGAAGTCTGACAACCAAGGCGTTAAAGAAGAAACATTCATCCAGACTGGTAAGAGGGGCATGGAGACAGGCAGCCAGGGGCATTGGCACAGCAGAAAGTGGACTGAGGGAGTCCCGTATTCACATGTGGATAAACTGGGAGGAACTGGGGAACTGAGATAGATTGCACAAACCAGGGTTCCAGTGCAGGAAACTAAAGCCTCAAAACCTCTGGCTGTAAAAACCTGCAGGGGCTGCAGTGGTGGGAGAAAGTCCCAGCCTCACAAGAGAATTCATTGGAGAGACCCATAGGGTCTTAGAATGTACACAAACCCACCCATCCAGGAATCAGAACCAGAACAGCCCACTTTGCTTGTGGGTAGCAGGGAAGTGACTGAAAGTGGGGCAGAAGCCCAGCAACCGGCATTGTTCCCTCACTGACCCCTCCCCCACATACAGTGCCACAATGCAGTGGCATGGGTTGCCCCGCCCTGGCAAATACCTAAGGCTCCACCCATTACAACATAACAGGTATGCCAAGACAAAGAAATATGGTCCAAATGGAAGAACAGATCAAAACTCCAGAAAAAGAACTGAGCAACAAGGAGGTAGACAACCTGTCTGATGCAGAGTTCAAGACATGGGTAATCAGGATGCTCACAAATATGATTGAGTATGGTCACAAAATAGAGGAAGCAGTGAAGTCTATATAAAATGAAATAAACCAAAATATACAGGGAACCAAATGCGAAGGGAAGGAAACTGAGACTCAAATCAACAATTTGGAACAGAAGGAAGAAACAAGAATTAAAAAAAATGAGGCTTAGGAACCTCTGGGACAACTTTAAACATTCCAACATATGAATCATAATGGTGCCAGAAGGAGAAGAGGAAGAGCAAGAAATTGAAAACTCATTGGAATGAATAGTGAAGGAAAACTTCCCCAGTCTGGAGAAGGAAATAGACTTCCAGGAAGTCCAGGAAGCTCAGAGAGTCCCAAAGAAATTGGACCCAAGGATGAAAATACCAAGATACATCACAATTACATTATACAAGATGAAAGATAAGGAGAGAATCTTAAGAGCAGCAAGAGAAAAGGAGACAGTTACCTATGAAGGAGTTCCCATAAGACTATCAGCTGATTTCTCCAAAGAATCCTTACAGGCAGGAAGGGACTAGCAAGTATTCCAAGTCATGAAAGGCAAGGACCTACATCCAATATTACTCTATCCAGCAAAGCTATCATTTAGAATGGGAGGGCAGATAAAGTGCTTCCCAGATAAGGTCAAGTTGAAGGAGTTCATCATCACCAAATCTTTATTATATGAAATGTTAAAGGGACTTACCTAAGAAAAAGGAGATCAAAATTATGAACAGTAAATTGACAACTCACAGCTATCAACAACTGAACCAAAAAAAACAAAAACAAGAACAAAGTAAGCAAACAACTAGAGCAGGAACAGAACCACAGAAATGGAGATCACATGGAGGGTTATCAGTGGGGAGAGGGAGGGCAGGGAACTGGGGAAAAGGTACAGGGAATAAGAAGTATAAATGATAGGTAGAAAATAGACAGGGGGAGGTTAAGAATAGTATAGGAAATGTAGAAGCCAAAGAACTTATATGTACGACTCATGGACATGGAGTAAGGGTAGCAGGGAATGCTGCTGGGGGGAGGGGGGTGGGATGCAAGGGAGATGCGAATAAAGGGTGAGGGAAATGGGACAACTGTAATAGCATAATCAATAAAATATACTTTAAAAAAGATGGTATTCAGTCATTTGTAGGAAAAGCCTATCAGATTCAGGGTGAAAAGATTGTTATAAGCATAATAAAAGTTGATTTTTTACTATAAAAGTGTAGTACTGAATACCTTTCCTGAACACAGTAAAAAATTATCTATTTGATATGTGACTGTCAATGGTGCTAATTCCTCAATGTAGCAATCATTCTACTCCCAGTTTCTTCTGACAATACCTTCCACTCCTGTAGCTAAATTTTTGTGCCCTTTCTTATTTTGAAGGACAAAGTGAAACTGACTATGAAAAGGAAGGCTGTGTGAATAGGCAAATGTGGTAGCATTAATTTCACTTCATAGTGATATATCTGTTCTAGGTAGAATGGTCACATGGTCTAATAAAAATTCATACTGAATGGAATGTCCTTTGGAAATAATATTCCTAAATGGAATAATTCAGGAATACTATAAAAGAAAATATTGCTTTGTAAATATCACTATTCCATGTCCCTATTTCTTTCACATGTTGGGGGAAAAATATTTAAGAAGTAGAGTAAAAGTGTAAAATTTTGCAAAGTGAATCCTCTTTGAACAGTCAAGGTTCCTCTAATGTTAATATTGTATATAACTGTGACACATTTGTCAAGACTAAGGCATTAACATTGGTATGTTACTATTAACTAAACAGAGTTTACTTAGATGTCCCAGTGTTTTCCTCTATGTCCTTTTTCTTTTCCAGGATCCATTTGAGGATATCACATCATGCTAAGTTGTTTTGTTTTCTTAGCCACCTCAGGTCTGTGGCAGTTTCGTAGTTTTGTTTTTCATAACCTTGAATTTCTAAGGAAATTTATCACGTGCAGTGTTTAGTTGGCCTACAAGCTCTTTATTTACCAAATATTCAAAGAACATTTTGTTTTGTTTTTGATTTTCAAAATGGATCCAAGTTCCTTTGTACTCACCCAGGTAAATGTAGTTTGTTTTGTTTTGTTTTGACTTTTGGTGTGTTAATTTTTTCATTCTTAACCATGCTCAGATTCCCCACCTCCCCCAGAGATGTCTACTTCTTTGTTCAACTATGAAATAGTGGAAGGTCGTCTTCTGTTTAAAGTTGTGTACCCAAAGAAATTCTTTTCACAGAGAACATAGAAAAAGCTGTCTACTGAAAAAAAAATTGACAGTTGTTGAAGTCTACCCCAGAAAATAGTGAACAAAAAAGTACTGTAAAGAGCTGTCAGAAATAATTTGATTGTGGAGATAAATTACCATTCCCAATGAAATGTTGGTGTTAATAAGTGTGAAATTGTCCAGTGATCTGCTCAGACATTATCTAAACTCCAGTTAGTATAACATTAAGAGAACATGTGGTGATATTTAGATATAGAACTATGGTATTTTTATAAGTGTCTTCAATAGACTTCTTTGTGTCTTGGCTTTTCCTGGCAGATTACAGGGCCGTTATCACAGCCTACATACAACATGTGAGATGGGCACCTTGAGCCAGTGGTTCTGTCTCTTTGGTTAGGATGTCTTCCATGAACCTTTAAGAATAGCTAGAGTTTTAAGGCTATTACCACCAATATTTCTTTACCTACAGTTCCCAAAAATGTGTGGCTTTTTTTCATGAAGTTAAACAGCAAACTATTGGTTTCCTTTCCTTGCCCCATTTTCTGGCAAGTAGGCAAAATTATTGTTAACATGAAAATCCATCATTGATTCAGAAGCATGACCTTGGTAATAATGTGGCATTATTCCCCACACAAAGGCATCACTGACTTCCTTAACAGGACCAAGGATTGGATAAAATAAAGTTCTGGGTCAGAATCATCAATAAATCATATTTTGTTCACATGTGATTTAGAAGAAGATTTAGTTCAATTTAGCAATAATTGAGTAATAAGAATGTAATACTGCTTAATATTTTATAAGAAGTAAACACTTATTTCATTTTATCTTAATAATTGTATTGTGATGAATAAGTCTGAACTTTACATTTACACAATTATATTGATACAAAGAAGCTAGAATTTCATGTCTTTAAATACAGCATATTTAGGACACCTTAACCATTTTGTTTTCAATTCAGCCAAGACACATGTTTCATAACTTTGATTTTCCCCTTGAACAAGTTTCCTTCTAAGGATGTATACTCACTCTACTCTGCTACTCCTTGTTCATTATTAGATACGTGTTTTATATTTAGCCAATGAATATTTTATTTAAGAATTTTAAGTGAATACCTACTCTCATATCCTGAAATTCATTGAGACCTGTGGATAGAGCAGGATTCAGGAGTGCTGCTTCTACTCACTGAAGTTGGACAAAGACTGAGGTAGCTGATAACCTGCAGAGGCCACTGGTTATGGCATGGATCTGGTGATCAGGCACAATATCCAAGGGTTTTGGCAATTTCTGGTCACAATCCAATTAGAAGTGGGAAAATTGTATGAAGTAGTATATTGTTGTAACAAAAGGATCCAGTTCAATCAGAGGGAATTTTATGAAAAGGATGCTGCACTTAAATTAAAGATGAATTTCACAAATAGTTGTGTCTAAAAAGTCTTTACTTGGACATAAAGGCCACAATTATTATTGGCACATTGAGTAGTTGTTTATCACCTGGGAATTCACAACAAAGGGCAAAGACAGAAAAAATTCAAGTATAAGAATTAAGGTTCATGAGGCAATAGGTAAGAAGAAAGTGGGAATTAAGAAAAAGGTAGGAATCCATTTTTCACATCTATGAATTGTGTGATAATTCAGGATATCTGAGTGACAGATATGAAGGCAGAATGAAAAGTTTAAGAGTTTTATTAGAAGAAATAGCTGTGTGCAAGAAAATGGGGGAGGGAATGGCAAAAGTCTGTGATAGTAATTAGATCCAAAGCAAATCTGATTCTGAAGGGGGAAAGAAAAAAGGGTTGGATGGGAGCAACTTAGCCTGCCATACAACCTAATGAAGGTTCCACAAGGCTATTGGGAATCCTCAAGCCAGCAACAATTGCAAGAGGGCTCCTGTTGCTCAGAGGAGGGATCCTGCTGAAGTGCTTAGTCATTGGTTTGCAGGAGCCTGTGGGAAAGCATGGCCTTGGTGCCAATGTGGCTATGGATCTCAGAGAACAGCAGCTAAGACTTTGGTGAGTACTCTCTCTGTGACTGGAGGACTAAGAAGCACATCTCTATGACCACCCTAGTATATTTCATCAGGAATGATGTGATGCTCATTTTCAAACCATAGGACTATGACTCTGACTTGAATTAATTCTACACGGGGGAATCAAGGATCCACCTTGGGAGGAGGAGAATGAATCCATGCAGGTATGAACCAGTTTGAGTTCGGCTGCTAGTTAGGCTTGTCAAGAGTTTCTTAGCTTTAGTTTTCTATTTTACTTTCCATTTTGAAACTCATTACTATTATTTAAGAAGTAACTAAAACTTCTCTTCCTTGCTTTTATAAACATTTCACCTCAATACCAAGACATTCTGTACAATATTTTTGCATATGCACACTTCTTTTTGGGTATCCCTCTCAAAAGATATATTTTCTAGGCTTACAGTGTCTTGTAAAAGAGAACTCAGCCTTCTTATAATACACAATGAGGGGAGAACACTTCTCTGCAGCTGACACTTATCAGAAAGATTTCATGGTCAATGTATAACTTAGCTGTGTCAGTTCTCACATATCATTTTTGTGGCCATTATAATCCAATATTTATGTAAGTTAAATATTAATAAATAAAACCATAATGTCAAAATAGAAGGTTCTAATATGATTTACCTTAAAGGTTATCAGCTTTATTTTTGGCTCCATCTCTTTTTATCATATTCCATCGGAAGAATAATAGGAAAATACAGTTTCTCAAACATGAAGAAGTAGTTGAACTGGCACAATAATGCCCCAAATTGCCTTGAGTAATACTGAGAGAAAATGGGCTTCTGTTGATTTTTATTTATAAATTACCATGCTGTAATGTAAAAAGTCTTAAACTGTTTTTGAGATGAAGCCTTGTAGGAACTTGGGGGTATTAAAATATGTCATTCTTGTGTTAATGGTCCCCACTGACACTCACATTGTTAAACTTATTTTCTTACCTAATGAATTTTCCTATTTAAAACTTTCTCTCTGATCCTTTTCAATTGGCATAGCTTATTCTATGTTTTTTAAAAGCTAATATAATTTGGACTTAATCAGCCAGTAATAAAGTTCTAAAAGTTACCCACCAATTTCTCAGAATGCTTAAGGTTAGTATTTTCATGGTGATGTAGCTCATATTGAGGAGGCATCAAAGAAGAGTGGGTTAAAAAAAGGCATTAGAAATGGGTGGGTAAGTTTTAGTTGACACAGGCTCCTTACTGAAGGTTGTCCTTTAAATTCCCTTCTAAAGCACAGGTCAACTATCCATGCTCTTCTCTCTTCTTTACTCAGAGTTCTGAGGAAGAAGGATGATAAAACACAGCACCAGAGCAGAAGATGATACAAAAGTCTGATTTTTAGTGAATAATGATCTCTTTTGCTATACACTGATACTTTTATGCTCCCATAAAAGTACACCAAAGATTATATATATTTACTTTTGGACAGTTTGGAGAACAAAGGATAAAAAATAGCATATATTTGAAGGTTTACATATTTCAAAATATTTGAGAGTTCTACCAGTTATAGTCTTGGTCCTTTATGAATTAGTATTCATTAGACTTGAGACTATGGCTTCTGCTTATATCCATCTTAGCAACCACCCACATTCTTTCCAACTTTGCCTTAATTAGAGACAATAGTTTGCTAACAAAAAAACCTTTCCTGTGTTGGTTGGCCTTACCTCCCAAATTGAAAATACAATCAGACTTTAGGGTATCTTTTATGCCAAATAATTGGTGTCCTTTTCACTTAAGTGAAGGATTTGTACTCCTAAGAAGTTGTAAAGTGAATGGCTCAGTTCACTAGAATCTGCTGAGTTCACTGAAATGCCCCATGTAGATTGTTACAATAATGAACACAATGAATTACAGCTCTTAGTATCCATGCACCTTTGCATTATGAATTAGCTGCTTCTCCATGCATTTTAAGTTATGGTTGGCCTGTGACTTGCTTTGACTAATAGAATGTGACACAAGGGACATAGTACAAATCCTGGAATTTAGGTATTAAGAGTTCTTGCAGCTTTTATTCTTACCTTACTGGACCCTTGAAACCACCATCCTGTGAAGAACCCAGACTATCCCATTGAGAAAGAGAAGCTAAATGCAGGGCAACTGTAGCTTCCAACTAGGTTGCCAGCACCAACTTTCACATATGAGGCCATTTATGCCTCAAGCCCCAGTCAAGCTGTCAAATACTATGGATGCATGAGTGATCCCAGGTGAGACTAAAATAAATGCTCAAATTGACAACCCATGGAATCATGAGAAATAATACCTCATTGTTATTTTAAACTAACATTTGGAATGTTTTTTAATAATGCAAGAGATCAGTGTAACAGTCAGTGTAGAAAATAGCCAAGGAGTACAGCTCCCATCTCCAGGGAATCTAAAACTAAAATATAATCCAGCATCCACACCATAACTATAAAATTTTTTGTCACATGCTTCTTTAACAATTTCTGTGATTTTGGGTTCTGTTCAATGACACATCTATGTTAATTTTGATCAAGAAATAAATTCAAGAATTTTCCCACCACTAAACATAATAGATAGTCAAGAAAAGGATGTTTTATTTACCCAATGGAAACATAACCATTGGCCTACCACTCTGTATCCTAGTTTGAATAGTATAATACTTCTGACAAATTGGTATCAAAATGCAAAATATTTAAAAAAAGGTGGTTTTAACAGTCCATCCCTTGTAGTTTTGCTTGAATGTTATTTTTCTCATTGTTTGTGATGTGATAAGCTCTCCTGCAGTTTCTCCTTTGTATCCTTGAATAAGAGTGAGTTTTAGTTGTCTAATTATGGGCAGTGTTCATAAGGGACTCCAGTGAAAGCCTCCAAACCTTGTTTTGTCTGTTCTCCACAAGACTAAGGCTTTGTTTTTGGTTAGACAAAAAGGTGACCTGTTCATTCTTCTTATTGCTAAAATAAATTAGTTTTCTCTAGCAACCAGTTTGCCCATCAGCTTCCTAAAGCAAGAAGAGTTACTAGGTAAATTGCTTTACAGTTTTTTAAGAAGAGATTGCACTTATCCAAACATATTCTAAGGTTTGAAAAATTACCCTGGAAATACAAGGAAATACAAGGCAATTACCCAAGGAAATATAATTTCCTTGTATTAGCAATACAAGGAAAAAGTCAGGGAATGATCTGATATTACATTAAGCCAGTTTGCCCTACTTCTGTTCTTATGATATTGAAATACATCCATTCTGGTTAATAAATAGCTACTGCTCTGATCCAGAAGAGTGATCCTCACCCCTGGCTTCTTATCACCTCTACTGAGCTCCCCTCGCCTCTCCCCTCTGCATCAAAAGGGTCAGGAGATGAAACCATAGGCTCCCCTCCAGCCATCCTGGTTGAGAAACGTTTTTAGTGTCACCCTGGAAATGATCACACTATATGGTTCAATTTACTTTTTACCAGAGTGATTGGGATAACAGATAAGAGAGCATATAAAATAATAAAAAGCCTGAGACAATCAGCAAAGGGGCTTTTTGTGTTACGACTTTAGGACTAACTAGCTGGATAACACTGATCTGAACCATCATGTCCATTTCTGGACCATGACAACATTGGTCTGTGTCATCTCTAAAGCCATATTTATGGCTTCTAATTAGCACAAATACTTTTATAAGTCTAGGCAACCATCCTCATCTTTCAAGTTCAATTACATCTTAATTTAGAAACATGTACTATTTAATTAAAATAAAACTCAAACTACAATGCCATTGGGTGACATAAAAGTCCAAAAATAAGCAGAGGGAATTTGCGAGCAGAGGCTAATTATAAAACTTTGAGAGCAAATCAGAAAGCTTCCACAGAAAATAGAAGATAGGGATGAGTCTCAGTTATTGTCCATTGTTCTTTTTTAAAGGCATGTGGCTCTAAGGAGACTTTTATTTTAATTTATTAAGAAGAACTGATTAGAACTATGGAGGTTTTTGGACTTCCGGTCAATATGGAGGCATAGCTAGACACATTGCATCCCCTAGCACAACTAAAATCAGGGCAACAAAAATTTAGAAACAAAAAAAAACAACCAGTACTGACAGAATATTTAACTGTATGGAAGTCTGACAACCAAGGAGGTAAAGAAGACATATTCATCCAGACATGTAGGAGGGGCATGTTGGGCAGCCTGACTGAGAGGGCTTTTGGCAAAGCAGAGGCCAAGGCAGCAGTGGGTGGACCCAGCAAGGCAGCTGATTGTGGAGGGGTGTGGCGCATAAGGTGGGCTGGTGGTCTCAGCAGTCCCACATTCCCACGCAGATAAACCAGGTGAACCTGGGGAGCAAGACAGACTGTACAACCCAGGGTTCCAGCTCGAGGAAATAAAGCCTCAAAACATCAACTGAAAACACCTGTGGGGGTTGAGGTGCCGGGAAGGACTCCCAGCCTCACAGAAGAGTTCATTGGAGAGACCCACAGGGTCCTAGAAGGTACACAAGCCCAACCACATGGGAGTCAGCACCAGAAGGGCCCAGTTTGTGTGGGGGAAGTGGTGGAAGTGACTGAAATCTGGCAGAGAGTAGAACAAGCACCACTGTTCCCTCTCAGAGCCCTGCCCC
>CM052538.1:92476826-92506626 GCA_028533065.1 Trachops cirrhosus | reverse complement strand
AAAAAAAAAAAAAGTTTTTCTGGTTGTCAGTTTATCACTTTGGGTGTTTTTCACCAAGATACTAAAATATGTGGATGATCAGGTTCCATTTCTCAGTCTAACTCTGTAAAATTATTTTTGTCTTGTCTCGGTGTGCTTAAATGATTGTGAATGGTTTCCTGGGTCTTACAAGTTTTACGGTATTGAAGCAATAATCTATAAACTAAAAGCAGTTTTACACACATAAATCACATTATGTAGCCAAAATGGAACTATTATTCCTTAGGAAAAATATAAATTTATGAGCTTGGTGTTCTGAAACTATATGTTTCCAATAACAGAATATATAAGATTCAAATTACTGTATGCAAAAATTATATAAATATACATGTGTGATCTAGAAACGACCCATTAAACCATTCATTTGGTATGATTGAACCACTTACAAGAAGAGAAGTTTCAATTTTTTCATTTTAAAAAAATTTGGCTAAATTGGGACTGTTGCATATAACTCTAAGTGTAAGGTGAGAACATTTGTTGAATATCTAACATATTCCAAGCATGTACATATATTATCTAATTTAAACCCTACAACAAGTCTGTGATGCATGGATTACTGTCCCCATTTTATATATGAGAAAATTGAGCATGATGGACGTTGCGTTTCTTGTTCAAAACTGCAGTTAGTCAGTGGTGAAGTCTGTTTTTGAAACCAGATATGTCTGACAATGATTACTAACATATTTGGTGCAAGAATTGCTCTTGGAACTATAGCGATTGACCAATTTAATTTTATACTGAGGTTTCATTTGATGATCCTATAAGGAAACGTAACACATTATTATTTAAAATACATTACTGTTAAAAAGTATATACAGGTACTGTAGAAGTGATTATACCATTATTATGTATAAAGTCTCTGATTAGATTTTCTAGAACATATGCAGATTTTTCTTCAGTGGAATTTATCAGAAGATAATACACAAAGAACATCTATACCATTTTTCAGTTGATATATATATGACCTATTAAAAGTAAGAGCTATTTAACCTGGTAATAGATGCCTGCTAACATTTTGGAAGCTTTTCAAAAAGAATGAAAAGTTACTAAATGACAGAGAAAAGTATCTTAGATGACATGGCTGAGGATGAATAACCACATTTTGTTTCTCTATGGAAAGCGGTTAACGTTAATGCTGACTATGATGAATATTTTCAAAAGGTGTCAAGTGAATGTAAATTAGCTACAATTACATAAAGCAATAAAGATAGCCCTCAAGTTACAGATGAAAATAACAATCTAGTGGATAGACCCATGTTTCCATAGCTATTGTAGCCAGGCTGGTGGGTCACACTAAGCACTAATAATTTATATCTCACCCCCATTTCTAATTACAAGGTTACCAGCCAGTATCCCCAATTATCTCTGCAAGCGGTGCACCAATTATTATGTCTAATAGAGTTCATAGAAGCAGTAGTAAATTTAAAAAAATAATAAAATTTTTTTAAAGATTTTATTTATTTATCTTCAGGGGGGAAGGGAAGGAGAGAGGGAGAGAAATATCAATGTATGGTTGCTTCCTGTGCATTCCCTGCTGGGAACTGGCCTGCAACCCAGGCATGTGCCCTGACTGGGAATCGAACCGTGATCTCTTGGTTCACAGGCCCGCGTTTAATCCACTAAGCTACACCAGCCAGGGCAAAATAATAAAAATTTAAATTACAAAAAGAGAACTATTTTTATCTGAAGAAGAGATCTACAGTACCAGACCCATTTTCAGGACAATAATCCCAGTGGCAGAGCTTTATTTAAAAGTTATTTTTTTCCCTTGCAATTGTAACTTGTGCTCATGACAACTTCCAAGCATATAAAAGGCAACACCAAAGAGTAAACCTATTTTCTATTCTCTTGTTCCTATTCCCCAGAGGTAACACCATTACCATTTTTGAGTCTTTTCCTGATTATGTATTTATTTTAACCAAGGGAGTTTCTGGAATGCTCTGTAACGTATATTTCCCTGTGGAAAAAATGAAGTGCACTTCCCTTTTCTATCTTGCATCTTTGGAGTACATTTAGAATGAAATGTTAAAGTTGCCCAGCAATGCTGTCATCACATGCTTCACATGGTAAGTGACTTTTTGGCATCTCTGCCCTCGGTGGCCTCAGCTGCCTGAGAACTCCCATAATGGAAGCAGAATGAGTGACAGACCAGATCCATTAGCATGTGTTTAATTTCTAGTGAGTTAACAAGAAAAAAGAATAAATCTTTGTACTTAATGAAGGCCCCATATACTTATTGCAGCATTATATTACCTTTGGAGCAGCTATGCATTTCAAAAGAAAAATTTTGTGTTTTCTTACATACTTGTCATGTATGTTGAACGATTGAGGGCCTCAATCTCATGGAGAAAAAAATTATTGTATTTAGCTTCTCAGGGTGGCAGAAGTTTGTCTCTACTGGGACTTTTTTTTAAGTTGTTTTAGCAGTGTTATAAATTCTTAGTTGCTTAAACAGCTTTATTGAGGTATAATTGGCATGCAAGAAACTCCACATATTTAAAGTGCACAATTTGATAAGTTTCCATATAGGTATAAATGAGAACCCATCACCACAATCAATCCAGCAAGCATACCCATCACCCCCAAAAGGTTTCTAATGCCTTTTTATAATCCCTCCCTCCCAGCCTGTACTCAATCACTAATCTTTCCAGCACTATAAATTAGCTTCCACTTTCAAGATGTATTCATAAATGGAATCATACAGTGTGTATTCCTTTCATCTGGTTTCAATCGCTCAGCATAATTATTATGAGATTCATCTATGTTGTCCCAAGTATCAGTAGTTATTTATTTTTTTTGGCCATGTGGTTTTCCATTGTATAGATGTACTAGAATTTATCCATTCCTTGTTTAGGACATTTGGGTCATTTCTAGTTTTTAGCTCCTGCAAATGAAACTTCCATCAACATTCAAGTATTTGTATAGATGTCTACTTTCATTTCCCTTGAGTAAATACCAAGGAGTAGGACAGGTGAGTCATATGGTAAGTGTGTATTTAATTTTTTAGGAGACTGCAAGATTGTTTTCAAAGTGATTGCACCATTTTACATTCCCACCAGCAGTGTATGGGAGTTCTAGTTGCACTGCATCTTGCCAACCTTCAGTATGGTCAGTGTTTTAATGTTAACAATTTTGATAGGTGTGTAGAATCTCATTGTGTGTTTTGTTTTATTTTGCAGAGCTGTTAGAATTTATTTTTTAAATTTTTTATTTTTATTTTATTTATGTTATTGTTGTTCAAGTGTGGTTGTCCCCATTTCCCCCACCCAAGCACTCCCCTTGACCCCCATCCCTCCCTCCCACCTTTGATCCTACCCTGCTTTGGCTTTGTCCATGTGTTCTTTGTATGTATTCCTCAATGATCATTCCCCTTTTTCTCCCCATTATTCCCTCCCCACTCCCTTCTGGTTACTATCAGTTTGTTCTTTATTTCAATGCCTCTGGTTGTGTTTTGCTTGCTTCTTTGTTATGTTGATTAGGTTCCACTTATAGGTGAGGTCATATGGTATTTTTCTTAATTTGCATTTCTCTAATGACATATGAGGTTGAAAATTTTTTCATGTATTTATTTGCCATTTGTATCTCTTTCTTGGTAAAATGTCTGTTTAAACTCTTGCTTTAATTAATTAATTAACATTGTTTTCTTATTAGTATTAGGCTTTCAGAGGTCTTTATATATTCAAGATATGAATCTTTAATCAGGTATATAATTAGCAGATATTTCCTCTGTGCAAATATTTTCCCATTCTGCAATTATGTTTTCATTATCTTAATATGTGTCTTTTGAACACCAGACATTCTTAATTTTGATAATCTAATTTATCAATTTTTTAAAAATGTTATGGATTGTGCTGCTGGTGTCATATCTCAGAACTGTACCTCATTTAAAGTCATAAATTGATTGTTTGTCCCTAATACTGAAGATTTATAGTAATTATTAAAACTTCCAAATAAGTCCTCCAACATTGTTTTTCCTTTTTTAAAGTTGTTTCAGCTATTTTAGGAATTTTCATTCGCACATTAACTTTAGAATCAGTTTATCAAACTATATAAAGCATGCTATGGTTTTGATTGGGATTACACTGAAACCATAGATCAATTTAAGAAAACTGACATCTTAATCAATATTGATTTTTTTCATTCCACAAACATGGAATGAAAACATTACCACAAACATGGTAAATTCTCTCATTTGTTGAGGTCTTTCATTTATCTCAGCAATGTGTTCTAGTTTTTTTATTGTTGTTCAAGTACAGTTGTTTCCATTTTCTCCCCACCAATCTCTCCCATCCTGCTGACCCCCACCTCCCACCCTCAGTCCTACACCCCTTTGGCTTTGTCCATGGGTCCTTTATACATGTTCCTTGATGACTGTTCTGGTTTTAATCTATAAGACTTACATACCTTTTGACAATTTTTTTTACTCTTCAAAATCATGCTTTATTCTTGTGACAATTTTTGTCTAAGCATTTCATATTTTTAATGTTATTATAAATGACAAAGATTCAATTTGTTCTTTGTTAGTATGTAGAAATATAATTAATAGTTGTATGTTTTTGTATTCTCAACCTTGCTAAACTTACATTTCTAGTAGCTTTCTTTAGATTCCATAGGATTTTCTACATAGTGGTTATATGACCTGCAACAAGAATTGCTTACTTTTTCCTTTTGAGCATGTATGCCTTTTATTTATTTCTCTTGCCTTATCACACAGTATTAAACCTCTAATACAAATGTTAATAAAAGTGGTGAGGGTGATCATGCTTGCCTATTTCTGATTCGAAGGGGAAAGCATTCATTCTATTTCACCTTCATTTTTAAAGATACTCTGATTCTAATTTGTCAGTACTTTAGAGACATCTTTCCATGGTCCTCTAACTTACATTGTTTCTAACAATAAACCTGTCTATAGTCATTCTTATCTTTGTTCATCTGTACATAATGCATTTTTTCTTTGACTTTTAAGATTTTGCTTTTATCACTATTTTATGCAATTATTTTGATGTAGTTCAGTAGTAGTTTTCTTTGTTTCTTGTGTTTGGGGTGAATAAAGCTCCTTGGATCTATGGCTTTACAGTTTTCATCAAATTTGGACATTGTTCAGTCATTAGTTATTCAAATATTTTTTCTGACCCTACATTTCTTCTTAAAGGACTGTAATCATAATTATATACATATACTTCATAAGTTGTCTCATAACTGATGCTGTTTATTTTTCAGTCTTTTTTTCTTCTGATTTTGTGATGATTTCTATTGCTATCTTTAAGTTCACTAATCTTTTCTTCTGCGCTGTCCAACACCAGTGTATTTTTTACCTCAGATATAGTTTTCATCACTAGAAGTTTGATTTATATCTTTATTGTATCACCCATGCTACTACATTTTATGGATTAGAAAACTGCAAAACACAAAAGATTAAGAAATTTGTCCAAGATTTCAAAGCTATTAAGGTGATACTAGAACAGAAAGACAGGCAGCCTAATCCCAGAGGCTTCACTTTTATTTACTAATTGTATTAGTATTTTAAATGTTGTATCATTATCCTATACTATTCTTTCCCAAAGCATTTAAAACAATGCTTGGCCCATAAAAAAAGCATAAAAATTGTTCATGGTTCTTATTGTTGTAAACTGTTGGCAAGCTGAAAACTTTCCTGAAGATTGAAAATTCAATTTAGATAACAGTTCTTAAAAATTACTCTGATTTTTCATCACTAATATAGGATAAATATTCCTTTTACACATTTCCATACATTTTGTTCTTCCATCTATAACAGTATTATAGAATTTTGTAACTGTATGTGTCCTTAAGTATTGAATAGAGGGTGGGTTGGATAGTGGGCCAAGTGAAGTATTAGGGCACAGATAGCCTGTTGACTGGTCAGTGGGTAAGGTGCTGCTAATGAGTGTCAGGGAAGAAGACTGCCAGATATTAACAGGTAGGACAGAGAATCATGACTTCTTAGCACAGGCTATGTACCATGGATAGAGACCAGGCAGTTTTAAAGTGCTCCCTTGTTCCTATAAGGTTTCTAGGGTTGTGGCACATGGAGCTTTATCCCCACTGGGTGCCATTTATATCTATATATATCTATATATGTGCATATAGATACACATATATAGCTATATATGTGCATATATAGATATATATGTATATATGTGTATAGATGATAGATAGATAGATAGATAGATAGATAGATAGATAGATAGATAATGTGAGTAGTACCCCTCCAGGACTGTAAAGTCCACAATCATCACAATGGCATGCCACTGCCTTTTGAGGCCACCAGGTAGATTGCAGACTGAAATGATTTAAATCGGCACTCAGCTGGAGGCCAGGTGGCCTCTGAGTACAAGGTCCTCTCCTTAGAGCAGAATCCCTTGAGGTCTGGTCACACTATCCTCACCTCTACCTCTGTCTCATCTCTTATAACCATGCCCACCCTTCCTGTTCATTTAATTTCTCTTCCTTCCACTTTGGGAGTTTTTATTCAGCCTTAGACACAACAGACAGAAAATTTAGCTTTAACTCTCTGGGTTTCTTCATTGCCTTGAGACTCCTGAGAGTCTAGGCTTTTGAACTTTAAAATATTTATACCTTTTTACAGTAATCAATCTTCCTTGAAGCTTATATGCCACAAAATCAGATTATTGCCCAAATGGAAGGGAGATTCAGAGATACTGGAAAAAGAGAAACTGTCAGTTATTATTTTAAATAGTAAATATAGTTGTTCTCCCAACTAGACCAGAAATTCCCCAAGGAATTTATCCGAAAAGGTAAGGAGCATGTTCTTATAAACAAAGGGAATGGATTTGAGTGCCATACCAGTGTTTCTGAAACTAAATTCAGTTGTTTTCCATTTTTCATTAGTTGCTACTCCAGAGGAAAATTAATATTTCATTCTGCACAATTTTATCCCTAAACCCTGTTGGGTACTTGACTGTTAATTAACTTCTGTGCTACACAAGTGATTTCTTTTATAACACTGATATTAGTTTTCCTAATTTTAGGAACTGTTATATGGCTTCTTCTCCTTTAATTCTAATTATAGCTTATAACTGTTTATTTTGAGTCTGACCATGCAAGCTTCATAAAATCACATCTCTGAATTCTGAGAGGTGGGTAATCTATCTTGTTCTTTACTACAATATTAAATGCCAATATTAAATATTAAATATCATCCCACTTTTCTTGTGATAAAATTATTTATTCCATATTTTCAGAGGTGTCTAGGCAATTATATTTAAAATTTTAATAAAGAAGATTTTGTGAGTTGGTATTCATTTTATTTTGTATGCCTGGATTTATGACATATCTAAAATGTAATTTAATGTAAATAATGTATAAATTATAACATGTAGTAATTATAATTGGTACCCATCACATGTTGAGTACAGACACACAGCAACACTAAAAATAATATGATTTGAGCTTATTATTTTCAGTAATAAAAACTGTAAATTCACATTCAGGATACTTACTTTGTAGTTTCAGTTGTATAAGTCTGTTTTGTGGCTTTGAGGCAATATTCACTTCTCCAGATATTCCTTTTCTCCCTTTTATGATGGGGATTATTGGATTAGATCAGTTCTGAGCTGGCAACTTTGTATGAATATTACATCGAGAAGAATTATCCTTTGAATGAAATAAAACACACCTTTTAATAATTACATATTTTATCAGGAAATGAAATATTTGTAACTATATGTATGCTTTCTTTCATTATTTATTTGTGAATAATTTATTTTTTGAATTAAATTTTAGGAGGTACAATAAAGTGCCATCATGACAGAATATTGAAACTGAATTGAATTTGTTTTTGAAATTGGTGTATTTTGCCTTCTTACTAGTTTTCCAAACCACTTAATTGAAAATATGGCTTATTATATAGGGACTCTTGATATTGTATTCTTCAAAACAAAGTTTTTTTCCCATTGTAAATATGAAAAAAATCAGTTTTCAATCTAAAAAATATTATTCCCCAGGCCCCTTGTGTTAGAACATATGATTTTCATCAGTCACTGTCTCCTCCAGGCAGTGGCCATAGAAGTGTTTTACATTTTATTTAGAAAACAGCCTGTCACACACACATTGCCCCCTGCTTTTTTTTCCTTCTGTATTCCACACTGAGCAGATAATTTCTTCTATTGGTTGCTCAGTAATTACAATCAACTTACTCTTGCCTAATGGCCAAACCCAAGGAATAAAGCCACAAAATGTTAATGAATAAGTGGTTTCTAAGGGCTGGAAAGAGTAAGCAGAATTTGGCCCTCTCCAAGCCTCATTCCTGAGCTACACCAAAGGGTCAGTGACCAGAGGGGAGAGGGGAGGGAATTTCAGGGGAGAAGGGAAGGGTTTACAGGAACAAATATAGAGGACACATGGACAAAACTAGGGGGGCTGGAAATGGAAGGGAGGAGGGGAGGGATGGGTGGGTGGGCTGGAATGGGATTAAAAGATAGAAACTGTATTGAATAATCTAAAATAAAAAAAAAAGAAAAGAAAAGCCAAGTGTGGCCTGTGGATTTCAGAACATACATCAGCACACTTTATCATCTCTGGAATTCCTTTCAGCTTGAAAATTTCTTATTTCATATGGAATATTAAAAGCTGTGTTTTGTTTTTAGATGCAGGCCCTTCATTTTCATCAGAATACTGTGAAATAAGCACACGGGGATCATCTTACTCCAGAATTCTCTCTCATTAGATACCATCTGGGTGATTCTGAGGAATTCTGGGTGATTTTTGAGGAAATGAGAAAACAATATTTTGGGACCTCCAAGAAGTATGTTACTACCTAACTAGCCTTTGAAATAGAATATCAAATAAGACTCCCAGTCCTAAAATGAATTTGGAGACCCAAATAGACCTAGAAAAAATACAACTACTTTAGAACTCAGAACTTACTTGTAGCTCTATGTTTATATAGGGCTACAAAATTCAGTGGGCTCATACAGAAAAATTAAAAAAATATACATGTACACAAATATAATAATTGTAATAAAACTGAAAACAAATATTTCCTAATAGTAACTATTGGTCCAAATAATAAAAAAGTGTTTTCATGACAATAGTCAGTCTTACACAGATTTAGTAGTATTTATAGGTACTTCTCATTAACACCAAATTCAAAGTATTAGATGGCTGAGCGCTGTAAGCTCATAATTATTTATTGGTAGTAAATTCACATTAACAATATGCATTACCATCTCACCCCTTTTGATGCTGTTACAGTAGTCCCCAAACCCCATTTCATTTCTCTGTTAGGCACATAGGGAGACTACACTTCCCAGAATTTCCTGAAATCGAGTAGCATGTTTACAATATTAAGTTCTGACCAGTGGAATGTGGACAAAACTAAAATATGCCACTTACAGGCCTGACACATGAAGTTCTTTTACACTCTTTCTTTCCTCAATCACATGGCTCTTGAAGGATTCAGTGGAAGACTTCACATCTGTAGCGCTTGGTAGGGACACTAGCTTTAAAAAAAAAAGAAAGGTTCCATGAGTAACTGAAAGGAGTAGAGACCTGGATGTCCCCTGGAATTCTGCTTAGCATTATGAAGTAAATGAAAAATTAATTTTTATGGTGTTAGTCTAAACAGATGTATTTGTATTTGTTATTTATAGCTGTTAGCTTACTTTGAACAATACAGTTTGTTAGTAGATTTACCATTCTTCTTAAATGTTATTCTTACTATCCAGAAATCAACTGTGGCTTTTGAAATTCAAGCTCAACTAAAAATGGCAAATATGTTTCATCTCATTAATCAATTAGGATTAATTGTGGAAAGCTGAATGGTTAATCTTAAGAGAATTTTGAGGCTATTTTTAAATTCAGTGGGAAAAGGAGCCTGAATTCACTAGTGATTTTTTTCTTGGGCAAAAGAGAGAATAGTGGTATATAGATACTATACTGCATATTTGAAACCTCTGGGTAGGACACTTAGGCCGTTAGGAAGCACAGGTAGAAAAGAATAGTGAGATAAGCCCAGGTTGCAGTCAAGTTGCTTTTCTTATAATAATGGTGTGTTTTACAGCAATGACTGTGTAATACATTGAACTCTAAATCCCAGCATGGTGCCTAGATCTTAAAAGCTACTTGCTAAATTTTTGTCAGATGAATAAGTGAATAAATAAACAGCAACTAAAAGTATTATCAAGAGAAAATTCTTTTAAAGTAAGGTGTAAAGAAAGATTACGCCCTGGCTGGTGTAGCTTAGTGGATTAAGCGCGGGCCTGTGAACCAAGAGATCATGGTTCGATTCCCAGTCAGGGCACATGCCTGGGTTGCAGGCCAGTTCCCAGCAGGGAATGCACAGGAAGCAACCATACATTGATATTTCTCTCCCTCTCTCCTTCCCTTCCCCTCTGAAGATAAATAAATAAAATGTTTAAAAAAAAAAGAAAGATTACACATTCACACGTGGGTGTCAACGTTCTGATTATCTTTTGTCCTATCAATCATTAGAATGTGACCTTTGTTTTGGTCACAGTTGTACCCCTGCCCTCTGAAAGAGTACCTGATATATTCAAGGCTCTCAACTAAATCATTGCTAAACCAAACAAATCTGGTTAATGTTAATCTTATTCTGGCTCTGATTTGTTTTCAACAGGCTAAGGCCTGTGTGCTTGTGCTGTGCTTGTAGTTAATAGTAGTTCTGTACTTGACTTTACAGGCCTTGTGGGAAGGCTGTTTAATTAGCCATTATCCATGAGAAAGCTGTTATTCTTAAAGTGGGATGAGCCTTAGTATCAAACTACAGAGGCTACTTCTCTGGCTTCTTAATCTCTGATGTATTCATTTCTGTAACCAGAAAAATGAAGTATCTGAGTAACAAAATAATACAAATATACTACAGGCTCTTCCTGGAAACTTGTGCTTCCGAATTTGATAAAGAAATGTGTAAAAAAACATAAACATGCATACAGCCAGTGAACGGGTTGATTGTCCAATTCTTTTATTCCATAATTCCTAGACCATTCTAAATGCACGCTAATCTTATTTTTTTTTCACACTGAAAAGAGTAAAGAAGACTCAGTGCTAAAATCACATGGTCTGTCTTCATGGGCATCCAAACTGTGTACTTGCCCTACCCTTGGTTAGGGCTCTTAAAATTCTCAATGAATTCTGTACAAAGGGGTTCATATTTTTCAGTTAGCACTGCACCCACAAATTATGTACTGGCCCTGATCATGTGACACCTTTAAAAACACATCTTATGGAAAACAGGGTATTGCCTGGCACACAATGTATGCCCAATAACAAAAGTTGTTTTTTGAGTGAATAAACTGAAGAATTAAAATGTTTCAGTAGCATATCATAAAAAATGCATGTACTTGTTTCTAAGTCTTAAGCAAAATAGGTTCTTATTCAAACTAACAAATAAAGCCAGAAAGACTAAAGGGTGAAGCAAGGACAATCAGAAACACTTTTCTTAACAAATTCGTGGGAGTTAAAATCTGAACTTATGAAAACAAGTACAATAAAATAAATCATTACTTGTACAAGTAAATTATTATCTTTTAACTTTTCCCATTGTTTATGTGAGTATTTGCTACAGTATATTTAGAAATATTCAAAAGTTTATAGATAATCCATTGAAAACCTTTTTTCTGTTATCAAATTTAGACAGGTTCCTTTTAATTTCAGTGAATGTTCTCTTGTGTTATGGTACATTATGAATAGTAACACTATTGCTTGGGATTTTTATAGAACCTTTTTTTCTATGAAGCTCAATGTTTAAAAAAATATCATCTTTCTAACTTGTCCAATATTTGGCAACATATTAGCAGAAGATAAATACAGGGAAGTTGACATTAGATCAATAACAAACATGAAAAGAAACCTCAAGTTTTCCAGCCCAATCTCAGAAAATTTAGATTCACCATGTAGATGTGTTGTTTTCATCACAGTATCATCCATTGTTTTATGCCAATTATACTTTATACCAAACAGGTTAAAAGTTAGCATAATCATCATCAAACATTTTTGAATAGCCAAGAGTGAAAATAATGCTGATCTGAATGTCATGAATTTGCTTAGTTTCAGATGTGGTCTACTTCATGATTATTAAGCCACGGTGAGAGACTGATAGTTCTGCAATTGCACTTTGCCTGCAAAGTCCCAGCTATCCACTGAGGTGATTTAGGTAATGAGTTTGGTCATTTTTTTAGAGCTATTATTTCTGTCCAGCATAGAAGCACATTTCTGTAAGTGGTTGTATGTGCATGTTTAAACATTAAGTTTAGGTTTATTTTTAACTTCTCAGTAATTTGAGTAAGGCCAGGAAAAATGTGTATCTTATTACTTTTGTTAGAAGCTGGTTAATGAATTCTATTCTCATAGAGATATAATTTCTCCCAGAAGAAATAAATGATCTCTTTAACTCCTGACTTGTTAACCTAATAGAAATTTCCCTTCCTGACTTGATGGCTAACTTAACAGAAAGTTCCCAGTTCATTCTGCTGCTACTGACAGACATTTTAGTTTCAGAAAATGGCACTTGCAGTTTAAATTGAAATATTGGAATGCTGGCTGATACTCTCTACTAATTTCATTTTTAATGGAAAAAATTAACTAACATGGGATATTGACTTGATTTTGAAGCTGTATGTCCTTGGAAGAGGTTTGTCTCATTTATTACAAATTAGAAGTTATTTGGCTGGCTATTACACCTATCAATTTACTCTCTAATGTTTTAAAAGAATTAATGAAATAAAAGTGTTGCATTTAAATTTGTGATAAATTTTAATAGAGTCATTAAATATAAGTCTTTTATTTGGGGGTTTTACTATTATAAGAAATAAAATTTTTAAAACTCTGTGCTTATCTAAAATTGTTAAAATATGAATACAATAACACTTTTTGATATTTTATTTTAAATACACAAATGAAATTCTAACTTTTTTCTTTTATTTATTTATTTATAATTTGCTTTAAGGCTCAGTATTGCTTCAAAAATGTGAAACATGCAAAAATAATTTAAATTTATTCTTACCTGAATTTGTTTATTATTCTATAGATATATTAGTTAATGACATTGGTTTCCAGGAGCTAGTAGGAGGCACTTTTTTGTCACCAATTCTATATCAAAAATGGAGCAGAAAAAAAATAGGACTAAAAATCAGAAAAAAAGAGAGCAATATGGTGCCCTGTGAGAGTTTGGAAAACTTCCATCATGGACTAAATAAACTTTCAGTCCCTGACTGTGTAATGATACAATGACATTTCTTTTATGGAACAAAGGATAATAAGAAAATAGGAGAGTTATTCTTAAATTAGGTAGGCTAACATAGTATTTCCCTTTTCTATAATATGTCTAAAAATATAAAGTAGGGAATAACAATAAGTACACCCTTTTAGGAAATTCTTTTCTTAGGAATTCTACTGCCTTACTCTTTTGATAAGCTTCTTTATTTTATTCAGGGATTTTTGTCCTTTGCAAAAAAAAACAGTTCAAAAGAAATATATAATATTATTTTACTATGGGGCCAAAGCCTAGTGGAATTTTTTCATGGTGGAGTATGTAATTTTTTTACCAAGGGCCAAATATCAAACACTAGAGAAAATACCAAAGTTTTCAACATGCCCTTTTGCTCCCAAGCAGGAGCTCTAGATTAAAGACTCCCTGGAGTAACTCAGCTCTAGTAAGGAAATTGCCTTTCCATCAACTAATCCTTATCACTAAACTAGAAACATGAATGTCAGGGCCAAGAACCATTTGCACTGTGAATATTTTTTCCACATGTGAGCAAAAAGTTCAAGAAAGTGTGTATGATGATTAAAAGTTGTTTGAACTTCACATTTTATAAAAGAGTCAGCATGTGTGAAATGCTTTACCAGTTCTGTGTCTTGATTATCCTGAAATTTCCATCTTATTATTATTTTACATATCTGACTAGGGAGTCATTCCTTCCCTACCAAGCTCAGTTGCGACAACACAAAGATTGAAGGCATGTGGTGGTGGTGGTGGAGGGTGGAGAGCAGTTGAAGAACAAATAGCTGAGTGACAGAGACTGTGGAGAGGTGGAGGGTTGTGATGACCTAATGACATAACCCAGGTTGTGCACTCACTGGCACATTATTTGGCAAATGTAATCCATCAACAAAATGTGAGCTTGTGTTATGGTCTTTGGGGAAAGTTCAGTAAATAGCACCCTTCTCTGTTACCAGGATTCTGAAAAAGTTGAGAAATAAAAAGAAAGAAAAGTAGTAAATAGAGGCTACTTTTTGAACTGATTTTTTTTTTTGAACTCATAGAAGCTTGGTTGAATAAATGACTTTAGGTTTGGTAGCCCAATGCGCTCCATACTTTCGAAGCCCAGACAAATTAGATTTCTGGGCCCAATCAAAGAAGTAAAGGACTCAATGGCAGACAGACTCAATGGAAGAGTGGAAATCTTGTTCTTCATGAGCAGCTCGATGACTAGGGGAAGAAGGATGACAAACTGGGTTGAGTAAAATGTGGAGAAATACCAGTCTTGTGCTTGGAAAAAATTCCTTCGTGAGAAAACCTGGAGCAAGGAGACCTCTTTCCCCTCCAGAATTATAAAGGGAGGCAGGGATCAGGTGACAGTAGACTTTCAATGAGGTAACAGGGTTTGGATTTTATAGGAAAGGAGATTAAAGAATGTACAGAGGGGAGAGGGGTTAGAGGGCTGGGTGACAAAGGTGAAGGAATTAAGCAAAAAAAAAAAAAAAGATTAAAACCCCAAACCTCATAAGACAGACAACAGTATGGTGATTACCAGTGGGAAAGTGGTGGGAAGGGAGGTAGAAAAGGGTAAAGGGGGGGATAAATGGTGATGAAAGGAGACTTGGAGTGGTGAACACACACTACAAAATACAGATGATGTATCATATAATTGTATACCTGAAACCTGTGTAATTTTATTTACCAATGTTACCCCAATAAATTCAATAAATAAACTTCAAAAGTAAAATAAAAATGAAGTGCTAATATCTCTTAAAAAAGAATTGTAATAATAGAGGTAAGAGAAACAAATTTGACTTTTAGAAATATCATTATGGAATGGCTTACAGAACACTGTAGAAGATGAATAAGGATGGGCTTTGGGGAAAAAATCAGAGATAAAAAAACAGGAGGGTCATTTAGGAGGCCCCTTAGTCTTAGCTAGAATCGACAGCCTCAACCAAAAACACTGCTAAAAGATTAAGAAAAGTATGCCTATTTGGGCATCCATAATGCCTATAGTTATATAGGGTGATGGCACTCATCAAAAATCAACTCATGCAATTCATTGCAATTTTTTAACCTATGTTTTAACTCTTTTGATATAAATATGTATAGAGTAACATTGAAGTGTGACTATTTCTAGAGCAGCTTCAGTTTTCTCATTAAAAATACCTAAAGAAAGAAAAATTATACAGAGTACCTCTGAGTAATGTATAATAAGTGATTAAAAAGCATTGGTGTAACAAATATTTTTAATCCTTGGTTGGACACATGTGGAGAGTTACATCTGAATCTCCTGTGTTGTCTTTCATCTGATGGGATCCGTAGAGTGATATTTTTTGTGTAGAGCCTCCAGTTTAGCTCTTGCCTGTGATCATAACCCCCGTCCAGCAGACATTGATGAGATCCTCCTGTGGGACACGTTAAGTACATGTCAATTATTTATTTTTTTCTAGAGAAAGCATTTTAAATTATTTTCTCAATTTGTTAATACATAATTGCTACTTTCATGAAAATATTTTATTAAAAATCAAGCAATATGTAAAAGTTTAAAGAAGAAAGTAAAGTAAAAAATAAAATTCTCATATTTCACAACCAAGAAGTAACCATAATTTGATATCATTTCAAATGTCTTTCTGTCCATATGTACAGATGCATTTTTAAGGTAATTTTAGAAAAATAAATGGATTATACTATACATTCAATTTTTAAGCATTAAATTTAACTTTAATTTTAATTAAATTTAATGAATACAATTCTCTGAAATAACAAGGAATTACTGAATTAATTCCCTACAAGGGACCTGGCCCACAACTCAGTCATGTGCCCTGACAGGAAATAGATCCAGTGACTTTTTGGTTAGCAGGAGGACACACAACTCACTGAGCCACACTAATCAGGGTTATTTATGTTTCCACTTTTGATAGCAACATAAAAGGTGAAGAAATTAATTGGCATGTTCACACTTTCTCCTACTTTCTCACTTGAACTTTTATGTGCCTGCCTTTTCTTTCTGAATCCCTTATAATTTGTTCTTTCATCTTTGTCATGCATGACTTTCTGTAAATATATTTTAATGTTGCTTGTTTTATATAACATTTTTGTGTCAAATTTCTCAGGAATCTATCCTAATTTTGATAACTACCTGCTTTTACCCCTTTGGTACATGGCAAGACACTTCTGTAATTAATTTTCATTTTTATTTTGGTAATGTTTCCTTCTATGATATTTTAGAAGTTTCTCCCCTGTTCTACTTGTTCGGTTCTCTGCATTATAAACACTGGTTGTATAACAGACCACTTTATCTCCTTTTACATCTATCACCTTCTTTATAATTTCTATTTCATTTCATATGATATTTTTATGCTTGTTTATTTGCCCCCAGCTTTGTCCCTAATTTTTTGAGCACTGTCAGCTCAATTTTTCATCATAAAAGAGATATGTTTTTACTTTAAAATTATTTTCAATTATTTTAAAACTATTTCAAATTTATTTTTTAGAAATTATTGAATGACTTATCTAAACTCTTCATCTCTGCATAGATGTTTTCATCTCTTTCTCATTTTTGAAGCTTTTGTGTAGAGTTCCTAGAATAATTCTTTTCTATTTATTACTCATTACTCATTTTTAATAAGTTATTTGCTAAAAATAGTGAAGAAAAGTATGGAGAAAGGGTATGCTGTAGAGACACATGCATTTAGTTTCTTTTTGTTTTTTGACCAAAAGAGGAATTCGGTTCATATATCTCTTTGCTCTCTTCTTCATTCCACCTAGAATGCAGTGTTGTCCCCTAATAGTTATTGAAATTAACATTTTTGGAACTTGTAAAGCCAAAGAAGATGAGATCTTATATAAGTTGTTCTTAATTCTTAATTTCAAACACACACACACAATCACACAACAATTGTGTTATGGTTCATTAGAAGGTTGAATAGAAGAAATAGTTGTAATTGGGGGAAACTTCTCCCTATTTTCTAATTGTTGTACTATGTATAAATGCATATTTATCCAAATTGTATAGAACATTTTTTCCTTTCCCTCAGTTTAGGGAAAAAACCTTTCAGGCTGCCTAAAGAGAAATTGTGACTTGGAGGCCTTTGCGTCCTTTCCAGGGCTTGATTCCTAGCCTTGTGTGACTCGTAGTTAATGAAGTTGCACGGGTGAGCCCGACAGTGCCTAGCAACCACATGGCTCTTAATTCCCAGAAAGCCTAACATTCTCAGAGTTGGCAAGACAAACGAAGAATGGTTCGCTTTAGATGCAATTTTACCAAGTGTATCTGGAACTTGATTGATATATGGAAGGCGGTGAGAGGAAGCCAGAGTTCCCAAGAGATAAAGACTAGGTTGCCTTTCCCTGCTCTGAGTGGAGAGTTTCTCCTCCTGAATGGCCAGGTTACCCTAGAGTTGTCATGGCAATCAAAACTCCCTCGAAAAGAAAGGTGGTTTTTAAAGGTCACATTCTTCTGTTTAGCTTTCTTTCCTCTCATTTTAACAAGCACCAATTAAATTTTGGGGAAATGTCATTACAGAAGCAACATGCTATGAGGTAAGAAGCATAGAGCATGCTTCTCTGGGAAAACTATTGAGAGCTTTATGAGAAATGGAAGTTTACTTTTGTTTCTTGCAAATAAAAGCAATATACATCAATTACGAAAAATTCTGTTGGTACCAGTTCGTATAAAGAAGAAAACATTCATGCAGTATCTTACTCCTTAAAAATAGATACTTTAACATATTGGTATTTTCTGCTCAGCTTTTTTCTATGTGCATATATCTTATATGTTTAGGTTTTACTGTCTGTACAATTTTGGATTCTGCTGGCTCTTCACCAAGCATTATATCATAAACATCTCCCCCCATAATATATATTTTAGGAAACAATTCTAATCACTGAATAATATTCTGAATAAATGCATAAATATCCTATTGTTGGATATTTATGTTGCTTCTGGTTGTTTTGGAATTGTAAATAACACTGCAATAAAAATTAGGTGGGCATAAATATTTGCCTGAACTTTGTATTTTTTTCCTTAAGGCAGGTTTCTGACTTACTGGCTCAAGGAGTATGAATATTTTAAACCATTCTGGCAAGTATTTATTGCTCAGGCTTGACATACATTTACTCCAACTTTCTAACTTGTCTTTACGGTTTAGCATTTGCTATTGGAACGATTTTTGTGTCCCTGAAATATCATTGTACTCCCATATACTAGTCAGTTCTCTGATACTGTTTAGAAATGTGTGCGTGTGTGTCTACGTGTGTGAGTATGAATGTATGAGTGTGTGCATGTGACTAAGCCAGTGTTTGTCAAACTGTTTTTCATGAAGCATTAGCTCTGTGAGGTTTTAAAGCATGTGCTTAAGTGCAAAATGGGTTATGATCAAACAAGTGTAGGAAACTGGCCTAAATGCTACTCACATTTGTTCTACTTAACTACTTACCATGGTTAACACCGGCCCCAAATGGGCATCAGTGAATATATGGCACCAAAACAGTCAGCTTCTCTGCAAATAATGGTGCCTGAGAGCTGACAACCTGAAATACTGGTCTTTCAAACAGGGTATCTTTTTCAGGGTCTGTAGAAAATCAGGTACAGAGAAAAGTTTTCATGTCCTCTGACCTGTCTTTTGTGAACAGAGATATGGGATGAAGATAAGTACATTTGAAAGCTACTGTAACTTTTTCAGGTAACAGAAGGGAAAGTGACCCACTGAAATTAACTAGGTCAAATCTCAAGGGCCTGGAGGCCCATATCAACAGGCATAGACTCCCAGTGTGTCTTCTTAATATTCTGTTCTGTGTATTAACTTGTATAAAACCGTAGTTCCACCTAAAGTAAAACAGATATTAATCAGTGGTTTCATATTATATTTTCCCACATAGTAGAATGGATTTTCATACTAATGAGACAGTAGAGAAGATCAAAGATGCTATCTGTTATTTACAAAAGTTCTTTTTCATCATTTGCTGATATTTTTACTCCTTTTAAGGTCTCTGGAATGGTGCAGTTGATGTAAGAATATCTATGCCTCTATTATAGTTTGCTGTTTAGAAAAAGTGGCTGTTGGTAGCTAATATTCATATTTCCTTCCTCAGGGGTCAGTGGAGGCATTGCTTTTGGTTACTTACAAAAAATTTACATTGATGCTATCTGTCAAAAATGAAGGGCATCATTATTTACTGAGAAAACCAATTAAATATGTGTGACATGCATTGTTTCATACTTCCTCAAAGGATAAGGTAATTAATTATTCATTAAATAATTTACTATAATGAGAATACTCATTATAAAAATATCATATAATTAATCAGACCTTTGTTTTAACCAGAAATATTCCTTACTGATTTTTAATACATTTACATCCACTATAGAAACTGAAAAAAAACCCCTTTTTTTGCATTGCCTAGTTAGTCTCTCAGAAGTTCAAGCATTAGGAAATAATGAGAAATTTAATAGATGTGCCATATAAAGGAAAACTATAGTAGAAATGATGGATAATTCTCAAAGGAATAATATAAGAAGGGGAATTATGCTCAAAATTTGAAAAGTTTCTTCTATTTACAAGTGTTGGATTTGTTTCCCTTTAATTCCCACTCATTGATACTAACTCTACTCTTTGGAGCTAAGTAAAATAGGTCTAATTCTACCCCAGTAGTACCCCATCATCTATTTGAGAACAGGCATCATTATTTCCAAAAACGAACACTGCTGTTCATTAACATTTGCACTTCCATATTTCTTCTAATACTACATACACATATAAACTTTGTCATGTATATTTGTATTTATGTGTACTGCATGCTACTAGACAAATAATATCATTTTAGATAATTATTCTTGTAAATTATTTCTATGCCTTGGTCAAATATTCACCTTCCCCTTTTGGCCTTTCTCAATAATTAGGATGTAGATGTATTCATGTTTCCACTTATTTCTGCAAGTCAAGGTGTAGTTATAGGAGTCAGAATTAGAAATTCTCCTAAAGGCTCTTCTTCTCTGATGGCCTCAGAAACCAAAATGTTAACCTTCCTCCCTAGCCCTAATAGACTTCTTGACTCATGAAATCTTATTTTTGAATTTGAAGACTAGCAGGACCCAACACTGTTATTGTCCCCCTTGGATTTACCTATTTTCACAAATGTCTGAATACCCAGCATAGAGGAAAATTGAAAGTCATGCTTCTTCTCAAATCCTCCTACAGATGGAGGGAGTTCAGTTCCAAAACACTCAGGCAATAACTATTGATTATTTGGAGAGAGCCTAGGTTCACCACATGGGGCTCAAATCTCCTCTAATCCACCCACTGCTCCCATTTTGTTGTGTTAAACCTGTTTAAAATTTTCAGACATATTTGGATTTCATAAGGCTGCAACTGGTGCTGATTTTTAGGACAGGTAATTTTTAAAGGAAATTTTAGCTTCTAACAACTCTTTGAAGTTAAATAATACATGTAAGGCACCAGGATAGTTTTTGAATAATTTATGTGCAATATTTGAAAGGAAGAAGGTCATTAGCATCAGAAGTAGAGGTCAGTGATAGCTCAAACACTTATGAATTTAAAATTTTTAAGAAGTTGCTGAGAAAAGACACATTTACATTCTTAGAGATGGAACAGAGGATCAACGGTGTTTGGGTTGATTATATATGATTTCAAGTATAACTGTAATAAGTTACTCATACATAGAAAAATTAGGAAGGCTTAATATGTAGCCTAACTTAAAAGAAAAGAATAAAGACTCTTATGTAAGGACATTGCAACCTTGTAGCATCAGTAGTGACTTCCTTACCAACTTTTCAATATCTGGTTGTTAGTGGTAAGCTAATCCTCTTTGCTCATGGGAACCATGAAGGGATTCCTCAAGGTTACTTGGTCCTGCTCCTAGGAGTCTGGGAACCATGGTAGAGGCAGTGTTGAAAACATGTTAAGGTCATAAATTGTGGGGCCAGACTGCTTGGATTCATCCTGTCCAGTCACTGAATAGATGTAAACCAGTGGGCAACTAACTTAGCATCACATTCACCTATAAGGTAGCACTAATAATGGTACCTATCTCAAAGAGTTTTGTTGTGAGAAACTGAGTTAATATCTGTAAATTCCATCAAGCGTTGTCTATAGTTAGTGCTATATGAGGTTCTTCTGGAAAAGGTTCAACTATTGTTAATATAATGAGAATAATTTGCATGACATTGATGTAACCTGACAGTCAAGGAGAGTGGACTGGAACACACGTGTCTGAAAAATGACGACTTCACTGTATTAGTCAGTGGGGGCAGTAGACACCATTGAGTGAGCATGTGTACTGTGTGGCCATTGCATTCAAAATGACTGAGCGAGTAGGGCAATGAATCCATCAAATTTTGTGTTAAGCCTGAACATTCCCCTGAGAAACTGTTTGGATGATTCAGAAGGCTTTCAGGGATGATGCAATGAGTGCAGTGTAAATAAAAGTGTGGCACAAATGCTTCAAAGATTATTGAGAACCTGTTGAAAGTGACCCACATTCTGGAAGACCTGCAACCAGCAGAACACCTGAGAATGTTGAATGTGTATGTGCAGCAATTAACAAATATCAGAGGCTGACAGTGAGAGAACTAGAAGCTGATTTGGAGAGTCCAAAAACTATTGAGTCTGAGATTTTGACACCAGATATTGGCATGAAATGTGTTGTGGCAAAATTCATTCTGCAGCTTCTGCTACCAGAGCAGAAGGAACATCACACTGCAGTAGCTAATGACTTGATTCAAACTGCTACTAAGGAACCAGATTTCCTCAAGACAGTCATAACTGGAGATGAACTATGGGTTTGTGGCTATGATACCGAAATGAAGGCCCAGCTGCCCATTGGGACACGAATGAAGTTTCCTTATTTTCCATGCCCAAAGGAGGTGATACGAAGTTGCAGCAAGATCAAGACCATATTAACTGTATTTTTTGATTGGAAAGGTGTTGTCTATCACGAGTATGCCCCTCCAGACCAATTAAAAAAGGGCACTACCTCATGTTCTTTGTCAGTTGAGAGATGCAATAGGAGAAAAACAGCTACAGCTGTGGGTAACAGGTGATTGACAGCTTCAGCACAACAACACACTCGCTCATGAATCACATCTTGTGCAGAGTATTTTGGGGAAACATCAAATCACCCAGATGACTCAGCCTCCCACAGCCCAGATTTGGCATCCTGCAACTGTGGCTCTTCCCAAAACTAAACTTACCTTGGAAAGGCAAGAGATTTCAGACCATCAGTGAGGTTCAGAAAGATTCAATGGGGCAGCTGATGGTAATTGGTAGAACTGTGTGAGCTGTCTCAAGGTGTCTACTTTGAAGGGGACTAAGGCGTCATTGTCCTATGTACAATGTTTCTTATATCTTCTTCAATAAATGTCTCTATTTTTGCATAGTACATGCCTGGATACTTTCTGGACAGCCCTCATCTATACACTTATTAAATAAAATGAGAAAACCAGGAGTCTTTTCTGTTTGAAAAAACCTTTAGTGTGAAGACCTGGAGCTACCACATGCTATCATAAAGACTTTTACTCTAATTTTGTATAAGTTGCCAGGTGTGGTTTTGTATTGTAACTTACCTATCTCCTACCATGTTATATCTCCCAGAATAAAGTTCTTCTTTATAATGTTTTTCAGCCATTTAAGACATCCATGCTTATTTCTGCAACAAATAGAATAGGGTGTTTTTTACAGGCTGCATTTAAAAATGATCATTTAAGATCATTTTACACATTTGCAAGTATTAATTTCTTCTCAATACAAAGAAAAATGATTTTGGTAGTTTTATAATTTAAAAAGATATGTTAATTAAATAAATTCAGATTCATTCAAAGGAAATTTTCTGTTTAACTTTATTTATCATTTAGACAATACTTTTATTAGTTTCGGTAACAAAACCCATGTATAGTAAGACCTGTACAAACAGAAAAAATATGTTGAATGTTTCTAGACCAACATAGTTGTTAATTTCTGTACAATGCCAACCCAATGCAGTACAACTGGGATAGTTTTTCCAAAATTGACAGCACAGCTAAAGTTTCCAAAAATTCAAATTTATATGTACATATATTTACAAATATACATGTACATACATGTAGATATACATATGTACTTATATAAAAAGGCCAATAACAGCATATTATGCATCAATAGCAGCAACAGCTTTTCCAGGTTCTACAGTCATCTGAACAACATTATAGAGATATCCAGCGCACTTCATTAAAAGAAGAAAAGTAAAAAACAAACCCTCAGAAAACAACAAAGTTCTGTTACTTTTGTGGTATCTGGCACCATATTTTTCCTAGAAGAAGCAAATACTGTTTGTCTACCTTTGCCAAATCTCATAGAACTCTGGCTCAAGAAAGAAGATAATTCATCTCCTTCTTGTTTACTATGGTACTAAAACACAGACACTTCTGCTTGTGTCATTTGGTTCCAGTAATCCATGGTGAATAAGAATCCTACAAACTTATTTTCCAAGAAGAACTTTTAGGTTTCAAGAGTAAGCAGGTAGGGAGTTAGACATATATTCATCCTGCCCTCATTTTCCCAAGTTTTATATACAGGAAATCACAGTCCTTTATTTTATTGTAAGTAACTCTTTCTCCATAGTTATGCAATACAGCTCATACCTTTATTTCAGTCTTTTCCTGATCCACCTATGTCTCTCATTTGATGATGCCTATGTCATCATTTTAAGGCAGTTCCAAAGCAGTCTAGAAGCTGGGGATTCTATTAGAAGATATCACCTGAATATCTAGAATTTATAGTGCAAAGATTTGAAAGAACTGCAATGTCTTTTTTGAATGAGTAGACTTCTGTTAATTATAGAGTATCATGCATATATTCAAGGTTGAGCAGATATATCATGAATATGACAGAAAAATACAAAAGGAAATGTAATAGTAAATTACTATTTCCATTCAATATTTTGATCAATTATACTTTTCAAGGTATAACTTACATATACAATAAAATTCACTAATTTTAAGTTCATAGTTAGAGGAGTTAAAAAAGGCATGCACTTGTATAATCACCACCTAAAGGGATCTAGAAAACATTTATATCACTTCAAATCATTCTCTCATGCTCCCCTCAGTCACATGTCTACCTTCAGTTCCAGGCAGCCACTGATAACTAATTACTATAGGTTAGATTTGCTTTTCCTAAGACTTCTGTACACAAAGGTAAAGAGTGCATACTCTTGTATTTAGCTTCTTTCATGCAACATAATGTTTTTGAAATTCATTTTGAATTCATCAATAGCTTATTCCTATTTATGTTGGGTAGTATTCAACTTTGTGTGAATACATCAAAATTCATTTACAAACTCATCTATTGATGGGTATTTGAGTTATTTTAAGTTTACTATTACAAGTAAAGTTTCTATGGACATTTATGAATATTCTTTGTGTGGGCATAAGATATCATTTTTCTTGGGTAAATATTTAGAAGTGGAGTTGCTATATCATCCTGAAAGTGTTTAATTTTGCAAAAATGTGCCAAATTACTTTTGAAATTAGTTGTACCATTTCATTTTTATTTTTTTCATTGCTTTCCTCTGCTCTACCCACACCTAGCTCCCACAGTCAGTCCCCACCCTGCTGTCATTGTCCATGGGTCATTTATACTTGTTCTTTAACTAGACCCTTCCCCTTTTTTCCTACCATATCCCCTCCCCACCTCCTCTCTGGTCCTTGTCAGTTTGTTCCTTGTTTCCATGCCTCTGGTTCTATTTTGCCTGTTTGTTTGTTCTGTTCATTAGGTTCCTTTTATAGGTGAGATCATATGGTATTTGTCTTTCACTACCTAGCTTATTTCACTTAGCATAATACTTTTCAGTTCCATCCACACTGTCACAAAAGGTAGGGGTTCCTTCTTTCTTTCTGCTGCATAGTATTCCATTGTGTAAATGTACCACAGTTTTTTGATCTGCTTGTTTACTAATGGGCACTTAGGCTATTGTAAATAATGCTGCAATGAATATAGGGGTACACAGGTTCTTTTGAATTAGTGTTTCAAGATTCTTAGGGTATAATCACAGCAGTGGAATTGCTGGGTCAAAAGGCAGTTCCATTTTTAGTTTTTTGAGGAAATTCCATACTGTTTTCCACAGTGGCTGCACCAGTCTGAATTTCCACCAACAGTGCACTAGGGTTCCCTTTTCTCCACATCCTTGCCAGAGCTTGTTGTTTATTGATTTGTTATGATGGTCATTCTGGCTGGTGTGTTGTATCTCATTGTGGTTTTAATTTGCATCTCTCTGATAGCTAGCAATGTTAATCATCCTTTCATATGCCTATGGGCTCTCTGTAGGTCCTCCTTGGAGAAGTGTCTGTTTAAGTCCTTTGCCCATTTTTTAATTGGATTGTTTGTATTCCTGGCATTGAGTTGTATAAGTTCCTCGTATATTTTGGAGATTAAACCCTTGTCTGAGCTATCGTTTGCAAATATGTTTTCCCATATAGTTGGTTCCATTTTCATTTTGGTAATTTTCTTTAGCTGTGCAGAAGCTTTTTAACTTGATGTAGTCCCATTTGTTTATTTTTTCCTTTATGTCCTTTGCTCTTGGGGACATATTGGTGAAAATATTGCTGCACGGGATATCTGAAATTTTCCAATCTCTGTTTTCCTCTAGCACCTTTATGGTGTCAGCTTAGGTTTAAGTCTTTTATCTACTTTGAGTTTATTTTGGTGTATGATGTAAGTTGGTGGTTGAGTTTCATTTTCTTGCATGTACCTGTCCAGATCTTCCAATCCCATTTGTTGAAGAGGCATTTTTTACTCCATTTTATGCTTCTGCCCCCTTTTGCAAACATTAATTGATCATAGAGACATGGGTTTATTCTGGATTCTATATTCTGTTCCATTGATATATGTGTCTGTTCTTATGCCAGTACCAGGGTGTTTTGATTACAGTGGACTTATAATATAATTTGATATCAGATAAAGTAGTTGTACCATTTTGAACTTCCAGAAATGTGTGAGAGTTTTAGTTGCTCCACATCCATCACAATATTTTTAGTTGTCAATATTTTTATTATTTAGCTATTGTAAATTGTGCTGCTATGAATATTGGGGTACATAGGTTCTTTTGGATTGGTGTTTCAGGGTTCTTAGGATATAGTCCCAGCAATGGAATTGCTGGATCAAAGGAAGCAACCTAGGTGCCCATCAGTAAATGAATGGATCAAAAACCATGGTACATTTATACAATGGAATACTATGCAGCCGAAAGAAAGAAGGAGCTCCTACCCTTGGCAACAGCATGGATGGAGTTGGAAAGCATTATGCTAAGTGAAATAAGCCAGGCAGTGAAAGACAAATACCATATGATCTTGCCATTAACAGGAACCCAAACAACAAAACAAAGAAACAAGTAAAATATAACAAAAGACACTGAAATAGAGGACTGGTAGTCAGTGACCAGAGTGGGGAGGGTAGGGAATTTCAGGGGAGAAGGGAAGGGTTTACAGGAACAAATATAGAGGACACATGGACAAAACTAGGGGGGTTGGAAAGGGGAGGGAGGAGGGAGGGATGGGTGGGTGGGCTGGAATGGGAATAAAGGATAGAAACTGTACTGAATAAACTAAAATAAAAAAATGAAAAAATATTTTTATTATTTATTTCTAATATGTAGTGGTATCTTATTGAGCTTTTAATTTGCATTTCTCTGATAGCAAACAATATTGAGCATATTTTCAAATGCTTATTGGTCATTCATATTTGCCTGCTTTTCAATTAGGTAGCTTTTCAGATAAATATATGTCACATTTACATATATATTCATATATATTTTTTTCCTACTAATACAATGAATTACATCATTTGATTTTCCATTTTTAATCAAAACTTGCATTTCTGGGATTAATTGCATTTAGTCATGATTCTATCCGTTTTAATACTATTATTTTATTTGCATATGTTCAAAAATATTTTCATCTATGTTTATGTGATATAATAATCTGAAGTTTTCTTGTCATATCTTTTTTCTGGTTTTGTTATAGTATTAATACTGACTTTTTTGTTCAGAATAGCTTTTAATTTATTCCTAGTTTTGACCTACTACTAACTCATTTTCTTTCTGGAGTTCCTCCTGAATACCCAGGTGTGTAAGGACTCTAGTCAAAATGCCAGTGTCTCTCAGCCCCATATGAGCTCTTATTCAAATCTAAGCTCACAGGTTGTTACTTGCACTGATATATAGGATTTTGAGGAGTTTTCTATGTTTATTTCTGGAGCTCTAGCTCTATAGCAGCGATTTTTAAACCATATGCTATTAGAATTTTTAAAACATGCAATATCTGACTATTTAGTCAGGGGCACTGGCCTCCTTTTTCTTAGATTGTCAAATGAAAAGTGACAACAGTCAGCACAACAGTAGTCTTCTGGTATGAATGAACCAAAATTATACCTTTTTGTCAGATCAGCAAAAAATATGTTTTTGATGTGCCAAAGAATTTTAGTTAGTTCATGTGTGTCATGAGATGAAAAAGGTTGAAAATCACTGTGCTAGAGTGCTTTTCTCTCTAAAATTCTATTTTTCAAATTTCAGTCACTCAGCCTCACTACACTCAGGTCTCTGTTTTCTTAACTCAGCACCATGGCCTATATTGTACCATGAGGTAGAAAGTTGGGAAGATTGTAGGGACCACCTTATTTATTCTCCTTTCTTCAAGGATCAGCATCTTATCTTGCCTGTTGTCTAAAGTCTGAATATAATTTTGAAATATATTTGTCCAGTTTTCTAGTTGTTTACTGTGAGGGTGTAAGTTCAGTTCCTTTTTCTCTGTCATTGGCACAGGCAGAATTCCAGTACCCTTACTTTTTGTCATTGCTTAAAACCAATTGAGTTAAGCACAGTGTCTGATCCTGCATGATCCTGCACTTGTTGAATGGAATGAATTGATAAAGCTCTGGGTATGTTTTCTAAGTGAGGGGCAATATGTGTCTTCTAATTTGAAGTCAGTCATAAATAGGCATCCACTCACTAACTGGACAGTCACTGAATCCAAAGCCAGTTTGGTTAACGACAAAACTTAGAAACATGACTGAGCTGGCTATTTGTTTACTTAAAGATTCAGATATTATTTACAAGTTGATGAAAGAGTTTTTAGCTCAGATTCTTAAACAATCTGTTTAGGTTTATTTGGACACTATTTTTTCTGCCTTTGGAAATAGTACATAAATAAAAATCAGAAAAACTAATTTATTTGGAAACACGGTTTTATGTAACTTCAACAGTAGGTCTAAATTAGGAGTGGGAAGAAGAACTGAGATCACTATGCTCTTAAACAGCAATACTACCTATTATATTATGGGCTCAGAATATCAAAATTTAAATTGATTCAATAAAACATTATAAAGATGATACTAATGATCAACATCATGCAGGCATATGTTTTATAATCATAATTTTAATTGTGATGAAAATGTGTACTACTTACCCATAATAGTTTGTCTTTCTTTTTATGACTAGTAATAAGCAATTATAGAATGATTGCTTAAAGTTAGAGTTGAGCATGTAAGAATAAATTACTGAAGCAAACTGATTATTCAGGGAGTCAGAGTGTTGACTTAGGCCTTTGAGCAACAGAAACACCAAGCACTAGTTATTTTGTGTATTACTGACATTGAGATTTAAAGATAATGTAGTTTGAAACTTATTAATGTGCTTTTCTCTTTTGTCTTTTTGAATATAAGACCTTTGTCCTCATTCCCTGGGGTGCAGTTATTGCCTGGGACGATATTTGGAACTGGTAACCTGGAACAAAGAGAAAAACATAGTTAGTATTCACCTTCTGACACACAGAAAAAGTTATGTCACACATCAGCCTTCAAAACCTTACCGTAACATTGAAAAAGATTTTCCAAATTCCTTTATACCCTTCTTTAGCATGTTAAAGCTAGATTTGAATGATTTTCTTCATTGTTTTCCCCAACAGTGTAAAGAAGATACTCCTTCTTTTTTTTAATTAATTTATTTATTTTTAAATTTATTTTTAATCATTATTCAAGAACAGTTTATATCCTTTACGCCCATTCCAGCCAAAGCACCCATCCCTCCCCTCCTCCCCCCCATTTCCAACCCCTCTAGTTTTTGTCCATATGTCCTTTATATTTGTTCCTGTAAACCCTTCCCTTTCTCCCATGAAGTTCCCCTGAAATTCCCTCCCCTCTCCCCTCTAGTTACTGTCAGACTGTCCTCTATTTCAGTGTCTTTAGTTATATTTTGCTTGTTTCTTTGTTTTGTTGTTTAGATTCCTGTTAAAGGCGAGATCATATGGTATTTGTCTTTCACTGCCTGGCTTATTTAACTTAGCATAATGCTTTCCAACTCCATCCATGCTGTTGCAAAGGGTAGGAGCTCCTTCTTTCTTTCTGCAGCATAGAATTCCACTGTGTAAATGTACCATAGTTTTTTGATCCATTCATTTACTGATGGGCACCTGGGTTGTTTCCAGCACTTAGCTATTGTAAATTGTGCTGCTATGAATATTGGGATGCATAGGTTCTTTTGGATTGGTTATTTTAGGGTTCTTAGGAA
>CM052538.1:92450248-92476326 GCA_028533065.1 Trachops cirrhosus | reverse complement strand
AGAAGGGGAAATGTAGAAGCTAAAGAACTTATGACACATGGACATGAACTAATGGGGGGAGTGGGAGAGGGTGTTCAGGGAGGAGGGGAATGAAGGGGGGATAGTAGGACAAATGTAATAGCATTATCAATAAAATATGTTAAAAAAATAAATAAATAAAACACATGAATTAGAAAAAAAAAAAAAGAGAAGAAGATGCCAAAGTACTTATGTTCCAGTTTCCTTTGGAGCCTTCGTTAGGGTTAACCTCAGGGGTCACTAAATTTAGGAGTGTTAAGAAAGTTAGGGACTCCAACCTAGAACTTGATTAGGTCTCTGGGAGGAGACTACACACATTAAAGTTGGGTATATTACTGACCACACACACACCCTGAAGTTTACAAACCCTGGGTTGAGTGAGAGTCAGATATTGCAAGGGGCAAGGTGATCCCAACAGGATAGGCTGGAATGGACAGCTCAACCCAGGCGCCCATGGAGTAGGTACTATAGACCCAGGCATGAAGAACAGGTGTGAGATGGTATCTCAACATGGTTTTAACTTTCATTTCTCTGATGATTAGTGACATTGAGCATCTTATCATATGTCTATTGGCCATCTGTATGTCTTTCTTGGAGAAGTGTTTATTCAAGAAGTGTCTATTCAGATCCTTTGCCTATTTTTTCATTTTATGTTAATTGTTGTTCAAGTACTATTTTCTATCTTTTACTCCCATCCCATCCCAGCCCAGCAACCCAGCCCTCCCAACATCCCTCTCATTTCCACCTGCCCCTAGTTTTTGTCCATGTGTCCTTTATACTTGTACCTATAAACCCGTCCCCCTTTCCCCTGAAATTCCCCTGGAATTCCCTCCCCTCTCCCCTCTGAATACTGTCAGGCTGTTCTCTATTACAGTGTCTTTGGTTATATTTTGCTTGTTTCTTTGTTTTGTTGATTAGGTTCCTGTTAAAGGCGAGATCATATGGTATTTTTCTTTCACTGCCTGGCTTATTTTGCTTAGCATAATGTTTTCCAGTTCCACCTATGCTATTGCAAAGGTTAGGAGCTCCTTCTTCCTTTCTGCTGCATATAATTCCACTGTGTAAATGTACCATAGTTTTTCTTGATCCATTCATTTATTGATGGGCACCTAGGTTGCTTCCAACACTTGGGTATTGTAAATTGTGCTGCTGTGAACATTGGGATGCATAGGTTCTTTTGGATTGGTTATTTCAGGGTTCTTAGGATATAATCTTAGCAGTGAAATTGCTGGGTCAGAAGGCAGATCCATATTTAGTTTTCTGAGAAAATTCCATACTGTTTTCCATAGTGGTCATACCAGTCTGCAATCCCACCAACAGTGCACTAGGGTCCCTTTTCTCCACAACCTCTCTAACACTTGTTTGTTGCTTTGTCTATGATGGCCATTCTGACGGGTGTGAGTTGGTATCTCACTGTGGTTTTAATTTGCATCTCTCTAATAGCTAGCGATACTGAACATCTTTTTATGTGTCTTTGGATCCTCTGTATGTCCTCCTCGGAGAGGTGTCTGTTCAAGTCCTTTGCTCATTTTTTAATTGGGTTGCTTGTCTTCTTAGAGTGGAGTCGTGTAAGTTCTTTATATATCTTGGAGATTAAACCCTTGTCTGAGGTATCATTGGCAAATATGTTTTCCCATACAGTTGGTTCTCTTTTTATTTTAATACTGTTTTCTTTAGCTGTGCAGAAGCTTTCTATTTTGATGAGATCCCATTTGTTTATTCTTTCCTTTATGTCCCTTGCTCTAGGGGACATATCAGTAAAAATGTTGCTGCATGAAATATCTGAGATTTTCTTGCCTATGTTCCCCTCTAGGACTTTAATGGTGTCATTGCTTGTATTTAAATCTTTTATCCACCTGAATTTATTTTTGTGTATGGTGTAAATTGATGTTCAAGTTTCATTTTTTTTGCACGTAGCTGTCCAGTTCTCCCAACACCATTTGTTGAAGAGGCTATGCTTACCCCATTTTATGTTGCTGCCCCCTTTGTCAAATATTAATTGAATGTAGAGACTTGGGTTTATTTCTGGGCTCTCTGTTCTGTTCCATTGGTCTATGTGCCTGTTTTTAGACCAATACCAGGCTGTTTTGATTACAGTGTCCTTGTAATATGGTTTAGTGTCAGGTATTGTGATCCCTCCCTTTGCCTATTTTTTAATTGGGTTGTTTCTTTGGTGTTGAATTTTGTAAGTACTTTATAAATTTTGGATATTAACCCCTTACAAATGCATCAGCAAATATGTTCACCCATTCTGTGGGTTGTCTTTTTATTTTGTTGATAGTCTCTTTTGCTGTGCAAAAAGTGTTTAGCTTGATCAAGGATATTTAACCCAAAAAGGCTATCACTTAAATTGAAGGAGAAATAAGGAGCTTCCAAGAGCAACAAATGTTAAAAGGCTTGTTGAAAAAGAAGAAGAAGGAGGAGGTGGAGGAGGAAAGAAGAAGAAAATTAAAAAATGGAGGGAACAGTCTAAAAATAAAATGGCACTACATACATATTTATCAATAATCATCTTAAATGTAAATGTCTTTAATTGCTCCATCCAAAAGATACAGGGTAGCTGAATGGATAAGAAAACAAGACCCATATATATTCTGCCTCAAGAGAACTATCTCAGATCAAAAGATACACCCAGACAAAGTGTAAAGGAATGGAAAAAGATATTTTATGCAAATGGAAAAGAAAAAAAGCTGGGATAGCAGTACTTATGTCCAACAAAATAGACTTTAAAACCAAGTAAGAGATACAGGAGGACTCTACATAAAGATAAAAGGAATAATCCAACAAGAGGATATAACCCTAGTAAATATTTACACACCCTACATAGGAGAACCTAAACATGTCAGGCAAATTTTGATGGACATAAAAGGATATATTGACAGAAATACAGTCGTAGTCAAGGATATTAACACCTTATTGACTTCAATGAATAGATTTTCCAGACAGAAAATCAACATCAAGACAGCAACCATAAACAACACACTAGATCAAATGGATTTAGCTGATATCTTCAGAGTATTTCACCCCAAAACAGCAGAATATACATACTTTTCAAGTGCATAAAAATGTTTTCTGGGATAGACCACATACTATGACACAAAAGAAATATCAATAAATTTAAGAAGATTGAAATCATATTAAACATCCTGACCACAATGCTATGAAACTAGAAACCAATCACAAGAAGAACACTGAAAACCATCCAAAGACATGGAATCTAAATAACATGTTTTTAAAGAATGAATTGTTCAACAAAGACATCATGTAAGAAATCAAAAGATACCTTGAAAGAAATGAAAATGATGACAAAAAATCCAAATTCTGTGGGACACTGGGAAAGCAGTCTTAAGAGGGAAAGTCATAGCATTACATATCTATCTTTAAAAAAAGAAATAAAGAGCTAAAATAAACAATATAACTTAAAGGAACTTGAAAAAGAACAACAAACAAATCCCAAAGTGAGTAGAAGGAAGGAAATATAAAGGTCAGAGTAGAAATAAATGAAATAGGGTCTAGTCATTAAAAAAGATCAATGAATCCAAGAGGTGGATCTTTGAAAAGATAAACAAGATTGACAAACCTTTAACCAGACTCATCCAGAAAAAGAAGAGAAAAAATCCAAATAAATAAAATCAGAAATGAAAAAGGAGAAATAACAACTGACACCAAAAAAATACAAAGGATTATAAGAAAAATATTATGAACAGCTACATGCCAACAAACTGGACAAAATGGATGAAATGGATAAATTCCAAGAAATATCCAATCTTCCTAACTAAATCAGAAAATATCAGAGAATCTGATAGATTACACTTAGTGAAATTGAAGCAGTTATTAAAAAAAACAAACTCCCAACAAACAATAGCTCTGTACAGATGGCTTCACAGGTGAATTTTATCTAACATTCTGAGTGCTAACACCTTTTCTTCTCAAACTATTTCATAAAACTCAAGAGGAGGGAAGGCTTCCAACTCAATATACAAAGCCAGCATTATCCTAATTCCAAAAGCAGATAAAGACACTACAAAGAAAGAAAATTATAGTCCAATGTCCCTGATGAACATAGATGCTACAATCCTCAAAAAATATTAGCAAACTGAATACAGCAATGCATCAAAAAGATCATATACCATGATGAAGTGGGATTTATTTCAGAAATACAAGATTGGTACAACATTCACAAATCATTAATGTGATTTACCACATAAACAAAATGAAGGATAAAAACCATATGATTATATCAATAGTTACAGAAAAAGAATTTGATAAGGTCAAACACCCATTCATGATAAAAATACTTAGCAAAGTGGGAATAGGGGGAGCATTCCTCAGCATAATACAGGTCATATATGAGAGACCTACAGCCAGCATCATACTGAATGGGCAAAAACTACAAGCATTCCCATTAAGATCTGAACAAGACAGGGCTGTTCACTTTCACCTCTATTATTCAGTATAGTACTAGAAGTCCTAGCCACAGCAATCAGACAAGAAGAAGAAGTAAAAGGCATCCAAATTGGGAAGGAAGTAGTAAAACTGTCATCATTTTCAGATGACCTGATACATACAGAACCCTAAAGATTCCATGAAGAAACTACTAGAACTGATAAATGAATTCAGCAAAGTAGAAGAATACAAAATTAATATCCAGAAATCAGTTACTTTTTTATATGGCAATAATTAACTATCAGAAAAGAAAATAAGGAAAACAATACCATTCACAATTGCTTCAAGAAGAATAAAATACCTAGGAAATAACCTAACCAGGGATATAAAAGACCTGTACTTGGAAATTATAAGACACTGAAGAAAGAAATTGAAGCAGATACAAATAAGTGGAAACACATACCATATTGATGGATAGGAAGAATTAACATCATTAAAATGTCCATACTACCCAAAGTAATCTATAGGTTTGATATAATTATTATCAAGATTCCAATGGCATATTTCACAGAACTAGAACAAATATTTCAAAAATGTATATGGAAATGCAAAAGTTCCCACATAGCAACAGTGATCTTGAGTAAGAAGAACAAAGTTGGGAAACCCATGTTATCCAATATCAAACTATACTACAAGGCAATAGTAATCAAAACAGCATGACATTGGCATAAAAACAGACATACAGATCAATGGAACAGAATGGAGAGCCCAGAAATAATCCTAGACCTTTATAGTCAATTAATATTTGACAGAGGAATCAAGCATATACAATGGGCTAAAGATTGTTTATTCAATAAATGGTGTTGGAAAAATTGGACAGATATGCAGAAAATGAAAGTAGATCACTTTCTTATACCACACACAAGAATAAATTCAAAATGGATAAAAGACTTAAATGTTAGACCCTAAACCATATAAATCATAGAAGAAAACATGGACAGCAAAATCTCAGCCATTGCACTTAGCAATTTTTTTTACCAGTTATATCTCCCCAGGCAAGGGAAACAAAAGAAGAAATAAACAGAGCCATGAGTTTAAAAGAGTTTTTGTTCTTGAACCAACACTTAGAGGAGAAAAATTCATCATCAATACACATTTTAAATTTTACCTAAGAGGAAAGTGAATTATGATGTTTTAACATTATAATTTTTATTTAAATTTTGTCTGTAGTTAGCACTTAAATTTCTAGGAATGTACTTCAGTTGTGGTATTGGATTTAATATCCTGTTACTTATACAGTCATTAAATATTCACAGAGAAATTACTGCATACACACACATACACACTCATACCTTCTCTCACACGCATATGTAAATATGTAATATTTACTGAGAACTTTCTGTGCTAGGCACTAAGGAGATTTGTAAAAGAAGACATACTTTTTGGCATCAATGATAGTGAGTTGTCTTGTTCTCCAGAAAACTTTCTCATGGTGAATTTATCTTTTCCTGAATTTTCATTCTTTTTTGTTTGCTACTTTTCAACAGCAAATTTTCCAAGGCCTTATCATCTTTATTCTCTATAATCAATTCTTTTGCTCAACTATTACCTCTGTAAGTGACTTCTAAATCTATTTCTCTGGTCATAGCCTCTTAACTATTTTAATTTTTATTCCAATTATTTACAGGACATCTTCACTTGAATGTGCACCATCATCTTAAGTTCATCTAGGAGGCAATTTAGAGTTATAATTAATAGCATAACAAGAAGAATGTTAAGCTATTATTAAAGTTAAATTTTCTACAGCAAGGCAACTATTAATCGAAAAACCATCAAACTAATTGCCTTGTCACTAGCTAATATTGCTTCTATTAATTATAGTTATTTTTACTAAAAGGAAATGCAACATGCATGCCCACTGAGTTTTAATCAAAATGAATTAGTTTATGTGTCTTCTTCACATAAGCAAACCAATGAACTGCACACTCTAAAATGAGTTGTAGCTATAGCAATTTAAAGGCTTTTAACCTTTACCTTTATTATTCTGGCATAAAAAATTCAAATACCTCTTCACCAGGGAAACCTTGTTTGTCAATTTCAAACTCTTTCCAATTTCTTCATTCAATGAGGCACAAGGGCAAGGGTCTGACCATGAAAACACCCATGTCTGAGCTTGCTGGAAGAGCTGATAACATAGCTAAGTGTTCTGTTTGCATATAGGTTCCAGAGGATTATGGGAAAAGAGAAACACTGGAAACATTGGTCCCTGACAGATGTTACCTCTACTGACCTTATGCTAACATCCTTAAGTGATCAGATCAAGAGACACCCCTTAATATTGCTAGTGGTATCTTGACTACATTGAAAGAAAAGAGTCAGCACTTCTGGACACGGTGATCATGTAGGTAAATGCTGTGCTCACTACCCCCCCATAACCATATCAAAATTGCAACTAAACTACAGAACAACCATCATTCAGAAACCACCTGAAATCTAGCACATTTTTTTTTAGCATAGCAGTAGAAAAAGTGGGACTATAGTAATGGTGATATGACAGGAAGGGCATGTGTGGATAGGAAGGTTGGCTGCTGATTGAGAGATAGAAGGTAGTGTTTGGGGCAGGCTTAAAAGAAAAGGTATGTCTGAATTTATCTTTTAAAAAATTTCCAGGTGCCTTCATAATGCCTTTTGCTCTCCCTTCTTTTCTCCTTTTCTCCCTTCCTTGATACCTTCCTCTTTTGATTCCTTTTTTCCTTCCTTTTTTTTACATTTCTTCCTTTCATTGTTCTATTTTTTAATACTATTTATTAAGTTAGCTATGACTCTAGACAAGTCTTTGCCCCAATTTATTTTATCAAATGTGATGAAAGTATCTGTTGTACCAACATTGTAGGGTAGAGATAAGAATGATATGAAATAACAGATATGAATATTTGAAAAAAATTTTAAAGAAACCACACAACTCATTATTTCTGTCACACTGAGAGCTTTCCAGGAACAAAAGCATTCTGGCTGACTATAGCTAAATCGCCCTCTATCCCCTTGCTTCACTGCAACATTGAAAAATCCATATTAGAAATATTTCACTTGTTTAAAGATAGGATGAATTTTCTAGATGAGAAAATTTGTTTGATATAATAGTCTTCAGTATTCGTCTTTTCTTATTGTTACTTCCCTCGTCATCACTTTTTTGTTCATATTGACATAATGTATTATCTAAATCCCTGAAAAAAGTTGGACTAGTTTATGAATTATTATAATCATCTCAATACCATCATTTGTGACCAGAGTCTGAACTAAATCTATATATCATTTTGAACTTGACAGAAATTAAATAAACAAATTGACCTTGAGCGTGCACAGTAATTAATAGTTATTTGACACATGAAAAAACACATTAAATGGCATGAAAAATCACAGAAAAACCTATGTACATGTGAAAATATTTCCATAGTTAAACCCTTACTAAAGCAGTCATGTGAATGGGGTTAGAGTAAACTTATTAGAACTTGACCATTTACACAAACAGTAAGGCGCCTCCTTAGAGTAAATATTAGTCAGCAATCTAACTGCAAAACTTCCTTTTAAGAGTTAAAAGGGATAAACTGAAAATGCCATTAGGAATATACATTAAAAAAATAATGTTACAGATTTGGAAGAGCAAAATGGATGAAATGCTTTTTGTTTGCCCTTTTTGAAGTACTATTTAAAAGGGGCATGCTAGTCTAGATTGAGTCAAGGTGTCATACAGCCATGTTGTAGTTGAAACATGTTAGCTTTGGGAAAAGAGATAGTATAACTAAAAAAAAAGTCCCCTATTTCCTCTTACATGATTCCTGGATCATACAGAAATGACACAACTGGCATTCTCTGTGTTTCTCTGAAATTCTGGGAAAAAAGTCTTAAGCATAGACCATTACACTCTTTTTTTTTGGTTAAGATTGTGATACTAGCTATGGTTATTTTTAAAATCCTTATTTCCCCCTGGCTCGTGTGGCTCAGTGGATTGAGCACCGGACTGTGAACCAAAGTGTCACAGGTTTGATTCCCAGTCAGGGCACATGCCTGGGCTGCTGGCCAGGTCCCCAGCTTGGGGCATGTGACAGCAACCACACATTGCTGTTTCTCTCCCTCTCTTTCTCCTGACCTTCCCCCTCTGTAAAAATAAATAAATAAAATCTTTAAAAAAATAAATAAATAAAATCCTTATTTCCTTTCCTGTGTTCATCCCTCTAAATTGCACCTTACCATTCTCACATTTGCTGAAACCTGTTGCATAAAAACAAGGAGCATGCAATGCCTTAAACGCCAGTCTTGATTTCACCAGGGAAAGAAGAGCCCACATTGCATGGCATATCTGGGGTGCAGATGAGAGTGTGAGGAATGGGAACTGAATAAGGTAAGTGTCCATTGATTTTTTTTACCCACAAACATTTATGCATCTGCTTTCTTTTCTGATGCTTCTTTTAATAAGAGAAACACATTTTTTAAATTAATCAAAATGCTGCAGGTAAGGAATGGATGAAGAAGTGGTAAACTGGCTTGCAAATTTGTAAATTGTGACTTTAGCTCTTTTTCCAGTACACAGAATGCAGGTAATCATAAATCAACATGAAGATATCCTTAATAGGCAATCAATCAAGCAAGCAATTGCTGAGTTTGCTTAATGGCAGTAATGTCATTGCTGAAATACTGTGACAAAGCATTCCCAAACATAGGTCAGAATTTAAATTGCTACTTAATCCTGATTGACAGATAGTATTACTGATGAAACATAGGGTTTCCGGCTCACCACAGCAGTTCACAAGACTTTGTGGCATGTTACCTGCTTGTTCTGGACGATGCCCAGCCTGTTTCTGGTGCTCCCTGAGTGTTAAATAATATCAATTCTGTCAAATACTTATTTTTCACTGGGAACATTTATAATTCTCTGCTTCATGTACTTTTTAATTCTTCATGCTCAATGATGGAAATGAAAATTAATTATTCTGGGAATGTGAATGCCATCTTGACAAATCATTCCTGTTCTATTAAATAATGTTTTCATTGGTAAAACCAGGAAGTCCCTAGACTCTGTTCTTTTGTCCTGGTTTCTTCTTCCTTCTTCTTCTTCCCTAAGAGCTTTTTAGAAATGCCAAAACTGAACAAGAGTAATGGCCTTTTATTTTATGTCTTGAGTTTAGATGTGATTTATTTTAAAACCTTCCTAAATGTGGCATTTAGGTCTACTTGAAATTCCTAATTTCCTACTTCTGTAGCTCAGCCAAAGATGTTTTGCTTTCTAAGCTGCACATTCCTGGGAGCATGGGTCTCATTTGTCTGGAAAAAAAGAGAGAGAGATAATAAGCTCATTTTAAGTTTCAGTCGACTTATAGTTCTTTTTTGGCCTTTGCTACTAATAGCTGGCAGAGAATAAAACCAGATATGTCAATCAATGTCCAGATTTTATAAAGTATTGACTGTTTCTTGAAGGATTAGAATGCCTATTTTGTTGGCCTATTGTACCACAGGTGGGGATTTATAGAGTGTCAAAAAAAAAAAAAGAAAGAAAACCACGGCTAGCAAGCATATTTCAGATCTTCTGGTAATAGAGTCATTGCAATCAATAATGATCAATTAAATAGAAATGAGCAGAAATCACACCAAGGAGATAATGAAAGTAATATTTTAATCCCTAGATCTGTTTTGGCATTATCATATTTAATGCTGTGTAAAGAATTGTATTAACCAGTTTACCTGATTTTTGTTAAGCTGAACACTTCCTCTTAATGGTTTTCTTCAAATTTCACAACCTCCAAAAGAAGTCTCTATGAGTCACTACTCACTTGTGCTGTCCTCCAGAATCTACCCTTTTTTTATTTTACTCCTCCTTGTGCCTTGAAGATTTGTATCTCTTGGCAAGCTGCCATGTCTTCCACATAATCCCTGCCATGATTTTTGGTGATTTCCAATCTACTGGACTCTCAGTTTCTTGAACTTCTCCAATCATTTCATTTTACTTCCTGCCTTAGACACTCATTTTCACACCCTACCAGCCATTCTCAATGTGAGGTCTAACATACCTTAAGGCCCCAAAGACACTGTAAAGGGCACCTATGGGTAAAAAATGATTTTTTGGAAGATTAAGGTGTTACTTACCTTTTTCACTTTTGTTTTCCCATGAGCTACACAGTCCATGTTACAATGTTTTTTCCCCAGGGCTACATGATATATAATATCATAACAGATTGAATGTAGAAGCAGATATGGAACTTGGCCATATGGTTCAGTTGGTTGGAGCATGGTCCCATACACCAAAAGATTGCAGGTTTGATTCCTGCTTAGAGCACATACTTAGGCTGTGGGTTCAGTCCCTGGTCAGGGTTCATACAGGAGGCAACCAATCGATGTTTCTCTCTCACATCAGTTTCTCTTTATCTCCCTTCTTCTCTCTCGAAAATCAATAAAATATATTCTGGAGTGAGGATTGAAAAAGAAAAAAAATTTAAAAAACATCTGAGAATCCAGCTGTCTTCTATTTAGCCAGACATTAAATACATGTGCAAAAAAAGTGAAATAATGCTTTTCATCACTAAATATTTTTTGTTTTGGAAAATATTTATTATAAAATTATGTTGCGTTAACATATAATGGATTCATTATTATTTTAATTGAATCAAACAGCTATTTAAAAATCTGTTTTATTTCTAATATAGTAAATATGAATAGATAGAATCTAAATAAAATATTTTGCCAACAATACTTTTTAAGGCCATAAAGGGGTTCCAAAAACAAAATGTTGAGAACTGCTGCCATTGGCCAAATTTGTCAAACTGTCTAGAAAGATGAAATTCCTTCTATATTGTTGTTTTCTAATGTTTAATTCATTATAGACTGATAGGTCTTACAGTATACTCGCAATAGTAACTTTAAGTGGGCCCTTAATTCTGCGTATAGCAACCTATTTTGTCAAGTTATACTATGATAGCAAACAACCTCCAAGTCTTAGTAGTGAATGCAGTAAAAAGTTTTGTTGCTCATTGGCTTTAAATATATATTGTGGGTCAGCTTTAACTCTTACCTAGGATTAAGCTAATGGAATATCTCCTTCCTGGAGGTACTGCTGTACTCCCCATGGAAGAAAGGAAAGATGGTAAAACCAAATGATGTCTCTTAAAGCTGCTCTTCTAAAGTGGCATATGCCACTTTCACTCATATTTCATTGGCCAAAGAAAGACATTTGGCCAAATTTATCATCATTGGGATGGGAATTATAATCCCTTTGCAATGACAAGCATAGTAGAGATAAACTAGTAGCAAAGGGCAGTAAGTGGTTTTACGTTAATACAACAACCTATCATACTATTCAGTATTACATTACTTATCCTATCACTCTTTTATTCTCACAGATGAGTATTTAATCCTTTATCCACTCCTTCACACCTAGTGTGCCTCTTCTCCTAGCCTTACTCCCTGCTGACTTTGCTTCTCATTTCACTGAAAAAAAAATCAGAAGAAAAATTCTACATGATCCCACCTATCTACTTACCTGCATTTGTAGCATTACATGCTACCTTACCTTGGATTAATATTCCATACTCCTACTTAGGGCTGACCCCTCATTTGTTTACTAAACCTACTCAGAGTCACTGCCCAACAATACCTTTCTCACTGCTATGCTGTTAATTTCTACTCTGTGCTGGATTATTCCCATCAGAATGCCGGTATGTGAATGGCTTTCTGCTCTTAAAAAACAAAATAAACAAAATAACCCTTTTCTGACCTCATTCCCCCACATGATACTTCTCTACTACTATGTCTCATCTTTGAAAGCTGTTTATGCATGCTACAACTATATCTGCTCTTCCCATTCTTTTTTGAACACACTGCCTTTATCAATACCATGATGACCTCAGTGTTGTTAAGTCAATAATCAGTTCTCAGTCCTCATCTTTTCTGACCAATCAGCAGCCTGTAAGTAATTTTCCACTTGCCATTAAGAACACTACACATACCTGGTTTTCATCCTACCTCTCTGACCACTACTTCTCAATCTTTTTGAGCTTTCCCCCCACATTTCTCTAACTTCTCCATGTTGGAGTACTTTAGGACACAGTAATAAGTTTTCTTTTCTCTGTTGATACTTTCTCCCTTGGTAAACTCATCCTATTTTATGGATTTGAAGCACACTCCACTTGCTGCTCTTCTCAGATGTATAACTTAAGCTCAGACCCCATCTATGAATTCCATGGTTATAAATTCAAGACTACTTTATACCACCACTTAGATTTGTGATAGGCACTTCTAATGTAATATATCCTAAAATAATCTCAAACCTCCCCCAAACCTACTCTTTCATTGACTTCCTCATCTTAATAAGTGGCAACTGTATTCATCCATGTGTCACAGCCAAATACCTTAATTCTCTTCTTTCTTTGCGGTGGAATATCTGTCCAATCCATTAGTAAATTTGGTTAGCTCCACCTCAAACATAACATAAAAAAATTGATCATTTCCCACCAATTCCACTGTTACCACTGGAATTCAAGTCACCATTGTCTCTTTTATGGATTATGACAATAGCCTCCTAGTTGGTTTTCCTCTGTCTCAGCTGGCTCCTTACACATATTTTCAGTAAAGTCCAATAGTTTCTTTCCATTTCAGAGTAAAAGTCATTGCAATGAGCAATGACTATAAGTAGGATGATCATAACATTTATTTTCTACATTTAGACACTTTGAAAATGAAAGAGGGACTAATAATAATTATACTGGAATAACAGGCATAAGCTAAACTTGCACTGGGAAAACTGGGATGTATAGCCACTGCAGAAGTAAAGCCCTTCAAGAACTGACCCTCAGCTTCTGGTCAAGATGGAGGTAAATGCAGACATGCTTCACCTGTTCATGCAACCTTAGGAAGACTTACAGTCAGGTCTCAAAAACAAATAATACCCAGAACAGTCAGAAAATTGAGCTGTATGGAAGTCAGACAACCAAGGATTTGAAGAAGCCACATTCATCCAGGCAGGTAGGAGGGACAGAGTCACAGAGACAGGTGCACAGGCATTGTGGCATGGAAAGGTGGCTGCAGTGGTTGCAGCAGAATGGACAGTCCCACATTCACATGTGGTGGATAAAAATCAGGAGATATACCTTGGGAGTGAGCAATCCTAGCTCCAGGCCAGACTGTGCAGCCCAGGGTTCCAGCACCGGGAAGATAAGCCCTCATTATCTCTGGCTGTAAAAACCAGTGGGGGTTGGGGTAGCAGAAGACACTGCTGGATTTTCACCACTTAAAGGGCCCACATGTGCTGAGAACATACACAACACCACAGCAGCAGCTGGAAGGGCACCAATTGTATACAAGAGGTGGGTGGGGTGACTGGCAGTGGATCGAGTGGTGCCGGCAGGCTTTCAGATGCCAGGCAATGGCATTGTCCCCTCTCTGAGCACCTCCAACATGCAGAGCCACAAAGTGGCGAAGCAGGTTGCCCTGCTATGGCAAAAACCGAAGACTCCATCCCACACAATTTAGAGGTGCCCTTTCTACAGAGGCCATGCTACTAAGGGAGTAAAAGCATCTCTACCTAATACACAGAAACAAACAAAGAGAGGTTGCCAAATTGAGGAGGCAAAGAAATATGGGCAAAATGAAAGAATAGAGCAAAACCTCAGAAAAAGAACTAAACAAAATGGAGATAGACAACCTATCAGATGCAGAGTTCAAAACACTGCTGATCAGGATGCTCCAAGAACTCATTGAGTATAACCACAAAATAAAGGCAGAAATGAAGGATACACTAAGTGAAATAAAGAAATATCTACAGGGAACTAACAGTGAAGGGAAGGAAACCAGGATTCAAATCAATGATTTGGAACAAAAGGAAGAAATAAACATTCAACCATAAAAGAAAGAAGAAACCAGAATTCAAAAAAATGAGGAGAATCTTAGGAACTTCTGGGACACCTTTAAATATCCCAACACCCAAATCATAGGGGTGCCAGTAGGAGAAGAGGAAGAGCAAAAAATTAAAAGAAACTTATTTGAAAAAAATAATTAAAGAAAACTTCCTAAATATGGCAAACAAAATAGACATACAAATCCAGGAAGCACAGAGTCCCAAACAAGTTGGACCTGAAGAAAACCACACCACCACACCACCACACATCATAATTAAAATGCCAAAGGTTAAAGATAAAGAATCTGAAAAGCAGCAAGAGAAAATTAGACAGTTACCTACAAAGGAGTTCCCAAAAGACGGTCAGCTGATTTCTCAAAAGAAACTTTGCAGGCAAGAAGGGACTGGCAAGAAGTATTCAAAGTGATGAAAAACAAGGACCTGCAATTAAGATTACTCTATCTAGCAAGGCTATCATTTAGAATGGAATGGTAGATGAAGTTCTTCCCAGACAAAGTAAAAGTGAACAATTCATCATCACCAAGCCATTATTACGTGAAATGTTAAAGGGACTTATTTAAGAAAAAGGAGAATATCAAAAATATGAACATTAAAATGACAATCAGTTGACAACTCTCAAGAACTGAATCTAAAGTACAAAAACAAAAACAAAAATAAAATCAAACTAAGAAAACCACGAGAACAGGAACAGAATTATAGGTATGGAGAGCATTTGAAGGGTTATCAGCTGGGAGCGGGAAAGGGGAGAATGGGAGAAAAAAGTTGCAGAGATTAAGAAGCATAATTGGTAGGTACAAAATAGACAGGGGGATATAAAACTAGTATAGGAAATAGAGAAGCCAACGGACATGAACTAAGGTAGGGATTGCTGATGGGAAGGGGGTACCAGGCAGAGGGGATCAAAGGGGGAAAATTGGGACAACTGTAATAGCATAATCAATAAAATATACTAAAAGAAAGAACTACCCCTCATGTTTTTCTCCACCTTGTTTACTTTTGTATCTCAGTTTCTTATCATACCTCTTGCTTATTGTCTGTCTCTCTTATTAGATATAAATGCTATGAAGACAGATTCATTTTTGTTTTTCCTTTATCTATAGTGACAAGAACATGCTTGATAAATATTTGAATAAATGACTTAAGGAAGGATACCTCTGTTAATTCAGTCAACAAATATTTGTTGAGTATTTTTCAAGGCACATGTTCCACGAAGGACAAAAATAAGACATTTTTTAAAATTTCTCAAGGAATTTATAGAGTAGCCAAAGGTTATTTTGCCATATTTCATTGGCATTCATTTTTCAAACTTTCACCAAGACCTTTAAACATTAAAAGCGTAGGACTGTCCACTCAAAAGCACTTATTTTACATCAGGCATTGGGATGATTGCAGGACACAAGAGGTAACAAGGTACATATAGTCTCTATCCTGTGGAGTTTCAGACACCCACATAGGAGGTAGACACACAGACATGTAAACACCATGCAGAGTACAACATGTCTGAAGCAGTCAACTGTTATGGGTCTGGGGTAGTCATTGTGCTTAAAGTACAGGGGGTTAGAGGGAGTTCTGCATAGTTAGAGAATGTTTACTTAGTTACCTAGTCTTTACTGGGCCAGCCATTGTCTGTGTGTTTTACCTGTATTAATTCATAAGATTCTTATGATATGTCTAAGAAGTAGACATTATTATTGTTCCCATTTTTAGTGCTCAGGCACAAATTAGTGAACTAAATGAGACAAAGTTACACATTAAGTTAAGCATAAAGCTTGAATTTGAATTCTGGCAGGGCTGGTCTCAGAACCAGTAATGTTATAATGTAAATTCTGTGTGAAAATATTTTTTAAAGATTTTATTTATTTATTTTTAGAGGAGAAGAGAGGGTGAGAGAGGGAGAGAAACATCAATGTGTGGTCGCCTCTTGTGCTCCCCCTACTGGGGACTTGGCATGCAACCCAGGCATGTGCCCCGACTGGGAATCAAACCAGAGACGCTTTGCTTCACAGGCTGGCACTCAATCCACTGAGCCACACCAGCCAAAGCTTGTGCAAAAATATGTTTTAAAATTATTTCAAAACTCAATTTTAAAAGTTAATTTTTTAAAAATTAAAGAATTCACTTTCTATCAACATTATATCTTTTATGACACATCTTTAACTTGGTGGTGCACAAAATGTTAGTTTTGATGTATCTTATTTTTGAAATGGAATATAGCAAGTGCAATAACTAAGTCATATTAGAAGTATCTGTACTTTCACCCAACTTTAGAGAAAACATATTACCATGTGTCAGTTGTTGTCTCAGTTCTTGTTTGTTCCAGTCTTCAGATGTGTGTTCAGTACATCTTTCAGAATTGTTTACTCACACAGGAAAGCATACCATTTTGTTTCCTTAGTGTGTATGCACATGTGCACGTTGGGGGTGTCCTGAGCCAACTTTACCAAGGAAAAGAGGAACAAGAGGTTTTGCTAGATAGTATGTGGCTTTAATTTTTTCTCATAGTGAGTAACTTTAAAAGGGGATATCTATCATGAAATTTAGTAAATTTTATAAAATGGAGGTGACTTTTAAATATGGCTGAAAAATCATGGAACTATGTCTTTACGTCCTGAGTGATTAGTTTAAGTATGACTTACTGTTTCTGAGTACTTCATACCATCATTAAAGAAAATCTCAAGGAATACCATTTATATAAGATTTATTGTTAATGATAGTAGATGCAGATTCCTATTTCAAATAAACTTCCTGATAATTTAGAAAGATTTTGTTCTACTTGTTGGTATGCTTATGTCTTACAGTGTGCTATGACTGATAAAGAGCTCATACAAAGGATGAAATAAGTGTCAGCCTTTCTATTTTCTTATTTTACTCTTGGACTTACATTATTCTTATTGTGTTCAATATTTTTTTCTTTTGCCTGAAGATTTCTATTCACTTTTCAATTTGTGAAAATTGAGTTGGTTGAGAGTGAATAACAAGTGCCCCTAACCATGCTCACACACAGTGAAAGGTATTTTATTACTCTGAAGCAAGATAACATGTTAGGGCAATATAGGGTTGAATAGTGGGCCCCCAAAAGATATATCTACCTGGAACTTCAGATGCAACATTATTTGGTCTTTCTATAAATTATTAAGATAAGGATCCATGGATGAGATCATCTTAGATTACATGGGCCCTAAATCCAATGATGGGTGTTCAATAAATGACAGAAAAGAAGAAGACACAGAGAGAAACATAGGGACGAAGGCTATGGGTAAGGGACACAGAAGCAAAGATTGGAGTGATGTGTCTACAAGCCAAGGAATGTCAGGAATTGCCAGTAGCTCTCAGAAGGTGGAAGTGGCAAGGAAGGATTCTCCCTTACAGTCGTTGCAGGGCACATGGCATTGCTGACTTCTTGACTTTTTAGTCCAAAACTGGAAAGAATCATTTTCTGTTGTTTAAAGCCATCAATTTTATGGTAATGTGTTATGACATCTCTAGGAAACAAATACAGGTCCCACTATCTACTCTGCTACCCTGTAACTGTCCTATTCTTTTGTATAATAAGAGAATACTTAATAGTATACCTGAATTCTGCACAGCTGAATATAAACTTAGTGAGGTAAGAGTGCTAATCCATGTATTAAATATCATTGTCTAAATATTAGGAGAAGTTTTTGTATTGTCATCACACCTTAAGTGGGGGGTTATCTTGTAAAACACCTGGAGTGCATTCCACTTTGGAGAGTACTAGAAGGAGATTTTTATATTTCAAAATGCATCTGTTTGATTGTTTGAGCTACATCTCAAGAGTTCTGTCAGATAACAGATTGAGGTCACACAGCAGCAAGTTGTTGTTCTTTGACGAGCTGAGAAAATAGCACTGGGGGAAGGACATGGGACCAAAACATGGTATTTGGAGGATGCAGGGTGGCAAAGATGGACACTGAAGTGAAAACCCTGTCCCAGGATGCAGCCCTGGCCTGAGTACACAAATGGCTGACATAGTTTTTTGGGACCACATAATACAAATAAACTTCATAAATTTGGAAAAATATTTCTAATTCTTTTCAGATGTGATTGTTATTACTGCATTTTAAATTATTAGAATGATATCAAGTGTTTATTGTAAAATATAAATAAAAAATCTAAGACCTATGATGCTTTTATTTGGTATATTCTTCCCTCTGTACCTTCCAGTGTGTATATTTTTAAACTGGAATCATAATGTATATTGATTTTTATTTTCAGTTTGTGTTTGCTTACCATTTTATTGGGTAAATGTTAATAGGATTGGAAACTTTGTTGTAATGGGTTGAATAATGTCCCACCAAAATTCATGTTTGTTCTAACTCCTAGGAATGTGACCTTATTTGGAAATAGGGTCCTTGCAGATGCATAGTGAAGACTAAGTCATACTGGAGCAGGATAGGCCCCTAATACAATATGACTGGTGTCCTTATAGGAAAAAAAAGGAGAGAGAGAAATTGCACACAGTTGCTCATACTGTGTAGGCTTGATTTACCAATCAGGGCATGTGCCTAGGTTGCAGGTTTGGTCCTTGGTTTGGGCATGTACAAGAGGCAACCAATGGATATTTCTCTCATACATTGATGTTTCTCTCCCTCTCTCTCTCTTCCTTCCCCTCTCTCTCTAAAATCAACAAGCATGTCCTTAGGTGAGAATTTTCTTAAAGTTCATCATTCTTTTCAATTATATCACTGTAGAGTTTCTAACAATGACAGATAAATTGCTAAAATAATCTACAAATATTTTGAAGTGACATGTTTTCCATTCACTGAGCAACAAAGGCCTCTGTGCTCAATACAACTTTGTGCAGACTGAAGTGACACTGCTTTTGGTCTTTGTAATACGCGATATGCCATAGACTCTCATGCAAAATGAGGCTGAGTAAAAGGGTGGGGGGAAATGGGTAGGCTGGTGCTTTGATGCTGTCAAAAGCATATTAATCAATGCCTCTGTGAATAACAATGTGCTAATATCATAATATCATGGCTTAAAATAAACCATTCCACAGACAGTGTGTCTCAAAACACACTTTTGTCCTCAATGCTATCTTGCTGGGTAAAGTTTGTTTTAAAAGGAACTGACAATTCAGTGTCAAAAGGAGCCTTATTTATTTTTTTACTCATTAGTTAAAACGATGAACTGAAACAAAGGTCAAGGAAAAAAATCTCTTGTAAAGTTTAGTTATGTGAGGTATAACATGCCTAGATTTAGGAGTTCAGAGGCAGTTTAATTGGATCTTCGATATTGTATGAACAATACTTTGGTGTAGTTCTGTGATCAAATTCTGTTAGACCAGCTCAGAGCAATCTTCATTCATGTATTGAGTTCCACAACAACATTAATACTTTATTCAGCCTCTTGAAAAATGGTAAAATAGCAAAAACAAACAGGCTAGTCAAATATCCTTACTGCTTATCTTTGTAATAGAAGCTGAAGGACTTTGTAGTAGAAATTGTAGTAGAAGCAGAAATGATTACAGGTGGTCCCCAACTTATGATGGTTCGGCTTACCATTTTTCAACTTTACAGTGTTGAGAAAGCAATATGCATTCAGTAGAAATCATAATTTGAATTTTGATCTTTTCTGGACTAGCAATATGGGGCACAATACCCTCTTGTGATGCTCAGCAGCAGCAGTGAGCTACAGCTCATCAGCCACGGGATCATGAGGATAAACAACTAACACAGTCTACTATGTTGCCAGTAGTTTTCTGAAATTGTTTTGTGTTTTCACATCCTGTCATATGTACAAAACATATATCAGTGTCTCCTGACCATGGTGAGAAAAAGAGGAAGGTAGTTACTCTTAAGAAAAACTCAATATAATTACTCAATTGTTGGCTAATAAGTGTTCTGAACATGCTAAGGCAGGTTGGGCTAAGCTAAGCTATGAGATTCAGTAGATTAGGTGTATTAAGTGCATTTTTGACTTAAAATATTTTCAACTTACAATGGACTATCAGGACGTAACCCCATTGTAAATATAGGAGCATCTGTATATGCCATTCTGGAAAAGGGCAAGTGGAGAGGCTGGAGAAAGTAACATCTGAATGAAATAATAGAAGTTTTAAACAGAAATAATAATTGAGTATGAAATAGGAAAAGGAAGACAAATTCAATGGAATAGAATGAGCAGAAGTGCTGAAGGATGCCTTTAATGTCTGTGCAGGGAACTGCATGTGCTTTGGTAGATCTCAAGTGCTAGTAGGTAGGCTGAGAAGGCCAGAAAAGCATGCATTCAGTTCTGGTGTGCTCCTATCAAAAAGTTAGATTTCAACCACAGCAGTGGGAGTGCACCTAGGATTTTAAACTGGGCAGTAGCTGATCAGCCCAGCCTAGAAAAACAACCACATAGTCAGTGGGGCAATGCACTTTGCTGTAAGGCTCACTGAGAAGGAAATATTAGAGTTTATATTTAGGCCTGTCATATACCTTTAAAATAATAAGAGTATTGGATTGTGTTCAGTTTGGTGGGATGCCCTGGAAAGAAACTTTATTCTTTCTCTCACTTTTTAACCACTCTGTGGGCTGGTTTATTTCTTACTACTAGGTGAAATTTTGTACAGGTCTCATTGATTTTCTGGACTCTTAAAGACAAGTACAGAAGTTAAAATGCCAAGTCCTTGCATTAATAAAAATGACTTTCATTTAAGGTTAATGTTTCTTCTCATCCCTAGATCAGGTCTTCTTCCTCATAGGATACTGGAGGGCAGAAGCTCTTTTCTGCTCTGTTTTCTCTTCCTTCTCCTCTTCATACACAGGAGTTGGAGTAGATTAAGGATGGGGTCTTGTTAGTACAGTACGCTTGTGATCCAGCTTTGGGGCCCTCTGGGGCCATGTAGATGGACTCTTGCTCTCATGAGGTACTCTTGAGGTTTTCTTGCCCTTTCAGAGCTGCTGCAGCTGCAGTTCCATGAGTACCTCTCTTTTCCTTCAGCAGGCCACTTGCTATGCTCTCCATCAGCCCTTCTGATTCCTGCAACTCCATCTCTCTGCAGAGTTACTTTAGTCCTTTTGGATGGAAACACTTTCAAGATGTCTCCAGGCCAGCTCCCTCCCATTTTGTCCATATGTAATGCACTTTCAACCCCATAATAAAGTAAAATATGTATGTCATTCCTAGAACAGTCTTCTCTCTCTAGCTCATTCAAACACTCTGTCTCTCTTCCTCTTTCTCCCTGTAGCACACACATACACACATGTGCATGCACACACACACACATTCTTTCTCCCTCTTTCCTCTTCTGTCTGGAGCTGATCTAACTTCAGTATCTTATACTAGTGTTTAAGCTCCCTAAACTCCTAAACACCTGTTTAGCTACGTGACTGCTGTCCTTAAAGCACTTCCCAGTTGGCTTGGGAGACAGGAAAGAGCTCCCCCTGGAGGTGGGGTTGCTCCACTGCACTCTCCAAACTTCAAAATAACTTCATCCTTTCTGTAACTGGAGACAAGTAATCTCTAATTTTTTAAGAATACATTTTACTTTCTCAGAAAATTCTTATAATTGGTTTAGTGGCTTTATTTGGGACCCTGGTGTGGGTTTTCTTCTCCAGTAATTCTTAACCTTTAGAGTTGAAGAGAAAATCACATTTATCATTCTGTTAAACCAAGAATTATATATATTTGGGGTTCATTTTTTTAAAAAAAGGCTTGATCAAGAATTGTCAGTGTGGCACTGGTATAAATAAAACTTTGGATGTGTGTGAGACAAGATGTGGAAGACTTATACTGGACAGGTGGGACATGGCAAACCTAAACCAAGGGAGCAAAAATGCCAATGAAGTGGAAGGGATAGCAGAACCTTCTGGATGTAGAGATTTATAAGATGCTATGACAGATGGAATTGTGTACCCCCAGCCCAATTCAGATATTGAAGCTCTAACTCTTACTACGTCAGAATGTGACTGTTTGGAGATAGGGTCTTTAAACAGGTGAGTTAAAATGCAGCCACTGTGGTGGACTCTAATGCAGTCTGACTGCTGTCCCTATAGAAAGAGATTAGAACAAGCAAGAGACACCAGGGATGCACATGCACAGAGAAAATGTCTTGTGTGCACACAGCAAAAAGGCTACCATCTGCAAGCTAAGGACAGAGGTCTCAGGAGAAATCAATCTTGCTGACACCTTGACCTTAGACTTCCAGTCTTCAGAGCTATGAGAAAATGCAGTTCTCTTGTTTAGACCACTCAGTCTGTGCATTTTGTTGTGAAAGTCCTAGCAAACTAATATAAATGCTAAATGTGGGAGAATAGAGAACAGGCTAGGACCTCAATTTGCCAAGTTAAGAATTTTGTGATGAGGTCATTTGTGTGACAGATAAGACAGGAGTATTCTTGTCCTTTTCCTTCTCTCGTTAATTTTTCTGTATATCATTCCCTTGAAAATCAAGGGTTCAATTAAATAAATACTGTGTTGGAAGATAAGGCCAGAGAGATTATAGTGTTTCAAAGGAAGGGTCTCTGAATCAGAAAAATTTGGGCTCAAATCCCAGCTACACCATTTTGAGAAAGTTATGAAACCAGTCTTGTGAACTGACCCAAACCTATTTGATCACTTGCACTTCTTTGGTAAATGTGAGTATTCTCCATTGTGCTACTTAACAAAAACTCTGATTTATTCCAAGATAAATGAAGAATTTAAAGTATCAAACTCTGCATTGTGGCTTTTGATTAGTCTTTCAGAGTGCTAAACCCAGACTGTTTTCCCAGTTAGGTACTTCAGGTGTTACTAACCATTCTAGGGAATAAAGTAAACTGTATCAGAGGCATATGTCACACTGCCCATGCTAAAGAATTTTAAGATAAATAAGAGACAACATAAAATTCTCTAAGCTCATTTGCTCTTCTATAAAGTGGAATAATTTCACCAACACCATATGCACAATGCAAGGATTAGTCAATCCTGTCTGCAAAGCATAGAGCTCCATATCTGGCATATAGTAGGAGCTCAAAGTAGTTATTTTTCCCTCAACATAGCATGAATTAAGTAGCTCTACAAAGAAAATAGTCCCAATTTTGTTGCTAAACCAATAACTAGGAAATGTGATCCAGGAATTTACTGATCAGTAGCAACAATTTGATTCCCTAGAGATCATATCAATTAAGTGGTGACACAGAATTGCAGTTGCTCTGGTCTTGCCAGAGATGGGGACTTGCCACTTATATTCTTTATTTTTCAATCTTTAACTATTTTAATAAAATATATTCATCAAGCCTCTGTTATAATGCATGTTTTTAAATCCTGGGAAACAATTTTCCTTTTAACCTTTTTAAAATTTATTTTAATTTTAATCATTTTTCAAGTACAGTTTCTATCCTTTACTCCCATTCCAGCCAACCCACCCCTCCCTCCCCTCCTCCCTCCCATTTCCAACCCCTCTAGTTTTTGTCCATATGTCCTTTATATTTGATCCTGTAAACCCTTCCCATTCTCCCTTGAAATTCCCCTGAAATTCCCTCCCCTCTCCCCTCTGAACACTGTCAGCCTGTCCTCTATTTCAGTGTCTTTGGCTATATTTTTCTTCTTTCTTTGTTTTGTTGTTTAGGTTCCTGTTAAAGGCGAGATCATATGGTATTTGTCTTTCACTGCCTGGCTTATTTTGCTTAGCATAATTCTTTACAGCTTCATCCATGCTGTCACAAAGAGGAGGAGCTCCTTTCTTTCTGCTGCATATAATTCCACTGTGTAAATGTACCATAGTTTTTTGATTCATTCATTTACTGATGGGCACCTAGGTTGCTTCCAGCACTTAGCTATTGTAAATTGTGCTGCTATGAACATTGGGGTGCATAGGTTCTTTTGGATTGGTTATTTCCAGGTTCTTAGGATATAGTCCCAGCAGTGAAATTGCTGTGTCAAAAGGCAGATCCATTTTTAGTTTTCTGAGAAAATTCCATACTGTTTTCCATAGTGGTCATACCAGTCTGCAATCCCACCAACAGTGTACTAGGGTCCCTTTTTCTCCACAACCTTTCCAGCACTTGTTGTTTGTTGTTTTGTTTATGATGGCCATTCTGACTGGTGTGAAGTGATATCTCATTGTGGTTTTAATTTGCATCTCTCTGATAGCTGGCGATACTGACTATCTTTTCATGTGTCTCTGGATCCTCTGTATGTCCTCCTTGGAGGTGTCTATTCAAGTCCTTGCTCATTTTTTAATTGGGTTGCTTGTCTTCTTAGAGTGGAGTCCTGTAAGTTCTTTATATATCTTGGAGATTAAACCCTTGTCTGAGGTATCATTGGCAAATATGTTTTCCCATACAGTTGGTTCTCTTTTTATTTTAATACTGTTTTCTTTAGCTGTGCAGAAGCTTTCTATTTTGATGAGATCCCATTTGTTTATTCTTTCCTTTATGTCCCTTGCTCTAGGGGACGTGTCAGTAAAAAAGTTTCTGCGTGAAATATCTGAGATTTTCCTGCCTATATTCTCCTCTAGGACTTTAATGGTGTCACAGTTTATATTTAAGTCTCTTATCCACCTTGAATTTATTTTTGTGTATAGTGTGAGCTGGTGCTCGAGTTTCATTTTTTTTGCATGTGGCTGTCCAGTTCTCCCAACACATTTGTTGAAGAGGATATTTTTACTCCATTTTATGTTGCTGTGCCCTTTGTCAAATATTAATTGACCATAGAGACTTGGGTTTATTTCTGGGCTCTCTGTTCTGTTCCATTGGTCTATGTGCTTATTGTTATGCCAATACCAGACTATCTTGATTAGTGGCCTTGTAATATAGTTTAGTATCAGGTATTGTGATCCCTCCTACTTTACTCTTCTTTCTCAAAATTGCAGCAGTTATTCGAGGTCATTTATGGTTCCATATAAATTTTGGAGTGTTTGTTCCATGTCAGTGATATATGCCATTTGTACTTTAATGGGTATTGCATTGAATGTGTAGATTGCTTTGGGTAGTATGGACATTTTGATGATGTTAATTCTTCCAATCCATGAACATGGTATATGTTTCCATTTGTTTGTGTCTTCCTTGATTTCCTTCTTCAGTGTTATGTAGTTTTTGAATACAGGTCTTTTACCGCTTTGATTAGGTTTATTCCTAGGTATTTTATTTTTCTTTTTGCTATATCAAATGGGATTTTTTTCCTGATTTCTGCTTCTGCTGTTTCATTGTTGGTGTACAAAAATGCCTTTGATTTCTGGATATTGACTTTGTATCCTGCTGTTTTGCCAAATTCATTTATTAGGTCAAGCAGTTTTTTTGCAGAGTCTATAGGATTTTCTATGTACACTATCATGTCATCTGCAAACTGACAGTTTTGTCTCCTCCTTTCCAATTCTGATGCCTTTTATTTCCTTTTCTTGTCTGATCACTGTGGCTAAAGCTCCCAGTGAATAGAAGCTTCTATATTGAATAGAAGTGGTGAAGGAAGACAGCCTTGTCTTGTTCCTGATCTTAGTGGAAAAGATTTTAGTTTTTGCCCATTGAGTATGATGTTGGCTGTTGGTCTCTCATATAAGACCTTTATTATGTTGAGGAATGGTCCCTCTATTCCCACTTTGCTATGTGTTTTTATCATAAATGGGTGCTGTACCTTATCAAATGATTTTTCCACATCTATTGATATGCTCATGTGATTTTTGTCTTTGCTTTTGTTTATGTGATGTATTACATTTACTGATTTGTGAATATGGAACCATCCTTGCATCCCTGGGATGAATCCCACTTGGTCATGGTGTATGATCTTTCTAATGTATTGTTGAATGCGTTTTGCCAGTACTTTGTTGAGGATTTTAGCATCTATG
>CM052538.1:92411624-92449748 GCA_028533065.1 Trachops cirrhosus | reverse complement strand
TTGCTCTAGAAAGCAGTGAGGATGTGGGAAGTGAGATTCTGAGGTAGGGTGAGAGTAAAGAGTAATAAATAGGTTTAGTGTGTGAGAGAATAGAGTTAACCACTACAGTAATAGAGTTCAGGAAACTGTGAAGTAGGCTAAGATCTGGGATGGGTGTTGTGAAGTATTTACAATTGTATGGAATAGCTATTATTTACACCAATATTAGAACAATAATTGTACAACAGAATCTATCAGATCTAGATAACAAGAATAGGGAGTATTGAGCCTTGAGTAGTGTACTAATGGAACACAAATGAAGGACAGTAAATTAATAATACACTAAGAATGCGATAACAAGGGAAACCTATCAAACAATACAATGTAACCCGCCAAGCAAAGAGTACAGAAAGAAGAGGAATACCAAAATACTATTAAAATAAAAGGTGTAAGAATAATAAAATAATGATAATAGAATTATGCAATTACTTGCAGGTTCAAAAAAAAAGGAACAAAGCAGAAGATGGAAGGAAGAAGAGATAAATTTGGAAAGAAAGGGAGAAGGATCAACACTAGAATGACAGAGAGAGAAGCATAAAGAATTGATAGACATAAAGATAATAAGAATTAAAAGATAAAAGGTTACTTAAAAAAACAGAACAAGAAAAAGAAAAAACACCTATTGTTGGTTTCAGACTGGCCAAAACGGTTTTTCTAGCTGGCTTCAGCACACTGCGGGGCGACTGGAGACAGTTTTTCTCTGTTCCTGTTCAGAACTCAGTCAGCCTCTGGCTACTGTTCCTAGGGTAGACTTGCATTCTCCTCCTGGCCCATCTGGTGCCTCCCTGAAGGGACTTGTGTGTGGGGTCTGGGTGCTCCTAAGCATTCTTTCTGGAGCTCACGGTTGTGGGTTCCGATGTCCAGCGGAGTGCCTGCACCTATTTTGGGTTCATGGGTGTAAACGCTGTTGATCCCAAGGGGCCTGCATTTCCCCTGAATTCACAGCCTGGGCACCATAGGTCCCGGGGAGCGCCCGCGCCTTTTCCTTGTTTAGGGCTGTGGGCTCCAGGTCTTCCACAAAACCACACTCTCTCTGGGTTGGGGGCATGGGCACACAGGTGGGCACCCTTGGTTGCACAGGCTGCAGTGCACACTCTCACCAGGGCTATGCCTGGGTGCTGACAGCCCCTGTGTGGGTGCCTGTCTGTCCTCACTCCCCTCTCTGTTCCTTCCAGTAAACCAGCCTCCCCTGGTCCTGCTCAGTCCTTGTTCGGCCAGGGAGGGAGTGGTTGACTCAGCTGTCTTCCAGGAGCCCTGAGGCAGATCCCAGAGCGTTGGGCCTGGAGCTGCAACCTCCCTGGTCCCCATGCTGATCCCTGGGCCCTTATTATCCTGAAGTAGTTTCCTTACCATCTGGTTTTTCAATGTCTGCTACAATTTTTGATCTCCTGTTTTCATATATGTTGTGATAATGTTGGCTGCTTGCTCTGTTCCTCTATAGATTGGCTAGGATTTTCTCCCGTGTGTAGGGGGAAGTAGAATCTGCTCCCTCCTACCATGCCACCATCTTCCCTCCCCCTTTTAGCCTTTACTCAACTCGAAGAAGTTTATATTTCTCCCCCCCCAAGAGTGTGGAAATATTTGTATATATTCATTTTATTTTATTTTTAAGTATGTTTATTGATTATGCTATTACAGTTTTCCCAATTTTCCCCCTTTATGCCCCCTTCACCCTCTCCCCTCAACCCTCCAGCATCCCCCCCCACTTAGTTCATGTCCATGGGTTGTACATATAAGTTCTTTGAGCCCTCTGTTTCCAATACCATTTTTATCTTTCCCCATCTATTTTATGCCTTCCAATTATGCTTCTTCTTCCCTGTACCTTTTCCCTCCTATTCCTCCCTTCCCCCTCCCCACTGAAATCCCTCCATTTGATGTCCATTTCTCTGATTCTATTCCTGTTCTAGTTGTTTGCTTAGTTTTTGTTTTTGTTGTTTTGCTTTTCTTTTAGGTTCATTTGTTGATAATTGTGAGTTTGTTGTCATTTCATTGCTCATATTTTTTATCTTCTTTTTCTTAGATAAGTCCCTTTGACATTTCATATAATAAGGACTTGGTGATGATGAACTCCTTTAACTTGACCTTATCTCAGAAGCACTCTATCTGCCCTTCTATTCTAATGGAAGGATAGAGCAATCTTAGATATAGGTCCTTGTCTTTCATGACTTTGTATACTTCTTTCCTTCTTGCCTGCAAGGTTTCTTTTGAGAAATCAGCTGATAGTCTTATGGGAGCTCCTTTGTAGGTAACTGTCTCCTTTTCTCTTATTGCTTTTAAGATTGTCTCCTTATCTTTAATCTTGGGTAGCTTAATGATGATGTGCCTTTGTGTGTTCCTCTTTGGGTCCTACTTCTTTGGGACTCTTTGGTCTTCCTGGACTACTTGGAAGTCTTTCCCTCACCAGGTTGGGGAAGTTTTCCTTCATTATGTTTTCAAATAAGTTTTCAATTTCTTGGTGTTGTTCTTCCCCTTCTGGCACTCCTATAATTTGGATACAGGAACATTTCAGGTTGTCCCAGAGATTTGTAAGTCTATCTTCACTTTTTTGAATTCTTGTTTCTTCATGCTGTTCCAGTTGAATGTTTATTTTTCATTACCGAAATCGTTGCTTTGACTCCTGATTTCCTTCCTGGCACCGTTGGTTCCCTGAGTATTTTGCCTTATTTCATTTTAGATATCTTTCATTTGTTCTTTCATTTTTCGACCAAGCTCAATCAGTTCTGTGAGCATTGTAATTACCAGGGCTTTAAATTCTCCAACAGATAGGTTGGCTATCTCCTCATCACTTAGCTCTTTTTCTAGTTTCACTCTGTTCTTTCACCTTCAGCCAGCCCAACCCACATCGTTCACTGCCTCTCTGTGGTTTTTCTCAGCTGGCCTGCCCACATGGCCTCACTGCAGAGTCTTACTGGTCTGGTTCTTCTGGATGATTTTTTCTTTAATTCCTTGGTTGTCAGAGTTCCATGCAGTTTGATTTTCTGGTTGTTTATTGATTTCAGATTGGTTGTTATCCTCCTTTTGATTTCTTCACAAGGAAGTGAAGGGTTTCTACCTATGCCTCCATCTTGAAAGGAACTCCCTAGATTCATTTTATAATCATGAAAATTTTGCGTCAGAAAATTTGTCACCTTTGTTCAAGAAAGGTGAGTTGTCAAGAGAACATTTGATATTTGCTACAGTCCCGTGTTCACTGCGCCAAAAAATCGCAGACCCAGAGTATTAAATGCTACTTTGCTACTGGGGGCATATATGATCTAGACTATTGCTTAAACTGTTAACATACTTTTTTGATTTATTTAATTGCTTCTTTTTCCTTCACCATTAACATTTCTTGACATCTTAAATGTACAATGGGAAATATTGGGAAAAAGTACAGTGTAGAAACATCCAGAAAAATTGTATATACTATAAGATGTCAGTTATTCAAATGTAAATTGAGAAAGTCAGTCAAAATATAAAACTTTTGGGCTGTGTGATAATGGTTCCAATATTTGGAAACTTTCTAAATGGGCTAAGTTAAAATAATGGAACTGATATTATTACAACTCAATATATAAACTATGATTGATCTCTCTCTTTACCAAAACTGTAATTTAAGCAGGAAAACATGTTGCCTTAGCCATTGCCATCTCCTTCAGAAATAAGAGCAGCTGTCTTACCAGCAGTGTGGATTCCTTTTCCTACAGTGTAAGTAGCTTCAGAAAGAAAAAAGTTGTTCTTTTTTTTTGAAAGGACCAGCTGCTCTGATGTTTCAGGAATATTCCCATATGTTCTAAATGGGAAAAATTAAATGAAGCCAAACCAAAGACTTTTGACTTCATAGATGAGACTAAGCTTTTCAAGACTTTCTCAACCAGAAAGTTTATAATTAGAGTCTTAATTTCCTGGAGGGAATTTTTGCTGCTTTGTGTAACTTCAAGGACAAATTCTTTACCCATTCTCTCATAGGAGTTTGTTTTATACTTAGAATTAACAGTCCAATGAGCCAAAAATAGTCCCTGATGCTTGGCTAAAAAGCTGTTTCAAGAGCCACTAGAAATGTATTAAAACATGAATTAGTACTTAAAATCAGAGTCTTGCAGCCCATCAGAGAAATATGTGAATCTGCTTTAGAAATGACTAATTTCATATCTGTGTTTAAACTAACTGGCACTGATATGTAGACATCTGTTTTATGAATGCTGATGGTTAGACTATATAAAGAAGAACAAACAAAAACTTCTCTCCCAAGAAACCCCTCACTGAGACTCTAAATGGACTACAACTTGTGAATCAGCTACAAGAGTCTGGCTTAGAAATCAGCTGTCATTTCTCACATCTATAGTGATGGTCATCCATTAACTCTAGAGCCTCTCAAGGCTATTTGTGGGAAGAAATAAATTACAGCCCTTTTGTCCAGCCTAGACTATTTACATGAAGTAGGCTGGGAAATGGGTCCATATGGGAGGACATGGGCCAGAATTTCCCAGGAAAGTTAGGTTTGGAGGTAACCTCTTCATCTGGAAATTATAAATAATGTTGGACCTAATAAATGTATGTGTTCCTTTGAGTTTGATGAGTGGACAACCTGAACTAGTTGTTTTTGTTAAAGGAGGAAATTTAACACAGAAAAATGAAGAAATTACATGTCTTTAACAAGATAGTAGGAATGAGGGACTTCTGGTTTCTAGTTTTAAGATATCAATATTAGTCCATGCTGTTTCTGCAGTCCCTTTATCTTTCTCAGACTGTCAATCTCCAAGATAATTTTGCCATAGTTTAATTTCTATAGTTTTTGTTGTAAAAACAATAGGTATATGAAACATCCTTTTTGAAAATACATACATGTCCCTCTCCTCTTCAATATTCATATGCATACTGAGAAACTTCCTTCATGATTGCTTCACTATTTGAGAATTAACATTCAGGCATAAAGAATCTACTTATGTAATTAACCACATCACTTAAATATGATTTAATTTGGGGAAGTGATATCCAGTGATTGTTTTCTGGACAATATAGTGTAATAGTTAATGATGATAAAAATAATGACATCAGCTGACATTGAGAGAATGCTGATTCTGTTCCAGGTGCTGTCATTTTATGTTATTTTATGTTTTCTGTAATCTTTTGTAGCAGGTATTTTAAAAAATTATCTCTTTTTCTATGGATGAGGAAATTAGAGTCCAGATAGATTAAGTATCTTATGTAAGGTCACAGAGCTAATAGAAAGGAAGTTAGGATTAGAGGCCTGCAACACCTAACTCCAGATCCAAAGGTTTTGTTGTTTTTATTACGTTCACGCTGCTTTCTTGACAAGGGTCTGTCCAGGGACAATGGGGAAGATTTCGCCATTTTTATCAAAGATGGTTAAAATCTTCTGTATATTGTCATTTCTTTTCTTCATTTGTACATTCATATCTATATAATTTCCCTCACTTCTACTACAGGTATATAGTTCTCTCATGCTACCACAGGCCCTCCCATATATAAAGTTATTAGTTTATTTTTTGGAGATGAAAACATGACAATTTTATTAAAAGAATATAAGCTGCAGACAATGCTAACTACAAATGGATGAATCATAAATTTCAGAATTTCCACTGTTTGTTCAGGTTTTAGGGTAATTGGGGACTTACTTGAAACACTCTTGTCTCTTGGCTAATTTCCTCACATAAGGGCATCTGTGGGAGAATAAGCTTATCTGGAAAGCTAAAGCTAAGTGGGTCCCCTCCTTGCCACACCCACACAACCCACTAGCCTATAATCAGGATGCAGCTTTGCTGAATCCAGTTGTGGTTCAAGATGCAGAAAGCCCTGTCTTATAAGTATTTCCTTAGAATACAGAGCATTGGTTGTTGTTACAAGTGGTTCTAAACTGGTGATATGAATTATGGAGTGGTAGCAGAGTAAGGATTCAGTTTTCTGGATCCAATGGGACCATTCTTTCCATGAATATGCCAGTAATACCTTGTGTTTCTTATTACACATCTCTTAGCTAGGGAGATTTTGCTGAGGTATGCCACATCTGCTGCTACCCTTTGAGGTCACCTTATTTTTAAAAGATTTTGTATCTTTAAATAACTAAATCCAGAACATAATCTAGACTTATAGCTTATGTGTATTTGTGCATGTGTGTTTATGTGGTGTACATCTTTGTGCGTGTGTGTGCATATGTGTGTGTGTATGTGTTTTAGGGTAGGATGACTCTTCCTTAGCCTATCAGAAATGCTCTGTGTAAAGCTGATGTATTGTTTCTCAGTGACAAAATAATTTCTAGATTTCAAATGGGCTTTTATAGCATTTAAGTAAAAATATTTTATATCATTTTAAAATTTGAATTTATGTCTAAAAGAAGACACTGATTATAAAAAGTTGGAAATAACTTCCAGCCAAGATGGGGGTACAAGGAGATATGCTTTGCTTCCTGACACAAATGAAAGAAGGATAACAACAAAAATATAAAAACAAAAAACAACCAGAACTTCCAGAAAAGAGAACTGTATGGAAGTCCAATAACCAAGGAGTTGAAGAAGAAATGTTCACCCAGACTGGTAGAAAGGGTGGAGAAGGGGAGCCAGAGCAGAGAGGACATGCAGCAAGGTGACAGACCAGGCAGGTGAGGCAGAGGAGGCTGGCAGACCGGGTAGTCCCACATTTGCATGGGGATAAGCTGGGAGGAACAACTAGGTAGCAAGACAGATGGTAACACAGGGTTCCAGCATGGGAAACAAAAGCCTCAAAACCTCTGGCTGTAAAAACCTGTGAGGTTTGCAGTGGGAGAAACTCCCAGCCTCACAAGAGAATTTGTTGGAGAGACCCATAGGGTCCTAGAATGTACACAAACCCGTCCACCTGGGAATCAGCACCAGAAGGGCCCAATTTGTTTGTGGGTAGTGGGGAAAGTGACTGAAAGCAGGGTGAGAGCCAAGGAGGAGGAGGAGGCATTGTTCCCTCTCTGGCCCCTCCCCCACATATAGTACCACAAGGCAGCAAAGTGGGTAGCCCTGCCATGGTGAATACTTAAGGCTCCACCTCTTACAATGTAACAGGCATGTAGAGACAAAGAAATATGGCCCAAAGGAAAGAACAGACCACAGCTACAGAAAAAGAACTAAGCAACAAGGAGATAGATAATCTGTCAGATGCAGACTTCAAAACACTGGTAATCAGGATGCTCACAGAATGATGGAGTATGGATGCAAACAGCAGAAGAAGTGAAGGCTATGCAAAGTGAAATAAAGGGAAGTATACAGGGAAACATTGAAAGGAAGGAAACCAGGGCTCAAATCAACTGTTTGGAACAGAAGGAAGAAATAAACAATCAGATCACAATGAAGAAACAAGAATTCAAAAAGATGAGAAGAGACTCAGGAACCCCTGAAACAACTTTAAACATTCCAACATCCAAATCATAGGGATGCCAGAAGTTAAAGAGGAAGAGCAAGAAATTGAAAACTTCTTTGAACAAATAATGAAGGAAAACTTCCCCAATCTGGTGAAGGAAATAGACTTCCAGGAAGTCTAGGAAGCTCACAGAGTCCCAAAGAAACTAGACCCAAGGAGGAACACCAAAAGACACATTATAATTACATTACCCAAGATGAAAGACAAGGATAGAATCTTAAAAGCAGCAAGAAAAAAGGAGACAGTTACAAAGGAGCTCCCATAAGACTATCAACTGATTTCTCAAAAAAAAAAAAAAAAAAAAAACCTTGCAGGCAAGAAGGGGCTGGCAAGAAGTATTCCAAGTCATGAAAAGCAAGCACCTACATCCAAGATTACTCTATGCAGCCAAGCTATCATTTAGACTGGAAGGACAGATAAAGTGCTTCCCAGATAAGGTCAAGTTGAAGGAGTTCACCATCACCAAGCCCTTATATAAAATGTTAAAGGGGACTTATCTAAGAAAAGAAGATAAAAAATATGAACAATGAAATGACAACAAACTCATAACTATCAACAACTGAAACTAAGAAACAAAAACAAAAAAAACAAGCAAAAAACTAGAACAGGAACAGAATCACAGAAGTGGAGATCATGTGGAGGGTTATCGGTGGGAAGTGGGAGTGGGGAGAATGGGGAAAAGGTACAGGGAATAAGAACACATAATTGGTAGGCACAAAATAGACAGGGGGAGGTGAAGAACAGTATGAGAAATGGAGAAGCCAAAGAACTTATATGTATGACCCATGGACATGAATTAAGGAGGGGTAATGCTGGTGGAAGTGGTGGTGCAGGGCAGAGAGGGATAAATGGGAGAAAAAATGGAACAACTGGAATAGCATAATCAATAAAATATATGTAATAATTAAAAAGAAAAATTGGAAATAGCCAACAAAATATCTTAAAATAGAGCCCCCAGTTGATGCAAGTCATTATCTAGAGCCTACATGGTTAAATTAATTAGAAATACAGATCAAGAACTGTAGAAGGTTTGAGATTTTACCTTTCTTGCAACCCAACAAATTAGTCCACCACAGTATAATTGACAGTAGGGATAGATGTCTCCTAGGTTAAAGATGTAGCACGATTCATTATTCATAGCCAATAACTGTAGCTAGATAATTGGCATTTTTATGCTGTTCCCTAAGCTCCAATTCCCGCAGGGTGATGTTATTCCCACAGTGACACCCACACACACAGTGGGCTGAGTTCCAGGCCAGGAAATGGAACCTGGGAATCAACAACCTTTTATAATAAGTAGTAAGCAAACCTTTCATCTGCTGTGGAGAAAAACTGTCTCTACCTTCCAAGGCTGCTTCCTATACATGCATCCTTGAAAATTTCATCTGCAACAATGGAAAATCAAGGCCTTTACTTTTCAGATGTACAAAAATGCAAGACTCATAGAGAATTGTCAACTGTTTTTTTCTCAGTATATATATTTACCCTTTCCAGTGCCCCTGCCACACTATGTTCTTGCACTTACAACCAAAACCAACAGGAAAAAAAGTTCAATCTGTTAGTCAATTTGGATCATTTTATAACTGACCTAATCATTTGTGCAGATATTGGCTATAAAATTGTCAAAAATAACAGTCATGTTAAAACAGCCTACTGAAAAATCTCTCTCAGAACCAAGTCTTCAAGGATCAAGAGTAAAGTCGGCCTAGGGAAAACCTGACGAGGACAGTTAGGATCTGCAGATCTAGACCACAGTTCTGGAGCAGACACAGAGTCAGAAGAGGTAGAAGAGGTAGTTTCCACCAATGGGGCAGCAATAGCTCTAATCTAGGGATGTGGATTAGAAGAAAAACTCCTTAAGGACTGGCTTCTTGGTTACTTTCTGCTTGACCTATCCTTAGATCGATTTTCCACCCTGTGTGGCCTGTCTGCCATTAAGAGGTCCACCCCTACACCAGCTGGCTTCCCTTGGGAGGCAACAGTAGCGACTGGAGTTGGGGTAAAGAGAAAGGTAGAGGATTTCTTTCCTGTGCTCTGTGTGGGCCATGTGGCTGGCAGTGAATCAGTCCTTCCCTGAGTGCAGCCCCAGCTCCTCACACTGCCCTCCTCCTCAGCTCAAGTTCTCAAGGGGTCCCATGTTTCAAGATGAGGTGGTAATGGCTTCCCTCTGTTAGGGTCCAGGTGCCTTGAAAGCCTTCACTGATTCTCCTTAACTGTGCCTGCTCCTCTCTAAGTCAAACTTAATTAAAATCTCTTGAATATTTTAAGTGGGATTCTGTTTCCTGCAGAAACTCAGACTTCTATAACTAGACTAAAAATATAGGACTCTGGTCTCAAAGGACCTAAGATAATAACACTTAATGAGCCATTATTGTATGTCGGTTTACGCTTTATGGCAAACCTACGAGGTACAAATTTTTATTGGCTTCATTAGACAAATGAGAAAATGGGCACAGAAATCTAGCAATTGTGGGACCAGCAACTTGAACCCAAGCAGTTGGACCTGGAACCCTCACAGTTACCACTACACACTACCAGACATAGCACCAGGACCAGATACAGCTGTATGCTCCTCTGTGGAGTCATTGCCATCAGAAGAGGAGGCAGGAAGCCTCTCAGTGTAACTGAACAATACTTGGGGTCCTGCTGCCTGACACCACCCTCTAGGCAAAAATTCCAAGGCAAAGGTTTGGTGATAAAGGAAAGGAGTGTTTATTCAAAAGCAGTTACTTAAGCCTATCAAGTCACAACTTTGATCACTTAAGGCTATCAATTGAGGCTAAACTCTAGCACCTGAGTTCTATTTTGTTCCCTGTTAGTTTTTATCTTGTTTCTATAGAGTTAGTTTACAAACTAAAAACAACATTATATACAAAACTACACGATTTTGCAAGAATGGCAGGCTTCTGCCTCAGAGCATGTTCCCTGTAGAGCACCCAAAGAATAATGCTGCTACCCTCTGCCAGGCCAGCCTGATCCTAGGCTATGCTTGGAGTTCCTTCCCATATGAAATACCATACCATCCGTTGGGAAATGCAGGCAGCTGCAGCACGATTTTCCAGGCATTCTTAAAGAAGAGCCTGTGAGTGAGTCTGAGAGCAAACGAGATCAGGAACCACAGAGCTCTCCCTGAACCAGAGAGCTAGCCCTCTTTTTATTCTCATTGACTCTGGAGGTATTCATCTTCTCAGCCAATCCCGTCCTAGACTGCCGGTAATTGCCTAGGCAAACTCCTCCTACGGCCACTCCCTACTTCTTCCCAGGGATCTGAGTTATCGCATTCAGATCTCTCTGTAGCATCAGGAGGAATGAGGCAAGAGTAAGAGGGTAAAAACTGGTGTTCAGGATGAGTGCGGGATCGATCAGGGGCAAGCCTGACTTGCAGCTAAATCATTAGTATGTTAGTTTAGGACTGGTCCTATATTATATGCATAGATTGAATCCAGATTTTTGAGGTTAAGACACCGAAACTATGGGAATTAAGGGCCATGGGGGCAAAAAATCCAGGAGGGGTGGGGTCACTGCTATGCTTAGGTTTCAGGCTCTAAGATTCTATGTCCTTTGTAAACAGATGTGTCCATCTAAGAATGGTAAAATACACCACTGAAAGCAGAGAGCAGTTTGTGTTATTCAAAATGAATTAGAGTGCTAATATATTTCAAAAGACAGCTGAATATTAGTAAAATGAACTGAATTGAGTCAAACAGAATGAGCAAAATTTTAAAAAAGCATTTCCATTTGGGTGCTTAACTGAGTTTCAGATATTTGGCACTATTCACTTTTTAAAACAATAACGAATATGAAAATAAGCAAAAATGCTAATATTCTAAAACAATAAAAATAGTCCATAGAGTATTTGAGATCATTTAATGGCTAAAAGGAAAAGCATTATTTTTTTGATGAATAATTACAACAAAACTCAGTTTTCATTGGCACCTAAGCCCAGAAGCCCTAGAGAAAGGATATTTTGAAATACTCACATGCTAGTTTCATTCAGAAAGACAACTGGCTAGTCTCATTACAAATGTCATGTGGACAGAAAAGAGAAGAAAGCAATGAATAATCTTGAGAGACATGATGAGAAGTGACAGCCAGTAGCAGAAAGGGAGTAGGCAGAAGAAATACCAATTAGCTAAAGGCAGCAGCTAGAGATTACTTGCCATGCTGGCAAACAGAGCCCTGCCTCCCCGGACACCTTCACAGTGTCCTATTTGAGGCACTCCAGGGGGCACAGAACAAGAGCCTGTGGTCACCTGACTGCTTCCACTCCCTGTGAAGCCTTCTGCATCATCACATCATTTATCATTCTACCACAACCCTGCTTAGGTTCTGTCCTTGTAGTCTAAGAAGCTGCTCTGTAGGGAAAATAAAATGTGAAAGATGTTGCTTATGATTTCCTCCTCTTGGAGATTTTCAGTGAACATTTTTACATCAAAAATATGTGTGATTCTAAAGTAAGAACCCCATTTAATTTTGCTTAACCCAGTTTTTCAAACGAATTAAACATTGAAACTTAAAAAAAAAGTCAAGGATATTCTTAGGGAATGCTGTTGTAGTCACTTTAGAGCAGACAAGGGTATCATGGAGATCAGGGCTGAGTCACACATAAGGAGAGTTAAAAGGGGGTCTTTTTGCAAATATGTGGGATCAACTTAGGTAAAGGAAAAGAAGAGTGATGAACATGGGTCATCACATCACAGAGTCATTACTGCTCCTGGGCTACTGAAACTGTAGACACAGAGATCCGTGTGGCAAGACGTGACCTCTGCGAGAAAAATGCAGCCAACCTGGGGTGATCCATTTGGAAGCAGAGAAGGACATAGGTGCCTGACTTTGCTTTCCTCCCTCCCTTTGAGTCTGTTGCTGCTCTTCTGTGTGCCAGTGGCTGCCTCACTGTAAGACAGAGAGCAGAGTAGCTCCCAGGGCACCTGCATGTGTCAGCACCCCAGGTTTTAGAAGAGTGAGGGTGGCTGTGAGGGGCAAAGAAAAGATACCAGCACAAAACCCCAAACTATCAAGTTGAAACTCTCTAAGTCAGGAGTGTCAGACTCATTTTCACCAGGGGCCACCTCAGCCTTGTGGTTGCCTTCAAAGGGCCGAATGTAATTTCAACTCCTTAACAATTAAGGAGTAGTTACATTTATACAGTCCTAAAATTACATTCGGTCCTTTGAAGGCAACTGTAAAGTTGATGTGGTCCCTGGTGAAAATGAGTTTGACACCCCTGCTCTAAATTAAAGGCAGATGATCTGTATAATTATTATATTTAATTATTATTATATTAAAGAGACGAGCATAAAGAGCCTTCCAGGACTTTGAGAAACATTTGAATGGGTAGGAATAATGTTGCTCATTCTTGCTGTGAAATACAACTCAGAAAGAACAGTTTCTGGTAGATTTTGAATCAAATCAAGTTGTTGACTAACTTGGTTTACACATGCAACTAAGTTAGTCCCAAGTTGTGTTTTATACCAGTACTTCCCAGCAAAAAAGTCAAAAAATATTTCTATCTTTGGTTCACTGTTTGGTGAAAAGTATACAAAAATTGCTTGACTAGACTTGCAGAGTAAATCATGGCACTGGAGGACAAATATACAAGGAACAATCTTGAAGTTGTCAAATATTTTGATAAAGAACAATTCATTTCTCTATTTAGAAAAATAATGCATAATTATTGTTTCTGTTTTGAACCCTAAAGCATGTATTTTGTCATTCCAAGGAGGCAGTACTTTAGAGAAAACACAAGATTTTCAGTCAGAGTGACTCAGTGAAGAGTCCTGTTCCCCTCACTCACATGGCAGCACCCACAGAGCAAGTGCATCAGTCTGTGCAGACGTTGCTGTTTTGGTTCAATTATAACCTAAAGATAATAGAAGCTAATGTTCCTCAAGCTCTTATTTTATGCCAGGCACTTTATATGCATTATCCCAATAGTCCTTATGATAAACCCAGAGATGGTACACTTATTATTCTAATTTTTAAGTGAAGAAGTCAGGACCTTTGCCCAAGATCACACTATTAACACGTGGAAGCCCTTGGCACATTGCTTGGCAATGATAAGCACTTGATAAATGTTAGCTGTTGAAATTATTTATTACCTTTACTGTTAATATTACTTGTTAACCGATAACAGGCAAATAAGGAAATAACTGGCAAATAAAGGGCCTCTGGAATTAAGCAAATGGGGCTAGTTTAATTTTATACATGTGATAATATTATAGACCTCCATTAAAATAAAATGTAATAATTATTTTTTAAATGCAGTTCTGAAATTTTCAAAGCTATTACATCTTTATTTATTTAAAATAATTTAATACCCAAAAAGATGAGTTACATATATTCTTCTGATTTTTTCCCTAGATTTTCGTATGCTTGAAAGAGAAATATTTCGAACCATCTAGGGTACAAAAAAAAAAAAAAAACATTTGATCAGAGCATTGATGTTAAAGATTCAGGTTTTTAGAGTCAGGGAAAACACTAAAGATAATTCATTAATCTACTTAGTCATGGAAAGTTATTAAGCTACCATTGTGTTCCAGGTAGACCAGCAGTTATGAAAAGATATTACCAAAGATCAGTCATGGACCTGTTATACAGAAACTAAATTTGAGGACCTATTCTGCTACTAGATTCTATACAGATGAGGAGGGAGGGAAAGTGAGCGGGAGGGAGAGAGAGAGAGACTATTTACTCCAGTTCTAGAACAGGTAAAAGTAATGTATGGTGAAAGGGCATGAGGGAACCATCTGGGATGATTAAAATGTTCTCCATCTAAATAGAGGTATGAGCTTCACATGGGATTTATTCCAAAAATTTCAGGGCCCAGACAAAATGAAAATGTGGGACTCCTTTTTCGGAAGTTATTAATATGCTTTTGGCAATGACAGATCGCTAAACCAGGCACAGAGCCCTTCTAAACTCCGGTCCCCATGTGACTGCACAGGTCGCACACACAGGAAGCAGGTGCTGGTTATACAGGTGTAGGCATTTTTCAGAGTGTTGAACTGAACCCTTAAGATCCATATGTATATTATATTTCAATTTAAAAGTGTAAAATTAAAATAGAGTAAAAGGAAAATTGAGTGGAAGAAGACTGGAGGTTGCAGTCTGGGTTCTCAAGTAAACCATTGCTGCAAATTATTCATTCTTTATCAAACATTAATTGACCACTCTGATAGGTGCTAATTGTTTTATATGTACACAGGCATAGTCCTTATACTCAAGGAGCTTACATTACAGTTGAAGGCACTTTTTCTTAAGTTCTTGTAATAACAAGGCTTTTATTTCTGTTTACATACCCAGTCTGTGCTGTGATCTATTCCTCATTCTAGCTTTCTATGCCTTAGTCTGACTTGAGTCATCCTGACACTAGTTGGTTCTTTTACCAAAGCAGTAAGTCATTGGCCAATGTTTCTGGGTTCCCAGAATCTGGCTGCAGTCCCATACCCCAGAGATTGATGCCTTTGGGCTCCACTAGCTTATCTGGCTATGAATCCCTGGAATACTGCCTCTGTTTCCTACTGTATGTGGGGCCTCAGCTTCCTTCTCAAATCTAAAAATGATGTAATTCTTAGATTTTAGAAGTTTAATTTCACAGTAATACTTAGTGTGCATTTTAAACAATATCTTTTATGCCTAGCAATGTTTGAAAAGTCAAATATTAAAAGTGATATAAGAAGAAAATTGACCTGTATATCTGTAAGGAGTATCTTCTAGTATTACAATTGGTTAAAGAATAACAACATATAGGCTTTATAACAATAAACACTATAATAAATTAGATGTCCTGAAATAATGAACAATACTTCATTTTAGTGAAATAGAACAGTTAATTGAGGTGGTAAGTTGTCTACAAGCGGTATTTTTATTGCCAGTGGTCATATAAATGGACACCGGAAATAATAAAGAAGGAACGAGATGAGTATGCACCAGCATGCACCTGTGTCCTTGAACCCAGTGAATTCTCCATGGAAGAATCCAACCACAGCTGAAAAAGCTACATGTTTCAGTCATCCGCTGAAACAGAAGAGACTTTAATTTTCAGATAGATGTTCAAAGTAGAAAACTTAACATTTTTTCCTCTAATCCAAAAGTTCTCTTAGTTTGTTATTTCTTGAGGAGCAAACCAATTATTTGGGAAGAAAGCTATTTTATTTTTTAAATTTAATAACTGATGGTGTTTTGTAACACCTTGCCTATACCTATGTATATAAAGCTCACATTATTCACCAGTTCTTGGTTATCTAAAAAGTAACAGCCTTATTTTGAGCCAATTTTAATAAATATTACCCAGTTTTCAACTTCCTCTCTCTGTTTTTTCTATTAATAAATTTTGCTATCTTTAGTTTTTATGAGATGTGGTCTTGAATGAAATCTTGGGCATGTTATTGAATTTGAACTACAAAAATCAACAAATGATGTTGAAATATTTGTCCAAAAAGGATTTTCCCTCCATCATAGACCCTGTTGACATTAATAATCTATTCATCTTTTGTTATGTTCCTGGGTATATCAAATAATTCTTTCAATGCTCACTCACATATTGTGTGAGAAGGAAGTATTTATGGGATTTCATAGATCTTCCACCGAAAGAGCAAAGGGATATTATTGAAATTAAAATCTTGATTTGTTTCATTTTGTATAATTTTCCTTCTCAGCTAGAGTTAAGATTTTCAAAGCACTATGTGGTGGCCTTCCAGCCCTCTCTTAATCCACAGTAATATTTAGTGCAATGTCTAAATGCCTGAGGCAATAATATGTTCTCATTAAATGAAGGAGTAATCTGGAATTGATAGTGTACAAAAACTGGGAAATTCAATTCATTTGAAGTTCACAAGGTAAATGTCTTTCAAACTTAACCAATGCTAATTTTACTTAAAATTTTTAAAGTTCCAAGAAAAGCTTATTGAAATAATTATTTCAACTTTTCAAGTAAAGAGAAAATTTCAATTCTCATTGAAATCATGGTAAACTACTGTGCTTTTCACTCAGAGAAATTTGAGTCAGACAACTAGGAAATACTAGTGAGCATCTAAAGCCTAGTGGCGAATTTCTCCCCCCACCCCAACATTTTGCATGGTACAGTGTACCTTGAAAACAATGGATAAATATCACCTAACAGATGGGCCACCTCATTATTATTGTTCTTAATAATTGTTGGTTCCTTTGACTAAGGATGATGTTTCTTTATTATTCTCCCTGCAAAGATCACCATGAAAGTTTAATGCTCTTTTTTCAGAAATGGCTTTAGTGAGTTTTCTTTGGGATTGTTTAGAATGTATACAAATACCTGTAGTGCTCACCAGCTTGTGATAATGTATTAAATAGTGGTTGAATCCAAATTTTACTGGCTAAAAGCTTGTACTACATATCAGGCACTCCAGGCCTGCAAAGTTCTTCTCAAATAGAGAGATTCTCCAAGGACATTTTTCTTCCTTTTTTAAAATTGTTGTTCAATTACAGTTGTCCCCATTTTACCTCCGTTACTCTCCCTGACCCTACCTACCGCACCTCCCACATTCAATTCTCCTCCCACAGCTGTTGTCTTTGTCCCTGGGTCCTTTATACATGTTCGTTGATGACCCTTCCCTTTCTTTCCTCCATTATCTTTCTCCTCCCTCCCCTCTGGTTACTGTCAGTTTGTTCTTTATTTCCCTGTCCCTGGTTCTATTTTGCTCACTTGTTTGTTTTGTTGATTAGGTTCCAGTTAAAAGTGAGACCATGTGGTATTTTTCTTTCACCACCTGACTTATTTCACTTAGCATAATGTTCTCCAGTTCCATCCTTGCAAAGAGTAGGAGCTCCTTCTTCCTTTTTGCTGTATAGTATTCCATTGTGTAAAGGTACTGTAGTTTTTGATCCACTCATTTACTGATGGGCACTTAGGCTGTTTCCAGCACTTGGATTTTGTAAATTGTGTTGCTATGAATATTGGGGGACATAGGTTCTTTTGAATTGGTGTTTCGGGATTCCTAGGGTATAATCCCAGCAGTGGAATTGCTGGGTCAAAAGGCAGTTCCATTTTTAGTTTTTTGAGGAAATTCCATACTGTTTTCCACTGTGGCTGTACCAGTCTGCATTTCCACCAGCAGTGCACTAGGGTCCTTTTTCTCCGCAACCTCACCAGCACTTGTTATTTGCTGACTTGTTTATGATAGCTATTTTGACTGATGTAAAGTGGTATCTCATTGTGCTTTTAATTTGCATCTCTTTGATGGCTAGTGATGCTGAGCATTCAAGGACATTTTTTCATGTGCCCCCCAAATTAGTGATGTTTGTTGATGCTGTAGTTGCTATAGGCCTCTGTGACTGGTCTACACAACTAGAGACACACAGTCCATGTTATTGATTTAGATTTCAATAACACCATTGCTCTTGCTTCTACTGCCACATCCAGGGATGTGTGATCACTGCTGCTATCGGAGCTGAGGGTGCACATCCACTGCTATGGCTCCTAAGCAGTGTTCTGATCCTCACTGTCACCAAACAGGACCCACCTCCAGTGTAGGCAGCCAGGGTGATGGCTTAGGTCACCATGCTCTCAGTCTTCTCAGTTCCTTGGCCAATGAGTGGACATGGGAATGGAATCCTTCTTCTAGAACACGATTGATTGTGGGGATTTCTTAGCAAGGTGGCTTAAACCTCAAGATATTAAAAACTTAGTGAATATTTCCTTTGGATAGCAAAATTGGCCCTTTTCTCTTTAGAGTATATACAAACCAACCCAGAATCTAGGTGGGGAGAGGCTCCCATATTAGTTATGTATCTGGAACCACATTTCTTCTCTGACACTCAGACACTGAACAAATTGTCCTCAACCTTTCCTGTGAGATTAATTCTTTCTGCCCCTTCTGACCCTACTGGAAAATTGACTTCTGTTAGTCCCTCATTGCCTGTGTCCTCAGTTTCCTAGATATGTGTATATACATAGTTGGGGAGCTCCTCAGCACATGTGTAAATCAGCTGATACAATTAGATATAGGCAGAAGGAGTGTGATACAAGGTATCACATAACTCAAAAATCCCTGTTTGTACTATGCAACTGGGATGGCCTTTTTATGTGGAAATGTGAACATTTATACCCTTTGATTCTTAAAATTCTGGATGGATACATGTAATTCAAAAGTTGTCTCATGTGATTCTGATACACTTTTCTCCAAGGCTAGAGACAGTGGAAAAGAAAGAGAAGTGTATTGCGGGAGGGTACCTACCCTGTATCCTATGCCAAAAAAATCACTGTCATTATAAGGACATATCATAAATCTGAAGTGATAAAGTAATGTGCCTAACTTAAACACTCTTAGGCATGAATTAAAGAAGTTACAACAGAATTCTCAGAATGAGTGTGAGGGATTTGAGGAGTAAGAGCCTGGGAAACCTCTGCTTTTAAATTTCTCCAGGGTTTTAGTTCATCCTAGTTTTATTGTGCTTTCTAATCTGGTTCTTCCAAACATCAAGGTTTAATTATATACATGTCAATTTTCTGAGATCATGTCTCAGGTAGTCTTTTTTCTCATTCTATAGGAGTGGTTGGTGTGATGATATCTTTTACCTCTTTAAAAAAATTCTTTTATTTTAGAGAATATAGCTGTGTAGCCCACTATTACCTTAGCACTGTTTTTTTTTCCAGTGGAAAATAACAGAATCAGCTCAAAAGAAAAGAGGCCACAGGAGATTGATTGTTCAGGAGACTTCTGGATGCAGAAATATCATACAGAATATGCTGATAATGAACACATCTGGTGCTTGAAGCGGTAACAAAGGAGGGACAAATTTGGGCTAGTTTGCATCATGAGGTGATTTACAAGGTCACTAACAGAAATCACAGAATGAGAGAACTTGGGAGCTGGAAGGAATCTTCTAGAGTGGCTTTTCAACTGAGTGACTGAAACCTACAATAGGAAATACCTTTTACCTCATGACTCAGTGTCTACCTAAGTGTGTCTCAAACAAAAGTTTCATGTGCATGCACGCACACAAAATGACAATACTTATACTTACCATAGAGAAACACTTATTGTCTAGTCTGTTTTGACTCACTAAATTAATTTCATATTTCATATGTGGCTGTGAACATAAATTGGATCACCTTGACTAGCCTTTAATTTTATAGAAGAATTGAATAGTCATAGCAATTAAGCAAATTTTATAATCTTAATGGCTAGCAAGGCCCAGAATCCAAGTCTTCTGATTTTTCTAGATATGTTCTGTTCTCAATATCAGTGTTTACTCTAACTAAATGGTATTTGTTCTTAATGTTTCTGGCAGCATATATGTTGGCTACATAAGGATTGTCATTGTAACTTCAAAATACAGTAGTTTTGAATATAAATATATATTAAAATTATATTGTTTAAATAATGATATGTGCAAAATCTGTGGTTCTCATTCCCTTTTAGTATGAATGCAAAGAGGGAATAGGTAGAGGCTCAATAATGTGAGCAATGAAATGAAAAGCTACTACTGAGATCTAGATTTTGGGTTCCTTGATTCACAGTCAGCTCCACAGTGAGTCACTGCCCTGCATGGCCTTGAGAGGAATTAACCGGGGGACATATTTTATGTGAATAGCAGAAGGTCTTCCCTCTGGAAAGGGGCTTTGATCATTCTAGACTTTTAACTTGTCTCTTGTTAGGAGTTAGTGCCCACAAGGAAATCTCTCCTGCTTTAGTGCTACTCTGACACTCTCTCTGCCCTCAATGAGTCAACCATCTAGCATTTGGCATACATTTTGAATTGCTTTCCCAATAGATAGTATTGGCTTGTAATAAAATCATGTGGTCCTGGTTTCAATCCAGTAGCACACATTACAAAAACAGTTGTTAACCCAATATTCTGCACAGTGTTGTTATCAGCCTATTAATCTCAGGTATTTGGTGTGTTTATTAGAAATGCAGAATCTAGAAGCCCCACTGAAGTTCAACCAAACTGGGCTCTCAGGGATGAGCCTAGGAATATCCATCTTTGACAAGCTCTCCTTTTGTGCACCCACTGGCTGAGATTGTGAGATCCACATTAGCAGGCATGATACTTGCTCATCACCCTGTCTTTAGTGTAGGGCAAACAAAGACAGTCTGGCTTTCTCACCAAGATATCTGGGCAACAAAGGGAAGCAGTTTCCCATAATCTTGAGAATGGACCTGATAAGCAGTGTTCTCATAGCCTTGAGACTGGGTCCAATAAACTGTTCCCATAGCCTTGAGTGGGCCCACATGAGTAGTATGAAGCTCTGTTGCATAGTATCTGTTGGCACTCTGCCAGTTTTGTCTGTGTGTAGTATATAAGGGAGTTAGGGGCTTACCACTGAGAGAGAGGAGACAGGCACCATGCAGGGACAGGTGACATGCAGAGACATGCAGCGCCGTGCAGGGACACACAGCTTGCGGCATGTGTGGATCACCCACCCCCGAATAAAGGCATGTCAGACATCCCCACGGCTCCATGAATGCTCTTCCATCTTCCCAAATCCTGTGAATCTGTCTAGCCTTGAACGGTCACAACTCATCTAGCCAGTGGCACATAGTACACACTTAAGAATTATTTAATTGAATGCCTACTTTATACTTCAGTATCATCAATATCTGAGGCAAGAGATCAGCCAACACTTCAGAAAAGGTTAGTAAGACAGTTTGTGGGTTCTGGAGCCCGGCTGCTTCCAACACTTACCATTATTCAATCTTGAGCAAGTTGCTTACCATCTCTGTGTCTAAATTTCCTCACTTGATGAAATGGAGATGACTCTATTAAATACTGGAATTTGGTAATGAGGATTAAGTGAATTAATACATAGAAAGTGCTTAGAACAATGCCAGATGGTAAGAGATCCTGAAATATAAGCCATGTAATTGTTACTGCATATTCCGCACATTCTTTGGTGTTATCTGTTCTAATACTTCATGCTGTCACATGGTTTTCACAGATGATAAAACTAACTTAGTAATGTTTTAGTGACTCACCTAAGTCACAAAGTCTCGTAAACATGAAGCTGGATTCAAACCCTGGTATTCTGAGGAGCAGGCCAGGGCTCTCCTCTAAATATCACAGCTACTCGCTCCTCTCTTTACTAGTTCTAACATCACCTCCTTTTTATTAAAATAATCATGCTGTTTCCTGAACATTGAAAAAGTTTTGGGGAGGACTTGTTTTCCTATACACACAAGCTGGCCCACTGCAGTCATTTACAAGTTGCTGTCTGGTCATCACTGCTGTGGTATGCAAGGAAAACAGAAACGAGTTATATTCGTTCCTCTAATCCTGGATTTCACAATCTCAACAGTACTCACATTTTGGGCTGGATAATTTTTTGTTATGGGGACTTTCCTGTGCATATAAAAATGTTTAACAGCATCCTTGTACTTTTCCTATGAGATGCCAGGAGTACCACCATCCACCCTATGTGACAGCCAAAAATGTCTCCTGAGAGGCAGTATCATCCCTCACTGAAACTCTGCTTTAGAATGTTCTATCTTATTGTGTCTCCCCCTTTCCACCACCCCCATCTAACATCCTCTTTTGTGTAGCTCCTCAGCTAGCTTTTCATTTAACTTCTAACACACACAGAAGCAATGATCCCTTTCAAAACATTCTTTCCTGGTGTCTGAAATTCTGCCATTAGAAGTTTGAACAGCCTTAAAAGATGCAGATCTCTGGGAGAATTATATGTTATCAGTTACTGAAAATTATAATGATTTGTTTTTAGTGTATAATTTCTGTGACAAATAGATGACAGAATAAAAACAGAACATGATTATCTATTTTTTTCAACAACACTTAATACAAGGCTTTATTACATACATGCTTAATAAGTATTTGTTGAATGAATAAATGAATGAATGGATTAAAGGAGGAGTGGAGACCTCAAGGATAGATTTTTTCTAATTAATATGAGAGAAAGCATTGTTAAAAGTATTTTTTATTTTTTATTTATTTTTTGTTTTAAGATTTTACTTATTTACTTTTAGAGATGGGAAGGGATGGAGAAAGAGAGAGAGAGAAACATCAATGTGTGGTTGCCTCTCACGTGGCCCCCATTGGGGACCTGGCCCACAACCCAGGCATGTGCCCTGACTGGGAATTGAACCTGCAACCTTTTGGTTTGCAGCCCATGCTCAATCCACTGAGCTATGCCAGCCAGGGCAAAAAGTATTTTTTTAAAAGAGGAAATCTAGATATTTTCAAATTAGTGAAAAAATGGGAGCTAGCAGAGAGAGATAGAAGATGGGTAGGTAGGATTGGGATAGAGTTCCCAGTTGGAAGGGTTATCCTTGTAAAGATTTCTTTGTGAGTTTCCTTTACTTTTCAGAATAAAAATTATCGATGGGAGAAAGCAAAATCTTTTACAAGTAAATACAGATTCTAGAAGAAATGTACTGCATAAATCCCCCTGCCCATTTTATTTGTGTGTTATGTGCTTGGACAGGCTCCAGTTAAACTGATTTATTCTCCTGCATGTAGCATTCACAATTAAGGACTATTTAGGATCAGTCATCGACACCTGCTATTTGTCTTAGATTTTTTTTACCTGGCACTATTTTCAAAGGTTCTGTTTCTAAATTACAGATTTCCTTTTAGAAAGGACACAGCCCTAATTTGCAAAAGGAGATGCTGTGCAAGGTAAAACAAAAAAGCAGGCTTATAAATTTATTTTTTAATTTTTAAATTCTGCGCATGACAGTAGAACCTCTATGGAAAGTCTCCCAGTATCCATGTTAGGTGAGGACATGTTGCATTGCCAAAACATTGGTTGTTGAAATTTGGAAATTTTGAAAGCAATTTATGCATTTGTCTGAGACCAGCTACATTTAATATGTTGACAAGGATAAGTTACAAATGACTTGCTTAATAGATCAACTGTGTGAGATGAAATGCAAATGAGGAAATGATGAATACAAGTATAAATAAGACCCCAGTTCTTTGCCAACAGAAGAAATGGCTAAGCAGATTTTGAGTACACTTTCTGAGCTAATTCAAGATCAGATTAACAATGCTAACAGTAGAAAGGGTAATCCTTTGTTATTGTTGCTTTTAATTTGTAACATATTACTAGGGTTCAAGTGTAGCTTGGTAAAGGGTATTAGGATGTCAGATAAGAGAACCACTGCTTTCCTGCAGTCCAGACTTTGTCTTAAAGTACTTCAAGACATGAGCTCACCAAGGCAAGGGGTGAAGTGAATTGGAAGTGACTGCAGTGGCTGTATTCACTACCTTAAGGAAATTCCTCCAGTGTGCCAGCTTTGGAGTCTACTGCCTGGGTTTTTAACCTCTAATTGTTAGTTATTTGATCTGAAGTTCACAGCTAATAATGGTCTCCAATCTATGAAACTTCTGTAAGGTTGGAATAAGGTAGTCCATGTAAAGACTAAGCACAGTACCTTTGAAAAAGACTTCAGTACATGTTAGCTATCATTCTTCTTATTTTTTGATGACTACAAGTAGAAAATATAAAATTGCAACCCATGTAATGGAAGAAAAGTCAGAAAATGTTCTTAGCTCTAATTTCATTTCAGAAAACCTGCCCTGATCAATCACCGAGATTTGAAAAGCAAGCAAGAAGCAGGCAAGCAAACAAACATCAGCAGGAGCAGCAACTACAAGAGCAGTGATTTAAAAGCTGAAGGCTAGACAGACCACAATCCATCTAGCTGCAAACTAGGCTCTCATAGTGGGAAGCTGTGCCCACTGCAGGGCACTCTGTACTGCTGGAATGTATGGTGCATGGTTTGTCATTCTCTCTCCCTAACCCACTTTCACACTTAATCCATTTCCTGTATTTCAGAGCACTGTGGGCAGGAGTGGTCCTAGCATCAAGAAAAGAACATGGACAACATCTCTGAGATTAGTCATGGCAATGTATGGAATTGGTGGGAGAAGGGTATACAATTGGGATAAATGTTTGGTGACTAAATATATTGTTTGATTCTAATTTTGAGCTGGCAGAAATATCTGGGCTTGAATCATGTTCAAAGTTATGCAATATTACATTACTAATAGTTACTAATAAATAAGTGCTGTCACGAGAAAAACGGGAGAAAGCTGCTGCTGTCACTCAAGTGCTAACAATTCTGCTAACCCTTGTGAGAAGACAATGAGCTGGGTGTCACTGGTTCTGCCTTTTAATCTTAAATTCAGGTACAAGCCAGATGATGCTGAGAAAGTCATAATTTTTCTGGACCTCAGTCAGCTTCCTTGTGTGTAAAGTAAATGCATCTGACTGGGTGGTCTCTATACTTCCTTCACAGCCACAATTTGATCATTTGAATTCAAATAATTAGTATGCAAGCACTTGGAAATGTAGAGTGGGAGTGAGGAAAAGAAAGGGAATGAAAGAATCTAAAAGGAACGGAAAATATGGAGACCAGTAAGAGGAAAGAAGGCAAAGGCAAGTTAGCAAGTCAGATACTTGCTCTTGGAGGAAAAGCAAAAGAAATGAGAAAGTTTAGATAGGTTAAATGGAGATCTCTTGAGGGAACTAGAGGGAAGTTTTGAGTGGAGGGAGTGATGTCAAAGGAAAGGGAAAGCAATCAACAGGGAGGACAAGACCTCTACCACTCCTGCACGGCTTGTCTCATCATGCCCTGGACTAGGGACCCCTCTGTGCCAAGAGTTCCATACCTCTGCTCTAGGGAGTTGCCACTCTATCTATACAGAGTGAAAAAAAGTAGGTTATTTTCTTTGGTATCTCTTACTTGGTAAATACAGTAAGTATTCAGAATTTTGTTCATCCTGGTGGAGTTCCGGTATTCTCAGAAGTCCCTATGCAGACATCATAATGATGCTCACAATTCAGCTACAGTTTGTGTTGGCTGCTTTTAACCAAGAATTCTCAGGGAGAATAGAAAGTACAAATACTTTGAATTCCTTATTTATATCTGAATGTGCATCATTATGGATAAGTCAGTTAGTTAAGGGGACTTCAATAAGGCAGGATTTTATTGTTCCAAAACTCTACAAAGTATCTCTGCCAGTGTCTCTACATTATGCAACTATAACAACTAAACAGAAATAAAAATGGTAACAGGTTCTCAGAAGGAATAAGATCCATGATATTGAGTTGACATTTATGCAATATCAGAAAAACCTGTGTTCCTGTGAACTGCAGGTGTCTCTATTACTTATTACTTATTACTTATTACTATTACCCTGTTACTTATAATGATACTTGGCATCCAGATGTGCAAATTGCAAACTTCCTAACTGCTAGAATCTTAAGAAGCTTATAGTATTTCTTAGTTTTTATTTTTCTAATATATTCTGACATATTAATTTTAATTAGTTTTGTTTCAAATGGCATGGATTAGGGAATCAGTCCAAGTGTGAAGACTGGTCATGAGAATGACTACCCAGACACAGGTCAAGCTTCTTTCACATTTTTAACAACTAAGATCTCAAGAGTGGACATGAGCCTCTGATGCCTCCTATGTCTCAAAGAAGTGTGCAGATTGCAATGATCACTGCCTCTTGAACTAGGGGGAGCCTCTCAGTTTGAAGGAGCTCAGGCCCTAGTTTAAAGACTTAGCAGGGCACACCACTGTATCAATATCTAAGAGTTTTTTCTCTTAAGACTCAGGTTCTTTTATTTGCCACTACTTCTGTGTCTGGGATCTCTTTTTTACTAATCACTAATCAAAGTAAGCTTCTAGTATCTACCATATGGTGATGACCCATAGAGATAATTGTGTAAATTTCTGTTATGTTACATTGGCTACCTGGAAATATTTTAACTGTTCAGTTAACAAATAAGATTAATTCATTCTAATTTATTTGATCTGAAATTAGTGAATTCATTCACTCAACTAAAAAAAGTCAAAGAAATAATTTTATATTATAGTTCAACCACCTACAAGCAAAAAATATTTAAATGTATATACCCTATTACAAAGACAGCATTGGCTAGCAGGTACAAATCCATGTTTGTAAAAGTTGTGTGTTGCCAAACTTTCTAGAAAACTGGGGCATCAGGGCAGTTAGTTCCATAAAAAGCTCCAGGACTTCTGAAGATGCCATAGCTACCACTACTGATGGATTGGATTTTTATTTCCAAAGTTCACTCTCACTCTGTAATACACTATACATTTTCAGCCTTTGCATTACCTCCCAGTAGAGTAGGTGGGGTGTATATCCCCACCCCACTGACTTCAGGGTTGGTGATGTGACTTTTGGCTGATGAAATGTTAGCAGATGTTACATGAACTGAGGTTCAAAATATGTTTGCATGGTTAGGTGTGGTTCTTGTCCTTCTGCCATCGAGCTGAGAAGACCATGCTCTGGGAAGTCACTGGTCCCAGAATAAGAGGCATGTGTAGCGGTCTTGAAACTGAACTTGACTTTCAGTCTGAGGCAGCCCATTCTGACTAATGTGAAGACTCAAGAGAGAAGTAAGTGTGGGTTGTTATTGGCTGCTGAGATTTTGGAGGTTGTGTGTTAGATAGTATTACTAGAGAACTCTGGCTTATGTTTCTAGAGCATCATTTTCCTTTGTGAATTAGGTTTTCTATGAGGTTTATAAATAATAGTGGATACATCTAAAGAGATTTGGTTATCTCTGCAAAATCTTATAAAACCAAAGCTCTTGGAGGTAGAATTGTTGTTTCTTTGGGAAGTATCCCTATGTTAAGTTGACCTTTTAAAAAAGCAAGACAGATTACTGAACTATTCCTTTTTTTCCTTACACACACACATTTTTAATGATATGACCATTTCTAAGGTAGTGCCTGACATATTGATTTATAAATATAGTTTAAGTTCAGTTATGTTACATATCTGAGTGCTAAGAATGTGGACATGACCCTTTTAATCCTTTTTCAGGATGTAAAAAGGCCAAACTGGAGAGTATAATGTAACTTCTCACCCCAGAACACCTTGCTGCTTCTATACCATGTCTGCATCCCTCCAGCATTGTTACACTTTTTTTTTAAGCCAAAGACACTGACCATACTGGCAGGGTCAGCTCAATCCATTTACTGGGACAGCTCTGGCAAATGCTGGACTTATGTTAACCATCCCCAGCTTTTACCAGCAGGTGGAGCGATAGAGTTAGTTATGCTCCAGCAGAGCCAATCAACTCTCATTTGCTACCAAATGACTGTTTTCCCATAACCACCTTTCAGCTGACTCAACTCTTTGGCCCAGTGATTAGGCTGTGTGTTTGGCTGAGCCTTTTGGTTTCCATATGGGATTTGGTCAGCTTAACTGGAACTAGGTTATCCTCCCTAGTTTTAAAACCCTCTTCTGTCCAGGAACTTGACTTTTTCCTCCATACCTACAGATAGACACAGTCTAGTCTACATGCATTTAACACCATAAATAGAACCCTATCCACCTGACTCTTAGTATTAGCCTGTGATTATGCCTGTGCGTGTGCTGGGGTTCTCTATATTTTAGACGGGACCTCCTCCCACGTTAAGTGAGTTTTTGGTCAACATTGGATATCTTATATTGGGTTACTGTTTGCCACTATTGGATGCTAGTCTTACCAGCACCAATCTCAGTCTGCTTCCTCTAGTTCAGGACTTCCTTCTCTCACCCAGAAAATCCAAATTGCTGACATTTTCTTGATGAACATTTATAGAATATGATTTTTGTTTCCTTGATCTACTTTTAATAGAAAAATCCTCTCGTGTAATACTTTGTTAGGACTACCATGGCAAAATAACACAGACTGTGTGGCTTAAACAACACCAATTTATTTTCTCACAACTTTGGAGGCTAGAAGTCAAAGTTCAAGCTGTTGGCATATTAGGTCCTTCTGAGGCCTCCCTTACTGGGGTGCAGATAGCTGCCTTCTCGCTGTGTCTTCATATAGTTGTTTCTCCGTCTGTATAGTCTGTGTCCTAATCTTTCATTCTTATAAGGATACTAGTCATCCTGGAGTAAGGCCTACCCTAATGCCTCTGTTTTAATTTAGTCAACTCTTTGAAAGTCCTATCTCCAAATACAGACATATTTAGAGGTACTAAGGGTTCAAGCTTCAACAAATTAATTTTTGAGACATACAATTCAGCCCATTACACCTCATTTTTCCAGATGAAAATAATTTTCATTTCTTGGTATTTAATGATCTGTTTTGAAGTATTGTACTTGAACTTCAAATAATGGTTATGTGATATGTAGTTTAATCTTTGATTCTCTAAGATGTCAACAAGAAGAGGAACCCTAATCATCTAAATTCCGATGATGGGTGTTGTGTCCTGAATACTTAATCTGAAGAAATTGTAGAATTGTTACAACTGGATTATCATTGCATAGCAAATATATAGATAAAACCACCTAGTAAGCAGTGATTTATTTTTATATATATTTTATTTTATTTTAATTGTTGTTCAAGTACAGTTTTCTATCTTTTACTCCCATCCCAGCCCACCTCCCCAGTCCTCCCCACCTCCCTCCCATTTCCACCCCTGCCCCTAGTTTTTGTCCATGTGTCTTTTATACTTGTTCCTGTAAACCCTTCCCCGTTTCCCCTGAAATTCCCTCCCCTCTCCCCTCTGGTCACTGTCAGCCTGTTCTCTATTTCAGTGTCAATGATTTAAATTATGTGTGGTCCATTGCTAGATAATTTAGAAATGGCTAGGCAAGGAAGAGCAGAATGATAAATGCTAATGTGGCTGGACAGAGTCTCTTAGCCACAGCATTAATTAGAGGGAATAATCCATCACTCTCTTCAAGACTTGCACTCATCTCCAAGCGAGGCTATGAGTCTTCAGGATGTGAAATCTCTCCCTCAGTCTCCTATCTCCTCACTAAGATCTTTCTATTTACACCTATTCCTTCACATTTACTTGGAGTTCCACTTTTACACACTTCCTATGTACCTTGCTTTCTTATCCCCCCTTTTCCAAATTCTCAGATTCTTTCTCTTCCTAAGCTACTTCCCATCTATTTTTATATGTGATGAGGTCTTTCTCATATGTCAATTTTGCTGCATAAAAATTCATTCAAAATTCAGTGACTTAGAACAACAGCATTTATTTAGTGCATCAGTCTGTGGGTAGGTGATCTATGCTGGGTTCAGCTGAGCAATTCTCTGGTGACAGAGGGACTCACTCACAGACACCTAGTAATAACCTGGGGAACCCCATTCTTGTCCTTTATGTCTCAATTCATTACCATCTGGTGTCTAGACCCCACCTTTCCTCAAGTCTAAATAAACTGGTGACAATGACCTACTTAATTACTAAATCCAATGTTACTAATTGTGGCCATTGTCTTCATGAAATAATATTTCCCCTATTGGCTTCCAAGAGTTCTCTACTACCTTAATTTAATTTTATTTTTTTAGTCTCCTCTCACGTATTTGACACTTTTCATAATACTAGTACTTCCCAGGTTTCCATAATCAAGCATGTCTTACTCTGTTCTGTCGCCCTAATAAGTTGTCTTCATTCTCATGATGTCAGTTGCAGGCTCTGCTATCTGAAGCAGAGAGGGTGAGAATACAAGGTATAATGAAAGTTCTAGTATTAGGACTGGTAGAGAAATTATGCCTTACTTAAGATAGTTTACAGAACCATAATTTAAGGAGAAGGTAAGGCAGATAAGCTGGAGAGAGGAGTACAAAGAAGTCACCAGTGAAAGAGAAAGGCTGATCTTGAACATATAAGAAGAGAACCCAAGATCAGAGGTTGGGTAAATAGGACGGGAGAGAAGAGGCAAGCACAGAGGTGGAATGGGTAGAAGGTGTAGAATGTGTGTGAATGACAAGGACAGGCATCGTTCCTTATGGCTGGTATTAACAAGCTTGTTCTATATGGCATGGAAGGCTAGTTTTATTTAAAAGACCAGACATGTATTTATTCAAAACATATTTATTAAGCATTTACTCTATTCCAGGCTCTGTTCTAGGAACTTGGATTAAGTCAGCAAAAGAAAGAGGAAAAAATTGTGTATCATAAATTTTACATTGGAGATGGAAGATGGGGACAGACCATGAACAATTAATATGATACAAAGTGAGACTATCTTAAAAGGTGATAACTACTATGGGAAAAAATAACATGAAAAAAACAGTAAGGGTAATCAGTACTGCAGGAGTATGTTAAAATTTAAAGGGTTATTGGGATTGCCTCATTGTGAAGGTGACATTATAACCAAGAGTCACATGAGCCACATGGGTATTGTTGGACAAGAGCACCCCAGAAAGAAGGAAGAGCTAGTACAAGTGCTTTAAACCTAAGGCCGCAAGGGGTTGGAAGATGAAACTGTAGACAGCATCACAGGGCCCAGGGTACCTACAAATAGTGTAAAGAGGCACTCGAAGCCCTCACATACCCCAGAGAGGCATCAGGTAAGTTGTCAGTGGGCTGGGTACCAGGAGAAAGCTTGAGATTGAAAGGAAAGATGACAACCATACACACAGACCAATCCGAGGCCCTGCCAAGGTTCATAGTGTGGATGCAGTGGGATCAGAGTCTGGCTGCCATGTCTAAAAGTGAGGGCAACTAAGCCTCAGTGTGGTCCATTCAGAGCAAAGGCTGCCACCCAGAACCCAGTCTTCTTCACAAGATGATATGTAAACCCTTTAAAAACTTAAATTATCTTAAGAGACAAAGGAATAAAAGAGAAACCTTGTCTTTAACTATTTGCTCCAGAAAAACTGAATTTTAAATTAAAGGGAAATGGAGTTCTCTCAAACTGGGAACATTGTATTTGTTTTCTCTTTTATTCTTGAAAAAAAAACTGCAGCTTGAAAGCCAGCTTAAATTGAGTTATACTTTTCAACACATGAGAAATATTATACTTGCCATGTGAATGGTTTATAGATGAAGAGATACCAAGAGTTAATTGAAAAAGTTATTTCAATTTTTAATCCTTCAAAGTTATATATCAGCTTGTTGATGATATCATATTCATTCATCTATCTGCTATTTATCAAGTATTTACTGGGTACCTCCCACATATGAACACTCTGTCTTGAATTACAAGTGAATTATGCAGCTTTGCAAGACACTAACCCTGTCTTTAAGGTGCTGACAATGTACAAAGGTCTGTGTGGAAAAAGTCCAGCCCCTGTAACATAACTAGAACAGTTTGTGTGACATTGATGAAACCTGGCAGCTCAGGACAGGGGACTGGAAAGCAAATGTGTGAACAATGATGGCTTCACTGTACTAGTCAGTGAGGGTGGTAGATGCTGTTGAGTGAGCATGTGTAGTGTGTGGCCATCACATTCAAAATAATTGAGTGAGTAGAACAATGAATGTGCCTCACATTTTGTGTTAAGCTTGGATATTTCTCCACAGAAACTATTTCAATGATTTAGAAGGCTGCACTATGGGCAACTGGTGATTGGCAGCTTCATCAAGACAATGTACCTGCTCATGTATCATGTCTCAGGCAGAGTTTTCTGGAAAAACATCAAATCACCCAGGTGACTCAGTCCCCCTAAGCCCCGATTTGGTGCCCTGTGACTTCTGGCTTTATCCAAACTAAAATCACCTTTCTTTCTTTGTATACAGTCAGAAAAATAATGCTATTGATGTTCAATAATGCACATGAACTGTTTTGTTCACTGGGAATATAGGACTCATTAAAATGTTCATGATGTCTCATTTGTGACCAATAGCAAACATTTCAATCTCAAGAGCCAACGGTTCTTTAATTAGCAATCTCTCTCTGTGTGTGACACTAAATGGCTCTATAGGGTTGAGGCCAATGACTTGGAGTCATTAATGCCATGCTTTACTCAGCTGAGCTCTAGTACATTACAAATTCATTATTCTCTACAGCATCTCTTAGATTTGTATAACTATCACCTTCCAGATTCAAGAATTCCTTCCTAATAGTAATTAGACTCTAGAAACTCAAATGCAAAATAGTTTTTAAAAGATAGTTATATTAAATTATATATTAAAGACATTTTTAATGTTTTATACATATCCTTCTGTAAAAGCATATCTAGTTAGAAGAACAATAACATTTTTAGAGATGTGACCTTGCAGTTGAAAAAAAGGCTGTCTTACCCTAGAAGGGCTTTGAGTTAATTCATTCTATAAGCAGCAAGAGCCTGAGGCACCTGTGACTAGATTACACAAGATCATCATCATTCTCCTTTGTCAAAATATCTCTTTATCACTCAACTATGTGAGTACTAACAGGACCTGCTGTTCTGAGTAATCATTCCCTTTGTTCCCTGCAATCACTACTATTCACTCCCACACCAGCAATGACAGATTTTTCTTAATAGAGAATACTGAAGCTAAATTTATCCCCATACTATTGCTCAAGTCTTGTGGAAAATCAGGAACTCAAACGAGGTTGTATGAGCCAAAAGAAAAGAATGAGATCCTTATAATTCAGCATCCTGGAAAATAAATGTTTTTAGACATCAGACATTATCTCTTAAATGTCATTGATACAAAACACCACTAAATGTCTGCTAAATAATATCCACGTTTTTTGAATACAGTATATACTTCTTAATATCACAAGATTAAGAGTAATCTTCCCATTCTTAGAAAATAGGTTAACTTTGCACAATGATATTGGCTTTGGTTAAGGATTTTGAAATCTTGTACCTTTGACCTGACAGATACATTGCAATCTCAAAGTAATCATCAAATTGTGTGTGAAAAATCCAAGTGCTAGGACAAGTGAGTCTGGAAAAAAATTTAAATTTGAGATTTTCATTAAAATTATTATACCTATATTAATATTTGAGATAGTATAAATATTTCAAAGGAAGAACAGAAAGATTATTACAAGCTGAAATTTTCTTAACATAATTAACGGAGAAGTTAAAGGAATAATATTCTAAAAATAGACCAAGAAGAAGCTGAGGAAATTTTAAAAAAGGAAAGAACAACCCACTAAATAATGAGTTTTCTTTATAGTCATATTTTTATTATTGAGTTTTTAAAATGAAAAGTAAATATGTGAAAAGTTAGAAAAAACTAAAAAAATATTTTCATATGTAAAAACAACTTATTTCCATTTTAAAGCATTCATGCTTAAATATATCGATAGCCTCATATGACAAGCACGTATAAAAAGAAATTCATTTTTACTACTTTGGGAAATTTTTAAACTAAAGGACTTTACTATCATTGTCTCATCTCCATGTTTTGCTAATGCTTTCTCCTTGCCCTTGATTACAGTTCCCCAGTCCCGACCTTCCACCATGACCTTCCTTCAGTCCCTCTTTGTACCTAAGTGTGCCTGGCACCAGGGTGCAGATATTCTATAGGTCAGGCTGAAAAATTTCTTAGGACATCAACTTGATAAATAGCATTTCCACAGATGATAGGACATGGCCATCCTGAAGAGGGCTGGACTTTAATTAACTACTCAATAAATACTAGATTCAAATTACTAGTCTCTTACATAAATATGGAAAAGCACTCCATGTAATCACCACTCCCTGCCTCCAAAATAAAAGTCAAACACTACTAGGCTTGTATCCACTTACATTCTTGGATAATCCTGCTATGATTTTAGCAAGCCACTATTTTGCTGTATGTCCTCCAAGTGGAGGCAAGCAATTTTTTACATGAAGCCTCACTTTACAAACATTTATAATCTGAAATACACATATATTCATTGTTTATTCAACAATCAGATATTGAGTGTTTCAAGTATAAAAACAAGTGCTAGGATCATAAAGAAAATTGAGGAATAAGACATTAGTCTAAGGAAATGCCAGAACTGATCAAGAAAAGAGACAGCATCTATCACAGCCATTTGAGATTAAACATACCAAATTGCGTATAGTCTTTGTTTTGGACTAAATGTTTGTATCACCCCAAATTCATGTTTTGAAGTATAAATCCCCAATGTGATAGTGTTGGAGGTGGGACATTTGAGAGATAATTAAGTCATGAGGATAAAGCCCTTCAAATGGGATTAGTGCACCAGGAGACACTAATAGAGGAGACAGAATAGAGATTACCTCTCTTTCAGCCCTATGAGAGTACAATGAGACAATGGACTTCTGCAGCTGTTAGGAGGGCTCTCACCAGACACAGGATATGCTGGTGTTTTAATCTTGGACTTTCTGGTCTCCAGAACTCTGAGAAGGCCACCCAAATTATGATATTCTTGATATAGCAGCCCTAACTAATTATGAAAGCCTTTTGGGCCATAGTTCCTTTACACATGGTTGACCCATAGGTCTTTGATTAATAAAAGATAGGGCCCTGGCCTGTGTGGCTCAGTTGGTCGAGCGATGTTCCATAAACCAAAAGGTTGCTGGTTGGATTCCAAGTCAGGGCACATGTCTGGGTTGTGGGTTCAATACCCTGGGGCACATACAGAAGGCAACAAATCATTGCTTCTCTCTCACATTGATGTTTCTCACCCTTTCTTTCTTCCTCCCTTCTCTCCTCTATCAAATCAAAAGAAAATGTTTAAAAGATAAATAATGTATAGGAACAAAAGGAACCCAAGGAAATGAATAGTGAGAAATTTCTGAGGAATATGTATTATAATTCACTTATTAATTCAATAAATGTTTATTGAATCATTATGTGTCAGACATTACTTGATTTATATAACAATGAACTATGTAAAAATAGTGTCCCTTGTGGGAAAGTCAAGCAAAAAATATCCCCAAACATAAGCCAAAAAGTTGGCAAATTATTACATTAAAAAAACCCAAGTTCTACTAAAAAAACAAATATGGGAATTATGTGTTAGATGGTAAGCAAAATGAGGGAAGAGATTTCTGTCTATTTTGTTCACGGGGTATATCTATAAGAACAAAAACAGCATTTGAACCCAGAAGCTGCAAAAATAAAATATTTGTTTAATAAATCTGGCAAATACCAGAAAGAGCGGGTATGTATTAATGAGAATCAGAGATGTAGGTATGAATATCCTATTGCTACTGTAAATTTCCTATTGCTGAGATTATCACAAACAGTGATTTAAGTAAAACAATACAAACTTATCTCATGGTTCATTTGCTTGGAGTAAAAAACAGGTCTCACTGAGATAAAATCAAAATCAAGGTGTCAGCAGCTGGGCTGCATTCCTTCTGGAGTCTTTATGGAGAGTCCATTTTCTCCCTCTCCCTCCTTTTTTTTTTTTAGATTCCAGGCAACCACATACCTTGGGTCCTTGTCCACTTTCTCTCTTTCCATCTCTGGTTCTGTCTTCCATAGTCAAAGCTTTGTCTTCCAATTCTAAAGACTCTTGTGATTACATTGGGCACCAGGATTAACTTTTTATTTTAATTTAGATGATTAGCAACTTTAGTCTATCTATAGTCATTGTCCTTCTTTGCCATGTAATAACATTCCTCATCTGGGAATGAGGAGACACATACCTTTTGGTGGCCATTGTTCTGCATACTGCAGTTTTCACTGAGTAGTGATGTTGAGGAGCTAAGACCTGAAAGATGAAAGTAGCTAGTCATATAAGAGCAGTGTGTGTGTGTGCATGTGTGTGTACATGCTTATAGCTTATATATCTCTATTAGTGTGTGTGTGTGTATATACTAGCTCTACTAGCATATATATATGCTAGTAGATAGTGGTCCAAGGGCTAGAAAGAGAAGAGAGCCTTTTAATATAGACTGTGGGAAAGAATTTGGATTTTATTATAAGTGCACTTGGAAGCTATTTGAACTTAAGCAAAAGAATGATTTGGTTTCTAAGACTGCCATCCTTTGGAGAAGTGTAAGAAAAGGGATGGATCTGATCAGGAAAAGCATATATATTTTTTTGACTGCAAGAAGCTAGAAGTGTGATGGTTGCATTTACAGAGGAGGAGAGCTGGGAGTAGGTTATGGGTTTGAGGGACTGACAAATCTGCTTGGGGTAGTCTTGGGCTCAGTCACCCTGGTCAGTTGCAGATCTGGTCAGGAGAGAAGGGTGGAATGAGGTAGCTAGTGCAGGGTGGAAGGGGCCTGAGCAGAGGACAATTGTTTTTTCTATGAATACATTCTTCACAGGTGAATCTTTTCCAGATTTTTAGAAAAGGTGAGGAAGTCTTTATGGAAAGATCTGTCTCTGCATCTGCTTTTGGCTTCCATATTCCAATGAGGATAAATGAAGGATTGGGTCAAGAGAGTTAAGATTCCAGAACCTGAAAAGCAGCTACAGTGGCACCTAGAGGTAGGTAAATTTGTTCAAGCTCATGATTTTTGGAGTCTGTTACTCAAAAGTCATATGGACTAGGAGAATTTAAATGAGAAAGAGGACCTAAAAAATTGTCTCTAAGAACTTTCTTTTCAACAAAGAAAGAAACGCATTTTGTTTTGTTTCATTACTATCCATGAAACCCTAACCCAATGGAAAAAAGGTCGGGAGGAACTTTTCTTTATTTCCTCATTACTGGCAGCAATCTTGGAGGACTGGGAGTGGTATTGTCAGTGTGTTCTCAGGGGCCCAGTGCAGCCCCAGGCCCCTGGGGAGGTTCAGTCAATGCTGTAGCTGACATTGACATTTATTTAATCAATTTTAATCATCATAATCATCTTCATCCTGCATTATTTATTAAAATGCATGGAGATAAAGCAGTTTATCAGTGAGGGAATACATGTGGTGCTCTGTACTGTGTTGTGTTTTTAAGGGATTACTGTGGAGACTGAGGACAAACTGATATCACCAATACCTTTGGCTATTGAGATATCCAAACCTCTTCGCCAAGGCAAGTGTGGCTCGGAACAGTGACTTGGCAGAGACTTGCTCACAAACAGATGCTCATTTGGATGCTAATTAAAATTTATAAACCAGATGCAATTTTTGGATACACACTTTGATCAGTTATTTGTTAAATATCTTCCAAGTGCATCCATCAATAACGGATTAAAACTAAAAAGGATTTACTGTTTTAATATGAAAGTACTATTTTGTATGTACTGAAAGGAGGACAGAGTATAAGAAAGTCTCCTGCACTGAAATATTCATCATGGGATAATTAGGAACAAAATAAAACTCCATGTGTGGACATTGCAGACATTCGGTGTCAACAGGTTTAAATGGCACGTTAGCCTGGGAACTGTAGTTCTACCCATACTGTGCAAGTCTCTGTCTTCACATGTCACCAGGAAGTCTCTGCCCTCTAAGGGAGAAGAGTTTTGGGGTCCATTTTCTTGGCCCTTTTATAGCTTCATTCCAATCAGTCAGCATTCTTGGAGGAAACCCAATGCAGGAAGAGAAATATCAGGATTCTCATAAGAGAGGGAACAAACCATTGGCAACAGGCAATGCACAAAGCCGAGTGAGTAGGAATTGCTCTGGGAGAAATTGGTGAGAGCGTTTAGCACAGAGTTGGGGTCTGCAGGTGGAAGGAGAGAACTTGGAGCAACTGGAGCCCCTCTTGTACACTGCCTAGGTCCGTGGGCAATTGGGGCCTACAAGTGGAGATGGAGGGACGAAGTAAGCCTTAGTTCATTTGGCTCAACTGACATGGGCTTGGGATTGGCAATAGAAAAGCACATTTTTCTTTGTTACTCTCCTTGATTCATTTCTCTTTCTTTCAATACTTGTTGGTATTCTTTATTTTCTATTTTTTTTAATTTTTTAATTTTAGTTTATTCACTACAGTTTCTATCCTTTATTCCCATTGCAGCCCACCAACCAATTCCTCGCCTCTTCCCTTCCCTTTCCAACCGCCCTAGTTTTATCCATGTGTCCTTTATATTTGTTCCTGTAAACCCTTCCCTTCTCCCCTGAAATTCCCTCCCCTCGCCACTCTGGTCACGGACAACTTGTCCTCCATTTCAGTGTCTTTTGTTATATTTTACTTGGTTCTTTGTTTTGT
>CM052538.1:92380937-92411124 GCA_028533065.1 Trachops cirrhosus | reverse complement strand
TTCACAGCTTCCATCTACTCTTTTCTGTGATCAGTTGGAGGGGTAAGGCAAAATGGTTTAAGACAGCAAGAGAGTATTCTATGATATTTACAGTAGCAGCCAGTAGAGAGGAGATAGGAGATCCTTTGGCTATGTAGAGTGTTAACTGTGATCTTTCACCCTACTAACCACTTTTAAGAAAGGATGTAAAGAAGATAAGACTCTTGTTGGGAAGGAAAGGATTGTGAGTTTGCTCTAGAAAGCAGTGAGGATGTGGGAAGTGAGATTCTGAGTTAAGGTGAGAGTAAAGAGTAGTAAATAGGTGAAGTGTGTGAGAGAATAGAGTTAACCACTACAGTAATAAAGTTCAGGAACCTGCGAAGTGGGCTATAATCTGGAAGTATTTACAATTGTATGGAGTGGCTATTATTTACAGTAATATTAAAGCAACCATCATATGACAGAATATATGAAATCTAGGTAAGTAGAATAGAGAGTATTGAGCCTTGTACTCAAGAAGAGAGAGTATTGTACTAATGGAACACTAATGAAGGACAGTATATTAGAAATACACTATGTATGAGATAATGGGGGAAACCTATCAAATGATACAATATAATTAGCGAAGCAAAAAAGTCTATACAAAAAGAAGAGGAATGCCAAAATCCTATAAAAATAAGAGGTGTACGAATATTGAAATAATGATAGTACAATTATGCAATTACTTGCAGATCCAAAAAAAAAAGGAAGGAAGCAAGCAGACGGTGGAAGGAAGAAGAAGAGATAAATTGGGAAAGCAAGGGAGCAAGGTCAAGACCAGGGTGACAGAAAGAGAAGCATAAAGAATTGATAGATCAAAAAATAATAGGAATTAAAACATGAAAGGTTACTTTAAAATAATTAAAAGAAAAGAAAAACAAAACAAAACAAAACAAAAAACACCTATTGTTGGTTTCAGACTGGCCAAACCAGTTTTCTACCTGGCTTAAGCACACTGAGACTGGAGACAGTTTTTCTCTGTTCCCATTCAGGACTCAGTCAGCCTCTGGCTTACTGTTCATAGTGTAGGCGCGCGTTCTCCCCCAAGCCCATCTGATGCTTCCCAGAAGGGATCTGTGTGTGGGGGTTGGGTGCAGCTATGTGCATCCTTGGGAATTCACCACCATGTGTTCCAATGTCCCGCGGAGTGCCCACACCTTTTCCGGGTTCACGGGTGTGCACTCTCTGGGTCCCGAGGGGTGCCCACTTCTCCTACCTTCAGGGCCTGGGCCTCACAGGTCCTGCAGAGCGCCCGCGCCTTTTCCTTTTTCAATGCTGTGGTTTCCGAGACTTTCACCAAACCATGCTCTCTCTGCGTTGGGGGTGCGGGTGTGGAGGCGGGTGTCTTTGGATGCACTGGGTGGGTTGCACACTTTCACCAGGGCTTTGTGTGGGTGCTTACAGACCCTGTGTGGTTGCCTCTTCCTGCTCAATCCTCTCTCACTCCTCTCTCTGTGCCCTCCGGTAAACTGGCCTCCCCTGGTGCTGCTCAGTCCTTGTTTGGCCAGGGAGAGAGTGGATGACTCAGCTCTCTCCCGGGAGCCCAGCGGCTGACCCCGGCGCACTGGGCCTGGAGCTGCAACCTCCCTGGTCCCCGCGCTGATCCACGTAGTCTCCTTACCATCGGGTTTTTCAATGCCCGCTACAATTTGCGATCTCCTATTTTCATTTATGACGTGATAATATTGGCTCTTTGCTCTGTTCCTACCTAGAATTACTAGGATTTTTTCCTGGTTGTGGGAGAGTAGAATCTGCTGCGTCTTACCATGCCACCATCTTGGACTCTACACCGGTATTCTTTATTTTAAAATAAGCAGGAAATTGCTATCTCAGTAGGGCTTGTAGGCAAAGATGGAAAAAGGTCATTAACTGTGGATAAAAATAATGAACATCATTTGGATTTTCATATAATGCAAGAAATAGAGAAAAAATGAAACTTCCAGAGATAGAAATCCTGCCTAGAAAGGTTTATGGGGGTAGTAAAGACTTAAACTAAACATGTAATTATTGTGTCCACTGTGAATTCTAGCTAAGTAACAACCTTAGAACTCTCTTTCTCTTTAACCTAGCTCTAAGGCATCTTATAGTTTTTTAATTTATTAAATCAACAAATATTTGAGTTTCAGACACTGTGCTTTGGTGCTACATGCATAGTAAACAAGAGGTGCACGGGCCCACCCCTCACAGGTGGCACTTCTCAACCCAGCCTTGAGGAGAAGGCTGCCTCTGAACTTCATTCTAGACAGAAAATTTCATTGTGTCAACTCTAAGGCCATATAGATTTTACTGACCCCAAGTAAGGAATCGTTCACAGAATCAAATTATTATTAGATCTAGAAGTGCCCTTAATTAAATGCAACATCCCAAGGTATACATCCATAATTACAGAGTAAACTTCAGAAGCATATAGAGCATGATGCAAAGTGTGTCTGTGTGTGTATTTTTTGTTTGAGAGACATTTTTTACTTTAAACTGTGGTCAAAAATAGTTTAAAATATACTCTTTATCCAGAATGAGAGAAATGTCTTTTGTTAGCCTTTTATTATTAATACAATAATAATTGCCTTTAAATATATAAGAACACATTAAAGACAACATAATAAATTAGCATATTGGCAAGATTTAAGATGATAAAAATATGTATAAGTATTAACTAGAAAAGTTGTATTATGATGAAAAGAATGTTAAATTATATATTCATTCATTTATTCAATAACTCTGGGTACTTGATGTTTACTAGGTAAGGGGAGTATGCAAATAGAAAAACATGGTCTTTGTTCTCAAGAAGCTCACTAATTAGCTGAATTTTTTAAGCGAGATTAGCAGATTAGCAGATTTTTAAGTGAGAATGTGTAATATACGATGCAAATGTCACAACAGAGGCTTTATGGGATCTTCAAAGAGAGGGTCTGCACCTTGACTAAAAAGTTCAGGGAAGGCTTTTCAGAAAAAGTAATGATAGATTTAAGACATTAAGAATGAGTAGAGATTTGCTTACTAAATAATTAGGGGGAGAACCTTTGGGACAGAAGTCACAGATTCTGTAAAGAGTATAGAATGTTGGGAAATCAAGAATGGTGTGCTAAAGAGGAAACAAAGTACCTTAGGGTGGTCAATGAGACTGGGCACACAGACAGGGGCCCAGACGAAGGAGCTTTATGTAATATGCCAGCATTTTGATTTAATCCTTGAGAAAAAAAATTAGGCCAGGTAATAAGAAAATCCAATATTCACTTCAAAATGATCTCTCTGATGGCAGAATGAAAAGAAAGGTTTTGAAGGGTGTGAATTGGTGTCCTTTTTGCAGCTGTGACAGATTGCCACAAACTTAGTGCTATAAAATAACACAGATTTACAGTTCTGGAGGTCCAGATCCCTAAAATCAAAGTGTTTGCAAGACTGTGCTCCATTTGGATGCTCTAAGGGAGAATCAGTTCCCGGGCCTTTTCCAATCTTTAGAGACTGTATGCATTACTTGACTCAGACCCCTCTGTCTTCAAAGCTGGCAGTGTAACATTTCATAGCATCTTCAAATGTCTTCTCTCCCTCTTTCTCCACACTTATTCTATCCAGGGCCCAGATGGATAATTCAGAATTCAGAATAATCTTTTCATCTCAAAATCCTTAATTTAATTACATCTTTGAAGTGACTTTTCTCATGTAAAGTAACACATTCACAGTCTCCAGAGATTATGACATGGACAACTTTATGGCATCATTTTCTGTCTACTGCAAGTGGGGAGCAGAAAAATAAAATAGGGAAATCTTTAGGAGAGAGTTTGTCTAATTCAGGTAAGCAATGATGAAGACTTATATGAGGTCAAGGACAAGCAATTTCACTTCTAGATATTAACCAATAGAAGGAAAATTCAGGTCTACAAAACAACTTATAAAAAATGCACATAGCATCTTATAATTCCAATTTAAAAATAATCCAAGTGTCCATCAACAGGAGACTGAATAAACAAAATTGTTTTACATTCTTACAGTGGAGCACTATTGAGCAATATAAAGGAATAAATATCTAATACTAGCAGAATGGATGAATCTCAAAAAACATTATGCCAAATGAAAGAACTCAGAAAGAAAGAAACACTATAGGATTCCATTTGGTTGAAGTTCTAGAACAGGTGAAGCTAATTTGTAGTGAGGAAAATCAGGAGAGTGGTTGTTTCAAAAATGATACTGAGGATGAGATACCTGGAAAGGGTCATGAGGTAACCACGTGGAATGGCGGAAGTTTTCCATATCTTTTTTTTCATTTTTTTTTCTAAATGTTTCCTGCATGGTTTGTCTCCTCAGCCACTGTCCAAAGGACTCTGAGAAGCTGGAGAAATATGCGGGCACAGACTCAAGGCCCGGCTTTCTCTCCAACATTGTGGAAAGGGATGTACATCACAGGGCAGAGCCCTATGCTCCCCTGCGCCACCTGGACAGAGCCCGGGGAGAGTGACCTCCCAGGGTATCCACCTTGGGAGTTTTCCGTATCTTGACTGGGTCAACATTACTTGGGATTTAGCATATATTCACACGCACTAAACTGTACACTCAGAACCTGAGCATTTTGTTGTTTATGAATTATACATCAATTAAAAATGTATTAAAATATAGTAGCAGCAGTGGGGATAAAAAGAAAGATCAGGAGCTACTTTGAATATAAAACTGACAATAATTTGTAAGTTGTTGAATGCCAATTGAAGAAGAAAGAGAAAAAAGAGAAATGGACAAAGACAAATTTCCAAACAACATTAAGTAAACAAAGTCAACCACTGTGGTGTTAAGACATAAATTTCAGTTTTATTGACACTATGAAAATGAGACACAAAGTGTTGACTTATAAAATAATAAAAATAAAACATACTTTAGAATTTATTTCTTATTCTTTTTGTTCTTTAATTCAAAGGACTAAATGTTAGCTATTAACTTCAGATGGGGGCAGTCACTGAGTTTGGATCTCTCATGTGAAAAATTGGACTGATAGGACTTAAGTCTATTTGCGAAGTGGGAAAACATATATGTTTAACATAACTATCCTGTATTTCAGGACTGGTTTATGGGCAAAGAAATCCAGTGATTAGTGTTGTTTACTCAGAACATGAACAGAAGATTGAACTTTCCAGAGCCCTTGCTTGGTGTGAACCTTAGCGCGGTAATCACTACTTTCAAATTGACCCAAGGAATGGTTACATTCAGTTAAGCTGCTTATTATTTTGAAAAGATGCTCTTATACTCAGTACCATCATTGTGAAGATAAGTAGATTACTTTAGAGAATTTGAACAATTATTTTTGGAGTTTATTTAATATGAACAGACACCATCTGACTCTGTTATGATAATTCTGTTGGTTGTCTAACTCCAAGTTTCTTTTCTTTGCCCTGTCATTTCCTTCCCTTTCTCCTCCCCTTCTTTCTTCTGTTTGAGGCTCCTTCTTCCCCTCTGACTTTGTGTATAACATCTGGTTTCACATGCCATCTGTATGCTAATATCTCTTAAATTTCTATCTATAGTTCAGACCTCTTAAATAAGTCTCAAACTTACATGTCTCATATTATCCAAAGGCTGTAGGTTCAAAGAAACTCTAACTGCTTCTATTGTCTACAGAGTCCATAGCCTGAAAAATGACTTAAACCTCTGGTTATATAATATGCTCTTATTTCTCCCTACCTTTTCATATCTCTTCCAAAATTTTCTTTGGGAAGGCAGTAAAACATTTAAAAATTTTTTACTTTTATTCTGATTAGCTCATCTTGGAGAACCTGATTGCTTAGTTATCTGTATTTAAGAATCGGTATAACTACCAGCTGCTTATTTATGACCTAGGTAGTTTACTATTTTAATTAATGAAGTTTTATTTGTATCTGTGTCCTGAGGCAACTTAAAGCAAAGGGATATATTTCTGAGCCTTTGCAAAATAAATTCATAAACACAAAAGCCATTTTTAGCCAGGCTAATAAAAACACAGTGTTTAATTGACCATGAGCCACACAGTTCCAGCTGAACACCATCATCATATCGACCTTGTGTGTCTCTGGTGAAACATTTTAAACTAAGAGCTGAGCAAAGTCTTACACAATTTTTTTGCAAGTTGAAATTTAGTTCAGGTTTTTAAGAAAGTCTAGAAAAGAAAATGGATTTAAATGGAAGGAGCGGAAGGCATGTCTTGTCTGTCCGGAGAGCTCTCTTGGTGCTTCCACAAGGAGCCATGATTTCTGCCTTTGTGCTTTCACAACACCATCTGTGAAAGGAAGAGCCATGGCTTCTATTGTAGACCAGAAGAAATGTTCCACTTTTGGTGTCAGCCTGAGAGCAAATGATTTTTAGAAATCGAAAGAAAAACTTTCTTCAGGTCACACTTTTAACTTTTACTGCAGGATCTGGTGGGCACGGATGAAGCATTAAAGGTTTTATCCTTCCCATTTACTAAGACCTAAATGAAATGTAATGTTTTAGGAAGACAGCTAAGTTGACTGGAGGTTAAAATTTATTGTCTTGAATATAATGTCACATGACCTGGAGGCATTATTAGGCTGAGAATAAACAAAAGACTGAGAAGTTAGAGGCTATCACTCTAGAAAACACTCTTTTGAACCTGCAGAGAATTTCTATTTTTGGTCAACAGTCATTTACATGCTGTGAAACTAGGCAAGTGTCTTCACCTATTTCAGGTTTTTCACTTTTAAAATGAAATGTATAATGATATAATAGCACCTGTCTCATTGCTGGGTAAATTAAAAGACATAAAATCAATAAAATATGTGGAACCCAGTCTAACATATAATTGTCAAATAAATGTTAATTAGTTTCATTCACATTTATAATGTGAATATGTCACATTTACATCCTACTTCAAAACTAATCATTTCTTAAAAGAATCTACTGATGGGCGTATTGACTTAGATTTTAATGTCATTATTCTGTCAGTCGGGATTTTTGTGTCAGCAAATGATAGAAAACCAACTCAAATGTTCTACAACCCAAAAAGGAAATGTATTAGCTGATAGCTGAAAAATCCAGGGATAACTTCAGCTGTGGCTTGATGCTGGAGCTCTGATGTTGCTGTCAGAACACAGCTTTTCTCAGAAGTTCTACTCTGGGTTCTGCTGTGCAGGCTTTATTCTTGGCCTCCTGGGGTTTCAGACCCTTATCCCTAGTCTCAGCTTGAGTGGCAGCACAGCATATGTGCAGTCAGTGTTGCTGCCTTTGCCTCTTCCTACTTCCACTCTGTAAACTCTCTTTCTTATCCTTGAGTCTAGGTCCTTTGGGTGTTTTCTTCTTGGCCTCTTCTACTTTAGAGATCACTTTACACTCTCTTTTTTAATTTTTTTTCTGGCTTCCAGCCTGCCATTCTTTCTAAGAAGCCAATCTAGCTCTTCATAGCCTCATCAGCTCATACAGCAGAGCTTAAGGGTCCTGCCCCTAACAGCTAGGTGCATATCCCTTCATTCATGTTCTTTTCAGGAATGTAATGTATACACTACCATGTTTAAGACAATCTTCCATCTAGTCCTGAGAAGGCCCAATCTTCATTTCTTACTGCATTTTAAATACTTTAAACTGGTGTATTTTTAAATTTTATAATATAAATTCTTATTTCCAAAAATTTTCTTCATGGCAAGTTTGAAAAACAAAATGAAATATGAATTAGAAGAGCTCATCAATCAAATGAAAATGCCTACAGTTCCAGTACCTAGAGATATCTATTACCACCTTCTTGGTCTCTTTTCTTCCTTCCTTCCTTCCTTCCTTCTTTCTTTCCTTCCTTCCTTCCTTCCTTCCTTCCTTCCTTCCTTCCTTCCTTCCTTCCATCGTCTGTCTTTTCATTTGAACATTAAACATATACATGTTTAATGGTATCACAAATTTCTTCTACTCTCTGACTGTTTTTTAGTCTTCTCCTCGGGATCTTCCTCATTTTTCTTTTTCTGTTTTTTAAGATGTTATTTATTTATTTTTAGAGAGGGGGAAGGGGGGGAAAGAGAGGGAGAGAAACATCAGTTGGAGAGGGAAATGTCAATTGTTTCCCTCTTGCATGCACCCCAACTGGAACCGAACAGCAATCTTGACTGGGGATCGAACCAACAACTTTTCAGTGCTGAAGGCATGAACAGATGTCTTCTGAACTGGAACATTTTGTTTTGCTTTGTGGGACAACACCTAACCAACTGAGCCACACCAGTCAGGGCATATTCTGGTCTTCTCTTGACTCTCAAATCAATATATATCAAACTCAATGATATGAATTGAAGTTTCTTATGCAGTTGCAATCAGTGAAAGCATTAGACCCTGACAAAATACAGTCTACAGTATGCCAAAACTTTAAAACTTGCCTCAGACTGAGATTTGAGGAGTGATAGGGAACATGCAATAACATTTTCAGACACTGTTTTCCAAGTCCAACAGATGTGGGGATAAAAAGTGTGTTAGAGGACAAATGGAGTTTTTTTTTTAATCCTATCTTCTCACTATCTGTTATATAAAAGTGAAAATAACTATGGATGAAACAACATGGGCACAAATCAAATCAGAGATGCAGGAGTCCTGGGGCTATTAGAGGCCTCAAGTCACAGGAGGGAGAATGGCAGCTAGAATGCTAGCTTGGAAAACTAGCAGGGGAAGAAAAGGCATTTTCATCTTCCCTGTGCAGCCAAGTCTAGCCTGGGCAGCCATCTCAGTACACCCTGCAGGATCCTACATTAGTCTTTCAAATCACCCATGGACTAAGACTGAAATGCGCTGCCCAGCTGAGAGAAGATGAAATCACCATAAGGTCCAAGACAAATCAACTGACAACTGAAAAACTGATTTGGAGATGATTTCTACCATCTTGTCTTTGATAGAACAGGAGGTAGAGGAAGAAAACACTTTGAGTTACAGCTTTCTTGTCTTTGTGTTTATATTCTCTATGATTATGCATTATTAAAATGAAATTATTCCATAGTGAGTCAGTTAGAGGGAACTTCTTGTGTAATAATATTTACTTCCCATCAGAATGCATAGACTAGGCTTTGTCAGGCTAAGTCCACTTATCATGAAAAATGGGAGATGCCATTCTCTATGGTCATAATTTGGCAATAGCAAAGAAAAATGAAGTTTAATTTGAACTGTGTTGCATTATTAAAGAGAGAGAGAGTTAGATGTAGACAGACTTGTAAATATTTAAGTCAGATTTTCTTGATGTCTTAAAGAATTTTATAGCTAAATCAGATTGACTATCCAGTTAAAGAATTTGATAAAATAATATAGCAATACTAATTCTCTACCAGAAAAGATCACTTAAAAGGAATACTAGAACCCACTGAAGTCTTTTCCCCTTTAACAAGTAGGACTACCTCAGTTCATGGGGAGGCCTGATAGTGTAGTGGTTACCAGGCTATACCGGTGCTAGATTGCAAAGCTGGAAACCTCACTTCACTTCTGACAGTGGGACCATTAATGAGTTTCTTAACCAATATGTGCTTCACTTTTCCCATATGCAAAGTAGAGATAATAATAGTACCTACCTAATAAGGTTGTTGTAAATTAAAAGAATTAGTAGGCAAAATGTATCTATAAATCTGTTAAATAAGTAAGTCACTACTAGGGCTACTAATCATCATTAGTTTTATCACTCATGTTTTTCAACATAAAAGTGATTATACTACTGAAATCCCAGGACTCAACAGCAAAAAAATTGATTCAAAAACAAACAGAAAAAAACTGGGATATCCATAGCCCTAATGAATATGGAGAAATCAGAGAGGGAATTCCCTAAATCTTTGGGTTTTATTAACAGTAAGGATTAATCACAAAGGGGTCAAAAGACCAGTTAGGTGAGAAGGTGATGTTAGATGGCTTCCAGCTTTCTTCTCCTCAAGGTACAAGTAAATGACAAATGTGTTTTGTACCTACTAAGTTACATGAAAATATGCTTTCTTGTGTCTGGCTTCAAATTGACATCTTCAATACCTTTAATCTTTATCATTTAGCAGGGTCCCAAGGACCATCAATTAATATTATACAATAACTTGGAATGTCCCATTTTCTATTTCATGTTTGTTTCTAAATGTGGATAAACAGTCTCTATAAAACTATACCTAAATTCAGATTCAGAGAGAAAGTGCTGAAAAATAGAGTGAGTGTGTACTGTCACCAAGTTCCTTGTATAGACTTAAAATTAATGTACTTAATTCCTAAAACTGTGTTATGAGATGCCTATTATCATTCTTGGAATATTGATAAATTAAGTAGCTTGCCCTAAATCACCCAAATAGAAGATGATGTCTGTTTTTTTTTTTATTGAACAGTTTTGTTGATTGTAAATACAATGACTTCAACTCAAAAGTTCAGAGAGCTTAGATTTTTAGAATCAGAAACTCTCACTTTGTTACTTAACTGTTTATTTGTCAAGTCATTTAACCTTTCTGGTCTTTACCTTCTACTGTATTAAAAGAGGCAATGGCCAGCTGCCTACATTAAAGAATTGTTATGAGGATTAAGTGAGATAATGACTAGAAAATGCTTCAGAATCAGACAGCTCTAGTTTTAAATCCCCACTTTACCACTTAAGGAGCCTGGCCAAGTTTTCTTAACTCTGCATCTAAATATTCTAATCTGCAAAACTGGGTGAGTAGTGCCTACTTTTTAAGCTGTAATAGGTATATAATGAGCCTGACCCAAACACTAGATCACAATATACACTGTATAAATTGTTGTAGTTAATATATTTTTGTAATTTAAAATATTTTATACATTTAATCCTAGGATGTCCATTCTACTCATAATTGTACAATTATTAAAAATGTAAATTTTAAAATGTTGGAACATATCTGGATACATGGCAAAATTAAAGTTTAAAATTCTTTCTATATTTTGTAAATAAATTGTCAGAAGGCATTTTTCAAGGGCCAACACTAAAGTACTTATTTTTTATACAATGTCCACTACATTTAAACCCTATACACGGAAAGGTTGTGACCTATTACCATGATACCATATTTGATAAAGGCTAGTTGTGCATCTTTTTGTAATTTGGAAACATAAAATGTAAACAGAAATACATATTCCAGCTGGCGGTAGACTGACAGTTGTTTCACAAATCCGTTCTCCCTTTCTTTCCTTATTAGCAGAGTTTTTGTTGGGTACACAGTTGCCCAGCTAGAACATGTATTCCCCATTCCCCCTTGTAGCCTGACATGTCCATGCAATGAGGTACCTGCCAATGGAAGATGAACAGAAGTGAGTGGCCCCTATCAGGTTTACTTACTCCTTAAAGCACTATACCTGCACTCTGCCAGGCTCCCTCCCCTTTCCTTCTGAAGCATGGTGACAACCACCCCATACTTGGGAGCTTTGTGTTAGGGATAGAGAGAGTTGCCGCTTCAGTATGGGTTCCTGAAGAGTCTTCTGGAGTGAAGTTGCCCCACATGCCTGGACCAGATGGACTGTTTCATGGGAGACTTAAACATTTTTCTTATTTAAGCTATGGCATTGGAGTCTCTTTGTGATGGAAGCTCAAACTTTACCCTCACAATACACAATTAAAGGCAGAACATGGGTGACCAGGTTTGTCAACTATTTCCTTTCTCCAGGAGGCATGAATCCTATCAAAGAGAAACTTATAAAGCAGCCACAATTATAATGGAATAAAGCATTAAGGTTAATTTACAGTTATCAAACGTGAAATGAAGTTTTGTCTTAAATGTAATTTTTTAAAACAAATCAAAGAGCCCTATTTTCTTCTTTATCACATAGGTGGGACTTTTCACATAAACAAATATCTATCTAAATTGATCTATTTCTTCAAATGCAAATCACAAAGTGATCCAGTCCGGTCACTGATGGTCCGCTGAATCATAAGACACATGGCCTCAGGATATGCTCAGAAACTAGTTTTCTGGAGGTTGGAGGAAGAAAACGTCTGAGCAACCAGTGGACTGTTCTCTGTCTTTGAGGCTCCAGCAGTTGGAGCTCAAGCATTAAACATCTAAGAAAGGACTTTTAATGGGCAGTGGTTTCAAAGTCAAATGCCCACCATGCTTATATTTTTAGGGGTGATTTTTCATGGTGAGAACCTTGATTTAGAACAGTTTTTCAATATAATTGGTTTCCTTTACAATCCAGAGGGATAAAAGAAAGAGTCCACAGGTTTTATCAGACTGCTAAGCAGGCCACAGCAATACAACATTTGAGAAACCCTGACCTTAGGTAGCGGGGACTGGTAGGTCCTGGCTGGGGCTCAGCACTCCATTTGAACTGGCTCTAGATGAAACCTGGAGTACACTTCTGGCAAGGAATCAGCCCTGCAGGAATCAAATAGGATTTGAGAGTTCAGTTCAGGACCCCAGAGTTCAGTTTTAACACCCTTCTGTTCTTCCTTTCCCTCACCTACATGGACATTGAGTGTAGCCTTGCTAGCAGACTACACCCAACTCCACAAAAATCTTTAAAAACCTTGTTTATACACTGAATTTTTCACCAATGACTTTTAGGTGATTGGTAAGATGTTTCTATAAACTAAGCTCAAGGTAAATATAAATTCAAGAATATATTATTTTACAGGAAAAATGGTCAAATGTCTAATTTGTGATCCTACCAGAGACATAATTATTTTAGGCTAAATAAACTCAACTACTGTGTTTTATAAACTCTTGGGAAACAGGCAAATGTGTTTAAGTTTTGCTGAGCAGTTTCTATCATTTATACATCATTTTATGTTTGAAAAGGACATTTTTTTTGCGTATCCCTATGGGGTTTACCCATCCAAAACTGCATAGTAAAAATCCATTCAAAACCAAATCTGTTTTGATGTTTCCCATATCTTTTATCTCCCAGTAGAAAGCAAATAGTCTTACTTCACATTCTTTAAATACCAGTTAAAATTAAGAATTTCCAGTGAAGCAGAATCACTGAAAGGAAGTCAGATGGGGCTGAGGAAACTTGGATTCAGATGTAAGTTTAGGACTCACCAGCTGGAGAGATTTGGCCACACCACTTAATTCAGTGTTTTTCAACTTGGTGACACATTAGAACCATCCAAAGAATGTATAATATGATTACTGAGGTCTTCTCCATCACCAGGCTTGGGTGTAAATAGTTTGGCATGAGGTCAAGCACGCCATAATGTTGCACATCTCCACTTGGTCATTCTAATGGACAATCAGAGTTGATAGATTATTTGGGTTTCAATAGTCCCATCTGATTCAAAACAAAAGAACCTAAGTTTTCTGTGTCCTGGGGCTATCATGAAGATCAGCGGATAGAGTATTTTAACATTTTAAAACTTGAAACACTACAAAGTTAATGACGATGAGATGGCATGATGGAAGACTTCTGCATCCCTTGTGAAGCATTACCGATATTTCAGTTCCAGTGTATAAAGTGAGTAAAGCCAATTCAAAATATCCAAAAAGTAAAGGTTTATTATTGTCATTATGGTTGTTTTGCTTCTTCCCTTCTTTGTCAAATAAATCCTGGCTTACTGATTATTTCTCTCAGGATAAGTAATGATGAAAATAATTGTATAATATTGCTAACATAAATAAAGATGATTTTTATTATTTTATCTGAACATTTAAAAAATCAGAAACTGTTTTACCTTTATTAGGGGGTTGACATTTGGGCCCCAGAAAAATATTTTTTATAATGAATGTCTTGATTTTTTAATAATATTTCTCAAGATTTAGGCATTACTTTTGTTTATTTGTTTACGTTGATTTTAGAGCAAAAATAATGTACCCTCTAGATTACTGGCTTTATAGGACCATTCAAGGTGGTGCCTTGGGTCAGGTTCCCCAGCAGCAGAGCCTGAGATAAGGACTGGAAGGAAGTTAGTAAAGCCAGCGTGGACAGGGGACAGCTAAGCAAGGGTGTGTCCTCAGAACTCTAGCCTCAGTCCAATCCCACAGAGAACTCGGAAGCATCAGTAGCACCAGAGTTGGTCCCACATGAGGCAAAGAGGACAGCCTTTTGTACGCCAGGGTCAGTCAGATTTTGAGTGAAAACAGTTTTCTGGAGAAGAGGGCAACAGTATGCCATAGCAGTCAAACTCATGCTGCTGTAGTGGCTACACTGGCTAGTAAAAGAGGCCTAGGAAGGATTCCCACAGCATTTAACTCAGCATTTAATCCCCTGTCCCAAATATTATCCTCTCCATTTATAATTTCCTGTTAATAGTTTTATTCCTTTGGGTATTTAAGTCATTGGCAAAATGAAAATATCCTTTGAAAGGCTTACACCATAAGTTGACACCTTAGCTCTCAAAGGAAAAGAGACAGTATTTGTTGAGCACCTACTGGGTTTTAGTCACTGAGATGTATTGTCATTCACAAATATTTTCTTATGTAATTCAAGGATTACTTTACCTAGGGACATTTAGTGGTATGAGAGCAAATCACATAATTAGGGTATCTGAAGAGGAGTAATTTCAAAGAGGGTAAGACTCAATCTTGAGAACATGTACCAAATGTTAACACCTTTGTGTGTTCCCAATATTACATAAAAGTTATTCAGGAAATCTGCGCTAGACACATAAATAAATAAATGACACTAGGAAATAGAAAAGAACTATTAGCAGAATTGAGTCCATTCACATTTTTTCCTAGAGATGGGGGGAAGAAAAAGAACCTAAAAGGTAGAGAATTGATTTAGACTTAATAACACACAGAAACCCATTAAAAAAAAGAGGCACTTGTGCAGCACAAGGGCATTATTTCTCTTTCGTGATGACTTTATTTAAAAAAATTGAGATTCTAGTGTTATTCTGAGGTATTTGTCCTGAAAGATGATTGATTTAATGCAATATCTTACAAATTACCAATTGTGTCAATATTCTGTACATTCCCCCTCTGTGAACCAAAGTTAGAGTTTAGAGTTTTGTTGATTTGATCATCATGGTAGAAAACATTTGTTCATTTCCTTACAATCTTCCAGGCAGAATGCCCATCAGATTTTTATTAGCCTTGCAAACACGTTCTTCTGGCGTGGAACATGATTTCATTAAATTGGACTGGAACCCTTTTCCAGGGTTACAGAGAACAAACTGCAGGTGTGAGTTGGGGTTTCTTCCTTGTCTAATTCCCTACATTGCTGACTGCCATCCTTATAAACTCCCCTGTGTGCTGTTTAATCAAAGGAGGCTTCAGAAAAATCTACCTTTTTCCTGTCATCAATAAGTCCCTTTACCAGTAAAAATAATTGGTCTGTATCCTGGGAATACTGGTATTAGTTCATTTTATATCCTCATACCAGAAAGATCAAACATTTGCAAAAATAAACACATACTTCATTTCCTCATCTCTATATCTTGCAGCTGTCTGAAAACCATATCGTCTCCTATGGGCCCACTGAACCATTTGAAGAGTACATTATTTTCTATTCTAAATGTTAACACATAAGTGTTTTATTAAAAATTAGTAAAATGCTAAACACATTTTGAGTTCACATATAAATAGGCTGGCTTTCTTCTAGAAACAGAACATAATAATAAGCCACATCTCCTTGGAATTTCTCTTTTATGAGTAATAGATTTATACTGATCTGTTTATAGTCTCTACATAGTCACCTTGGTGCTTTCCTGCAGATACTGAAAATGCTTGGATAGAAGAGGTCTCTGGTGATGGAACAGAATCAGACCCATTGGTATTAAATATATGCTTTGCCTCAGTTCAGTAATCTTACCTGCTGGTTTTCTACCTTTCCTCTCCATAACCCACACAAACACAGTAGTCCACCCTTATCTGGGTTTTGCTTTCCACAGTTTCAGTTACCTGTGGTCAAAGTGATCTGGAAATATTAAACAAAATATTCCAGAAATGAATGATTTGTAAATTTCATATCATCCTGAGCAGTGTGATGAAATCCCAGTCCATCTTCCCAGGTTGTGAAGCTGGCTTCTGTCCAGTGTATCCACACTGTATACTCTAACCCCTGTTAGGCACTTAGCAGATTCTTGGTTGTTAGGCAGGCCATTGTGGGTATTGCAGTTCTTGTGTTCAGGTAACCTTTATTGTACTTAATAGTGACCCTAAAGTGCAAATGTAGTGATGCTGGCAATTTGGATATGCCAAAGAGAAGCTCTAAAGTGCTTCCTTTAAGTGAAAAGGTGAGTAGGTTACAATAAAATATTTAGAGAGATCACATTTACATAACTTTTATTAAACTATATCATTATAATTGTTCTATTGTATTATCAGTTATTGTTGTTAATTTTGTTTTTAGATTTTTAATTTTTTTTTTTAGAGAAAGGAAGGGAGGGAGAGAGGGAGAGAAACATGTATGGTTGTCTCTTGAGTGCCCCTGACAGAGGACCTGGTCTGCAACCTAAGCATGTGCCCTGACTGGGAATCAAACCAGCGACCCTTTGGTTCACAGGGTGGCACCCAGTCCACTGAGCCACACCAGCCGGGGGCTGTTGTTAATTTCTTATTGTGCTTAATTTATAATTAAATTTTATCATAGGTATATGTATAGGAAAAACATAATATAGGGCTCCTATCTGTGGTTGTAGGCATCCCCCAGCGGTCTTGGAACATATCCCCCAAGGATAAAGGGAAACTACTGCAATACATTTAACATGCTGGACACTGTTTCTCAGGTGGGATATCCAGGTGAAGCAGAGTACTGGCAGAGTAGCTATAATTCCCACACACAGCTTAAGTCCATCTCTGTCTCATGAAAGAAGCATATCATAATGGAATAGAAGATTGAAAATCTTAACAAGGGGGATACTCTGACTCCACTGTATTAATTACTATTGATGGTTCATTTGAAAATGTTGCTCTCTTAACTATTGTAAGTACCACATGACTTGTGACATATGTTCTAATGACTCACAGCACTGCAGATATGAAAACCAATACATCAACAGACCACTCACAAGGAGTGGTCAACAGTTCACAACTAATTCCTGCACACAGCCCAGGAGATAGTGTAATAGCAGTGGGGACACGACTACAGAGGGGTTAGGAAAACTGAGTTTTACCTGTGCACCTGTGGATAACTATTTCCAAATTTACTTCAACATCATGAAACTGGATTAGATGATTTCTAACCTTTCTAAACAGAAACTTGAAATCACAGTCTTAGGTCTTCAATAATTAACTAGTCCTTAGAGATCAGCTAATGAAAACTTCTGGTAAGTTGACAGAGGTGGAATTTGCAAATGCACCTAGTGGTATTGATGTGGACAGGTTGGTGAACATAGGCTCCATGTGGGGCACTGGGTCAGAGATTATCTTCAATCCTTTCAAAGACTGAGAAAAGTAGTAATCTCTTTTTACAATGAGGAAACAGACTTCAAATGGTAGATGTCTTCACCAAGGTACCCCTCCCACCCTGAGAAGTTATACAGAGAACCCTTCTACTAAAGCCACACATATTCAAGTACACCACAGGTTTTGGTGCATCTAGCACCAGGACACAGCCTCCTTCTCTTCTGAGCTTTTAAAATTCTGCGAGTACCCTAAATGTCCAACAACAGGGTGCCATACATGTATCATAGTACAGCAACACAATGCAAGACCAGTAGGTAAAATGATGGGAACCATTCAAGTATATTGTTGAGGAAAAATTAGTATAACAACTTGATAAATGTATATTTTTAGTTATATAAATATATCAAAGTGTTCAAAGTGCTCAAATTGTGGTGCACTCAATTTTTCTTCTGTTTCTCTATGAGAGTTTCTAATTTTACTATAATGAACAATTGTGACCTTATTGCTTAATGGTATCAAGTCTCATTTTGCTCATTTGTAATAAGGTTACTGCATGAGTCACATGACAAAATTTTTTAAATTCTTGGTCACCCTAGTGCCTGACCTATTGTATATGCTAAATAAATGGTGGTCACTGAGAGAACATGAAAACCTTGTTATAAAATGAGTTCCACTTTCTCTTTAATTGCTGCCCAATATATATATTTATTATAAATGTCAATTGAATTAAAATTAATGATTAAATTCTTTGAGCGTTTACCATCATCCTGAAAGATAATTGTAGTCACTAGGAGGTACAGCTCAACCAAAGCTGGACTATAGCTTGTGTTTACTGAGGCCAAGGCTTCAAGTAGTAATGTATTTGATGCTATATAATTAATACATAAAAGTTACTGAAATGCAAGTGCAGCAGAAGCTCCAGCTGGAGTCTAAACTATGATATTTACTCTGGGATGTAGGTTTTGTCTCAGCATGTCTAGGAGACAAGTAAAGTTTACCTTTCATGTATCTATTTTCCTGAGGGACCAAGGGTTCTTCTAGGCAAAAACCTAAGGCAGTACAAGCACTCCATTTTAAATTAAAAAAACAATGGGCAGTTTTGCAGGAGAGCATTAGTGTGTTTATTACACTTTGGCCAAGCAAGAGGAATGTCCCACTGACCCAAATTCAAAGAGTTATGGCGCACAGCTGGCTTTAGAGGAGGACAGGGAGTCATGTACGGAAATTTAACAAGAATCTAAGGCCTCCTTGGAGCAACAGCATGTTTGTATTGAGGAGTTTGTGGACCTGCCTATCCAATATATTTTAGAAAAGAAAATTTGCTTTCTTGTTAGATCCCCAAAGCAACTAATACAGCCTCAGGATTGAGGGTAGCTACTGTGAGAATGCCAGAGGATGCTAAATCAGCAACCCTTTTCCATCAGTAATCTACCTTTAAAAAAAGTGCTGCACAAAATCCTCTGCTCATGTTTTCATTTTTCCTAGTGTCTTTTCAGGATGAGTCCTGACAGATCATTGAATGACTGCCCCTTGGACAATGAATACAGATAGCTGAGCAATGGGCTTGGGAATTTTAAAATGCTGATCAGATGGTATTCTTATAACTTAATCATCTTGAGTTCTCTAACATTCTTTTAATGTGTCAACATTACCACATTAAAATTTTATCATGCTTGAAATGTTTATTCCTGTAATCTAAATCACTCCAGATAGAAATTTTTCCCCTTCTTAAATCTATCACTATTTCACTAGATGGTTGTTTTTATTTCATCAGATGATATAAACTAGCATAACCTAGAGTTTGAATATGTACTATCATGGGATTAGTGTTTTTTAAGATGACACACCCATTCCATTGATTAAAATTGAAGCTGCAGCAGGTTGGGGATTGTGTCTATCAGCATTCAGAAGGGCAAATATAAAGACTGTGATGCAATCACAGTCAGTTGTCAGGGTTTTCCTAGTCACGGTAGGAACACACTTTTGCCATACACATCAAAAGGGTGTGTCATCCTTGGTTCTATAAGCAAATTACACACTTCTGGGTGTGATGATCTTGTGATACATTGCTCAGTATCTGTTAGAGGAGAGGTCACAGCTTTCCTCAACCACTCGTTGCTGCAAGGACCTAATACCTCACACAGCTGTACTTTGTCTCATTTTTATTCCTAAAGAGAGGAGATGGGTTAATAGCTGTATAGACAGAAAATTGTTTACAGAAGGAGTTGGAAACAGAGCTGTAAAGCCATAATGTCTTCCAGACCAACTCAGACCAACTTTTAGCAATCATAATGGACTCTAAGTATTAGTCAGACAGAGGGCTTTTCTCCCCCTTTCCAGTTCTCCTTTAGAAGTTGACTTCTTTTAATATTTCTTCATTCTTGGCTTTTCAAACAAGAGACCTATCTTAATATTTTTTAAAGTAAGCTCTCTCTATCAATTGTCTTGACTCAAATTTTCCTATATCTGCCCCTACTTTGATAATTTTAGATTCTCAGATCTCATTTTCTTCTCATACTTTATTTGTCTTCATATTTGACTAATCAAAGTATTTTTGTTAACACTTGATACATACATCAAGGCTCCAATGATACCCTGGATTTTTTTCACCATTCAATGGTGTTACTTCCCTTCTACTTTCTTGCCTGTATACAGAATCTGATCATTTCAATCTGTCCAAAAATGTCTGGCTTTGTTTTGGTTTTCCTTGTCAAGTAAAGTTCCCTTTATTATAGAAGTTCCAATTTTTTACTTACTTTTGAGAGAAAATATGCAAGATCACTTAGATCCAACCTACGTCATTCCTGTTTGTAAAGTTGTCCTTATTTCACTGAGTTAGTTCTGTATTGGTATTTTTGGGGGGTAATTTTTTTCTCACTGTTTTAGTTTTAAGCCCTACCCTTCCATAATGAATGGGGGAAATTTATACTTAAGAAATAATCATCAGTAATATTTAGGGATCACAGTAACACACAAGGGCAGCTGGTTCTGCCATAAAACTTTGTTATCACTAAGAACTATATAACTAACCATGTCCAACTTTCTATATCAGACAAATACAGTCAGTTCTCCCTTCCCTTAAGAAAAAAGAACCAAGGGGATCTCAAGGAATAAACTAACACAGTGATTATATACCATAGAATCTCTAGATGTAAAACATCTTCATCTCTCTTTCTCTCTTAAAATAGATTTTGTTTTCTGCATTTTTAATTATTTTTGAAGCTTATGTGGAATCTATCTTTTTATTTCCCCTTTCCATGGTAATGGCCCATATGTCTTCTGAGATGCTTTTAGGCTATTTACATATATTTCATGTTAGATAAAGAACTATTTGACCAGAAATTTCAGTTGCAAGAAATAGTCAGAATTCTTCTATAGAGCTAATCACAGGGCTCAGATGAGGTTTTTTTTGTTCTAGACTGTGTCAGACTTGTTCTACTCAAAGTTGTAGTGCATCAAGAAGTAACTTTATAATGAAATTGGCTATCAGGAATAAAATCATGCCACTGAAAACTTTACAACTAAAAGGGACCTGAGTATTCAAATTCCATAAATTCAGGATGATTTTATTCAGTATTTATATGCTTAACACCAGGTCATTTTCCAAAATTTTGGGGCTTAGTTCTCCCCTCCCCATGACTATTTTATTTATTATGAAGAGAGCTTTCTATATTCTTATAGGAAAGTACTAGCTTTTGGAGGGAGGATGTCTATGTTTGTAACTTTGCAAACATAAATATTACATGCTGCAGTAATACTATTTAGTATAAGTTTTATTTGCTTATTCACAACAATAAAATAAGGCCTGGAACTGTTGTTTCTTTTCCTTTTTATCTTCCTCAAATAACTTTTCTCATATTTTCTCAAGTCCACTTATCTATCCTTCCTTCCACTTGATCATACCTTTTAGCTTGCCACTTCTAATCTCCTGCAGATTGGGAAATATTCAGGTAAATATTATATGTTAAATAATATTTACCAAGGCTTTTGGTGAGTGATTAGGAACATAATATAGGCTTTCATGCTGGAGTAGCTCTTTTTCTGTTTTCTTTTGAAATAGGGGTGACAATTTTGAGATCTACAAGGAAGTGGAACACAGGACATTTCTCTTATCTATGCTTACTAGGAGGGCATTAGTATTCACCTGTAACACAGGGGAGGAAAGTAGGCTTACTATTGTTCGTATGAAAAATAATACAATAATTAATAAATAATAAAACAAGAATAAACCCTATTTTGTGTACTCAAAACTATAAGCCTACTTTTGTCCCAGCCTGCACTTGATTGAAGACAGGCTCTTATGCATGCATTTGAATGAATGTGGAAAATACTACAGGCCTGAGAGAAAACTGGGATTTAATTCTTTCACACATATTTTAATTTCTAATTTTGGGTTGCCTTATATATTCTACAGTTTTTCTTAGACCAATAAACTGCTCCATTTAGAAAGGAATGAACAGGGTATACTCATTTTAGAGCCAGAGTATGAAATGCACTCACAAGTCCTACACTCTTGATCTAGGAGATGAAAGAAGCACTTTGTCGTGGATGCTGGCTTCCCAGGCCTTCCCTTTTCCAAGGAGATAAATGGAAATATTAGAGAATGACTGATGAAACAGAAGCACCATGGAACAGATATTTTTTGTGAGTAATGAAGCACTATTCCTCACAAATGACAGGGTCCTCCAAACAGCGAATATTTTCTTTTTTTATTTTATTTTATATTTTTTAATTTTTTAAAGATTTTATTTATTTTTTTTTTAGAAAGAGGGGAAGGAAGGGAGAAAGAGAGAAAGAAACATCAATGTGTGGTTGCCTCTCATGTGCCCCCTACTAGGGACCTGGCCCACAACACAGGCATGTGCCCTGACTGGGAATCGAACCAGCAACCCTTTGGTTCGCAGCCCGTGCTCAATCCACTGAGCTACACCAGCCAGGGCAAACAGCAAATACTTTCGATGATCTTTTCCACATACTGCCTTCTTACCTTAAACACAAGCATTTCTGTGTATATGTACACACATTTCCAGGCCATGATTACATGCAAAGTCAAAGGGAGGAAGCTGTGAACTGCTCTGGATCCAGGCACATCTGACTACTAGTAGCAGAAATTCCGAAAGTTCAAAATAGCAAAAGCAGAGTCGCACGGTTTGTTCATATTAACAAGAGTGAGGAGGAACAAATGGCAGTAATACTAACTCAGTTTCAAAGTCAGAGCCATCCTGGTTCCGCAAAATCCAACCATCAGAGAGAATTAATTCTAGAAAATTAATTCTCACATTTCTTTTTCCTTGGATCTCTATGTACCAATGTGTACAAATAGTCCACTCCTCTGTTTACCCATGTACTAAAATATTAATTTCAAAATGGAGTGTCAAATTGTTTTTGATATTAGTTTTTCTAAAAGAAGATCATTTTTTAAAAATACTCTTAGAAACTTTTATGTTGCTGACACTGAATGCTATGAAGTTCAGTGATTACCTAGAATTCCTCATTTTATTAATTTCATGTGGCATTTTTATCTGTTTGGCACTTAATTTCTTGGACCTCATATATCTTCTCTGGCATATTTTGTCATTCATCTATTTAGAATCTCAGATCTGTTTTGTGACCAATTGCAGTCCTTGACACCTGGAATCCTCACAAACTCCACTGAGAACTTGCATTTAAACAGTGCTGCTCACAGCCTTCCAACTGCTCATCAGTAAGATTCCTAAGGCAGAGAGTGATTTCATGGAATATTTTCAACCTGGATGACTTATAAATAATATATGCTGCTTCATTATTTAAAAGTGTATTATAAACCATGATCTTTTACCATCATATTTTGTGTACCATTATTTTGTATTCCTATAAATTTTGTTTTAGAACAACAATGACCTTATCTATGGAAGTTTTTATGCATTTTAATAAGATGCTCTGCAGTTTTTTTAAATATCTTTCATTGATTTTGCTGTTACAGTTGTCCCATTTTTTTCTCCCCTATATTCCTCTCTGCTCTACATCACCCTTCCCACCAGCATTTCCCACCTTAGTTCATGTCCATGGGTGATACATATAAGTTCTTTGGCTTCTCCATCTCTTACACTATTCTTACCCTCCCCTTATTTTCTACCTGCCATTTATGCTTCTCATTCCCTATATCTTTTCCCCCATTCTCCCTCTGCCCTCCCCACTGATAACCCTCCATGTGATCTCCATTTCTGTGGTTCTGTTCCTGTTCTAGTTGATTCCTTAGTTTGTTTCTGTTGTTTGTTTGTTTGTTTGTTTTTTGGTTCAGTTGTTGCTGGTTGTGAGTTTGCTGTCATTTTACTGTTCATATCTTTGATCATCTTCCTTTTCTTAGGTAAGTCCCTCTAACATTTCATATAATAAGAGCATGGTGATGATGAACTCCTTTAACTTGACCTTGTCTGGGAAGCACTTTATCTGTACTTCCATTCTAAATGAAAGCTTTGTTGGATAGAGTAATCTTGGATGTAGGTCCTTACCTTTCATGACTTTGGATACTTCTTTCTAGACCCTTCTTACCTGTAAGTGTTCCTTTCAGAAATCAGCTGATAGTCTTGTGGGAACTCCTTTGCAGGTAACTGTCTCCTTTTCTCTTGCTGCTTTTAAGATTCTATCCTTATCTTTAATCTTGGGTAGTGTAATGATGATGTGTTTTGGTGTGTGCTTCCTTGGGTCTAACTTCTTTGGGACTCTCTGAGCTTCCTGGACTTTCTGGAAGTCTATTTCTTTTGCCAGATTGGGGAAGCTCTCCTTCATTAAGTTTTCAAGTAAGTTTTCAATTTCTTGCTCTTTCTCTTCACTTTTTGGCACCTCTATGATTCAGATGTTGGAATGTTGTCACAGAGGTTCCTAAGCCTCTCCTCATTTATTTGAATTCTCATTTTTTCATTCTGTTCTGGTTGAATGCTTATTTCTTCCTTCCCTTCACTATTGGTTCCCTGTATATTTTCCTTTATTTCACTTTTCATAGCCTTCACATCTTCCTCTATTTTATGATCATACTCAACCACTTCTGTGAGCATCCTGATTACTAGTGTTTTGAACTCTGTATCTGATAGGTTGGTTATTATTTCATTGCTTAGTTCTATTTTTGGAGCTCTGACATGTTCTTTCATTTGGGTCATATTTCTTTGTCTTGATGCACCTTTTACATAGTAAGGGGCAAAGCCTTAGATGTTCAACAGGGTAGAGCAACCCACATTGCTGTGTTATGACTCTGTATGTGGGGGAGGGGTCCAAGAATAAACAATACTGCTTTGCTCAGTTCTTGGCTGGCTTTCAGTCATTTCTCCCACTACCCACAAGTAAATTGCATCCTTCTGATGCTGATTCCTGGGTGGGTGGATTTGTGTACATTTTGGGACCCTGTGGGTCTTTCCAAGGAGCTCTCCTGTGAGGCTGGGAATTTCTCCCATTACCGCAACCCCCACAGAATTTTACAGTCAGAGGTTTTGAGGCTTTATTTCCCTGCACTGGAACCCTGGGTTGCGCAGTCTATCTCGCTCCCCAGTTGCTCCTCTTGGTTTATCCACATGCAAATGTGGAACCATCCAGTCTGCCAGTTGCCACCCCACCCATCCCAGTCCTCCAGCCACCACCTTGCCATGAGTCCTCTCAATACCGGTTGCCTGTCTCTGCCCCTCCTGCCAGTCTGGATAAATGTTTTTTCTTTAACTTCTTGGTTGTCAGACTTCCATACAGTTCAATTTTCTGGCAGTTCTGGTTATTATTTGTTTTTAAATTTGTTGTTGTCTTTCTTTTGGTTGTGGGAGGAGGCAAAGTGTATCTACCTATGCCTCCATCTTGGCTGGAAGTTTGTAGTTTTTTTCTTATCCATCAGCATTCCTTGTCCAGAGTAATACAAATGGTATTAAAGAGAGAGACACTAGAGTATGCTTCTTTTTTCCCCACTTAACTTTTACTTATTTATTTTAATTTATTTTTATGTTTCCTTTTTATTGAATTGATTGGGGTGAACAAAAAAATGACCAGTAAAAAAAGTAATAGACAAATGAAAAGTGAATAAATGTGATTTGAAATGTAGTAAAAGATGGAACTAAAGTTCTATATTTTTCATGATAATTTAAAATTTTGTTAAATATTTTTAAAGACATGTTATGTATTTCAAGTAATCATCTTTTAAGTATTCAGGCTGTTTGGATCCCTAGTCATGGTATAAACTAACAAAATGTAAGAGCCATTGTTTTAGGAGAAAATGATCATAGGACTTCCCAGTGATTATGTTTCTATTTTTGGCAGAGAATCCAAAAGAGTGGTATGCTATACATATCTCTCCCCAACCCCCAGCCCCCAGGTTGGGCTCACTGAGAGTAACATTGTTAAGAGTAAGAGCAGAGAGATGCAGTGGGAACAAACACAAGAGAAGTGTGGATTAGGAGGTGGAACAAAATGTTTCTATCATTAGCAGGTAAAGTTCTTATGGACCTGTCAAAACCTAACCTGGACCTAGACCCTTAGAAATAGGAAAATGTCTAGGTTGTCATTTCAAAACATACTAGTTAACAACAACTTTGAATTCATAGTTTAAAATCTCACAAAAATAATGACTTCATTCTGCCCCTATGACATTGTGTACGACCTATTGGCTTTTGGCTCTATCTTTCCTTCTCATTGCTCAACTCGGTGCTCTGGCTTTGCCAAATTCCCAGCAATCTTACTGCAGTGTGATTTCAAGTCACCCCTGGCTCTCCTGTGTGCTTCTGTGTTATTGGTTCACACAGTCCTGACATCCCCACCATTTAAGTTTTTGGCCCAAGATTCTGAACCTTCAAACTTGTACTGTTTATATGGCTTCCCTCCCTAAGAGAAAAGATTTTTTTAATTCCCTGGGTGAAAATAAGTGTTCTGCTCTGATGCTTCTTTCTTGATTTCTTCCCTCCTAAGGGTCAATAGCTAAATACTTCGTGACCTACCCGCACCTGTATTTCTGTGCTGTCATTTTTTAGCCACACTCCCCACTATGGCATGCATTAACTTTGGGGGTCCCATCTATTTCATGGAGTGTCACAAGAATTATATAGCCCTCATTATTATTTTTAGGCTCTAATATATTCATGCATGGCTCAATCAGCCAACAAATCATTAAAAAGTCAATATGTACTCATAATTGTTTACTCATAAAAGTGGTAGATATTTGAGAGCATACAGAACAAATATGTCAATGTTGTTGGTTTTAAGGAGCTTATTTTATTTAGTCTTGTTGAGATAAAAGTTACACTTATGTAAATGGACTGGTCTTTTTGTACAAAATGTACACTGTTCCATTCCAGTGCATGAGTAAAGTTCCCAGGAGTAGATGCCATGACAGAGGGGACTGCAATTCTATCAGATTCTGACATTGTCTTAGTTTAAGTTATCTCTTTGTATTGCTTCTGCTGCTTTGTTCTGTGGCATGGTCCCAGTTTCTGCAGGCCAACAACACAACGAAAATCTCTTCTCACATTCACTTTAGCACAGTAGTGACAACTAGGATTTCATTCTCAAAATGCATTAGTAAATATTAGGTAAAATGAAATGTTAAGAATACCAACAACAAAGCCTGACATTTTACTGCATGACTTGTCCATTGTGGTGGTATATAAGGTGGAGGAAAGGGCAGAGGGATCTTGCAGAATAAGAACCTGCTGTGTTGGCTCCCAGGCATGAATAGCACACCATAGTGTGAGGCTACTTTTTTCCTTTGCTCTAATGGGCTCTAGCAGAATAGTAAAGTTTTCTGATTCTAAGATACTAGCAAAAGGGAAAAAAAAACATAATCCAAGGTAAAATCTTTCACATCCTGGAACAAAGGTACCCACAGAACCTTTTTTTGGCTAGAACATGGGTGCAGCCACCTTTACTAGTCTCCTTCCCCCTCACTCCACACCCACTTTTTGTCCATGTAGTCACTGGAGGTCATCCTGTTTTCCAGTATTCTGGAACCCATACATATGAACAACATTCTCCAATGAAGAACCAACAACTGATAAAGTCAAGCTGTTGCTTATTTTATGCCTCTTCAGCATGTCCCAAACACAAAGGGAAAGTCCCTTCAAATTTCTCTTCAGAAACTCTCGCTTACTTGACAACTAATTGATAGGCACTGAGCACTAAGCAATACTTGATTATTTCTTGGGTTAGGTTCCTAGTCCAGCCTTTCCAAAAAAGCTTTAAAAAGTTTGTGTGGAGGGCGGTGTGGTTGGGTCTAGAATTAACTGCAAAATTATGCAAATACAGTGTTAATATACATTTACTGAAATTTGTATATGCAGATAATGATGCTGAAATTTGTGACAGGTAGTCTAGCCTTCACTGACATCCCTCTTAGAGTAATTCACAAACTCAAATTCTCAAACTCAGTAGCTACTAAACAAAATCATTTTCTCTGTGGGCTGCATGCATGATTGTTGCCTCCATCCTCATCTGAAGATAACTTTGCACAATGTGTTCTTTTTTTAAGGACTTCATCTCCAGACTATAGTATTGAAATATCTAAGCTCACACTGAAAATTTCAGAGTGAAGGTGAGAGGAACAACTGTCCCTTTCAAAGAGCATTTCTCCCATGACAGGAACCAGGAATCTGTTTTTCTGCCTTTCTCCTCACTCCTACAATGCCAACTGCCTTTTGGTGGTTGACCCTTTCTTGACTCTTTGACCACATGTTTCTAGCTGCTCAGTCATTTTGTAAGGATCTCCTGAGTGCTTATTGTTTGCATGGACTTTGAGCTGCATGCCACCTTCTGCTGTTGGATGTTTGCCTACTTGAATTTGGACTCAGCTGGTGCCTAACTTTCTTTTTCACATGGAGACTGATTTCTGGTCTTGAAGCCCTAATTTTTGGTCTCAAGAATTTAGAGAGGAAGTTGCTTTTTAAGTGAGTAAAGGTCAGAATTATCACTCTGCAATTATTGTATCCTCTCCAAGAATATTCTTGCAGAATCCAGTCTCTCCCTGTGGTTGTACCTGCCTTGCCTCAGTTTTCTCTATAGTGCTTCATCATGTGAATTTAAGTCTTTATACACCTGTTTCAAACATCTTGAACTGAGGTGTGCTTGACTGGGTATCAGAAGACTGATTACCATTCAGAACTGATTACTGATTGGATCATTATTGGTAAGTCGGAAGAGTGATTAAGTAAGTTCTTTGAAACTGGAAACAAAGTATTGTGTGGTTGGTGTCCATGACAACGAAGCCCCCATGTGTGAAAAAGTTGTTAAGGACTGTTTCTAAATTAGGTTTGATGAAGTTGGAAGAGAACATGGACTAGAGGAAAAAGCTCTGGGTTTCATCCAGATTTAGGTTCTCACCCCACAACTATTTGCTTACACCCAGGTAACTTTAGACAAATGTCACCTAATATCTCTGAGTATCAGTTTGTTCCAGACTCCTTACTGTTGGTTAAAGAATCAAGTGACACAGTGTACACAAAGGGTGTAGCATAATTCTTGGACCCAAATAAGTTCTTAATAATTGTTACCAACCCATATCCTCTTTCATCAGACCCTCCATTCTTTATATGGCCACTGTTCTACACAGAAATTCCATCACATCAATTTCTTCCTTATACCTCTCAGTATCTTAGAATAAAGTAAAAACTATTAGAATGAAGATAAAATTCCTACGCATGGCCACAATGTCTGATTTTACACATTAAGGTACCTGGAATATAATGATGAATACATTTGGGAAGGCATTCCCTCCTACCCACCACTACCCTTTAGTTCTCCAGAAAAACCCTCTTTACCTTTAAGGTTTTCCATCTGGAAGGTAAAATAAGGTCACATAAAAACTGGGCAAAGTCTTAAGTAAATGGTCAGTTTTTCCACTGGATGGATAGAAAGTGATAAACTATCAAATGGACAGGCTAGCATAGTTTCTCTGAGTGCACAATACATTGCTTAATGGGGTGGAAACTGGACCATCTATGAACTCAGTTCCCACGGAAATTCTGAGTGCAGGCAGTAGACCTACTCACTTTAGGTGCATTTGTAGATCTCAGGAGAATGACTTTGTCCAAATCTATGTGTTGCTCTATCTCTCATTCCTTTGTTATTCATATAGTCTCTCATCACATCTCCTTTATCATCTCTATTTCTCCACCTCGGGATTTTTTTCCAGACTATTGTTAAAAAACTATCTCTAAATCCCGATACCTTGCCTGAGGCAAATGTGTTATCCCTTGCCTGAGGCCAAAAAACTTACTGATTGAAGGCACAGAGGGGAAGGGAATATTAGAAATAAAAATACATTGGTTACAAATGCAAAGATAGTATCTCGTTATGTAAGTGCAATTCCATCACACAGAAATATTCTAGGACCTATCACCATATGAACCACATTTATATGAGTAAATGTATTTATAATTTCAAAGTTATTAGGAATGTATTACCTGCTTCTGTAAGTCTGGCACCAGGGTAGATTGTTTCCCAGTGTCCCTTTCTCATGACTATTAAGTAGATGAACTGAGGACTCTTCCAGTTCTGAGCAGGATGGGTGAGGATCCAGAGCAACCTGGGCAATGAAAAACCTTTAAGGATGCAAGTCCTTTTCGGGCTTCCTTCCTGCCTTGTTTTCCTGCTCTGTTGAGCTTTTCTTTCTCTTTGTAACCACTAGTAGCCTTTTCATTCTAGGGAACAAGAATTTTTCTTCTCCCCTGTGGACTGTGACAAAACAGTCTCTACAATTTTAGCATTTATAGCTTGACTCTGAAGTTAATATTGGGTTGGCCAAAAAGTATATTTAGCTTTTTCTGTAAAATAAAAGATGTTCTTTATTTTCACCCATAACTTTTTTCTTTTTTTAATATATTTTATTGATTATGCTATTACAGTTGTCCTATTATCCCCACTTCATTCCCCTCCACCCTGAACACCATCTCCCACCCACATTCCCCCCCTTTAGTTCATGTCCATGAATCATAAGTTCTTTAGCTTCTACATTTCCCCTACTATTCTTGCCCTCCCCCTAT
>CM052538.1:92362636-92380437 GCA_028533065.1 Trachops cirrhosus | reverse complement strand
AATCTGGGATGTAGGTCCTTGTCTTTCATGACTTGGAATACTTCTTTGCAGCCCCTTCTTTACTGTAAGGTCTCTTTTGAGAAATCAGCTGACAGCCTGATGGGAACTCCTTTGTAGGTTACTATCCCCTTATCTCTTGCTGCTTCTAGGATTCTCTCCTTCATTTTTACCTTGGCTAATGTAATTCTGATGTGCCTTGGTGTGTTCCTCCTTGGGTCCAGCTTCTTTGGGACTCTCTGAGCTTTCTGGACTTCCTGGAATTCTATTTCCTTAGCCAGATTGGGGAAGTTGTCCTTTATTATTTGTTCAAATATCTTTTGCACTTGTTGTTTTTCCTCTTCCCCTTCTGGTACCCCTATAATTCTGATGTTGGAACGTTTAAAGATGTCCCGGAGGTTCCTAAGCCTCTCCTCATGTTTTTGAATTTTTATTTCTTCATTCTTTTCTGGTTATATGCTTTTTTCTTCCTTCTGGTCCACTCCAATGATGTGAGACCCATCTTTCATTCCATCACTATTAGTTCCCTGTGCATTTTTCTTCATTAAATTTATTGTAGCCTGCATTTTTTCATCTAATTTGTGACCAAAATCAACCAATTCTGTGAGTATCCTGATCACCAGTGCTTTGAACTGTGCATCTGATAGGTTGGCTATCTCTTGGTTGCTTAAAAGGATGGGTTCTGGGGCTTTCAACTCTTCTTCTGTTTGAGCCATCTCTGCTGGTTTTTTTTTTGTTTGTTTGTTTGTTTGTTTTGATCTTGTTGAGCTCCTGTAGTGAGGAGCGAGGCCTTAGGAGTTCACCAGGGTGGGGCACCCCAGTGGCTGGGTTGTGACGCTGTATTTGGGGGTGAGGTCAGAGAGGGAACAATGGCGCTTGGTCTGCTCTCTGTAGGACCCCAGACCCTTCCACCGCTTTCCAAAAGCTAACTGGGCCCCTCTGGCATGAATTTCGATGTGGGTGGGCCTGTGCACCCCGCAGGACCTTCCTTTTCAGTCAGCGACCCAAAGCTCTATTTCCTGGCGTTGGGACCCTGAGTGCAGTGCCCTGCTTCACAATGGCCGCCTCACTGGGTCTGCTGGTCGCCACCCCCTGGCTGGGGCCCACCAGCCACCGCTGCTTGTGCGCCCAGGGTCTGCCTGCTGTGGACTTGCTTGTCACCCCGGTTGCTCAGCTCTCTGCTCCACGTCCCTTGCCCGGCCGGATTCCCCCCTCCTACTGGTCTGGATGAACGTGTCTATTTTTAAATCCTTGGGTGTCTGACTTCCATACCCTTCAATTTTCTGTCATTTCTGGTTGTTATTTTGTATCTATATTGTTGTTGTCCCTATCTTGGTTGTGCAAGGAGGCACAGTGCATCTACCTATGCCTCCATCTTGGCCGGAAGTCCATCAATAACTGTTTTTAAAAGATTTTAATCTATTTATCTAGAGAGAGGGGAAGGGAGGGAGAAAAAAAGGGAGAGAAACAATGTGTGGTTGCCTCTCACATGACCCCACCTGGGACCTGGCCTGCAACCCAGGCATGTGCCCCGACTGAGAATCGAACCTGCAACCCTTTGGTTCACAGCCCAAGCTCAATCCACTGAGCTACACCAGCCAGGGCCCAATAACTTTATTGATTTGGATATTTTGAGTATTTTGGCAATCTCCTGTGTGATATCGTGTTGACTGTTCTCATTTAGTGTCTCAATTTGATCACTATTAACTTCAACTGCTCTGCCTGACCATGGAGCATCATCCAGCAAGAAATCTCCAGCATAAAACTTTACGAACTATTGACATGTTCCATCCATCACCACACCCTCTTTATATACTGCACAAATCTTTTTTTTTTGCATTTCAGTTGTGTTTTTACTTTTCTTGAAATAATAAAGCATAATATGCCAAAAGTGTGGTGTATTGTCTTCCATCTTCAATGTTAAAATGGCTATACAAAGATTTGCCAATTTTGTTAAGTTTTTAAAAAATGTGTACTAACATGACAGCTGTCACAATACAACCTAATAAAATTGTTTCAAATGAAGGTAAAGGCCAGTAAGTGCTACTGGAGCCATCTTATGGAGAAAAACAAAATGAACTTTTTGGCCAACCTAATAGGTAGGGTTTTTGTTGTTCTTTTTGTTTGTTCATTTTTAGCAAAAATGGGAAACAAACAAGAAAAAAAAACACATTTTCAGGTATAGTTCTGGCCCTCTTACTGTTTTGTCTCAAGGAAAAACCTGTGCTCTAGTCCTAAGTCAGACCTACCTCTGAAATTAGACCTTTGGGTTGGGAATTATATCCTGTTCCCTTGCTCACACCAGGAGTTAGGTACATAATAGGCTGAATTAAGACTTACCTTCATTTAGGAGAGAATATAGAATCAGTTTTTACAAGGAAGGCCATCCTAGAAATTCTGTCCAAGCAATCTAGTGTGAAGATGAGAAACCTCTGGGAGAGTTGCTAGAATGAAAGGGGAGATAGGACAGGGCTTGTGAGGAGAGGAGTGACATCCTGTCTTCTCTTTATCTCAGCAACCCTTCCCTAGTTCTGTAAACCCAATTCTGGTTTATTTTTGTGCTTGTGTATAAAACAGAAATAAGTGATAAAAATGATTAAAAAAGAAAGTATGGGAATTCAATGGACAGGCTGGAAAATTCAGTCAGCCATTTGGCTAGACAGCTATTTAACCTAAACTGTTGTGTCCAAGTTAGTTCTATACATACTAGAAACTACCTAATTGAAAACTTGAATAACATCATTTTGTTGGGTTAGGCACCTGACTTAACCTGTAAGCTTCCCAAAGAACATCTCCCTGATTGTTGTGGGTGAAATATTTGCTTTTTCCAGCATTTGTCATAAATGTTCATATTGATTATATTGACCACCTTACTCTTTGTCTGATCAATGCAGTTTTGTTTCTGCGATGTCATATCTTGGGAATTCATGAAGGTGAAGGTCTCAGAGAGCATTTGGAGAATAAACAAGATGGGTGTTTTCATTTGGGGAATAAACTACGGGTGTTAAGATAACAGAAAGTTAGAAAGATCTCCACATCTGAACAGTAGAAATAATAAGAGCCTTCATTTATTGTATGTTCCATGTGTCAGGCATGGTGCTTTTTAGTTCATATGCAATAATTCATTTTATGCTCAAGACAATTCTGTGGTGTACCATTATGACACCAATGACTCCTAGCTGGAATGGACACTTCTATGGGATAAAGGCAGAGACAGGGCCTAACACCTGACAAAGAGATCCCTGGTGAAGAAGACACTGATTAATTAACAAGGACCAAACAAGACTAAATCTATTATTAGAACATTAGTATATAATGGCAGGAGGGAAGCCAGCAAGTAAAGAATAGACTATTGAAGAAACTGGTGCCAAAGACTAATAAAACTTGTTACATCTATGGCCATACCACCCTGAATGCACCCGATCTCTTCTAATAAGACATAAGTTTCCAGGGAAATTTCATGGTTCTTGTAGAATAGTGGGTCAGTTTCCTGTTGAGTTTCTAGGAAGATACTTGGCACTGATGGCATTTTTGTAGTGTTTTATTCCAGTCTCTGGACTCCAACCTTTAGAACCCGTTGGGTGAAGTACCCATGCAGATACTGGTATATGTCACTTTTTAAATCTCATAAAATTGTAATATTAATAGTGACCCAAATTGCATTGTACACTGAACTATGAGAGTTCAGCACTTCCATTTTTAAACAACCCTCATTATCTCCAAAGGATCAAAGTGCCTGAAAGGTCTATGAGTATATTATAAAATGTTAGTACCTGTCTGTGTGTGTACTGATTATATGCAGACATTGATATTTGCACTGTGTGTGCCAGAGTCCTTGTGGGCCATGATATGAAGGTAGTGGTCAGGCAGAAGTACAGTTGAAATTCTCTTGGACCATAAATATATTGAAAATTGCTAATGAAAGGCTAATTGATGCTAACAGGAATTAAATTATTTTAATAGTGTAATTTGTTCAGTACCAATATGGCAATTTAAAAAAAGAAAAAAAGAGGCTTACATCTCTAAATTCTGTACTAAAAGATCCACAGTTAAGGTAAGTTTGGAGCATAGATTGTTTGTTAGTATTGTTAAAAATTACTGAGTTAATTAAAATTGAATTATAGTGGAAACATCTCAATAGACTCAGGACAGCCATTTTCATGAATTCCATTAAATGTAACAATAATACTTCAGCTATTTTGAAACCAGCTCAATAATTTTTGTAAGAAATCTATTGTGTACATTTGTCTTTGTTCCCATTGGTAAACTGTGGTAGCAGGATATTTAGGCAGTGAACTCTAGAAATAGTGTGGCCCTAACTGCTCTGCAGTGGATTGTGTAATGAATTTATGCCAAGTGTGCTATTTGAAAAGAATAGTTACAATCACCCTATGTAATCCCTCCCTACACAACTCTTTCACCTGCAGACAAAAATGCTTACACTAAAGTAGAGCAGACAGCCAGGCAAAGCTCCCTGTATTTTCTCCACTACTAGGAACCTTTTTTAATGTCAAAATATTTAAAAGTCTCCTCACATATGAATAGTTGTATTTTTAGTATACTGTTGATTAGTCAAAGGCATGATGACACAAGAGCTCTATGAATTCAGTAATAACTTTTATTTTATGAGTCACAACTTCTACATGCATAGGGGTAAGTGGATTTTTGTTTGAGCCTAGGATGTTTTAGTTGTCAGACAAAGCTGTTGTATTTTTGTCCCTTTTCCTTTCTTCCTGGCATAGGGACATTGGTACTGGAAATCTGGAATGGGAAAAGATAGATCCTCATGTTGTTGCAACTACTCCTTGGGATGTTCACCTGAGCAGAAAGTTGGGGAAAAGGAAAGAAGGTCACTATGGTATAGATGTGAACACTTTTAGCACCTACTTGCTCTTTCCATGAGAAATGTTATAACATCACAAGTTCCTATTTTATATATTTGTATTTTTAATTAGAACAAAATAGAGTTAAAAGAAAAATAAAGCTGGATATTTAGTTTCTGCCTTAATGCTGTGAATACTGAGACATTGTGCAAATAATAAGTTGTTCATAGAGTAAACAAGTTTTGACTTTATTGGGCTCAGGAATGATCAATGATGTTAGTAAACATCATTCAATGTAGATAATTTATTACTCTCTTTATTGCACCCTTCTAAGTTACGGACTTATATATATATATTTTATTTTAAAATTTCATGACTTCTTAAAAGATGCATAAAACTCTGATAAACATCCATAGGTTGATTTTTAAAGGCCATTAATAGCCTAATAAGGAGCTATTATTTAAATCTGTCACAGTGTCCTAAGTTTTAACAAAGCTGTGTGTTCATGGACTAGTAGTTTACACTTGAGCATGATACGTTTCACCCCAAAAAGGGCTGTTTTTATGGGGGATCTGCAGCTATTAAATAAAAATGCAACCACAAAGTCACTAATCTCACCTTGGTAAAATGCAAATATGAATTTTTTTACTATTAATGGATTTATCCATATACAGTCATGTGATGCTTTATGAGAGAGATGCATTCTGAGAAATGCATCATTAGGTGATTTCATTATTATATGAGCATTTATAGAACGGTCATATACAAACCTAGATGGTGTAGCCTACTATACACCCAGGCTATGTAGTATACATAGCCTATTGTTCCTGTAAGCTGTACAAGCTACTAACCTGTACAGCTTACTAAATATTGTAGATAATTATAACATAATGGTAAGTATTTGTGTACCAAAACATATCTAAACATAGCAAAGGTACAGTAAAATACAGTATAAAAGATAAAAAAGTGATATACTTATTCAGGGATTTTACAATAAATGAAGCTTGCAAGACTGGAAGTTGTTTTGGGTAAGTCAATGAGTGAGTGATGAATGAATGTGAGAGCCTAGAACATTAGTGTACATTAGTGTAGACTTTATAAACACTGCGCACTTAGGCTATACTATATTTATATAAATATTTTTTCTTCAATAACATATTATCCTTAACTTACTGTAACTTTTTTACTTTGTAAACTTTAATAACTTTTATAACTTTTTTTATAACTTTTTAATAAAAAAAGTTATAACTTTTTTTATAACTTTTTTTTTAACTTTTCAACTCTTTTGCAATAACATTAGGCTTAAAACACAAACACATTTTACTGCTCCACAAAAATATTTTCTTACATCTTTGTTCTATAAGCTTTTTTCTATATTAAAAATATTTTTACTTAATTTTTTAAAATATGGTTATTGATTTTAAAGAGAAAGGAAGGAGAAGAGAGAGAGAGAAAGAAACATCAATGTGACAAAGGATTTGATTGGTTGGCTTCCCCTACATGTTCCGAGTGGGGATTGAATGTGCAACCTATGTATGTGCCCTGACTGGCATGGGATGATGCTCCAACCAACTAAGCCACACCACCCAAGGCTATTGTTTTACTTTTTAATTTTTTTTTTAGGGAAGACACAAACTCACACACATTAGCCTGGCCTTCACAGCATCATGATCTTCAGTATCACTGCCTTACACTTCCACATCTTGTCCCACTGAAAAGTCCTCAGGAACTTTCATCTCCTACTGCTATAGTAGGAGATGAAATACCCCCCAGAGACCTGCCTGAGTCTTTTCTTGAGGAAATGTCAGTCTTTTCAGTGTATGTCCATGGTAATTTGCTTGGCATTTTTTATTTGTTTTTTTTTTTTTATCATAGATTTGCTTGTAAGTAGATAATGCACCATGAACATTTCTCTCTGTTAATGAAAACCTGTGGGCATTGGGATCCATGTTTCCAAACTTTTAAGGAGTTTGTTGAGGTCTGTATACAGAAGCTTCTGCCAGCTAAACCCTTTACTGTAAGTTTCCTTGGGGGGCTCTTCTTATGCTTCTCTTGCTGTGTCTTATTCTGTTGCCTCTTCTTTAGCTACGCATTCCTGTTCCAGCTTCAATAACTGCTCATTTTCAGTTTCTCAGGAAGCACCTCCAGGAGCCCCTGAATGTCATCCTCATCCACCCCCACATTAAAGTTGATTACCATTTCAATCATGGCCTTGTTGATTTTTGCAACTTCCTTATTTTGGGCAAATCCTTTGAAATCAATGGACCAACCTCTTCCAGATGCCATCCCTACACTCCTTGGCGACATGACCCCGAGACCAAGCAAGGTTTTTGATGCAGTCATAGATGATGTAATTCTTCCGAAATTCCAGAATCTTCCTCAGTTGTAGCAATGGCTCAGGTAAAGGTCCTCCTCAGGTACTAGGCCATGTAAAGCTGCTATAAATCCTGACCCAGTGGATGCATCAAAGAGGTGGTTTTTGGAGGTAGAAATACCACTTTGATATTGGGATGAAGATCACCAATAAATGGAGAATGTCCAGGAGCATTATCAACAATAAGCAAAATCTTGAAGAATCTGTTTTTCTCCAAACAATACTTTTCCATTTTGCTGGCATAGCAGTTCAGGAGGGCATTTTGGAAGAGGAGCTGGGTCCTCTATGACTTCTTATTGCTTCTGTAGGACACTAGCAGTATGTGTTTATTGAAACGCTTGAAGGCCCTGGGGTTCTCACTGTGCCAGATCACAGGATTTTCAATTTGTAGCTTACAACATTGTCCCCAAGAAAAACTGCTATCCTGTTCTTAAACACCTTGAAATCTGGCATTGACTTGGTCTTCTTATGGGTGAAAAAGCCTTTTCAGGTATTTGTTTCCAGAATAGAAAGGTTGTATTCTTATTGAATATTTGCTGTAGAAGGTAATTTTCTTCCATAATCTGCTTATCTAGAGTTTCCAAAGATTCTTCAGCTGCCTTCACATCAGCACTTTTAAACTCATCATTCATTCTCGCATTATGCAATGAATAACAATTCCTGAATCATTTAAACCACCTGGAGCTAGCAGTAAATTGAACATTATAGTCAATGTTATCCTATTCTTTCAACATCTAAAACTTTTTGTTTGGCCACGATCGACATGATGCTGAGAGGGACACACTGCTGTGTCTGGTCTTCAACTCAGGTCATTAGAAGTTTCTATATGTCTGATATAGGTCCTCCTTGAATTCTGCTAATCTCATTGATTTCATAGAAGCAGGTCCTTTGACATCTTCCATCACTTTGTTCCTGTTCTTCAAGATCATAGCTCTGATAACATGGGGCATGCCCGACTGGCAAGCAATAACCATAACTGATTTTCCCCCTTCATAGTCCTTAATCACTGTTAATTTTGTTTCTGGGTCAGTCATTCAACATGGCCTTTTACTGGCAACACTAGCAGTGAATTTTGCACACTTAGTATTCATGATGAACAAAACAATGTGAGATTAAATCAAGCACAAGAGAAAATGATGCAATCGAGAGACACGGTAAATATGAGATGTACGAGGCTGCTGGTGTAATATGGCATATCATTTTCTGCATATCTTTATTTTTTAACAAGTAAAAAGAGTACATTCTATAATAATGATAAGAAGTATAGTATAGTAAATCCATAAACCAGTAACACAGCTGTTTATTATCATCATATACTATGTATCATTCATAATTTTATGTGCTATATACATGTATACATGTATAGCATGCTTGTTTATATGAGCATCACCCTAAACTTATGAGTAACCCATTGTGGTATGATGTTAGGACAGCTACTATGTCACTAGGTAATAGGAATTTTTCAGCTCTATTAAAATCTTATGGGGCCAGTGTCATGGATGTTGTTTCAGTCTGTCATTGACTGAAACTGTAATGTGGCACATAAGTGTGTATTGTACAAAATTATATATTTCAGAAAATAATCATTAATTACAAACTGAATATGGGTATTACATGAGTCATATTAAGAGTATTGAATTTTGGGCCTGTTACATTCTATGTTTAGAAATCATTTTGTTTGCAAGATAACCTCTGCATACAATTAGCTTTTGAAATTTTTTATATGTGATCAAGGCTAAATTTAGATAAGCACTTTAGTTCTAAAGTTGGCATTTTTAATTGATAACATTAAAGGACAACATTGCTATAACTTTTCATTGAAATATTAACATAAATCCTTAGTCTCAAAAATTCTAAATTAATACAACCTTTGTGTGCAAGTTTATTATTTTAAGTAGCCATTTGATTCTACTTTTTAATCCAGTAGGTCACAACATGAGGAATTAAGTCACTCTATACATGGCAAGTCACTTAATCTTAAATATCTGTTATATAATGTCAATTTTATAAAAGGCCTAATAAAATTAATATCTTACAGTAATTCTCCAAAAGGAAAAGAGAAATGGGAGGGTGGTAATTTTGAATCTCTTCCAAATTTACAGATTACATTGCTCTAAGTTTTGTTAAGTTTTGATTTAAATAAATATAGGAAACCTCAACCCAAATATACATGGTTTTAGAATTTCATAAGCAATTAAAGCTAGAGATTCAAATAAAAGAGTTTTGTTGTAGGTTTTCTTAGTGTAGTGTTCAATCTAGAGAATATTTTAATGCTTATAAACTGATTTTTAATATTTGATGCTATCACTACATTTTAATCATGTATTTAAAAACAATGAGTGTATTTTCTATTATTGTACAATTCAAAACCAGAGATTCTATGCAATGTATGCTAAGAAAAATCCACCTAGTAAGTACCTGAAAAATCTTTCAATTAAATATACTCATCGTCTTCTAGTCTATAGAGCAATGTGTTGAGAATTTAAAGAACTAATGAGCCAAAATATAAAGTACGTTGAGATGTCTTTGCATAGTGGTTGAAGTCCAGGTTCATGTCTGTCTGGACATGATAACAATATAACATTACCACATGAAGAGCCAGTCTTCTGTTTGCCTATGAAAATGATGCCAGTAGGAAATTTCAGAGGCTGGATATAAGCCAACAACAAATGCCTGTATTGTAGCATAATTTCTGCATTACCTTAGATGAAAAGGGAAAATTTATTCTTACCAACCAAAGGTCATTGCCACCATTTAACATCAACAGGAGCCCCCAGTTTGGGGTGCAGCGAAGGGGGAGACTTCATTCAGTGAAAACCAGTTCAGTCGTGAGTCAACTAGTCTGTGGAAGAACTCAGTTGAAATAGCCTGAAAGAGGCAGCTCAGGTGAAGCAGCCCTTGCAAAGTGGATCTGGTGAGGTGCCTGGGATGTTACAGCTATGGTAACTTTGAAGGAAACTGAAAGTGTGCTTCCTTGAGGCAGAGGTGAAGCTGGTTTATAGAGAAATGTGCCTTTCCCCGGTCCTTGATTGGTCCATTTATATGGAAATGAGGACTCCAAGTCCTCACAGTGTGGCCTAAATAGCACCACCCAGATTGATAGAAATGAAGTTGCTTTGACTGGTACAAATGAGGATGTAGCTTCACAGTCCTGAGAGGACAAGGTAGGTTTTCAGCCCATTGCTTGATTTATGAGCCCAGGAGCTCTTTTATAAGAGTTGGCTCAGGTGGCAAGAGCACAGTGCAGGAGACAGGCAGCTCAGTGACACTTTTCCCTGAAGCACAGAGTACATGTTGACAATGACAAGACTCTTTAAAAATTTCAGACCAATTGGCTACCAGGAGTCTTCTTAACAGGGACATTTATTCTTGGGGTCGACATTCTGAACCTTTTTAGTTCACTTATTCTCCGTGATTGCATGTAAATTTCTTGAAGGCACAGGTAATGTTTGAATTGATTATGTATTTTGCACAAGCCTTGTGTTGGGAGGTATTACACACTTTTTGCCAGTATAAATAAACCATTTATGTATATGGCAACCAACCACTTTCTTGAATTTGCTCATTTCTTCCAATATTATTTTTTGTTATAAAATTACTATTATGGAGCTTAACTATTTCTCCTCTGTACTTCTAAGTCCTTGTGATAGTATTTGAGTATCTATGGCAGTTTAAAGAGATAGGGAGGGATAGTAATGAAATTTACATTAATAATGAATATTTATGTATTGGTTAAAGTCTAGGCTTTTCACTTTAGGTTCTGAGTCTCCGCCCAGCAGGATCATTGGAAATCCCTCCAGCTGAGGCTCCCATTTACCTCTCACAGGGCATGGGGCAGCTTATATCCTCTCCTTGGGACATATTGATATTTTCCTGCCCCAGGTCTCAGTACTCCTGTCCATTCTCTTACCTGGTGGCTTTAATCTACCCCAGGGTTGCACGTGGAAGGCACAGCTGAGTTTGATCTTGCTCTTGCTGTTGATTGCTTCTATAGATGCTGAACACCCCAGACAGAAGAGGCTTTCTCTAAGCTGCTCTTAAAATTATTTAATTGGGCTCCATAGAGGATGGTCTAATTCTCTTCTTGTTTTAAAAATTCCCTTTCTTGAAGAACTTGGAATTGTTTTCCCCAAGTTTGATTCAGAGAATATTTGAATGAACTTGCCTGATGTCCCATCCAAAAGCATCCTCCTTTCAAATGCATCAGTATCTTGAGCTGAAGTCTTGGGGCTTTAATTTCCATCTCATGGGATGTTTCATCAAGATCCACTTAGAAGCTTCTTTCATAGGCCTCTCCATTCTTGAATAAAACACACAGGACAGAGAGCCTTCTACTGAAGTCATCTGCAACAGACTTCTTAGCATTTAGAAACTCCACCATTTGTCCTCTTCAGTCTCCATCCCATGTTTGTACCATGTTACCCCCAGAGTAACCTCTCCATTCTTGCAAAATAAGCCTTCACAAATCTTGCTTCACACAGTTTTCAAACTTTGAAAAAGTTAAGAAATTTGAGACAAGAGAAGAAAAGAAATGGAGTGGATGACTTTGTAGTCCTATTTTTTTTGAGGGGGGTGCTGTTTCATAGCTCACATCTTGAACTGCCCTTAGGTCATTGCTTTCTTGGAATACTCTCTTAGTTTATCTTGAAAAATCTTTCAAAAATTATTTTCATTGATTTCCTCAGAATTTTGTTTGGTAATTTTTCAAATATTGAGAAAGCGGTATTTTAACTCAATTCCTCTGCCTATTTTTTCTATGTCTTGAAAAACAAGCACACTGTTTTGTTTTTTGTTTTTTTAGTTTCACTTCAAGATCCTAAAACCATTACTTACTTCTCAGGAACTAATTTTCAAGTTTGTAAATTACCTAAACCACTTGCTGTTCTTTCTGATATTTCCACCTCCTTTTTTTCCAATTTGGTGTTCTTTAGCACCTCCAACAGATGGTGAGCACACACAGAGAGGGAAGAGTTTATTTTGCTATTAGTTGGAGATGTGAATAAAAGGTTTGAGAGGAGAGGGCATTAAAATTAATACCTAAATGGGAATTTAGAATTGGTCCATAGGAGAAGGAAAATATCACAAAAGAAAGTAATGATAGTTATTGTCAAGCACTTGACCAGTATAAGTGATATGTGAAAGGGAAGTTATGTAATAGGGAGATGCTGCTGACATATTAGTGAAAAGAATTCAGAATCAGTACTCAGATGGCTTGAATTCAAGTCTTATCTTCATGTGTTATTAGCTTATCTGATCCTGAGCAAGGTGTATACACTGTTTCTCTGTGTTCTCTTTCCTGTAAAATATAGGCCATGATATAGTTTTCATAAGGTTGCTGCAATGAAATGACATCACATATAGGAAGACACCTTAAAAACTATAAGGACTATCTTTATTACTGTTCTTATTTTTATTATCATTATTAATGCATTTGAATAAGTTATTTTGATTCATTTACACTTTCTTATTTATCTTTTATACAAGTTGATAAGTTATGTTTGCACTCTAACAATAAAACATTTTGTTCTCTTAATTGGTTTTAAGTGACTTAATGTTATGACCTCAGTCCCAAGTCTCAAGTTAACTGAGAGACAGCCCCAACCATACTCAAGCAAGGGATCAATTGTGTCTAGTATCCAAGTCCATTAGCAGCCTTAATAGCTCAATTTTTTATTTTGACTATTTTATACCATTGGGACAAGGTAAAATGATGTAAAAGTGCTTTTCTTGAAGTTTTTAATGATCTGAAATGATAAAGCAGGCAATGCAAGTAGGAAGAAAAATGAAAAAGCAGGCAAAAAATATAGCCATTATTTAAAGATCTTGAAATATTATGAAAATAAGATGAAATGAGGAAAAGCTTAGAATGATGAAAATAGGATAAAATGAGGATTTTCTAGACAAATGATGAGGCTTAGAATATACATGACACTGCAATTAGACACATTTAAAGTACCTATTAATAATTTATTCTCTGTTTACTTGAGTGTTAGGTATAAGAAACTGTTTTAAAGTCACATATAATTTAGGTAGTCTATAACTAAATAATTTCAGGGAGCAGAGTGGTTTTATTTCTGTGGCAGTATATAATTTTTTAAAAAGTACAAACTTAATGAGATGACTACAGCATGATAATAAACATAAAATCTACAAAAAAAGTAAAAGCAGAATCCACAAGTAGGTAGTTCCATGTCCAAAAGAATGATTCACTTTATGGGTGTGCATGTGTGATGTGAATGTGCATGGTGTGTGTGTGTACCTACTGATGGGTGAGTAGAGACAGGAAAGAGGATGTGATGAGCTGAGATATGAATGACAGGGAAATAAAGGCTGTATTAGAGAAACTGTGAGTTAGCAAGCACAAGAACCTTTAGAATAGTAAGTGAGACATTTATAAATGGCCACTAAAAATATAAAGTGGAAGAATTTTCTGGGAGCTGACTGGGGTAGATCTGCATATCTTGGAAGGGATAGTTTAGTTGTTCAACACTCATTCAGTAAACTCTTGAGTCTAGGTCTAAACAGCATCAAATAAAACTGTTTTAACTGGAAAGTGATGTTTGAATTTGGGGCCCAAGCAAAAAGGACCTTGCTCTGGTTAGTAATATGATCTAAACATTTATACAAGATAGGCACACAGAAGATCCAATAGGGCAGTGGAGTAGGTAGAAGTTACATTCACTTTTGCCCAGGACCATATCAAAATTACAACTAAATTATAGAATAGTCAACCTGGATAACCATCTGAAGACTAGCTGAACAGAAGTTCTGTTACTAAGGATATACAGAAGAATCCAAACAGAGACTGGTAGGAAGGGCAGAGACTGGTGAAAGGGGTTGACCCCACACCCAAAGGCAGTGGCTGAGAATCTGGAAGGATATTTCAGCTGCAGGGCTCCCCACAAAGGAGTGATGTGTTTCACCCCATGCCAGGCTCCCCAATACAGAAGAGTTGCCAGGAAGAGGAATTCACATAATATCTGGCTGGGAAAATCAGCAGAGATACCTTGCTCTGGGGTGAGACAGGAGACTGTTAGGAACCCAGGTGTCAACTTAAAGGACCAACACACAAAATCTCACTTGTGGACACTCACCCTGGGCTGCTGTGGAAGGACTGCAGCTCAGAGGGAACCAGAGTCATACAGGGAGAGATTGGATCATGTGGGTTTGGGGAGAAGGTTGGAAGGACAGCTGCCACTTTCCCTGTGCTGTGTCCCTTTCCCATATCACCCACTGACACCATCTTTCCTGGGTCAAGCCCTCCTCTCCATATGGCATGAGCCTGGGGAAATGCACTAAACCCTCCCTGCTGACTCCCTGAGGTACCACTTTGTCAAGCTTGCTCCCAGTGTAGGGATCTCCTGGCAGCCAGCCTGCACATTTCAGTCTTTCTTGAAAAACTCGAGAAAATTCAGCCAAACTCAGGCAGTGCCAAAGACACACAGGGAGAGACTAAGTTGTGTGGCTTTCAGACAAGGGCATTTTTTCTCAATGTGTACCCCACCAGTGCCACAGGTCCTGTGATCTGCCCACCCCCATACCCCACAAGACATCAGCCTAGGGAGATACATTAGCTTCCTCCCTGGTGACTCCTGGAGGTCTCACCTTGTCAAGCTTGCTCCTAGCTCCCAGCAGAGGGATCTGCTTGTGGATGGCTTGGACCCACACTGAAGCCTTTTCTGAAAAACTCTTAACAGGTGCTAACAGTTCTGTGCAGAGACCCCCCTTCTACTGGATGAAAGTGTCATCTGTTTTAATCTGATGAACTTTACTGTCCCCACCCTCACAGCTCCCTGAGATCCCACCCTACTGCAAATGTCGGCAGGCCCCCAGCAGATGGTAGCTGGCCTTGATATATCCTGGTATTCTGTTAAATGGCTCCAGACCAGCACTGGTGCCAAGTTTGAATCTGTATTAACATGGTGAACATCACTTGCCCCCTACCTGGTGACTCACTGTGACCCTGCCTCACTTGGCTCACATACACTCTGAGGCTCTTTCAGTGGCTGAACTTAATGGGCAACCAGCAGATCTCTGGGGCCTTTTGCTGATCTGCCCCAGGCATGGCAGTGGTAGCAGCCAGCCTTGGTACTCAGTTTGGTTCCTCCAATATACACCCAGGCCCTGCACAGGTAGCTATTAACTATGGATTGCTTTGTAGTTCCTAACATGTAGCCCAATCACAGGACCAATCACGGGCAGCTTCTGATACTGACCTGCACCAGAGTTCCCCCTAAGAGACCCCAGGACAAATACAGCCAGTGGCTAGACTCAGGCTGTAAGAGAATAAAACCCAGTCAGCTTCATAAGTGGCACAGACAAAGGGAGATCTCAGCAGGAACCAGACCCTCCTGGAGAAAATCCTGTTTCATTTTCTTTGCCACCACACAGCAACTTGTACACTGTGGTTGGGATCTAACATCATAGTCAGCCAGCCTGAGGGTCAACCCCACCCATGGATTGACCAACACCAATGAAGACTCCAGTATAACAGAGGGTTCACAAACCCCACAGAAGAGACATTCTTGGTGTCCCAGTTCAGGTGATCAGTGAGACTGTATCACTGAGGCCGACAGGACACATACTACATAAAGCCACTCTACCAAGGCCGGCAGGCAGAGCAGGTCTACATAACACAGAGAAACAAATCCAAAGAGACAGTCAAAATGAGGAGACAAAGAAACATACCTCAAACAAAATAACAGGAGAAATTTTCAGAAAAATAAGGTGGAGTCAACCACTACCAGATACAGAGTTCAAAATAATCATTATTAAGTTGCTCAAAGATCTTAGGGGAAGAATGGACGAACACAGTGAGAACATCGACAAAGAGATAATAAGCATAAAAAATGACATAGTTACCATAGGGAAAAAACCAGTCTGAAATGAAGAATACAATATCTGAAATAAAAAATATATACTAATAGGAATCAACAGCAGATTAGATGAAGCAGAGGATTGAATCAACCTTTTGAAAGACAAAGTAGTAGAAAAAAATGAATGAGAACAACAAAAAGAAAAAGGATTTTAAAAAATGATGGTAGCCCTGAGGGGTGTGGCTTAGTTGGTTGGGTGTCATGCTGCAATGTGAAAGGACTCTGGTTCAATTCCCGGTCTGGGTGCGTGGCAACAGGCAATCGATCAATGTTTCTCACATTGATGTTTCTCTCCCTTTCTTCCTCCCTTTCCCTCTCTCTGAAAATAAATAAATAAAATATTTTTTTATAAATGAGGATAGTCTAGATTTCCAGCCAAGATGGAGGTGTAGGTAGACACACTGTGCCTCCTCACACAACCAAAAGAAGGGCAACAACAATTTAAAAACAAAAAACAACCAGAACAGACAGAAAACCAAACTGTGTGGAAGTCCAACAACCAAGGAGTTAAAGAAGACACATCCATACAGACTGGTAGAAGGGGCGGAGACAGGACAGGCAGAGAGGACTCATGGCAAAGCAGTGGCTGGAGGACCAGGGCAAGTGAGGTGGCAGCGGCGGGCCCAGAGAGGTGGCAGATAGTGGAGCGGGGCACACAAGGCTGCAGCTGGCCAGCAAGGCAGCAGCAGGCAGAGCGGCCATGATGCAGATTGTGGACTGAGCAGTGCCCCATTCACATTTGGATAAACCAGGAGAAACAACTGGGGAGTGAGTGAAATAGACTATGCAACCCAGGGTTCCAGTGCAGAAAAATAAAGCCTCAAACCACTGATTGAAAACACTTGTGGGGGTTGAAGCAGTAGGACAAAGTCCCAGCCTCACAGGAGAATTCATTGGACAGACCCACAGGGTTCTAGAATGTACACAAGCCCACCCACATGGGAATTAGCACCAGAAGGGCCCAATTTACTTGTGGGAACTGAGGGAAATGATGGAAATCCAGTAGAGAAAGGAGCAAGCACCATCGTTCCCTCTCGGACCCCTCCCCCATATACAGCATCACAACCTAGCAACTGGGTTGCCCCGTCCCAGTGAATGCCCAAGGCTCTACCCCTTACTATGTAACAGACACGTCAAGACAAAAAAGAGTGGCCCAAATGAAAGAACAGATCAAAGTTCCAGAAAAAATACAACTAAGCAATGAAGAGATAGCCAACCTATCAAATGCATGGTTCAAAACACTGGTAATCAGGATGCTCACAGAACTGGTTGAAATTGGCTGAAAATTAGATGAAAAAATGAAGGCTATGCTAAGTGAAATAAAGGAAAATGTGCAGGGAACAAATAGTGATAGGAAGGAAACTGGGACTCAAATCAACAGTGTGGACCAGAAAGAAGAAAGAAATATCCAACCAGAAAAGAATGAAGAAACAAGAATTTTAAAAAATGAGGAGAGGTTTAGTAACCTCTAGGACATCTTTAAACATTCCAACATCTGAATTATAGGGGTACCAGAAGGAGAAGAGGAAGAGCAACAAGTGGAAAAGTTATTTGAACAAATAATAAAGGAGAACTTCCCCAATCTGGTAAAGGAAATAGACTTCCAGGAAGTCCAGGAAGCTCAGAGAGTCCCAAAGAAGTTGGATCCAAGGAGGAACACACCAAGGCACATTATAATTACATTATCCAAGGTGAAAATGAAGGAGAGAATCCTAGAAGCAGCGAGAGAAA
>CM052538.1:92265111-92362136 GCA_028533065.1 Trachops cirrhosus | reverse complement strand
TAAAGGAGTTCATCATCACCAAGCCCTTATTATATGAAATGTCAAAGGGATTTATCTAAGGAAAAGAAGATAAAAAATATGAACAGTAAAATGACAACAAACTCACAGTTATTAACAACCACACCTAAAACAAAAACAAAAGCTAACTAAGCAAACAACTAGAACAGGAACAGAACCACAGAAATGGAGATCACATGGAGGGTTAACAACAGGGGAGTGGGAAGAGGAGAGGGGGGAAAGGTATGAAGAATAAGTAGCATAGATGGTAGGTAGAAAATAGAAAGGGGTAGGGTAAGAATAGTATAGGAAATGTAGAAGCCAAAGAACTTATATGTACTACCCATGGACATGAACCTAAAGGGGGGACAGAATGTGGGTGGGAGGGGGTGTGCAGGGTGGAGAGGAGTGAAAAGAGGAAAATGGGACAACTGTAATAGCATAATCAATAAAATATATTTTAAAAAATAAATTAAAAAATGAGGATAATCTAAAGGAGTATAGGAAACATGAAGTTTAACAACATTCACATCATAGGGGTACCAGAGGAGAAGATAGAGAGACTAAGAGATTGCAAACTTATTTGAAGAAATAATGAATTATAACTTCCCTAACCTAGTGAAGAAAAAAATGATATGCAAGTTCAGGAAGTACAGAAAGTTTTAATGAATCTGAACCAAAAGAGACCCACACCAAGGCACATTGTAATTAAATTGGCAACGGTTAAAGACAAAGAGAGAATCTTAAATACAGCAAGAAAAAGGCAGTTACTTACAAGGAAACTCCATAAGACTGTCAGCTGATTTCTCGACAGAAATATTTTAGGTCATGAGGATTGGCACAAAATATTCAAAGTGATGAAAAGGAAGGACCTGCAACCAAGACTACTCTACCCAGCAAGGCTATCCTTTAAAATTGAAGAAATAAAGAGCTTCCAAGTCAAGAAAAAGCTGAAGAGGTTCATTGCTACCAAACTAGTATTATGAAATGTTAAAGGCACTTCTTTAAAAAAGAGAAAAAAATTTTAACGAGGAACATAAATGGAAATAATATGATGGCAATAAATACATACCTATAAGTAATCACTTTAAATGCAAATGTATTAAGTGTTCCAGTCAAAAGACATAGGATAGATGAATGAATAAGAAAACAGGATGCACACATATGGTATATATAAGAGACCAACTTTAAATAAAAAAGAAGTACATGCAGACTAAAAGTAAAAGGAGAGAAATATATATTTTATGAAAATAGAAATTTAGGTCTCGGAACATAGCAAGGTAGGTGGGAGGTGAATCCACTTGTTCATGGATACAAATCAGACACGTAGCTGATCTTCTAAAGAACAGGGTAGACAGCCATCAGAATCCCAGCTTATATGAAGTTTGGAAGCCAAAGATTGCAGAGGATGTTTAAAAACAGACAGTAAGGAGATTGTGTAGGCCAATGGGAAGGTCCCTGAGACCCGTGGTGAGATTGCAGCTGCTGTGGTCCCAGACCAGCGCCAGGGACCCTGGCTGCCGCAGGAGCTTTGGAGGAGAGCTGGATCAGTGATTGTAACTTCCCAGCTCCCTCCCCTCCCAGAGCAGGGAAGCCAGTCTTGCACCAGGAATGACCTATGCTTGAAGTCACTGGGGAGATAAAAATGCAGTGGGAGACCCACAGAGGCAGTGTGCCCCAGCTGGGACTCTGGTTGCTGGCTGGGACAGTACCAGAGAAAGTGGAGAGCTGGGTGATACCTGGAGATGGGAGAAGAGTTGGGCCATCATTGACCCTGACCCAGATACTCTCAGGACTGGTTAGAGAGTTGGGCTGTGTGAAAAGCTGGGTACTTGTTAAGAATGGCCAGCCATATCCAAGGGGAATTTGCTCAGAAAAAAAGGCTCTCAGCCACTGTGGAAGGAACTCTCAGGCATCAAGGCCGGGCCAGTGAAGAGGGAGGAGGAGGGGCATGATTTTCTCCAAATCAGGGTGCCTCACATACCGATGAAAGTGGGGCAGCAAGGGCCCAGAGGTATAGAAGTCCCCAGAAAGACTTAGTTTAATAGGGGAGCTAAACTGCCCTTAAGGGACTTTGCGAGTATGCAACACCCAGGCCAGCAAACAGGGAGAAAGGGTGTGAGTGTGCTCTTCACAGACTAATCAAAGAGTGGCACAATGAGGTGGATTAAAGGCATCAGCCTGGCGCATATGGAAAGTAGGGGTTGCTCAGCACCCTGAGGTCTTTGGCTGGAGGCTGAAACCTGTGAATATTATAGCCCAGACCAAACCACCAAAGCAGAACCACAAGAAAGGAAAAAATGGAGCCTGGCCCCCCTCTGCCGCCAGCACCCAGGAAGACCAGCAGAACCTGCTTGGTGGGTTTAAAGTCAGCAGGAGGCTTTTTTTTTTTCTTTCCTTCAAATGTAAGACAATAAGACCTGGAGCTGTGAAAGGACCAAAGACAGATTCAGAGAGAGATCAGGAGGCTAATGCCAACAACTGAGGCAAAATTCACTTTGCTATCCTACAGAACTTGCATTTTATTTTTTACTTTTTATTTTTGTTTTGTTATTATTATTTTTATTATTTTATTTCTTTAATTTCTCTTCCTTCAATTTAGTTGTCTTTGTTTTGTTTTCATTGTTTGACTGGTTTTCTTTGTTCTCCCTTTCATATTGCATTGTAATTTCCCTTCCTTCATTTTACTCATATTCCAATAACGTACTACTCTTGTTTTTTTATTTTTTATTCTTTTTTATTCAGAGCATTCATTTCTTGTCATATTATTGTCATTCCAATTCCCATACAGCACCCTTCCCTGGTCTTGGTCCATTTCACTGTATCCCTGAACTTTATCACTGTCATGGTTAACTTTATTCTCTCACACACTACACCAAGTTTCTATCCCTTACTCTCACTATACCTCATCATCTAACCTTGCATAAGTGCTCTGCTTTTTGGATGCAGCTTACATTCTTTTTACCCTCTAATAAGAGTCTTAACTCTTTTCACATTTTATAAAAAGTAGCTAGTTGGGTGAAATATCATGATTATTACTGTGCTTTTCCAAAGGATCTCCTATCTGTTTTCTACTTGTTGGTACTTTAAATCTTATAAAATGACATTTAAAGTACCAACTCAGCTCTTGCTGTCTTCATCCATTTCACCTTCACCCAGCTCCTGATCACATACAAGATAGGGTGTGATTTGTGCATACCAGTAAACCAGCTGGAGGAGAGAACCCACCAACAAAGGAGCCACCAACAGGTAAAGCCCAAGTACAACAAGAGAGCCCGCATAAGCAGAAGAAAAAACAACACTAGAGCATCCAGACAAGGAGATCAAAGAGACCATGCCACTAGCCCCACAGAACTCCTACCATAGAAGTTCACCCTACAAAGCCAGCTAGCAAAGCAGAGCATTGGGAATTACAGGGGGAAAAAAGGAGTCATGTAATATGGGAAGACAAAGAAAGAACCTGCAATGGAAAGGAATGGAAGATTCCCTAGTAAAAGAGCTAAATGAAATGGAGAAAGACAAACAATCAGATATAGAATTCAAAAGAATGCTGATAAGGATGTTCAAGGAACTCACAGACAACTACAAGGAACTGAGTGAGAACTACAACAGTATGAAAAAGGAAAATGAAATAAAAAAAAGAACCAGGAAGAAATGAAGAATACAATTTCTGAATAAAACACACAAGAAGGAATTACAAGCAGACTGGATGAAGCAGAGGACCAAATTAGTGATATGGAAGACAAGGTAGAAAAAAATACCCAGGTAAAGCAGCTGCATGAAGAAAGACTAAAAAAATATGAAAATGGCTTCAGGGAACTACAAGGCAACAAGAAAGACAACAACATTCGAATCATAGGAATACCAGAAGGAGAAGAAAAGGAACAAGGGATAGAAACCCTGTTTGAAAAAAAAATGACAGAAAACTTTCTAAACTTGGAGAGGGGAAAACCACGCAAGTTCAGGAAGCACTGATGGTTCCAATCAAGATGAACCCAAAAAGGCGTACTCCAAGACACATCATAATTAAAATGCCTAGCTTTAAAGATGAAGAGAGAATCTTAAAAGCAGCAAGGAGAAACAAGAAGTAACAAACAAGGGAGCATCAATAAGGCTAGCAGGTGATTTCTCAACAGGAACACCGTAAACCAGGAGACAATGGCAAGAAATATTTCAAGTACTGAAAAGCAAAGACCTGCAACCAAAACTACTATACCCAATGAGGCTCTCAATTAAAATGGAAGGCAAAATAAGGAGTTTCTTGGACAAAAGAAGGGTGAAAGAACACACCTCCACCAAACCAGCACTGCAAGATATGCTAAAGAGACTGCTATAAGAAGAGGAAGGAAAAGAGCACTAGAGAGGAACACAGGTACAAAGGAGGAAAATGAATAAGTGCCTATCAATAATAACCTTAAATTGGATTAATGCTCTAATCAAAAGACATAGGGTAGCTGAATGGTTAAGAAAACATGACCCGTACATATGTTGCCTACAAGAGACCTACCTCAGAAAAAAAGACTTTAGTCACAGACTGAAACTGAAGGCTGGAAACAAATATTCCATGCAAATGGACAGGGAAAAAAAGCTGAGGTAGCAATACTCATATCAGACAAAATAGACTTCAAAATAAAAGCTATAAAAAGAGACATTGAAGGACAGTTCATCATACTCAAAGAAAGAATCCATCGATAAGACATAAACACTGTAAACATATATGCACCCAACATAGGGCACCCAAATATATAAGGGGAATCTTAGAGGACTTCAAGAAAGATATAGACTAGCAACACATTTATACTAGGGGATTTTAACACCCCACTGTCAAAAATGTATAGATCTTTCAAACAAAATATCAGCAAGGATATTGTGGCATTGAACAATTTCCTAGATCAAATGGACTTAACACATATATATAGAACTTTTCATCCCAAAGAAGCAAAATACATATTCTTTTCAAATTTACATGGAACATTTTCAAAGACAGACCACAAGGCAGGACACAAAACAAACCTCAACAAACTCAAGAAAACTGAAATCACATCAAGCATTTCTCTGACCACAGGGCCTGAAACCAGAAACCAACCTTGAGGAAAAAACTCAAAAACACTCAAATTCAAAGAGATTGAATAGCATGCTATTAAACAATGAATGGGTTAAAATGAGATCAAGGAAGAAATAAAAAAATTTCTGGAAACAAATGAAAATGAACACACAAAGTCCAAAATTTATGGGACACAGCAAGGTAACCCTGAGAGGGAAGTTCATAGCAATACAGACCTACCTAAAAAAGATAGAAACATTTCAAATAAACAATCTAACCCTACAGCTACAATAACTGAAGGAACAACATCAAAGACAGCCCAGAGCAAGTAGAAGGAAGGAAATATCCAAGGTCAGAGCAGAATTAAATGACACAGAGATGAAAAGAACAATTCTAAGAATCAATAAATCCGGGAGTTTGTTCTTTGAAAAAATAAACAAAATCAACAAACCTTTAAGCAGACTCATCAAAAAAAAAAAAGAGAGGGCCCAAGTAAACAATGTCAGAAATGAAAGAAGAGAGATTACAACTGATACCACAGAAATACAAAAGATTGTAAGAAATTATTATGAACAAATATATGCCAAGAAATTTGAAAACCACAGTGAAATGGACAAATTTCTAGGAAAATGTAATCTTCCAAAACTCAATGAAGAAGAAGCAGAAAGCCTGAACACCTGAACAGCCTGATAACAGCTGATGAAATCAAAGTAGTAATCAAAAAACTCCTGGCATATAAAAGCCCTGGACCACACGGTTTCACAGGAGAATTTTACAAAACATTTAAGGAAGAGCTAACTCTATCCTTCATAGACTGTTCCAAAAAATTCAAGAATATGGAAGACTCCAAACTCTGTTTATGAAGCTACCATCATCCTAATCCCAAAATCAGATAAAGACACAATGAGAGAGAAAACTTTAGGCCAATATTGCTGATAAACATACATGCTAAAATTCTTAACAAAATATTGGCAAACCACATCCAGCAATACATTAAAAAGATCATACACCATGATCAAGTGGGATTCATCCCAGGGATGCAGGATGTTACAATATTTGCAAATCAATAAATGTAATACATCACATAAACAAAAGGTAAGACAAAAATCACATGATCATATCAATAGATGTGGAAAAAGCATCTATTTGATAACGTACAGCACTCACTTATGATAAAAACTCTCAGCAAAGTGGGAATAGAGGGAACATATCTCAACATAATAAAGGCCATATATGAAAAACATATAGCTAACATCAAACTTAATGGACAAAAACTGAAGGCTTTCCCACTAAGATCAGGAATAAGACAAGGATGTCTGCTTTCACCACTTCTACTCAATATAGTATTGGATGTCCTAGCCACAGTGATCAAACAAGAAAAAGAAATAAAAGGCATCCAAATTGAAAAAGAGGAAGCAAAACTGTCATTATTTGCAGATGACATCATAGTGTACATAGAAAATGGATCCACGAGAAAACTACTCAACTTAATAAATAAATTTGGCAAAAGAGCAGGATTCAAAGTCCATATTCAGAAATTGAAGACATTTTTATATAATGACAACAAAATACCAGAATCAGAAATCAGGAAAAAAATCCCACTTGCTATAGCAATGAGAAAATTAAAGTACCTAGGAATAAACTTTACCAGGGAGGTAAAAGACCTGTCCTCAGAAAATTATACAACACTGAAGAAATAAGTTAAGACACGAATAAATGGAAGTATATAATGTGTTCATGGATTAGAAGAATCAATTTTATCAAAATCTCCATATTACCCAAAGCAATTTATAGATTCAACACAATCCCTAGTAAAATATCAATGATATATTTCACAGATACAGAAATACATTTGAAAAATTTATATGGAATATGAACAACCCTGAAGAGCTGCAGCAATTTTGAGAAAGAAGAACAAAGTTGGAGGAATCACAATACCTGATATTAAACTATATTACATGGCCACTGTAATCAAAACAGTATGGTACTGCCATAAGAACAGATACATAGACCAATGGAAGAGAATAGAGAGCTCAGAAATAAACCCACGTCTCTATGGTCAATTAATATTTGACACAGGGGTCAGAAGCATAAAATGGAGTAAAAATAGACTCTTTAACCAATGGTGTTGGGAGATCTGCACAGCTACATGCAAAAAAGTGAAACTTAATCACCAGCTTACACCACATAAAAAAATAAAATCAAGGTGGATAAAAGACTTAAATATATTACAACACCCTAAAAGTCCTACAGGAACACATAGGCAGGAAAATCTCAGATATTCCATGCAGCAATATTTTCACCAATATATCCCCTAGAGGAAGGGCCATAAAGAAGAGAATAAACAAATGGGACTTCATCAAAATGAAAAGCTTCTGCATGGTTAAAGAAAACATCAGCAAAATGAAAAAGGAGTCAAACATACGGTAAAATAAATTTGCCAATGATACATCTGCCACGGGTTTTATGTCCAAAATATATACAGAACTCACACAACTCCACTCCAGGAAGACAACAAACCCAATTAAAAAATGGGCAAAGGACCTGAATAGATATTTCTCTAAGGAGGACATACAGAGGGCCCGGAGACATATTAAAGGATGCTCAGCATCACTAGCCATCAGAGAGATGTAAATTAAAACCACAATAAGATACCACTTCACACTGGTGAGAATGACCATCATAAACAAATCAACAACAAGTGTTGGAGAGGATGTGGAGAAAAGGTAACCCTAGGCACTGTTGGTGGGAATACAGACTGGTGCAGCCACTGTGGAAAACTGGATGGAATTTCCTCAGAAAGCTAAAAATGGAACTGCCTTTTGACCCAGCAATATCACTGCTGGGATTATACCCTAAGAGTCCTGAACCATTAAATAAAAAAACTATGCACTCCAATGTTCATAACAGCACAATTTACAATAGCCAAATACTGCAAGCTATGTAAGTGTCCATCAATGAGTGGGTAAAAAACTATGGTACATTTACATAATGAAATACTACACAGCAGAAAGAAGGAAGAAATCCTTCCCTTAGAAGCAGCATGAATGGAACTGGAGAACATTATGCTAAGTGAAATAAGTCAGACTGAGACAAATAAAATATGATCTCGCCTATAAGTGGAGCCTAATCAACAAAATAAACAAGCAAGTAAAATATAACCAGAACCATTGAAATAAAGAATAAATTGACAGTAACCAGAGGGGAGAAGGAAGAGGGATAATGGGGGAAAATAGGGGAAGGGTCATCAAGGAACATGTATAAAGGACACATGGACAAAGCCAAATGGGATAGGTTTGAGGGTGGGAGGCGAAGATGCATGGGGCAGTGGGGCATGGTGGGGTGAAAGATGGAGATGACTGTACTTGAATAGCAATAAAAAATAAATTAAAAAGAATAAATTATAGAAAAGAAAAAGAAAATATAAATTTTAAAAAAGCTGAGGTAGTAATACTTGTATCAGATGAAATAGACCTTAGAAGAAGGGCTATATGAAGACAAAAAGAAGGACATTTTGTAATGATAAAAGGGTCAATCCAATGAGAGGATATAACCTTTGTAAATATTTTATATGCACTAATTGTAGACTCAACTAAATATATACATAGCAAATATTGGTGGACATAAAGGGAGAGACAGGGACCTTTAACAACCCATTGACATTAATGGATAGATCTTTCAGACAGAAAATCAACACAAACAGTAGCTTTAAATGACACACTAGAACAGAAGAACATAATTGATATTTTTAGAGCATTTCAGCCTAAAGCAGCAGGATATACATTCTTTTCAAGTGCATACAGAACATTTTTTAGGATAGCCCTGAAAGAAATATCAGTAACTTTAAGAAGATTGAAATCATATCAAGTATCTCCTCTGAACACAAAGGTATGAAACTAGACATCAGTAACAAGAAAAAAAAACTGAACAAACACATGGAGGCTAAATAACATGTTACTAAACTATAAGTGGGTTAACTGTAAGATCAAGGAAGTAATCAACAGATATCCTGAAAGAGTCAGATAATCTAAATAGACAGATGACACCTAATGAAACTGAAGCAGTAACTTAAAAAAGCCCAACAAACTAAAGTCCTGGACCTGGCTTCACAGGTCAATTTTATCAAACATTCTGAGATGAATTTACACCTCCCCTTCCAAAACTATTTCATAAAATTCAAGAGGAAGGAAGGCTCCCATTTCAAAACCAGATAAAGACACTACAAAGAAAGAAAATTATAGGCCAATATTGCTAGTCAACATAGATGCTAAAATCCTCAAAAAACATTGCAAACTGAACACAGCAATGCATCAAAAATGTCATACACCATGATCAAGTGGTGTTTATTCCTCGAATGCAAGGACGGTACAACATTTGCAAATCAAAAAATGTGATTCACCACACAAACAAAATGAAGGATAAAAAAACACATATTTATGTCAATAGATGCAGAAAAAGCTTTTGATAAAATCCAGCATCCATTTATGATTGAAACTCTCAGCAAAGTGGGAATAGAGGGAACATACCTAAACATAATAAAGGCCATATATGAGAAACACACTGCCAGTGTCATGTGCAACAGGCAAAAAAATATGTGTTCTCCTTAAGATCAGGAACAAGATAGGAATATTCACTTTTACCTCTCTTATTCAACATAGTACTGGAAGTCCTATCCACAGCAATCAGACAAAAAGAAGAAATAAATGTATCAAAATTGGAAAGGAAGAAGTAAAACTGTCTTTATTTGCAGATAACATGATACTATACATAGAGAACCTCAAAGACCCCACCAAGAAACTATTGGAACAAGTAAATAAATTCAGCAAAGTAACAGGATACAAAATTAATATTCAGAAATCAGTTGCATTTTTATGAAAAGGAAATTAAGAAAACAATCCCATTCACAATTGTGACAAAAAGGATAAGATACCTAGGAATAAATCTAACCATGGATATAAAAGACCTGTACTCAGAAAATTATAAGACACTGAAGAAAGAAACAGAAGATAACAATAAGCGGAAGCATACACCATATTCAGGGGTAGGAAGAATTAACATCATTAAAATGTCCATACTACCCAAAACAATCTATATATTCTACGCAATTCCTATCAAGATTCCAATGATGTATTTCACAGAACTAGAACAAATATTTCAAAAATTTATGTGGAACTAGAACAGTCCCCACATAGGAACAGCAAACCTGAGGAAAAAAACAAAGTTGGAGGAGTTGTGCTACCCAATATCAAACTATACTTCAAGGCTGTAGTAATCAAAACAGCCTGGTACTGACATAAAAACAGACACATAGATCAGTAGACAGAAGAGAGAGCCCAGAAATAAATCCACACCTTTAAAGTCAATTAATATTTGACAGAGGAAGCAAGCCCATACCATGGTCTAAAGATAGTTAATTCAATCAATGGTGTTGGGATAATTGACCAGATATACACAGAAAAATGAAACTAGATCACCTTCTTACACCACACACAAGAGTAAATTCAAAATGGATCAAAGACTTAAATGTTAGACACGAAACCATAAAAATCCTAGAAAAAATATAGGCAGCAAAATCTCAGACATTGCTTATAAAAATTTTACATAGGATGTATCTCCCCAAGCAAGCGAAGCTAAAGAAAAATCAAACAAATAGAACTTCATCAAACTAAAAAGTTCTTGCACAGCAAAGGAAATTTGCAACAAAATAAAAAGACAAAACACAGAAAGGGAGAATATATTTGCCCACACATCTGATAAGGGGTTAATATCCAAAATGTATAAAGTACAAAACTCAACACCAAAAAAACAAACGTCCCAATTAAAAATTGACAAAGGACCAGAATAGTCATTATCCCGAAGAGGACATAAAGATGGCGAATAGACATATGAAAAGATGCCCGATGTCATTAGTCATCAGAGAAATGCAAATAAAAAGCACAATGAGATACCATCTCACACCTGTTAGAATGGCTTTTATCAATAAATCAACAAACAACAAGTGCTGACGAGGATGTGGAGAAAGGAGAACCCTTTTGCATAGTCGGTGGGAATGCAGGCTGGTGCAGCCATTGTGGAAAGCATTATGGAGATATCGCAAAAAATAAAAAGTGGATCTGCCTTTTGACCCAGTGATCCCACTGGTGGGAATATATCTGAAGGAGCCCCAAATACCAATTTGAAAGAACATAAGCACCTCTATGTTCATTGCAGTGTTATTTAAAATCACCAAGATATGAAAGCAGCCCAGGTGTCCATCAGTAGATGAGTGGATAAAACAACTATGGGATATTTACACAATGGAATTCTACTCCGCCACTAAAAAGAAGAAAGTTTTACCCTTTGCGATGGCCTTCATGTACCTGGAGAACACTATGCTGAGTGAAATAAGCCAGTCAGAGAAAGACAAATACCATATGACTTCACTCATGTTTGGAATTTAATGAACAAACTTAACTAGCAAGCAAAAGAGAGACAGACTCATAGATGAGGAACAGATGGAGGCTAGTGAGGTAGGGGAGGTTAGGGTATAGAGGGATTGAGCAAGATGGAAAAAGGACTTAAGGACATGGACAACATGGTGCTGATTGCTGCGGGGGAGGGGGTTATAAGGGGACTAAATGGTAATGGAAAAAATATATAAAACAAAGTGAAAAAAGATATCCTGAGACAAATAAAAGTAAAAACACAACAATCCAAAATCTATGGGACACAGTGAAACATTTCTAAAAGGGTAACTCATAGCAATACAAGCCTACCTCAAGAAACAGGAAAAATTACAAATAAACAACTTTACCTTATATCTACAGTAACTAGAATAAGATGAACTAATAAGTCTAAAGAGAGTATAAGGAAGGAAATAATAAAGATCAGAGGAGAAATCAATGAAAAGAATAGTTTCTAAAAAGACAAAAAAGATCAATGAAACCAAGAGCTTGTTCTTTGAAAAGATAGACAAAGTTTATAAACCTTTAATCAGATTAATCAAGAATATAAGGGAGAGGACCCAAATAAAATCAGAAATGAAAGAGGAGAAGTAACAACTGACATCACAGAAATACAAAGGATCACAAGAAAATACTATGAACAAATTGGACAATCAGGAAGAAATGGATAAATTCCTAGAAACATACAATAGTTCAAAACTGAAAAAAAAGCCCCAGAAAATGTGAACAGACTAATTACAACAAAATCAAAGCAGTAATCAAAAAAAACTCCCACCTAACAAAAGTTCTGGGCAAAATGATTTCACAGGTGAATTTTACCGAACACTCAAAGAAGAAGTAACACATATTCTTTTCAAACTATTTCAAAAAATTCAAAAGGACGGAAGACTCCCCAGTTCATTTTACAAGGCCAGCATTATCCTAATTCCAACATCAGATAAAAACTCTAGAAAGAAAGAAAATTATAGGTCAATATTTCTGATGAACAGAAAGGCAAAAATCCTCAGCAAAATATTAGCACATTGAATTCAGCAATACATTAAAAGTATCATGCGCCATGGTCAAGTGGGACTCATTCCTGAGATGTTAATGTGATATACTGCATTAACAAAAAGAAAGATTAAAATTATATGATCATATCAATAGATACAGAAAAAAGCACTGGACAAAATCTAGTGCCTCTTTATGATTAAAAAAGAATCAGTAAAGTGGGAAGAGATTGAACAAACATACCTTTACATAATAAAGGGCATATGTGACAAACCCACAGCTAACTTTATATACAATGGGCAAAAACTACCAGCATTCCCCTTAAGATTAGGAAGAAAATGGAGATATTCACTTTCACTTCTCTTATTCAACATAGTACTAGAAGTTCTAGCCACAACAATTAGACAAGAAAAAAAAAGACATCTAAATTGGAAAGGAAGAAGTAAAAACGGTTACTATTTGCAGATGACATGATACTACATAAAGAGAACCCTGAAGGTTCCACCAAAAAACAAAACAAAAAAATGCTTCTAGAATCAATTAATAAATTCAGTAAAGTAACAAGATACAAAATAAATATTCAGATATATTTTGCATTTTTATACACCAATAATAAAGTATCAGACAGAGAAACTTAAAAATATCTCATTTACAATTGCATCACAAATATACCAAGGAATATATTAAGTAGGTAAAAGAACTATTCATAGAAAATTATGAGACACTGAAGAAAGAAATTGAAGAGGATACAAATAAGTGGAAACATATACCATGCTTACGAAAAGGAAGAATGAACATATTTAAAATGTCAATATTACCCAAAGCAATCTATAGATTCAACACAATTCTAATTGAAATACCAATGAAATTTTTCACAGAACAAGAACAAAAAATCCAAAATGTATGTGAAATCATAAAGACTCTGAGTAGCCACAGAAATCTTGAGAAAAAAGAACAAACAGGTACCATACTACCTGATATCAAGTTATTACTACAAGGCTATAGTAATCTAAACAGCATGGTACTGACATAAATGCGGACACATGGATCAATGGAACAGAACAGAGAGACCAGAAATAAATCCATGGCTATATAGTCAATAATGTATGACAAAGGAGGCACAAACATACAATCGCGTAAAAACAGTCTATTCAATAAATGGTTTTGTGAAAATTGCACAGATACATGAAAAAAAATGAAACTAGACCACCTTCTTACACCACACTCAAGAATAAACTCAAAATGGATTAAAGACTTAAATATTATACTCAAAATTGTAACAATTCTAGAAGAAATCATAGGCAGTAAAATCTCGGACATTTCTCATAGCAATGTTTTCTCAGGCATATCTCCTCAAGCAAGGGCAATGAAAGAAAAAAAATAAACACATAGGACTACATGGAACTGAAAGGTTTTTGCACAGCAAAAGAAACCATCAAATGAAACAAAAAGACCACCTACCGAATGGAAGGAGATATTCACCAATGATACATCTCATAAGGGGCTAATATCGAAAATTATAAAAAACTTGTACAACTCAATACCAAAAAATCCAATTAAAAAATGGACAAAGGATCCAAATGGACACACAGATGACTAATACACATATGAAAAGATACTTAACATCAGTAAGCATCAGAGAAATACAAATTAAAACTACAATGAGGTATAACCTCACACCTGTCGGAATGGCTATCATCAAAAAATCACCAGCCCTGACTACTGTGGCTCAGTTGGTTGGGCATTGCCCTGTAAAGCAAAAAGGTCGCTGGTTCTGTTCTTGGTCAGAGCACATGACTGGGTTGCAGGTTTCGTCCGCAGTCGGGGTGTGTGCGAGAGGCAACCTATTGATGTTTCTCTCTCACATTGATGTTTCTCTCCTTTCTCCATCCCTTCCCTTCTCTCCAAAAATAAATAAATAAAATTTTAAAAATCAAACAAATGTTGAAAACAGTATGGAGTTTCCTCAAAAAAATAAAAAATGGCCTCATGACCAAATAATACACATTCTAGGTATGTATCCAAAGAAACTAAAAACACTAATTTGAAAAAAATATGTGCACTCCTATGTACATTGCAGTGGTCAAGATATGGAGAAAACCCAAGTGCCCATTAACAGGTTCATGTATAAGAAAGTTATGGCACATATATAAAATGGAAGTGTACTCAGACATAAAAAAATGAATTCTTACAATTTGCAACAGCATGGATAGACCAAGAGGGTATTATGCTAAGTTAAATAAGTCAGTCAGAGAAAGGCAAATACCATGTGATTTTACGTACATGTGAAATCTAAAGAACAAAGTAAACAAGTTAGAAACAGACTGATAGATATAGAAAACTGACTGATGGTTTTCAGGGAAAAGGGGATTTTGAGGACTAGGTAAAGCTTTAAAGGGATGAACATATACTATTGATAGTTATAAAATAGGAACAAGGATATGGAGTACAGCATAGAAAATGTAGTCAATAATATTGTCATAGTTATGTATGTTGTCAGTTTGGTACCTGAAATATCAGGGCATCACTGTGTAAAGTATGTGATTGTCTGGACATTATTCTGTTGTCTGAAACTAATACAAAATAGTGTTGAATGTAAACTGTGATTGAAAAATAAAATAAAATGCACACATACAGAGGTAAAGTAACAATTAAACACATTCAATTTATGTCTAATTTGAATTCATTTAATTAACAGTATCTCTGGTGAGAACAAGTCAATTTTTAATTTCTTCTTATACTTCTTTATACAACAGCTTTCTCATTTCATGCATTGAACATATATTAATTTTGTAATTAGACAAAAAAACAACAAACACTTTAAAAAATAAATTTAATCATAAATTTGTTGTTGTTATACCATCTATTCTGGGGTCTAGGGGATGATAAAGTATGACTTTGGCTGCCATCAAAACTATATCAATTAAATAAGAATAAGAATATGGTGATGGTTAATGCTATGTTCTAGTCAGGATCTAAACAGCTATATAATATGCTTCATTTTTTAAAATCTTGACTGAGAGCAGGCCTTTGATGGAATTATAGAGGCAGGAAGGAGTCCACAGCTATAGTAAGCCTTCTCTTGTTTCCTGGTTCCTTATCTTTCTCAGGTATTTAGCTGGATTAATTTGGTCTCACTATTTTAATTTTTTAATTTATTTTTATTATATTATTTTTCATTGCCATGTATCCCTATTATACCTTCTTCCACTTCTACCCATCCCCACTCCCCCAGTCACCACACTGTTTTCCATGTCTATGAGTTTTTTTTTTCTTTTTGGCTCTATCCCTCCACCCCCTAACCACCCCCACCTCATCTTTGCCACAGCATGGATGGACCTGGAGAACATTATGCTAAGTGAAGTAAGCCAGTCAGAGAAAGACAAATACCATATGATTTCACTCGTATGTGGAATCTAATGAACAAACTGAATTAACAAGCAAAACAGAGACAGGCTCATAGATGGGGAGCAGGCTGATGCTCCCAGTACATTAATAGTAGTAGTACACCCCCTCTCCTTGAATAATAAGATACAAAGTGTTGGGGGTGGGTGGGCACATAGCTCGCTCAATCTCTTTTCACCTGATTTGTGAAGACAAAACTGCAGTTTCTTAAAAAGGGACTTCCATCAGGAAATAAAATGAAAAAAACAAAAACCAGATATTTTGCAACAGAGGTGCTTTAAAGCCTAGACTTCTATCTTAATCCTGAAATCAGATCTTGGCATATTTCAGACCCACATAAATTGTGCATTGTTGGTGAAAGCTGAGGGAAATGTTAGGATTCTGGCAATTCTTCACTATTCTGTTTTGTTACTGTGTTTTTTGCCCTCTCAGGAATTTATGTTTTCCCAAACGAAAACACAATTAAAGAGCTGCAGTATCTGATATTAATGGGCAAGTGGGTAACATGATAAGCATTACTCTATGCTAAGGTCTTCAAAGAATCTGGCAAGGAATGTGGTGGAAAACTGCAATTTTTAAATTGGTGAAGTATATTAGAACACATTTTTAATCCATACTTGTATAATAGCACCTTTTGACTCATCTACTTGAAACATTAGACAAAGTGATTGTACCAACTGGTGCTGAGTGTCCTCTGAAATTCCAATCAAAGTGATCAAAGTGGCCTGACAACAACAGTGTCCAAGGGGCATTGTCTATGATTGCCTTTCCTGTTCTTGACTCTGGCAATGCTGATACTCAATTTGTCCAAGTGTAATGAGGCCATTATCATTTTTCAACCCTCCCTCTCCTCCTTTTTCTCATCTTCTTCATCTTCCTCCTATTTTATTTATAGCACCCTGAAATCCCTCTGGTCCTGGAGATATTATGCATCCCCCTTGTAAATCTGAGCACCTGAAGCCATTCCTGCCTTTTATGTGGACTTTTCTTCTGAAGGTGTCTATGGTTTGGAATTTTGAAAATTAGCCTTTATCCTAAAATCATTTGTGGGTCTTGTGGAGTTCATCTGACAAATGCCCTTGACTCAAAATTGAGTTGACTGATAAAACTCAGCTGTAAGTGATGCTCTAGGTAAAATCTGGTCAGAGACCCTGGGAACTGAATAACAGGTGCTACCTTCCCTGGTATCTGTATCAGTCTCATCAGCATCCTACTGTGGTTAGAAACTTTCAAGTCTTTTGTTTTAAGAATTATTTGTCCTTTAAAGTTTCGGCAATCTGTGTGAGGATGTCTTCCAGTCCCAATTAGTCTGTAAATAAGAGAAAGATAGCATAGTCTCAGTCCTGTAAACAAATATTTCTAGTTCAGGTTATTCTCTTTGCTAAACAAAGATCTTTGCTAAATCCCCGAGGAGCTTCTAGGAAAGGAATACAGTGGCCTTTCTCTTTCTGTGGAGATGCATTGGGAGGGGGGCGAGAGGAGGATTGTATTGGTAGATATACCTCCCCACTGCTTAATCCTCAACTGACAATCTTTTTATCCTTAAGTTGTATGGTCTAGTTTCATCTAGTTTAAGATAATCACTCACATCACACAGGTCAATGAAGTGACGTCAAATGGAAAGAGTGTGGAATGCGAGTCAGGAGACCTGGAGGGAAAAGGCCTTGGACACAAGGGTGTGTCACAAAGGCATGTCTTAATTTTCTGCTTTAGGGACTGCCTAGTAACCACCGAGTTCAATTGTGTACTGTGTTGAGCCTACATTGCTTGTAGTAATAATTGTTAGGTCTTGAAATAGGATACTGACATGATAGGTTCCTTATCTTTTGAAAATGTCATTATCTTAAAACATGTCTACTGACACTCATTTTCCTAAGGCTTTTGAGTGTGTCAAGAGTGTGCAGATTTCATTTTGGTTAATTTTATTGTCTTCCAGCTTTCATGGCAAACTGCTAGAACACCTAAGGCCAAATCAGTCGAAGAAGGTCATTTATTCCGACCAATCAGAAAATAAGCTACCTTGCTTCTGGCTAGGAATTCCATACACATTTTTAAAAGGTCAAATGGGGCAGTCCACCAGGAAGAAAGACTCCAAGAATCCAGAGAAAGAGATAAAAGAGAAAAAGAAAGAAAAAAAAAATCTCAGTGTCCACATAGACTTTAATTTCTGGTGTTTTTAAAATTAAATGTGTGCTCTTCAGTATCACTGGCAATACCTAATGGGTTCACTGTTATTTTGTGTCTTAAAGAAATCTGTTGATGATTTCTAAATAATCTAAAGCAGAGAGGTTTACCATGCTTTTTCAAACAGTTTGAAATAGGTAACCAAATCTGTAAGATCTAGATTTAAAATGACATATTTGGTGATGGTTTGAAGAGAGAGGGATGCATCAGGGAAATGTTTCCTTATTCTCTTTTCTTTTATACTGTGTAATTCTGAGAGCTCTTAAACCATGACAAGGAAGTAATTGTGTTTTGAATTTCTCTAAGGATCTAACTAGAGGGCATCCGATAAGCATTTCTAGGAATTCAGGTTTAAAGACCCAGGTATTTATGATAAAGAAATAAGATTTTTCACAGCTGAGGAAAGCAAGTAAAACCGGTGTGTGGGTTTGGCCAAAGAAATGTAGAGCTCCTAGAGGTCAGCAGACAGTATTTTTCCATCCTCACAAGCTCCCACAGCCCCAGCTCTGCACTCACCATGTATCTATGACACATATGAAATGAAGTGAGTGACAGCAGCTGCGGAGGGACCAATGCGGGGCGTGCTCTGAGTGGTCGTCCCAGACCCGTCTCCGGGGCTGTGTCACTCTTGACGAGATAACATAACAGTGAGGCGTTGGGCGAGGGCAGGGCTCCTCCCGACCTCGCCAGTAGAGCGGCTAGAGTCTTCTGAAGCTGCCAGTTGCCAAATGAAATCTGAAACCCTGAGCAGCGTCTGAGGGTTGGCCCCGCTCAGTTGTTACAGCCTCTTGTACTGTATATTTACTCATTCACACACAATCACTCTTTCTAACTTCAGGGACTCTTACTTCTTTGCGCAACTGCTAGGATTTCTTAAGTGCATGTGGCAACTCAGGCCAGCTCCGGGTGGAAACCGGCAGGGCTCCAGAGGGTCTCGGAGGCTCTGGGAGCTGTCAAGGCTGCGTCCGGGACAGCAGAAGATCGAGGAGCAGGCGGCTGAGGGGAAAGCACCACAACTTTCCACCCCAGCTGCAGCTCTTTCGGCCTCCGAGAATTTCCTCCGAAACCACAGCTGCATAGCAACCAAGTGCATGGGGCGCAACACTTCCCCTTGTTGTGGGAAGTAAAGGAGCCTTCCCACCCTCTTTATCTCTTTTCTTTTCGGCTGGCCTGGGAGCCTTTCCTTCCGACCGTCCCAAGTCTGCCGTGCGCTCGGAGCAAGGTAGGTGACGCCGCCACGGGGGGTGTGCGCCTGGGCCACTGCAGGAGGGTGGGATGTGGCCTTGCGGGCACCGAGGGGCTATAGACACAGCTGCTCGCGACAAAGGAGGGGACTGCTGGGGGCTAGTGGGGATCGCAGGAATCCCGTGCTGGTGCAGTGTGTCAGTGTGAGTGTGTGTGTGTGTGTGTGTGTGTGCGCGCGCGCGTGCGCGTGTCTGATGGGAAACAATGCTCCTTTTTTAAAAAAATTATTTTTGAAAGGATAAAACCGGCACAAGCTGGTAGTTTGTGTTTAAATAGAGTAAATTACTTCTTTATGTAATTTGGTGTCCTCCCTTGCAATCCAGCCTCCCTTTCCTCCCTGCTTGTTTCCGTTAGTGTTTTATGTTAGTTTCCCTAGATAACAGACATACAGAGGTAGGTTTTAATAATAAACATTTTAATTGCAAACACAAAGAATTAGGGAATCTTTGGTGAATTTTAAGTCACCCAAAAGTGTTTGTCTTGATTTTGAAAACAGTAACTTTTAAGGAAGTATCTATCCTCTCTTGAGGACAAATACGTTAACATATTCTCATTAAAAAGGATACTTAACATATACTCATTAAAAAGGATACTTAACATATTCTCATTAAAAAGGATACTTCAGCCTGGTTTCTTTTAGAAGTCCCCAAATAGGAGGCAGAGTCATGCTACTCTGGATTCCTTAGTTTTTCAATACCAACTGGTAATGATGAGACCAGTCTCCCTTGTAATCTATTTTAATTCACTTGAATTAAAAGATCATATCCAAGTACTCTTTCCATCATTATGTTTTCAAGTAATAGTTTATTCTGTCACTTTTTAAAAACCTAATAAGACATCACTATTTGATCTCTTTCTTAAAAGAGGAAATAAATAAATTATGTTGGTATTTGAAATATAAAAATTGTAAAGAGTTTGCTTTTCCATAAGTGAAATAGTATGTGTTGCTTTGTCTACTAACTCAGACAAATTAATTGGAATCCAGGGGTATTTACAGTAAAGTTAGGAGGTTTATTCAATTACTGAGAAGGTGGTCAGGTGAATTAAGAACAATTGATCCCCTGATTGTCATTGGAATGGAAAACCAACCTACAAGGGCAAGAATGATGTTTGCATTAAACTAGACATTATAAAACATAAAACACACAGATTTAGTATATTAGAAAAGGCCAGAAAACAAGTGGAAAGCCACACAAGACCTATTAAAATCTCTCCCTTTTAAATCCCTTAATACTTCCTCTTTGGAGGCATTGGAACTTATAAGACAGCCCAATAATGCAGGGCCTGACTTTCAGGTAGCAAATCTAGAAACTTTTCTCTTTAGAGTCATTTCTGAGTGTCAGAGAATTTACCATAAACATTTTGGAGAACTAGATATTGACAAAACTTAATAAACAATGTCCTCCAACTTCTCAGAGAAATTAGGTCCTTGGTGGAAGATCTTTAAGTAGATGGAAAGGATAGACTTGAGTTTTTTCAATCTGGAATTTAGTTTGAGGCACGAGTAAGGAGTACACAAGTAGCATGATAAAAGAGAAGAAAATCTGTAATTCTTTCTACATGTGAAAGACTGTTGAAACTCAGTATGTCCTTGGCTTTCAACTGTATTATTTGGTTTTATTACTTAATCTCAGGGGTTTGGATTTGAGAGGGGGATGGCTTCTCAGTAATGTTCCTTTGGTTGTAGGATACATTGTGAATTTGAACCATTTTGAAAATATAAACCTGAGAGTAAGTGGGGAACAATTAAGTTATCAAGAAAAAACAATTCACTGAAGAACAAATAGCAATGTATCTTTCTAGACAAGGGGACAGATTTAAGTGTAAAAGTGAAGAGTGTTCTTGGCTGAAATCCCCAGTGAAAGCCTTTTAGCTTTTGTTTGGGATAGTAATGGCCAAAGCTCTGAAGATTTTCATCCAGGCACAATTTTATTTACCATGTGATCCTGGACTCACCAGGTGAAGGGTAGAGGTTGAGGGAAGTGAGAGGTGGGGCAGAAAGAGTGAGGAATGTGCTGAGTGGTTTGATTCTGATTACTTTGCTGTCTTAGCCAAGAGCCTACTTGATGTTTAGCGACAGCGCCCCAAGTCATTTGTCTATGACCTACTGGCCCACAAAGTGAAATGTGCTTTCTTTCTCGCTCTATTAGGCCCCAGGTTGGTTTGTCAGGGCTGAAAGGAGTTGGTGCTGCTGCAAATTTCAGGCCATGCCATTTGGTGTCTGTTCTTAGTGTTTGCTATAGCGCCATTTTAGTTACCTGTAGTTATTCTTCTGCAGTATTTTCTGGCCTATGATGAAGCGTTCTTTTCCCATGAGTTGAGCTTAAGTAATGCTGATTCCTTCCTTCTGTCATGGTTGAATTTTTGATAAAGGTGTGCTTTGGGAAAACAAGATGGAAGAGGTGGATGGAGTTTCAGTTTAGAGCCCAGTAGAAGGGACAAACACCCAGTTAGTTACACAAGGTTGTGAAGGAGGTTGACGATAAGAACATGAAGCATTCACTCTACACTGAGGAAAAAAGCAGAAGAGAGTTAAAATTTAAAAAATGCCTGTTTGCTCTTAAATTCATGGCTAAAGGATTACAATTTCTCTCAAATACAGAAAGGTATTTAAAAATAAAATTATAGTCAATTCAGCTTTTCATGTGAAGAGTTGGAGTCTCATTGAGTCTTATAATGGTAACTCATCTATCTTTGCCACATGAACTCAAACTTTACAATGTTATGATGATTTTTGAGGCTACAATAAAGCACCTTTAGAAGTAGAATGGTTATTGTGATGAACAGTCAAAGAATATTCACTTTTTGGAGGTTATTTCGTACATGTATATATTTATTTATTTTTTATTGTTTTTCAAGTACATGCATTTTTTATTATCTTTATACTACTGTGGCATTGCTCCTGTTAATCTTTATAAAGTGCAGGTCTAATTGTGTAAGTCCCTTGTTCTAAAATTGGTGGATCCCAATGAACTGCATTATCTCTAAACTCTTTAATATTATAACAAAAAGCTCTTCAAAGCCGCTCCTTTTTAGCTTTCTCTTCCTACCAAGGGCCCCTCACTGTTGACACTTTTGATTTCTCACTCAAAGATATTCATTTTCCTGGAATTCCCTCTTCTGGGAAAGTCTCTCTTATTCTTGGTGGTCCATTTCAAGTGGAACTTCTTTTTGTAGAATTTACCCAATTCCATGCAGAAAGAATTAATCATTCCATCTTGTCTGTTTCCATGATGTTTTGAACACACTTTGGATAATAATTTATATGCATCTCCCACTAACCAAGGGGGATCCACCTGTATCCTACTTTCTAGCTCAGTGTCTAAAATACATAGTAGACACCTGTTAATTTTTCCTTAATAAATGAGCAAATAGTCATGGATGAATAAAGCACTAGTGGATTCTACTTTATGCAGACAGTTATTTCCCAAAAGTCCATTTGAAAAATGTGTATTTGGACCCACAGTTCATTTTCCAAAAGTAACAGTGCCACAAAACATAATTCAATTTGAAGACTAATCTGCCTATTTAATTTCTAATATGCCTATTTAATTACTATACCAGATGAAATACTGTGTTTTGCAGTTATAAAGCAAAAGCAAAACATAATGAAAAGCTACTGTGTGATCATCTTTATCTTCTGGAAATCATAAAATATACTTCAGCTTAAAGATAGTAGAAACAGTTATAATAGGTACAAATGTTCCACGATTGATTTTTATATTATACTATAAAATCTATAATCTATCAAATCCCAGTGGGAGGTCCTGAATTTGGCCATGAGGACTGATAGCGGAGTTAAATTTGGAGATTCTGTTACCTGCGGAGTGCATAATAATCAAACAAAATAGAAATACTAATTTTGGGTATTTAATAATTACCTTGAGTGCTAGTGCTTGAAGCAAACTGGATTTAATCAAAGGAGGATGTAGAGGTGGATGCAGAGGAGAAAATTCAGAGGGGTACCTTCTTTCATATTACTGATTCTTATACTGCATTGGAGCATTTAGTCAAATCCAAAGTTTCTTTATTAAAAGAAAAAAACTACCTTTTTCTACAGTTATTTTTTGCTGCCTAACATGTAGAAGAGGGTTGCACTTAGTTGAGCCAAAATACAAACGGGCTCATTTCATTTTCAGAGCAGTGATATCTTTGTCACTTGCACATTCACTCTTTAGCATGTGAATATTTATTTCATTTAAGAACGCATAATACTTGTGTTTCAAGTGCTAGTCGGTTATCTTAAGCTCAAGTTGCTTAAGCATATACAATATCTTTGAGAAGACTGGAAGAGGAAACATTGATATTTAAGAGTCTACTCAGTTTTCTAAATCTTCCACACTCTCTATTTTTATCAAATTACATGATCATAAATTTACCTACCTGAAACATATTATAACACCTTTGTGTTACATTACCTTCATTACACTATACTTTAAAATAACATTTTTTCATGTGTTTTAACTGAAAGCCAATATAAAAGAGATGGTCTTCATGGAAAACCTGTTGGTACTTTTTGTGTATTTCAATATTCCTTATATAATGATATCCATAAATTCATCTTTGCTTTTACTGCTTTAAAAAGTATGTCTCTTCTGATTAACTGGTGTTGTTTCTTTTGTTAGAAGAAAAAAAGAGAGTTAGAAATCACTAGTTCCTCATTTCTGGCTTGTCATCTAAGAAGCTGAACTAAACTTGATGCTCAGTTTCCCCCAGTCAAGGTTTTCTGACCTGATTGTTTGCTTTCCACCTTATTATAATGCATGTATCACACCTATACCTTTGAAATACATTAGCTCCAATCTGTTATGGAAGTAGGTCGAATTACCTTCATTTTGTATTCTTTTAACTCATTTTAGACTTTTAGTTAAGTATTTATAAATTTCTATTTTGTAGTTTCAGGCTAGTATTTTAGAGCCAATAATTTTTCCAGATAATTTGTTCATTTGTGTTTGTCTGTGTGTGTGTGTGTGTGTGTGTGTGTGTGTGTGGTTCCTTGCAACTTTTTCCTTGCAACTTTCTAGGTACTTTTTTTGTACTCCCTGATAGATAAAAAGGCCTTGCTCCAAATGTTACCTGTCTTAAAACCTTAGAAGAAAAGTCACATTTACTTTAAAATTATTATAAGACCAAACATGTGAGTTCTTTTCAAGGTCCAGCAGAAGTAACACCTGCTTCAGTATGGTTGGTAGGTTAATAAGATGGGTGTAATAATTTATAGTTTTAATTTGAATATTTCATCAAAAATGTTATATGGTGTGCTTGAGTGTGATATTCTTATGTTACAGAATTACATGCTTATGATTTTGTAGTAAAAGATTTTGTAATAAAAAAGGGGTGTTATTTGTGCTGGACCTTGTATGTATCACAAATGTATGGAAGTGTGACATTAAGAATATCTCTGAGAAACAAGAAAAAGGCATTCTTTTTCTTACAAATGAAATCTATTAATAAATTGAGACATGGAGCTGTAGTTAGAGCTGTTTTCTGCTTGTCAAATTGAGTCTTCAGAAAAACAAAGTAATTTTTCAAATTCCACAGGGTTGGGGAGGGGAGAACCTTATTTTGTTCTGAAAATTTTCTCTGTCTTTGAGTCTCATAGACTCTCATAATGTTAATCACTCTAATACAGCAATTTTCAACTGATGTTCCATAAGAATTTTTAAAACATGCAATGCCTGCCATTTAGTGAGAGGCACTGATCTCTTTTCCCTTAGATTGTCAAATAAATGACAACAGCCTATACAACAATAACCATCCAGTATGAATTCATCAAAATTATACCTATTAGTTTTTTTCAGCTAGGCAAATAGAATATATATTTTTGGTGTACTGCAGAATTTTAGTAATTGGTTTGTCTGTGCCATAAGATGAAAAAAATTGAAAATCATTGCTCTAATGAATTAAGTACCTACTAAGTACCAAGCACTCTACAAGGTGTTTTTCATGGTACTGCTAATTCCATACGTAATTAGAAATAATTAGTAATTGTACAAGTAAACTATATTATACATAATTCAGATATTATTATTTCTATTCTATGAGAATGTTTAGGCTCAGAGAGATGAAGATACTTACTCCAGGTCATGTAGTTAGTGAGCAACATAGAGTTGAGAGTCAAAATCAGGTCTGCCTGAATCCAAATAGTCTGCCATTTTTACTATGTGGCCTTCCTCTCAGTGCTTTTTCTCTTCAGCTCTTGATTGTAGAATTATAATCTGTGTGCTGCATGGGTACAGACCCCAGTCTCAACTTAATCTCCACGACCTGGCCTGAGAGCTCTCTTGTGGCTCTTTTAGGTGACAGCATGCTTGTGCTGATGAGTCAGGGCTCCTGGGATGGGTTACTGCTCTCAAGGTTCTTGTATGAGAAGAGAGACTCCAGCTACTACCAACCAGTAACTGAATGAATCTAGAGTGATCAGCTTGGCCAGACTTCATTTTCTGGTGAAAGAGCAAACATAAAAAGCAAACTTCATTTTCTGGTGAAAAAGTATGGTCCATGGGCCTTTTGTGATCTGTCCCCATTATTAATTCCCACACATGTGGGCATGTGCCCCAGGAACACTGTGAGTGACAGATGGGAGTAGAGGAATGAGAAGGGGACAGGTAGTCCAAGGTCCAAGAACTAGAGACCCAACTTGGGAAAACTGAAAGATAGAGGGAAACAATCATTTTGTTGGAGATAGCAACTGAGGAGTGGAGAAAATTTGAGTTAGTGGTGGCAGTACTCACCGGGCACACAGAAATTAAACAGGCATCCCTGACTGACGTGGCTCAATTGACTGGGCACCATTCTGCAAAGCGAAAGGCCACCGGTTTGATTCCTGGCCACATCATATGCCTGGGGTGTGGGTTTGGTCCCTGGTTGGGGCATGTTCGAGGGGCAACTGATTGATGTCTCTCTTTCACCTCAATGTTTCTCTCCCTCTTTCTCTCTGTCTTCCTCTTTCTCTAAAAATAAATAAAATTTAAATTAAAAAAATGAAACAAGCTATAGGGAAAGAGATTTCCAGGCCAGTGTTTCTCAAGGCAGGACATTTATCACTGGAATCATTGGCACACATCCTACTCCTGTTTGTCAAGATACCCAGAGAAAAGAATTCACCATTCTTGAGAGTCATATTTGATTGTTTCATTGTATTGGGAATATCTGGTTTTAAAATTTCTCAGATGAAGGAACATCCAGCAAGAAAAGAGGAGCCAGGGGATTCAAGAACTTGTTTTTATCTTGTTGTACTTAATTTCATAATCCTAGGCTTTAGCTATGTGAGTATCACTTTCAGAGTTCAATTTTGATTTTTGTATCTCATTATGATTTGTTATTGTGAAATAGTCAAGTGCAATGTTGATGATTTTATATAAATGCATCTATGGTATATACAGAAAGCTTTAGCCTTCTCTATGATTTACTGATTAGAAACTTAATTTCTTTGGTAACAACTCACACTTTCTTCATGGAATAGCTTGTCTATGGTGTTAGGTTCAAATTGGCAAGTTCAGTAGGGGAGCCTTGGTCGTTGGTGCCTAGAGACAGGTGGAGGCCATAAGGAATTATCTAGCTGTGGAGGTCTAAGAACTCCTGCACAGCACATAGACTGGCAAGAGGAGGATGGATGAGAGAAGGGCAGAGGCAATGTCATAGGATAATAAATGTTAGAAGCCACAGAAGGAGAAGAGAAGGCAAATCCAGAGATAGCACTGGGAACTAGAAGCCAAGAGAAGGGAGGCAGTGGATGATGTGGCAGTTAGGAGTTCAGTCCCTGCCTAATAATAACAATTATTAAAGCCTTGCTTACAATATGCTCGTTATGCCAAGCACTTGTCATGGGTTATCTCCTTTAATCCTCACAGCTCCCACATGAGTAGATTCTATTATATTCTCTGTTTTTAGAGATGGGAAAACTGGAACTTGGACAGGCTTAGTAACTCACCGAAACTACATACCACTAAATAGATCTGGGGATTCAAAATTAAAATATCTCACTTCAAGGGAGCAATCTTTACCATTAAGTTCTGGAGCAAGACCTATGTTCCAGCCAGTGCAGATATGCACAAACATTGTGACTTTGGGAAAGTTGCATTAATCTTGAACCACAGATTTCCTCTCTGTGAAAATGGGCATTTAATAATACCTACTTCATAGTGTCATTATGAGTTTTTAACTTATGAAGTGAGCAATGTATGCAAAGAGACTGGAAGGGTATCTGGCACCTGGTAAGTATTAATATGTTTCAACAGTTATTATTATTAAATTAAATGATGAACATGGGAGTCCTGAGCAGCATTTTCAAGCTGTAGTCACGAAATCAAAGCAGTGGTTCATGATCAGTGTTTCTTTTTCAGTGAGGAGGAATAAACCAGGGTGAAATAGAATAGAAAGAAGTCAGCATTCATGACATGAAGTAAAAGTAAGAGTGGTTTCATGTTTTAATTTCCATTTGTGTGCTGTGTGTATATCTCACACACTGGGTAAAAATGAAAAATGTACTTCTGATTATTGATTGCTGTCAAAAATACTTTAAAAGATTCTTTAAAGTAACAGTTTTCAAAGTATGACCCCAGAACCAGCAGCATTATTTTCACCTGGAAAGTTGTTTGGCAAATTACCGAGCCTGCCAGAGCCCAGCCAGTTGTGTTTTAACAAGGCCTCCAGATGATTAAGGACAATTACATATTCAAAAGTGGCATTTGGAAATCATGAAAAAAATTAGGTAGGGTTATATTAAATTACTTGCAGGTGGTTAAACTACAAGAGGTATTCTGCTGACAAAAGCTTTCATTTTCCACAAAGTGCTGTCCTGTGCTGTGTAACTTTGGTTTTATGTAGTTGCTTCCCCTGGTTTTCTATGCTGCCTGCTCACAGTTCAGGCGGGTCAGGCCCCCAGACAGCAATTCATTTACATATAGAAGGGCAGTGGGCTGTTGGATCCTGCACTTTCTTCGAGAACTACAAGATGAAAACTTAACGTTCTTTGTGAGTGGCCCTGAGCCTTGAATATCTAAGTTGTGTTCAGTTTGAAACATTTTAATGATAATAGTCCAGATGCCTAGACAGCTGTAAAATTAGAAGTCACATTAAGAACTCATAAAAATACTGCACTCAGTATTTCACTAATTGAGATATTTATTTTGGAAAGCATGTGAAGACAAGATGATATTAACAATCTTATTAATGTGAAACTATGGAAAAATGGAAGTGAGATAAAATTTTATACTGGGTATTTCCCCCCATAAAGAAAACAGGGAATGTGTTTAGGATATTTATGGTTGTATACCATTACTTTAAAGAGAGAACAGTTGATATTGTATTGACCAGCCTTTGTTCATTATTGCTTTTAATGTAATTTAGTTTGCATTTAGTTTTTTGATTGGAGGATGTATTACCCTAACACTTAAAAGTACCTTCTTTGATGGACCTGGAGAACATTATGCTAAGTGAAATAAGCCAGTCAGAGAAAGACAAATACCATATGGTCTCACTTATAGGTCAAATCTAATGAACAAAATAAACTAACATTCAAAATAGAAACAGACCCATAGATACAGGAATAAACTGACAACTGTCCCTGGGGGGTGGGGATTGGGGAGTTAGGTGAAAAAGGTGAAGGGAGATAAATGGTGATGGATGAAGACTTGGCTTGGGGTAATGAACACACAATACAATATACAGATGATGTATTATAGAATTGTACACCTGAAACCTATATCATTTTATTAACCAATGTCACCCCAATAAATTCAATAAAAAGATAAAAATTATCCTCTTTGAAAACATAGCATCTGGATTCACTAGAGAAGACTTGAGAACTTCTTTTTCCATTTAAAATAACATTCACTTGGATTTTTAAGAAGCAGATTTTTAATAGGTATATATTAAATTTCTTTAGTGGTATGCAAAAATATTTTTCAGGACAAAAGTGTCAGGAAAAGAAGAGTTTCAAGGTAAGAAAGTCTACCTGTTGGCTCACCATGGGTATAATTTCATGTTGAAACAGTAGCTTGAGAGATATTTTTAAAGATCCTTCTCTACTTTGTGTCCTATGGTTGGAGAAGACAAGTGGAAAGGGAAACAGCTGGGAAGGGTGTGTGCTCTGAGTCTCCTTCTGGTATTAATTAACTTCTGTGAACTTTAGGAGATCACGTAGCTTTTCTGGACTTCAATTTTCTTACCTGTAAAATGAGGAGGTTGGAGTAAATACTTTCTAAAATTGTTCCAGCCTTGAAAAAGTCTCTGTTGCTAAGTGTATTCCCGTTGGTCAACTTCGATAAGAATGAACTATGTGTATGCCCTGATAGGGCTCAGAAAATGGATGTCTGACTTCAGAGACCAGTGAGGATCTGGAAGCCATAGAGCTTACATAATAAAGTTTAGCTGGGCCTTTCCTTGACAAATCTCATGTGCTAGTAGGCCAGTTTTTATCAGCTGTGGGTTGCGGGCCATGAGTGGACCTTTGGAAATTCCTGAGGATGTTTTGGTCATCACGATGACTGGGTGAAGCTACTGTCATTTAGTGCTCAGGAGGGGTCAAGAATGCCACATGTCTTGCAATGTGTGTGACAGTCCCTTGATACAAAGAATTTTCCCTACCCAAATGCCAACAATATCCCCATTGGGAAACTCACTAATGAAGTTAAAAGATAGAGGTTTAACTCCATTTTTTAATAGTTATTGGAAAATTAGAAATGAAGTGTATACTTTTTGCTGTTTCAGTAACACAAATGCAAACAATATCTATTCTTAGATGACAACTGGTGTTTATGATACATGGGAGAGAACAGTTTCCAGCTCCCTGAACTATATATTGACTATGCAATAAGAAAAGCAGTAAAAATCTCAGCTCTGTTAGTGTGGTATGCCAATATAATTGAAGACAGAGTAGGAATAGTTCTTTTGAGTATGAAGTTACTAGTTTTCTGATGACAGCCACATTTTTAATGAAATGACTTACAGAAGTTTCCATTCAATGTAACTAGACATTTCTTGTGTTCACATCCACACCATGATTAATGCATTAAAAGTATAGGTTTGATTCTCTATAAAAATACCACTTCCTTAACTCTTCTATGCATGATGACTGACATGAGCACTTCTTGTTCCTCCACTGGCCTCCTTCTGCACTTGGGTTGAATTCGTACCTTCTGGGTCAGGTAAGGATAGAGCCCATCCAGCAAGAGTGACTCATCCAGGGCTGTCTCAAGAACCCAAGTAACATTTTCAAATTTGAGATGAATTTTGATTGGAATCACTTAAATCACAAGTTTGTTTTCCTAAAATTCTTTTCTTTCATCTTTCTTCTTGCATTTGTCAAGTTCTTGGTTAGTTAATATATGTATTTATAACTGCTTATGTTCAGCTCTCAGACACTGTGTATATAAAAGGAGTTCTAATGGGTAAAATTGTCTAAAACCCAAAGCCAACTTGATATTTTCTAGGAGTGAAAGGGGATCCCTGCTTCTCCTTTGATGAATCTAGGCCTTACTACCTCAGCAAGAGAAGAGGGGAAAGCAGATGATATTGAGATGTGTAAATTTTCTTTTCCTATAAGTTTGGTTACAAATTTAGAATTCAGGAGAAGGTTGAAATTGCAGAATTAAGAAAATGTTTTGGGTATTCTTCTATTTTACTATTTATGCAAGGCCTCCACAAGGAACAAATTGGAGGTTACATGCTACATTCCCCTTGGAATGAACTCATTAGACATCAGAACAAAGGCCCATTTAGAAAATAGCTATAACCATCTTACCTCAATCTTTTAATACTGAAAATTAGTCCAGAGAGATTTAGTTGATTTGCTCTAGAATATATAGTCAGGACAAGGCACGCCAGGCTCTTGATTTTCAGTGATTGGTTTTTCTACCCTATTGCCCTATTTACTTTTCCCTGAGATGATTAAAACAAAATCAACCCTAATGCTAAGTGAAACCCAATTTAAAAATTAAAAATTAAAAATTAAATTTAATATTTTACAAAAAATAAAAAACAATTAAAAATAAAACTAAAAAATAAATTAAAACAATTTAAAAAATAAAATTAAAACCAAATGCTAGCCAATTGCATTCAGTGCATATTATGAATTATTTCCTTTGGTCTGCTGCAACTAGAAGGGTATTAGTTAAGTACCATCTGGCATCCTTGACAAAGAGTCACTCATGATTTTCTGTATTCTATCATTTAGCTAAAGAATTGTGACTGAGAATAGAACAAGTGAGTCTATAAGTAACATTTTAAAAAGCATTTTTATGTGCCTAGATTAACCCTGAAGTAAACTGAAAAATATGCCAGAGTAAAAGCCACGTGTAACTTGTAACAGTTTCCATTTTTGGTACATTTTAAGCTAGTTCCTTGTAATAATATTAACTGTGTTGAACCCATTTCATATGTTTTCAATACACTATCGATTTTCATTCAATTTAACCTTCAAATACATTATAATTATGCATTGTTCTCTCATTTTATTCTGTTCATATTCCTGAAAAACAAAAGAAAAATAAGTAAGCCTGATGGTATTTGACATTTAAGAGATTTCATGTAGAAAACAAAAACAAAAAAAATAGTTTTTGAGCTGATTAATTTCTAAAGAGACTAAAGCACTGCCCTGAGTCAAATAATGGTTGAAGGTGAGTGAGAGAATGGGAAGGGAAGAAGAGGCTTTGGCTCATTGTAACTGCTACAGAAAGCTGAGAAACAGAGAATTTTTTCTGTGTGGTGCTTTTATTATCTCACTGTTTGCAGTCCCATCCTCTACTGTTTAATTTGAGGAACATTCCAAGAAGTATCCTTAGCTTCCCTGACAGGAGCCCAGGACTGGGGCGTGAGGGCTCTGAGGGACTCCTTTATGAGCCCAGGGAGGACAAACAGAGCAAGCTGGCTGTGCAGCACATGGCTCAGCTGGTGGCGGTGGACTGTTCATCAGGGGCAAGGTGAGACCTTTGTGCCACTGAGCTGTGGGATGCCAAGCATGCTGCTCCACTTACCTTTGCAGGCAGCCCTGAAGTGTGTGATATGATCTCAGAAAAATGGAGTTACCTCTGTATCTCAAAAGAGAGAATACTAAATGCTAGACTTCCTTGAGAGCTTTGCAGCTCAGTGGTGTCACATCTGGGACTCTGCTTTCATTCTATTTATTTTCAAGCAACAATAGGACATTATTGGCTTGTGAGGGTTAGTGATTATTTGTTTAGTAGATAATACTCTGACCAAATGCATAGCAGTAATAATAGTGGCATATTTTAGAGCTTTTTTTGTTCATTTGATTTAATAAAGATTTTCTTAATGTCCTAGAAAGAGCCATTAAGTAACATCAAATTATATTGAACTATTTTGTGGAAATGCCAAACAATATCATTTGAGCTATATTATTAATGTGCAATGCTAAAGTAATTCCAAATGAATAAATGATATGTAAAGGTCATATTATTGTGAGCCTGGAGCGGGTGGGGAGGGAGGGGAGTCAGGAGAGTGAGAGAAATGAAAATAAATATGTGTGTGATGTTAAGGTGGAAGGCACTGAAATTGCTGGTGAGATTTCCTAGTAGTCTGGGATATGCTGAATTACAGCTGGTGTTGCAGTTTGTCAAGGTTGTCAGGGAACAGGCTGCTTAAGAGATTCGAGATTGATTCCTGATACCAAAGTTGACCCATACATTGTAATGAGAATAATTAGGACTGGGTTTACCAACTTGGGTGCAGGCAGCCATATCTGGCCTGCCATTTCCAATGAAGTAGGATATATTTTCACTAAGTCTGATCTTTGATTTGAAACAAAGGTATTAGGGGCATTTTCTGGAGTTGGTAAGGTAGTTCCTTTACTTTGCAACTTTCTGTTATTCCATGATTATGTTTCCAGAGAATTCTTTTTAGAATGCATTCACACAGGAGCCAACCAATCACCAGGACTCCTGGAGTCTGTTCACACCTTCTTGGCTGTGTGGACACCAGACTGAGGAGAGCAGTGGTGATGGGCAGGGGTCCTAGAAAGATTCAGAGTGGGCTGGGTACTTACAGAGGTCTTGGAGCCAGTGTTTTTTTTTTGTTTTTATTTTTAAAGATTTTATTGATTTATATTTAGAGAGAGGGGGAAGGAGGGAGAGAGAGAGGGAAAGAAACATCGATGTCAATCTATTTCCCCTTGCATGCCTCCAGTTGGGGATCTGGCCTGCAGCCCAGGCCTGTGCCCCAACCAAGAATTGAACTGGTGACCTTTTGCCTTGTGGGATGACGCCTAACCCACTGAGCCACACCAGTCAAGCAGGAGCCTGTGTCTTTCATCTAAACTTTTGCCATGAATCACACTTGCTTCTTGGGCCATGGAAGGCACTGGCCAGAGCACACTGTCAACCAGAAGACCAAAGACTTGCTCCTGTGATGACAGCCCCCAGTGGTTCTGGGAACCTGCAATGTCATCTCAGTAGAATTAACCTAAATTCCCGAAGAAGTTTCAGCTGCTTCATGTCCTGAAATCTAATGAATTTAAAAGTGTATTGAGCTGGTAGTAGCTATGAGTTAGCCACCACATCAACAGCCCAGTCACTTTTGTCCTGATTCAAAATAATAGGCCCTTTCCCCTATAGAGTTCACTGTTTTGTTTCTGTACTTTCTCGAACCACTTTTTTCTTTCTTTTCTCTTTCTTCCACTTGAGATTCCCTTTATTTTATAGTTTCCTTCATTGCTTTATCTCCCTTTCACCTTAGAACCCTTCGTATCAGTTTTTCTTTGCATAGTCCTTCATATTACTATTCAGGGTGTTCCTGGCAAAAGTAACATAGAATGACACCTTGCCCTTTCAGTCCATTGTGTGAGGAAGCATGTGATGTCAAGGAGTCTACTAAAGATGTTAACTTCCATTCATCATTGGAAGTCTGCCGGGATTCTCCATTGTTAAGTTGCTAGTTTCCTTTATGTAATTAGTAAGCATCTGGTGGGGAGACACTCTCAAACTACATAAAGAATCAGTTTTATATTATATTTTCAACCACAAATCTTCCTGCTTGAAGCAGTTTTCATTGTAGTGTTTGCTAAATGTTGATTTTCTATCATTCCTTTGACATTGGTTAGTTAAATTCTTCAGTAAGAATAAATTTATTTATGTATTCAATTATTTATTTAGACCAGTATGGGCTCATGGATATTTGTTTTAATCTATGACATACAAATCACTACCACTAGTATTTATCTTGTTGCTCAAATTGTCTAGATTTGTCATACAGACAATCTTCAAGTTGGTTTCTGAGTCCGTTCCTTATTCACCATCATTTTTAGAACACTTCTTATTTCCTGGTACTACAAGATATTCTAGGCTCATCTCATACTGCTGATTCAGCTCTTGAATCAGCTGTTCAAGAAACACAAATTTCTTTTATCGAAGAAGGATATTTATAAACCAAGATCTGGGTTTTCATTCACAAAATAATGTAGCTCCTTTCTCTTATGAAGTATTTACTTATTTCTTTAATCCTTCAATACACATAAAATACTTTCAAAATCTTTTATGCAAACCCATATCTCTGTAGAAAGCAAATTTACTAATGAGGACAATATTTGTGTTAAATTATTTTTTAGCCTTATAGAGTCAAAACATTATGGTTTACATAAAAAACTATGGAGATATCATCTTGATTTGAATGTTTGCATACTTAAACAAGTCACCTACAAGTGAAGGTCATTTTGTAGAGTAATTTCTACATCTATATTGTTATCAACATGAAAAGGAAGCCTCATATTTCCAATATATTTTTCAGGTTCTTGTGGATTTTAAGCAAATATTGCCAACACTTAGGAAAACGTATAGCCACATGGAAACTACATATCATTCTATTTGAAGTTTTTGATTACTTTTTAAAGCTCTTGCTAGAATTTGGTTAGGAAATAGTATAAATAATAGTTTAGTCATGGTATTGTTTCAAGCCTCTTTATTAACTTTTATCCTCATTGTCCTGGTTCTTTCACATTCTTTGATTCTTTTCCTTTGTCTACACTGAAAATTAAATCAGTCTCAGGTTGTGATGGTGGAGATTATGTAAATTTTATAGCCTCACTCCCTATTTCTAACATCATTGAAAGTATATCTTTCCTAACCATTTCTGCATAAGAGATATTGAAAAGACAATGGAAACTTTTTCCCAACACACATACTTTTTGTCATTATAGATATGTATCAAAACTTTCATTTGATAGAAAGGCAAAAAAAAATCCACAAAAACATAAAACAAAAGGAGCCCCCAAACAAACAAAAACCAGAAGTCCTGAATGTTTGGTCATTTGTTAGTTCAAACTTAAATGTCTGGTATACCACTAAATCCCAGTTAATACCTGATATTCCAGCTCCTCTCTCCAGCCCCACCCCAGCCCCACCCTTTTAAAAATCCATATAACTTTAGGTGGGTTGACAACACAAAATTTTTTCTATTATTCATAGAAATATTTATTCCATTTTCTGTAAGACTGTGGCACTTTTACATTTTCTCTGTATAGGTGGTACTATCTTCATCTGTCACCAGCGTTATGTTTCAGGTGCAGTCTTTCTTATAAGCTAGACTTTGACTCCCCCTCAGGTAGTCTGATCTGGGCCCAAGAACTGAAAGCATTGAGCCAGCTATGTGACCACCATTCCTACATGTGTCACCAGCACCAAGAAGTAACAGGGAGCCAAGACAGGTGACTATGCTATTCACTTGGCTTCACTGATGCAGATTCAATCCAAATCTATACTTAACTAATAATATTAATAATCACTCTTAAACAATCAGTAATAACATCACAGAAGAGAACTGGGGGATAATGAACCTGAGTTCCAGAGTTTTTAGTCTACAAGTCTGGGAGACAGCACAGTAGGCATGGGAGCCGTCAGCCTCTTGCAAGGCAGAATCTCTGGAGCCAGGTCAGCAGCTGGGCAAATGAAGTTCAGCAGGGCTGAGCCTCGGGCAGCATGGCAGTTGGGAGATCAGCACTGTGGGGGGGCAGCACCTTGGTCTGTAGAGCTCAGCTGTCTCAGCAGTGGTCTGAAGTCTACCTCAGTTATACCATTGAGGGTCATGTATTCCACCACTGTGGGTCTCTTGATAATCTTGGGACCCCTGATGGCAAGTGGGGAGTTTCCCCAAGAGCCTATCTGTGGGTGGTCCCGCTTTGCAGACACTCTGTTCTGGTCATGTGGGCAGATATCTTAGGTGTGTCTCCTTGCTAGAGGTGTCTGGCATGACTTAGGTTGTTTCCTTCTTGAAGAAAATATCATGGCTGCCTGGCAGCCAGTTTGGTTGACATGGGTGACTCTATTTTGTTTTACATACTTTATGCTGTCTTGACAGGACCAACACCATTTTATTGGTCCTGCTTTCTACATCATCTGCACTTGAAATTCTCTTCTTTGGGAACCTGCATATTACAGTAGCTCAGAATACATAGATTCTGGGTCAGTTACTTGAGTTCTAATCCCTACTCCATCAGCAATATGGTTCTTGGTCAAGCTACTTAATCTCTATTGGCCTCAGTTTCTTCTTATGGAAAATGAGAACAAAAATAGAAATACTTTACATGGTTGTTGTAAAGTTTAAATGAGGTACTAGATATGCAGTGCTTAGAAGCATTCCTGGCACATAGTGAACTCATTATGTTATTAATGAAAGTGAGCTAAATGTTATTGCTGTTACAGTTGGTATTATTTGTGTATCCTGACTTTTATTGGGTCTCCTCATCATACCTGCATTTCCTAGATTAGTAGATACATGAATATTTAAGATATATAAGAACAATAGACAGCAGGAATAGTTATTTTTGCATTACAAGGGGTTAAGACTATACATCTTCAATCCCTCAAGTGGGGAGGAAGTGAAAAAGGAGATGACTACTAAAGAATAAATAATATAACATTACTATATGTTTTTTACTATCTTAATATCTTTAACACTGATTGGTCTCACATATGAAATAAAATAATAGGAAACAGCCTTCTTTTAAGTTTCTGTAACTAAGTGCAATAGGATAATATTTTGTGAAAAGGCCTAAGATAAGGAGTGACCTAAGCCAAAAAATAGATACTCTTACCTGACAAGCCATTTTGTCCTCTTGAAATAAGAGACCTGTCACTGCAGAGTACAGTAGATAAAATCTGTTTCCCTGTTTTATTTTTTTGGGTTCCCATGAAGAGGGGAGGTAACTGGAAGGGCAGAATAGGAAAAGCTAGAAAGAGGAGTGGCCCAAATGAAGCAACAGTTAAAGTTAAGTACAGAAAAAATTTATAGTTACTAATCATGACTTATCAGATATGAGAACAAATTGACTTCTGTAGGATGTCCATGTTTAATAATGCGTCAGAATTTAGTACCCTAAACACGATAGGTGTGGCAAGCTTTCCGGATGCCTAGGTAGAGGTATGGTAGTTATTTAGTCCTTAGGTTTCTCTCTTGACGTGTAATTTATGAGTGCCAGCATTATTTCTCTTGGCTAGAGAAAGAAAGTTTTAATCTTTCAATAGTGCCATTTATTGTAAATTGTTAGTATCTCATTTTGATTTGGTAGGTACCAAACCCTGGGTGATGTATGAAGTATTTAGACTACTGTTATCCTTGCTGCGAGATTTTGATCTTTTATCTTAAATAGCATAGTGAACTTTTCCTTTTAGCAAATGTATTTTCCACTATTAGTCACACTTTGTAGTTTCCAAGTTGTGTTTTCTTTTATACAAATGCCAACATTTTTGTAACTTCTTGGCTTATGCAGGGTGTATGTTTAGAGTTACTGGGAACCATGAAAAGGAAGATACCACAGGTACATATTTACTGAGGTTTAATAAGAAAGTTATTGATATAGTTATCATTTGTTTGCATAAATCTAGGAAAGCTTTGGGTTGCGTGTGCATTTCTGGCTTAGCAGCTGTGAAACAGTAACAGCTTGTGAGTGTCACCATGTGATAGAGCCACCAGCAGCAGGACTGGGCCCATCACAGTCATTGTTGATTTGTGCACAGGAACCCTTGGTATGATGGGAATGTTTATTTGTTTACTTTTCATAACCTAAAGTAAAGAACTCCTTCCTTGAAGTTTATTTCCCTTCTGGCTCTTGACAAGGTTATCTGTTGCATGGTTTATTGGTTACATTTTGACCACAAGTGTATGTCATGTCATTCTAGACAGGTTTTAATCACAAGGATTAAAGTTCAACAACATACTAATAAACATGGCCATGCAACAACGTGAAGACAGACGTGCTCAAGATCCATGGCATATTCAGTTGTAATAAGGAAGCTCAGCCTCTGGTGCTCCATGGTTCAGGGGTTCTGCCACACTTTCATGTGAGTTTTGCGTATTCCTAGCTATAGACATTAGCATCCATATTTTGGTCACAAGTTTAAAACCTTTTGGAAAATTGATGTTACCCAAATGTCTTTTGATGAAAGTATATCCTTCCTAGGAAAGATCCTATCAATAAAAAATTGAGGAATGAGCATAAACTTTATGGATAGACAATGAAGGAAGTCATTTTCTGAAGTTTACACAGAAGAAAGGAAGGAAGTTGTTTCAGGCAGAGAGAAACCCATATGCAAAGAAACAATGATGTGATGAGATTATTAAATGTTTGGTAAGTGTCCAGGAGTTTAGGATGGATTTGGACAATGCTGACAAAGTAGATGGAAAGGAGTCAGGAATTACAAAAAATTAGAATAACTAAACTTAAGTGACTTTTTAATGGATGAAGGTTAAGGAGAAGGTAGTTGGAAAGACCCTAACCAACAGAGTGTATTAGTCACAGACGTTAGTGACTATGTCTTACTGTGCCCTGTGCATTTCTCAGTAGGTCAATCAGGGCATTAAATTACTTGCTTTTGTGAAGCCTAAAAATATGGTTTCATGTTTCTACTCTGTTAGTCATATGTGCAACTTGGGGAATATAACTCCTGTGAGTGATAAATTCTAAAAAAGAATACTTACTTCTCAAAGATTTTATAAAGACTAATTGGAGGATAGAAGTCACTTTGTAATAACTATATAAATGCACAATGTATTGTTATCCTGTTGTCTATTGTTGTTAATTGTTAAGATTAAATAGCTATATTTGCAAAACCAGTTCCTTTATGCTAAATTAAAAAAATGCAACACTGTGTCCCTGATTTTTCAGTTAAAGTGTTGTAGCAGCCTCTGGACACACACAGTTTTGCCATACTCTTTGGTCTGGCCAGCATTTGTTTTCCTTCTTCAAGTTCTTAATTTCTAATCTAAATTAAACTAGAGGTAGTTATGCTTGAGTTCCTTTTTTTCTTAAGTTGATTAATGAACTTAAGTGTGCAGTCCTTTTCTCCAAGTAAAATACATGCACAAGCCACGAGGCAGGCTAATAGTGTATTTTCTTTTGTTTGGTGACAGGAACAAGGAGATTTTTGTGTGGAAACAAAATACTTGTTTGCTAAGAATCGGTGTTCATGTGTCAAAGGTCACTAACATCTTGAATCTCATCCAGACACCTACTACAGGGGATTTAAGGACACAGTAGAATAATGGCCATCTTTAATACCTGGCTTGGCTCTCGATGCCAAATTTTGATGTGACTTGTACCCTAGTGAGCTGGGCCAGGCCTTACTCAAATTTGCCGACATAACCTTGCTCCTTTAACCCAACACTAGACAGAAAGCAGCTCAAATGATTTGTGCTGTTATTTTCACTATGACATGCTTGCTTTGGTATTCTGAAGTTTTCAGTTTTACTAATGGGAAAGGGAAGAGAGCCCTAGAACAGAGTGACTCTCTGCCTCATTTCTGGACTGAGCCTCATGGTGAACTGCCTTTGGAGGAGGTGAACACTACCCCTTAAGTGGGGAAATTCACAGGCCTGGTATGTTACTGTGGCCACAAGAGAGTGGAAAGAGCACAGAAAGTCTCCTGTAATGCCTGGAGAAGAATTAAAATCCTTGAAAATAGGACCTTGGAATCTTTATTCTAAATAATTCCTCAAGTGAGTCTTATGTACTCTAAGGTTTAAAAATATTCACTAGAAAGTTCACCCCTACTATGGTCCTTTATAAAAAAAAATGCAGCTGTATATAACTAATAAGCATGTATTCACATTTTTAAGAAAATAGAAGTTACTATTTACTAGATCTGACTCAGGATGACATCTAAATTAAATAAGATCTATTGTTTGAGAGTAAGAACACATACAATATTTGAAAGAATATATTAACATATATAATTGGTAACAGCAGCACTGTTAAATGAGTAGATAGCCTTCTAAGTTGACTAGATCAAAAAAGTCATCAATGATAGGTTAGAGATATAAGTTCAGTTTCCCTATTAGGATTTCAAGCCTATAGTTTTATAATCAAAACTCATATCTTAATTTAATGAAACACTTTGCTTTAGAGTTATTCAGAAGATAATATTATCATTAACATATACTCACATGGCTTTAAGTAAGAAACACCTAGAAGACTATGAAGCCTTGTCACTCTTTCATTCCCTCTTTTCCACTTGCCTATGGTGAGGACTCAAGGTCTGAGTATTTGAAGCCATGAAAAATTAAGGAGCATTCCCAAGGGGTTCTATTGGAGAGAGCTCCCATTTAGTTTGCACCCTTGACTGGACCTAGGAGTTGACCCTTCTACTGCATTATGATTATTTCCCATTATCACACCTTAAAGGAGGGGCCCACTGAGCAAAAAGGTGCAAACCAAAATAAGACAGAGAAACATATGATTTGAAATACACATTATTGCTGGAGAAGTGTGGATAGAGGTTGATCTAGAGTGGTGCTGTCCTGGGTGGTAGTCATAGCTCTTGAGCATTTGTCATGATGCTAATATATAACTGAAAAACTGAGTTTTTCATTTGTTTATAACTTTGTTTAGATTAACTTATGTCTAAATTGAAAAACATATACTTTTTAAATTGAAAAAATTTAAGGAAGTTCTGAATAATTTAGTTCTGGAAACTACTTTTTATTTTATTTTTTTAATATATTTTATTGATTATGCTATTACAGTTGTCCCATTATCCCCCTTCATTCCCCTCCACCCTGCACACCCCCTCCCACCCACATTCCCCCCCTTTAGTTCATGTCCATGTGTCATAAGTTCTTTAGCTTCTACATTTCCCCTCCTATTGTTGCCCTCCCCTGTCTATTTTCTACCTACCATCTATGCTACTTATTCTTCGTACCTTTCCCCCCTCTCTCCTCCTTCTACTCTCTTGTTGCTAACCCTCCATGTAATCTCCATTTCTGTGGTTCAGTTTCTATTCTAGTTGTTTGCTTAGTTTCTTCCTGTTTTTGTTTCAGGTGTGGTTGTTAATAATTGTGAATTTGCTGTCATTTTACTACACATGTTTTTTAACCTTCTTTTTCTTAGATAAGTCTCTTTAACATATTATATGGAAACAACTTTTTAAACTGAAATTTTTATAAAACCTAATACCAATTGAGTACTTATGACAAACAGCCTTTAAATTGAGGTGTGCTGTAAATATAAAATACACACTAGATGTATGGGACTTAGTAAAAATGATATGAAACATCTCACTAATATTTTTATATTATTTACTGTTGCAATGATAAATTTTTGGATATATGGATTCAAAATACATTATGAAAATTAATTTCTTTTTTAACTTTTATAGTGCAGATAGGAAATATTATATGTAGCTTTCATTATATTTCTGTGGTCAGCACTGATCTATGTGTTTATGACAGCTCAGATTTCTATAGTAGTGAGAACTGAGGAAGCTGTTGTTCCATGGCACTTATTTTAACACCATGGCTTCAATAAAATATATATTTTTGGATGAATGACAACAAATAACTTTATGACCTTAAAAGTAATTCGACTACTCAGGGGCTAAGAATATGGATTATTAACCAAATGGAATTAATGCCAACCTGTTAGATATCAAGTCTTTAAAAGCAACTAGACATATTTGGGATGAGGACTTAATAATGTTTTCTAAAAAGTTTTTCTTATTCCAGATTTTCTTCATCCAACTTTTAAAGAAATATATTTTAGTCCAAATTAGCTAAGCAAACTGTATTGTTCCAATATATCACATGGTGTATATACGAGCCAATCAAGTGATAGTCCTGGACAGTGTGACTCAGTTGGTTGGAGCATGTACACCAAAAGGTTGCTGATTCCATTCCTGGTCAGGGCACACACCTAGGTTTCAGGTATGATTCCTGACTGGGGTATGTATGAGAGGCAAACAATCAGTGTTTTTCTCTCACATTGATGTTTCTCTGTCTGCCTTTCTCTCTCTCTCTCTGTCATATCAATAAACATATTTTAAAAAAGAAAAAAAAATCAAGTGATACATATTTATGAATCATCAACTCAGATATAGAATGCTTCTGGCTTCAGAATGTAACATAGAAGCCCCTAAGACCTCATCCTTGCCCACGTGGAACTTAGAAATCTGGGATCGTAGGTAAGAAACACATTTTTAAAAATCAGAGATATAGAATGACACATATAATAAAGGACAACATTTGGTAGATTGCAATTGCTTGGGAATTTAAGAGAAAACCAAGCACATGTGAACTGAGGTTGTGAAAAAGGCCACACAGTGAAGGTGGGACGCGAGCCTGGATTTATACAGCTTGGGGAGCAGATCTGCGTGTTGACACACGGTCTTTGTGGTGGGCCAGGGACCACTCTTCCATAACTCTTTATTTGCCGTTTTACTCAGTAGGATGTGAAATTCTTAAGGACGATGATTCTGTTTATTTTATCTTCTTCATCCCAAAGCCTTTGGTTCCTGGCACACAGTAGTCAGTCATATTTATGAGTGTCTTCAATATCTAAATGAACAAAAGAGACTTTTGTCATTAGAGGAAAGGAAATTAGCAAAGAAACAGTGACAGACATCGGCATTATGAGAATGTAGATAGCAACAGACCTTTCAAATAAATGAAACGGTTCCCAACTGATTCCCGGGTTGGCTAGAGATGCTCACTTATTAAGTGAAAGGACTGTAGTGTCCTATTCAAAGTCAAGATTTCAGTATTATTCAGCTTGAGACAGGTTCTTATTCATCTTTGTGGTTGTCTCATTGCAGAGAAATAGGTATTCAATATACACTTCTTTAATGGGTCAAAGAATGAATAGGAGGTCCCCACCCTTGCCACTTTCTATATTTCTATTTTACTTCTGCCTGAAAATGCACACAGCCACTCTTATTAGAAAAGTGTCTAAATTCTGATTAAACCTTGAGGAGAAGCTTGAGGTCTTTGCTTATGAAAAAAGTTGGTGTAAGTCTATGAATATTCTCATATCTCTTTACCTTTTCAGCACTATTCATGAACTTTTTTGCTCACTTAGGTAATTAGTATTGATTAAGATTTTTAAAGTTTGTAGATATATGGCCTCAGGAATGAGTTTTTCCATTGCACAGAAGTCATATCTCAATTAAAATGTGCCTTCACATTGCATGTGTGGTTCCTCTTATGAAAACACATGGGGAAAACATAAAAATATTTTCTGAAATTCTGATTCAAGTATAACCAAACAAAATAATTGGGGAGTGATGAGGGCGAGACTGTTATTAAAGAAAATAGTACATTAAAATGGCTAACCAGAAAAAAGAAAGATACTTCTCTTAAGAGAAATATTTGCAAAATTAAGTGGTTTTAGTTTGAAGTTTACAGGAGTGATCTTCCATTCTTAAATCATAGCTTTCAGGAAGTGATGCACACTTTCAAGATCTAGCATTTTATTTGTCCATTATACTTTTATAAAGATTTTTAAAGAAGGAGTGTTTCTGAGCCTGACTTGTAAGCATTTGACCTAAGGCTGAAAGACAGTAAAGTTTTGTCACTGCCAGCCGAAGGACAAGCACCCTGCAAGTCCTACAGTGAAGCACCCTGTCTCCCAGCTCTGACAGTTCATTTTGTGTCATATTCTTTCTTCCATCGCCACTGCTGTCCTGCTCCCCCAGGCTCTCGCCATTGATACCTGAATCATTGCTGCTTTGTGCAAGTTTCACCTATTTGTTCTTGGCCTTTGATACAATTAAATCCATCTGTTATGTTGGTGCCAGGTTAGTCTTCGAAACGGCTGCTTTCTTCACATCTGTTCCCTCTTCACAAGTCTGCATTGGCCTTCTCTTGCTGGGACTCCCCAGTCCTCATTGACCCAGTCAACCTTACTTCTCTGTATGTTCTTCCCCATAGGCTGGCTTTTCGAATGTCCTCCTCTTACCTTCTAGTATTCCTTCCTTTATTAGGCCTTTTCCTGCTTGGAGTCCCATCCTCTCTCCTTGTCTGAATCTTGTCAAGCCTGGCTCCAGTTCTATTTTTTCATGAAGACTCTACCAGTCTGTTCTTGCAATGTGTGATCACTCCATAGAACTCTAGGTATACAATTGATTTTATCATTTATAAAATTCTGCTTTCTAGCACTGTCTTTCCTCTGTATATCCTAATTGGAAATTTCTTAATTTAATTTTTTTTAAATGTGCAAGAGGAAGGGATGTCTAGATTATAAAAAGACATACACCCATTTAAAACACATACAATGTCTTACAGAAAGAGGGAACAATTGTCAATATGTTAAATACAGAAACATTTGTAGCACCAGAAGTTGAAGCAGTACCTGAAAAACACTGTCTCTTTGAGAAATTCTTTCTTTATCCAGGTATTTTGAAATGCTCACCCACTCTTACCTGGCAGCATATTTATTCTTATAACATAACAAAAACCTGGGTTAGGATCTGCAATCATAATGTTGCCAGCTTTTCTCTTTGCCTTTTCACAATGCTTTTCTTGGTTTGCTTATATTAATGAATAATTTTTACTTTGAACCCTGAGGCTTTTCATAGGATTTAAATTTTTAAAAAATATATTGATCATCTATATAATCAATATATTTTTAAATTAAATAGAATACATTGGAAATGCTACTTTTGTATTATAGGCTGCTGTAATTGTGCCTTTTACTGGGAAAGCTCTGCTCTTAATAAATATCATATACTCTCAGTGCAAAGACAGAATGGTGACAATATGTGCCTCCATATTTATGGCCCTTGATCTTTACTACCCAGAAATATTTCTCAAAGATCAAACCACAGCACACTTGGCTCTTGGCGTTAGAAAACTTGGGCTTTGATGGTAATCAAGTATTGCATGTGATGTGGCGGCTCTTGAAAGGGACTCTTCAAAAAATAAAGTGATAGAAATGTACACTGCTCTTTTGTTTCCGAGAAGACTTTGCCAAGATGAAAAAAAGACAGTTTATGAGAGTATTTGCCTCCTTTGGTTTTTGACTGCATACCTATCATTGAGAGAAAAGGCCATGAAATGTGTCTTGTTTCACTGTGTTTAAGATGGTGCTAGAACTGAAAATGTCTGCTCTGTGTGTTGATACACAGAAAAGTAAGAGTTCACACCTTCACATATATTCAGCATGTTTTTCTTCCCCTACTCTCCCTTCCTCCTCATCTCTTTCTCCCTCCCTCTTCCCTCGTCCCCCAGCCCAGATTCTTGAATTTGCCTCTTTTCCTATCTTCAGACTCACTTTTCTTTCTCTGTTCAGCTCACCTTGTTTTTCCTCTCAACTCATTTTTTCCTTTATCATTTCCAGGACAACATGTCCTAATTATACCCTTCTCCCCTCTCTCCTCTGAATCTATATTCTCTCTACCATTTATTTTTTTTGCAAGGAAAAGCCATGTCTGTTCTTTAGTAAAATGCTGGCTGCGTAGGATCTATGCTTTGTGTAAACATGTCTCGTCTCCCTGCCCTGATGTGTGTTTCTTCTAGAAGAGCTCTTAGAGTGTGGTAATTCAAATGAAAGATTCTAACAGCCACCCACAAAATACAAAGAATTCTTTTTTGAAAATGAAAATCCCTTCAGGATAGATGTTGGCCATTCCAGTAATTTAAAAGAATAGAACAAAGCTATTTTTAAAAATATCTAAAAATAACTACAAAATTATGTTTACCACAGCTAAGGCAGAAAATAGGAATTCTGATTTAAAAAAGATTTCTTTTGGTGGATCTTCATGTAATTAGAATTTAATAAAATGGAAAATTAAATCTATTTTACATGTAATTAAATGTTTTTTATCATCTAGGCAAGACTTCAGGCTGATGTGTTAATGAAACATGGCCCTCTGAAGGCTGTGTAGTTAGGCATTATAGTAGTTTTTTAGGGCTGCTGTAACCGAGGACCACAAACTGGGTAGTTTGAAGCAACATGAATTTATTGTCTCACAGTGCTGGGCTCAGCAGGGCCATGCTCCCTCTGAGCCCTGTAAAAGAGCCCTCCTCTGCCTGTTCTGGGGGTTTGCCTGCAGTCTCTGGCATTCTGCGGTTTGCAGCTGCCTCACTCCAGTTTCTTCCTTCATTGTCACATGCATTCTCCCTGTGTCTCTCTCCTTCATGGCCATCTTCTCACACCAGCCACATTGGTTAGGGGCCACCTTACTCCAGTAGGACCCCATCTTAATTAATATCTGCAACAACTGTATTTCAAATAAGGCCACATTCTAAGTTAGAACTTAAATATCCTTTTTGGGGGAGACATAATTCAGTTCATAACAAGCAGTCTGGGTTCCAGGCTCATTCTTCCACCAATAACCATGTGACCTCTGGCAAATTACTTAACCTCACTGATCCTCGACTGTAATGTGCAGATCATTACAGTTCCTGTCTCATAGTGCTATAAGGATGAAATGAGATGATGCTTAGCAAAATGCCTAGCATGTAATAAGTACATCACCATTCTTTGAATTATAATTATTTAGGTTGTTATACTTATTGCTTTTGTAGTACCTATTTTAGTACCTGGTCCACTCTATGTAGTTGCTCATTAAATGTTAGATTTCAGTCACTCAGGGCCATTATAATTTATGTACTGTGGATGTTGAAAATGCTGTCAGAGGATACTCAACTATGGTGTGATTGAGGTTACTATATTGCATTAATGGTTAGATTTTCCATCTGAATCCAAAGCAGGGCTGGGAAAGAAGTTTGTTTTGGTACTGTCAGTTCAGCAGTGACTGCCAAACCTCCCACAGACACCTTGAGTGAGTAGGAAACATTCTTGAGCAAGATCAGCTGCTGGAGAAAGTGAAAATCTTTTCCATCTTGCCACCGTGCTCAGCCACGTGGAGCTTCCTACTTTAGTGTTCATTTTGGCCCCTGGGACTTCCCATACGCCGTTATCTGTCTGATAACCATTACTTTTATGCCCCTTATAAAAACAGTGGGAAATCATAGCATGTCACATTTAAGATGAAACATTTTCTTTTGTTCAATTTTTACTTCTCCTGTCCAGCTTCTTAAGTACTCCCTGTTTAGAACTACTTCCTTTTTCTTTTTTAAGGTTTCCTGTACATTTTTTTTTAGTACACTTATATCTGGTCTCTTTATCACAAGTGTTGTCTACTAAAGACAGAAAACCAATATGAAATAGTTTTAGCACAAAGAGGAACATTGGCTCATTTAAGCAAACTGTTAGGAAGGTTTGGTGTGTAGCTATTTCAGGGCTGACTAGAACTGGGGAATGACTACTCTCAGGATTCTCTACATTTGTCTCTTTGTCGCTCAGCATGGTGGCTTTTTTCTCTGAGAAGCATTCTCCACCAGTAAGGAGACCCTCTGTGGGAAGACCTCATTCATATTTCTACAGCCTGATAATGAGAAAAGAATTCTCTTCTACTAGAAGGTGGATCGTAAGCTCTGGTTAGCTCAGCTCTGCAGAATACGGACACTGTAGTGAGCCATGCAGGACTCAGGCCCAGTCACCCAACACAAAAGCCACATGTGTGTAGGAGAATCTTTCAAAAGAATGGGTGGTATGTAGGTGCTAAAATAATAAATGACCTATGTATCTGATATTGTAAAATGTTTTCATGACTACCGCTTTTCTGTTTTTTCCCACTTCCCCCCACATGTTGGATTCTTTTCTTCACTCTTCAGATTGGAATGATTCTGGTTTGTCTGTAATCTTGGCGTTTGTCCTAGAGGTTTGATCTGACTCACAGTTGCAGTGTCTCTACTTGCTTTATTTGAGAATTGCCACGACAGGGGTCTTAACGTGTATATGTTGCCTTTACCTGTAATTTGTTCTCTTGTAAAATATCTGCATTCCTTTTTTCTGCCCCTGGAAATTAGCTCTTCATTAGTCTTTCTGAAAGTCTTTGTGGAAAAATCCATTATATTAAAATTCTACAACTTTTATTCGATGATGGTATAAATTTCTCCCTTTTGACATAATACTCCGCACATAGTGTATATTTTTCTCCTTTTTCTGTATTAGTCCTTGTCACATTACTCACCTTTTCCACATTCAGCAACTAATCATATCCCAGCAGTTATGCTATAGGTAATCCATGTATTTCCTAATGAGTTTAAGAATGAGCTATTTGAGTTGCCTTTTGCAGCAATGCACTGTCATCTATAATTTTATCCATTGCTTTGCTTATGCAAAGTGTTAGCAGTCAGTTCTATAGTTATTACATAAACAGGTTTATATTGTTTCAAATTCTCATCAGTAACACTTTATTAAATATTTACCAGAGTCCGAAAATGCAAGATAAATCATGGAGGTAGATGGGTAACACAGGCATTGTAGTATTCTTTCCATATTCAAGAACCTAGTTTATAGAGACCCACTTCAACAGACTGTTCTCCAGGTATTTATTCAAATAGTTAAATGATGTCCTCTTTTCTAAGTTCTTTCACATCTTCTCTTTCAACAAGGAGAAGCAGCTTCATTCAGGTGATTTGACCTTTTACTTACTCTTCTCTCAAATGCCTCTCACCTCCTTTCCACAGGAGGATTTGTCTGTGGCACAGAACCACTTGCAGGCAGCTGTAGGAGAAATCACCACCTCCACATGCAGCAAGAAAAAAACAGAGAAAGCACAACTCAACAACATTGGAAATAAAAATGCATTACAACTACACATACAAAGGGATTTTAAAGTTCATAGGAAAGTAGTATGATCATATTCTAGCAGTAAATTTGACATTTTAAATAGGGTGGATAATTTTACAGCAAAATATAAATTATTAATCTAGCCTGGAAACATGGAAATCATGAATAAATCAGTAACCCTTTAAAAAACTCAAATTAATGATAAATGATTAATGTCTCCCCCACTCTCTCCTAATGACACCAAGTCCAGGTATTTATAGACATAGTTTAAGAAAAACCATAAAAGCAGAAAATCCCTATTTTAAGCAACCTGGATTAGAGACTCGAAATAGGAAATCTAACCAAACCACTTCAGGCAGCAAGTGTAACTGAAGTTAAAAATAGATGTAAGAAAATTATCTAGAGTAAATAGAAAACTAAATAGAGTAATAAAATTATAGTGTATTCTTACTTATAAAAACAAAAAACATAATATAATATTGATAAAACATTTTCAGCAGTGTATAAAAGACAAGATAGCCAGAAAATAATTATTAAAAAATGCAAGGATGATTTAATATTCAGACAGCTATATAATTTAGGAAAAAAAAACCATTATAATTATCTCAATAGGTGGAGGAAAAGCATCCAGGAAAATTCAACACTCAGTTGCGATATAAACATTTAGTATGCCAGTAATATTTTTTTCATTTTCTGATAAGGGTTATTCATCAAAAACCACCCCAAAACTGTATAGTTATTTAGAAAACTTTTTAAACATTCCTATTAAAGTCAGCACAGAATAAGAATTCCTGTGATTACCCCATTATTGAGCCTTGTATTGAATGTCCTAGCCAACTTTAAAAGGCAAGAAAAATAAGAGGCACAAAGACATAAAAGGAAAGAAAACAATTGAAAATATGAAATTGACTAAATAGAAAATCCAAGAGAGGCATAAAATGTATCATTGGAGCAATTTATAAATGAGTTTGGCATGTTCACTGGACTCCAGATTAATATACATCAAATAACATTCCTGAAAAACTCCAATTAGCTAGCTAGAAAATGTCAGAGGAAAAATATGCACCATTGACAGAAGGCTGAATAGTGACCCACCAGTAATGTTCACCCTGAACCTTATGAATACGTTAGGTTAGTTGGCAAAGGGGAATTAAGTTTGCAGATGGAATTTTGTTTAAAGTAGAGATTATCCTGGATTATCCAGGTGGGCCCAGTGTCACCACAAGTGTCCTTTAAATATGGAAGCAGGGGGAGAAGAGACCATGTCAGAGTGATGTGACATGATGAAGACTCTACTGCCCTTGTGGGCTTTCAGGATGGGATGGGACCATAAGGCAAGGAATCCAGACAGGCTCTCGAAGCTGGAAAAGGCCAGAAAGAGGATTCTTCCCTAGAAGCCTCCAGAAAGGACCCCAGCCTTGTCCCATGATAACCATTTCAGATTTCTGAACTCAAAATAACAAAAGTTGTAAGATGTAAATTTGTGTTATTTTAAGCCATTAAGTTGGTACTAATTTGTTATAGCAGAATATCAAACTAACATACCATTCATAGTAGAAAGAAAAACCATAGAAAAGATATGACTTTATTGTTCAATTTTACCCATAGTACAGTCCTTACACTGTTTTTTTTTTTTTTTGTTAGAGCTTCTTTAGACATTTTTTAATATCAATTCATTGGGCTCAGTTCCATTTGTTGAAGTCTCTTTCAACTGCTCCCCTCAGTGTGGAGGAAGATAATTGACCTTTACTTTCCTGCTATGACACCTGAAGGGAAGTCCCTGCTCTCTTTGCTTCTTAGTCTCCAAACTCAAGGTCCTGGAGCACTCAGACTTTCTAGTCATTTTCTTCTTTTGGCTTTGAGAGACCCAGGAGTATACACATGGAGCTCACTTAGGCCACAGGGGAAGAGACCACACAGGCTTTTCTTCTCAGATCCCTGGCCACCGGCAGACCCATCAACCACTTGAGTCAGGAGTGGCACAGAGAAAATAGAAGTGGAAAGAAAGTTACATTTATTTTCAATTATTTATGCCCAACTTCAGAAAGCCCTTAATTAAACTTGTCTAAATTTCTTGCTCAGTGACCTATTGACCATAAACTTACTTTACTCAACTGGATCATGTGTTATCTTTACATTAATAGAAAATATAAAATTATACTAAATTTGTAAGTAAAAGTAATAGGGCCTTCAAGAGCAGACCCTGAAATAAGGACTTGAGAGAAAGTAGTTTTCAGGTGTAGGTGATCCAGGAAGGCATGGTGAAGCAGTGAGCAAGCCAGACAGTGGTGGGGGATAAGCCAGTAAAGGGTGCTTATGGAATAAGTGACAGCTCTGGGAAGCTGGGACCAAATCCTGCTGGGACCTCTCTGAGAGATGGTATAGAATATTCTTCAGAACTGATTCATCTAGGAAGCCAGATTCTGGAGCTTTATCCTGCCTCACATGCATGAGCTGAGCATGCTCCTGTGATCCAAAAACTTCCCCAAGTAGAATAATACTGTTTTTTATTCTTTTGGATTTAATTTTATTTTCTGAGTGGTAAATCTTTACATAGTTTAAAAGTTAAAACCATTTAAAAAGGTATAAATAAACTAAAATATATATATGCACATATATTCTTATTCTTCCTTCTTTGTTGCATGAAAAGTATTAAATATACACTCTTGTATCTTTTTGTTTTCTTCTTTCACTTAACAATATGTCCTTTATTGTGTTGAAGAATCAGCCAGTCTCTTATGGATGTGCATTTAGTTTAATTCCATATTTTGTTATTATAAAATTAATATTCAGTTATTACTATTATTATAAAATTATTATTTTTACTTCTAAGTGAACCATAGGCATATTTTGTTTTATATTTTAGATATGAATCTTTAAGGTACAATTTTTCCTTGGTCAAAAGATGGTACATATGGATTTTTTAAAAAAATATTGCCATATTCTTCTGTGTGGGGTTATACAATTTTGTACTCCCTCATCAATGTGTAATAATGTATGTTTCAGCTCAACCTTGCCAACTTAGTATGCTGTCAGAAATTAACATTTTTATCTATCTAATAGGTTTAGTTAGAATTTCTCTTGCTTTGAGAATTTTATCTTTCCTTATTTTTTTTATTTTTATTTTTCATTTTTTATTTTGATTTTTAGAGCAAGGGGAAGGGAGGGAGAAAGAGGGGGAGAGAAACATTGATGTGAGAGAGAAAGAGACTGTTTGCTTTCTGCAAGTACCCTGACTGGGGACCGAAGCCACACCCAGGCATGTGCCCTGACTGGGACTCGAACCAACTACCTTTCAGTTTGCAGGACGATGTCCAACTGACTGAACCAAGGCTCACTGTTCCTTATTTCTAGGGTCCAGGAAATTTATCTTTTTGTTTCTAAACTTCATATTTTTGTGTTTTTCTTTGTATTGGTATTTTGTTTTTTCCAGTCCTCAATTTCTAAAAGCTTTTACATATTAGAGAAATAAATTAAGGATTTAGTCTTTGTGATACTCATTGCAAATATGTTCTGTCATTAATCTTTTGACCACTTTTTAAAAAAATCACTCAGGAGATTTTCCCCCTAATTTTTGTTATTTAATTTATATGGATTGTAAATCATAATTACTAAAGCTTTATCTATGCCTATGTTTCTTGTAGTACTTGTATGTTTTTGTTTTTTTTTTTGACACATTTAGATACCTAATTCACTTGGAGTTTATTCTGGTATAAGGTGGGATGTAAAATAGACTTTTGTGTTTTGCCACATAGCTATCTAGTTTCCCCAACCTTGGTTTTTAAAGTTTATTCTCTTCCCCAATGGTCACTTTGAGAGGGCACTTTAATCATGTAATAAGTTTCCATGGTACTTAGAATTTTCTTTTTTGTTCTGTTGGTCTGGTCTGTGCATTAGTCAGTACCTCACTGTTTTAAACATAGAAGCTTCATAGTATATTTAAATCTGTATGTTTAGCAGGTTTAAATTACTACCACATGACTACATTTGACTTAATAAAACATAATTTTCTTCATCTATTCCTTATTTTTGGATAATTAAGATTTTCCTTCCAACTTTAACAATAATGTCATTAATATGTTATCTTTGCCTACATTGTTTTCCAAATATTATATGATTGTGGACATTTTTATGACTCATAGAGATTGTCAAATTGCTTCCTAAAATGGTGTAACTGATACATAGCTGTTACAAAATTTAAAAAAAATTAACTTTATTTTTATTGTTGACACTATTAGAGATATCCTCATTCCCCCCATTTGATAGCCAAAAGGCTAATTTACATTTTTTAGATTGTTAAAAAGTTAAATATAGTTTATATGTTCATTCACTAATTATTATTTCTTTTTGTCCTTTGTGACTTCCTTCTGATGTTGCTTTTACTTCATTTTTAAATTGATTTATATGACTTTGCATATAAAAATATTGATCCTTCATCAATCATGCTTACTGCAATGCTTACCAGTTTATTAAAATTTTAATGTTGTTTATATTTTGTCAAGCTAGTATTTCAAACTTCAGTTTGAAAAATTGTGACTCCTTTTATTATTTCATTAGTCATATCTAAAATAATTTCTCATTTATAGAAATTACTTTATAATTTTAAATGAATATGTAATATTTATCTAAAATATAAAAAAAATTCTAACTTGCCTTGTAATTTTCTTCCGTGGACTAACATATGTTTGATGCAGTAAATTAGAAGGCAAAAGTGATATCAGAGTCAGGGACTCTGACATCTTTAAGAAGTGACATCTAATGAAAGGCCAGGAGACTTTCTAAAATGACCACACAGAAATTCTCCAAATTATAGCACTCCAACACAATTGAAGGTAGAGCAAACTGACCTCAAAATGCCCTAAACTGATGTCCACAGAACCACTGCAGAGTTATCAACATATCAAATGATGTGCAGTATATCATGGGGGAAAAACAAAGAAATATACGATGCTTCTACAGACATTCTTAACTCAGATACTTAAAATAAGAGTGCTTAGAGGCACAAAATTCTCATGCAACCAGAACTGGCTGTGAAGAATGACTTTTTCCCAGGGATATCAGTTAGATGATATTTTATAAAAATTATTTGTTCCCTGTTTTGTATGACTTCCTAGATTCTAAACTCTTTGGGAATAATGACCATGATTTATTTCTCAACTGTTCTTTAATGCCACATTTAATAGGCACTGAGTGCCAGCTCAGTGTCATTGTTCTAGATTCTTATTTTCTAACTCACTTATTATTCCACTTGCCCAGGGGAAATGAAGGCTTGCAGAGGGTATGCTCCCTTCCCAAGGCTGGTTTTGAACCCAGGACGGGTATGCTCTCCCGACCTGGCTAATCCCATTCTCATTATACCTAGTACAGTATCATGCCTGGACTTGGTTCACTGTTTGCCAAGCAAATCAGAAAATTACGTATTAATCAGAGGTTGGAAGTAAATGACATGATTTACAATTTTGTTGAAAAAACAACACATATACCTGAAACAAGATTTCAATCAAATTATAATTTAATGTCTATCATTTAACGTCCTTTCTCAGGGCAACTGAGTCAGGCCAGAAACCTTTACAAACAAGTAATTTGATTCTTTGAGGATGTAAATGTATTTGTTTGGGGGGAATACAATTACCATCTGATGCTAGGATCAAGGCACTGTGTATAGTCACATGCTAGATGGTCTTTCACTCTCCCCCACTAAATTCTTCCCTGGGACTGGATATCTCTTCGTCTTGTTGGTTATAAAAGAGAAACGAAAGAAAGCTGTTTGTCTTCAAAGTCCTCCCTGCCCCTAGTTTGTTGTCAAATGATCCCCTACATCATTTTTCACATTCCATCCCCACAAAAAAAATGTTTTTGTGTTGATGGTTTTTGCAAGTCATGCTTATATTTTTTTATCCGAGTGACTGTTATCTCCCCTACCCCTTTCAACTTCAGTGAGGTATGACGTTGTATCCTATGAGGAATTAAAAACATGCTTACCTAGTAAGATGAAGCCATTTATACACCCTTTCTTTTTATTTGGATTATTGCTTCAAAAACACTTTTGGCCTTCTTTCTCACCATAAACCAGCCAAGCAAGACTAACGGTGTGTTAAAATGAGGTTTAATTTACACATTCAATGTAGGAAAACATAAGATATATGCAGTTTTGTCATCCAAAATGTGAAAAGGTTGTCAGGAACTTTTCAAAAGACCATAAATCTGAGTGCCCAGATGGAGGAGAGATGCAGATAAGCACCAGAGGTACTGATGGATTACTTAGATTACAACACCATTTTCTCAAGGAATATAGCAAATGCCAAAATTGAGCTTCATTATTTCTTTTAATTTCATTTAATATAGGAGACCCTTTAACAAAGAGTGAGCATAGGTAATGTTCCCTCTCAGAATGCCCATCTGTCACACAGCCTTCAATAATGCAGTACCAAGAAAACAATGGATACTCAATTAATAATAAATATTTGCAAATGTGGACAATGATAAGGGGGAAGGAAATTTCCTATTTCTCCACATTTTGTCTTCTGATTTATTGAACAACACCCTTTGTCTTTTTTCTTATAAGATACTGAACTCGTCTAGGTCTCCTTTATTTAGTCATCCCTGCAGTGCCCAGTGCTACTGCTGTTGATTCAGAGCTACTCAGCTGAGTATGTAACATGCTTGGTGAAGGAAATTTTGAGGATGCAGATATGAATCAGCATCGATTGGACCTGGATGGGCAAAGATGGGGAAAAGTGAGCAAAGTTAATGATTTGACCAATGAAATCGGTGACAATGTGTGGTGTCCTTAGGAAACAGGTAGGGGACAATTACTCAAGTGGAGAGTACATTGGAGGAGTGGGGAAAAGATTAGAGGTGGATTTGAGGGCAGAAAATTTGGCTAATAAAAATTATGCTCAATTATAGTTCAGATATTATCAAAACATTTAGTATGCATTGAGGAAGAATCTAAATTTTGGAATAAGGCAGTGACATGATCAGACCTTTGTTTTGGCAAAGTATCTCCTGGCAAGTCATGGGATTCATTGAACGGGATGAATCCCATTAGTGAACATACAACAGGCCCACTTAAATGGTCTTTTTTCCAAGCCTTTTACCCCTAGCCTCAATACATTGACTCTCAAAAATGATATTCTGTTTCACTCATAAGCAATTATTATCCCATTTTCTTAGCTTATTAAGTCCCCACCCTAAAACTAACCTTTCATAGTCTCTACAAGACATTGGCAGTTACATAGTGACTGAGGGTGGGTGTCAGTGAATGGAGAACAGAGTGCTGCCAGATGGTCTTAGGAACAACTTGAAATGGTCATATTCATCTTTTTATGGCCACCATTTCCTTCCAACCTCCATCTACATATACCCACACTCATGCACCACTGTCCTCTAATTCACATCCTCCTACCCTCACTCCATGGCCACCCTACTGCAAGCTTTGCAGTAAACACCTCATCATTCTCGTCACATGTCAACCTCAGACTGTCTGCTCTTCTCTGTGACATTTCCAAACCCTGGGTCACTCCTCCCTTTTTTAACATCACTACCTACTGCCGGCCCTAATGTACTATCTATTCAGTTAATTAAAACTTCCCTTGATGTTCATTTTACCTAATTTTCATCTGCTTAAAGTGCTGTTAGGAACATAGTACATATTTTTCATGAGTCCCACAAGAAACTTCACAGGAACTCCTTTACCATGACCAATTTAAGAGACCAATATAGTTGCATTTATTAGAGACAATCAAGGACACTAAGCAAAGTTAATGTCAAGCCATTATGTTGAAAGAACAGTTTATGTCAGAATGTCAGCGGAAAGCTAAGCTATCAAGCCATTAAGTTCTCATTCTTTAACTCATTGATACTTTGATGTCTGATTTCTAGAATTTTCTGAGAGGTTTAAAGAAAACAGAAATGATATGTATCTTAATATATTACAGCACTGGTTTTCAATTCAGCTTGTGTTTGGATTCAGGTTTTGTGTGAATTGTTCTGACAAGGACTTAATTAAAACTTTGTAAATAATGAAAGAAAAATGGTAGGGCATCTGTTTTAATAATACCTGAGTTTAGGCTAAGCATGAAAAATATATTAAGATACTTAATTGGTCTTGATTTATTAAAGGCCTTTGTGAAGATAAATGCACTTTAAATGATATAGCAATGAAATAAAGCCAATGAATTTAGTCCAACTCAATCATACATCCCAGAGTTTTTATTTCATTTTGTTTTTCAATTCAAGTGATAAATTAAGGTGATAAAACATCAAAATAGCAATACCTAGCTTGCTACAAGTCATTATTTTCACAACTCAATCACCATAATATTGTATAATTATACAGGCTGGTGTTGGTAGTAGTAGTAGTAGTAGTAATAGTAGTAGTAGCAACAGCAGCAGAAGTGAAGGTATTGACGTTGATAAAAACAGGCAACATGCTATTACTGTTCACACTACTCTTTCTCCTCCCTGCCCCTTTCCCCACCAGTTTACCTAAATTGTTGTTTGGGCAGGTACTGCTCTGGGTATTTTATAAGGATTATCTATAAGCATCACAACAACAGAGCTAAGCAGATGATGTTATCCCAACTTTCTCCGTTTTCAGAAATGGAGACTGCTGCTCCAAGAGCTTACATACTATACTAAGGTCTTACAATTCATACTTTGGGAGAACCAGGATTTTCATTCACATTCCTGGCTTCAGAACCCTTGCCTGTGTTAGTACATCATGCTGTCATGTTATCCTCTCTCAGTTTATCCACAAAATACAAAGTAAGGGAATTATACAATCATGTGATATTTTCTTTCCTTTGTAGCTTAGAGGTATGTAGAACTATAGTTTTTTACTTTGTCTTGACTTGCTTTTTCCCGTGCTCATTTAAATACTTGGGTGCTTTTATAATTTTCTGCCTGATGTGTGTATGTAAATAGTCTCCTAGTCACATGACCACATGCCAGATGGGCTGGTCACTTGGCCCTTTGGTGGCTGAGACACATCCAGGTGGCTCTGCCAGTCTTTGACGTGGTAGAATGGTATCTGATGTATTCAGATAATGTTAGCTATTCAGTACTGACAACAAAGGTTTATACATAAATGGAGACCACATATCTTTCCTCAGACAAAAAGAAGGCCTCTACTATTTAAAGATGCTTATTAGATGTCTAACACTTTCCTAAGTATCCTCTGATTTCACTGTTAATTCTAAGATGAAGATAATGTATTAAGTCACTTAATTTTTCTTTTGAGGAGAACTGAAGTACTTAATTGAGTACTATATGTGACCTAGATTTCTTAATTAAAAGAAAAGTCTGCCTTTAACTGAAACCTAATCAACAACAAACAAACAAGCAAGAATAATCTGACAGTATCCAGAGGGGAGGTTGGAGGGGATAATGGGGGAGGAGGTGGGGGAAGTGAGTAGAGTTTTCAGGGACAACTATAAAGGACACATGGACAAAACCAAGAAGGGGTGGAAGCAGGGGAGGGAGGTGGGGATGGTTGGGGTGGGGGGGAGTAGTGGGGGGTGAATGCAGACAGCTGTAATTGAACAACAATAAAATAATTTTTTAAAAAAGCTTGCAGTTATATCTTGCAACTATATATGCTCCAGAGCACTTCTTCATTACCATCCATTTGTATGCCTCAAAGAATGTAAACCAATTTTAGACATGACTTAATCAAAATATGATTAAAGCAGCAGCTCTGGAGGAGATAAAGATAGTATTTCTCAAACAAATATAAATGTTTGTTATTTGTGCCATTCAAAGCCTCATTAACATAAATGAGACTTTTCCTAATGAAACTAAACTTTAGTTACTTCTTTCCTTAATTCATAATGCAAATATGGCCAAGATTTCTGTTTGAATCACTAACTGCTCTGTGGCTGTTGCATGAGAATATTGCAGGTCTTTCTAGGTCACCTGCACTATTGGAATTCAGGAATCTGTGCTTCCTTTGATCATGTGATGTGCTGGGTGCTTGGGTTCTCAGTAAATAATCTTTGTGGGGTTCCCTGAGATCACACATGTGATGTTTCTCTCCTTATGATACAGCACAGTAATAAGGAAGATTAGGAAGAAAGGTGGGTATTTCCTAAGGCCCATTATCTTGGCCACTGTTACAATACTATTCAGATTTGGAGCTTAGGTGAGGACTGTGAGTAATTGCTGCTAGCATAATTTACCTTTTGAAGTAGTAACATTTTCAAATCAAGCCAAAATTGAATTATTATTTCCTATCTATCTAATCTAAGAGATCATCCTTTCTATATCTTTCAGAATTCCAAAATAGCTTTACAAACACAAAATACAAAACAACTCAGAAACACTTTCTCCTTACCTTAAGGGTAAGTGATGAGAAAATATCATAATTACCAAAATTTTACATGTAATTAAAGATAATAGTGTAATTTGGACCAGTTTGAAGGCATAAAGTTGAAAGTGGTATTTTAGAAGTTTTCATTATGTTTAAAGGAACATGTTAGATTTCTAAGTGGAATTATCACCTATAATATGTACATATAGTTAGCAACTAGGCTCTCATAGCTTACAAAGACACACCTTGTATGTGAGTTGGGAGGAAGAATGATTGTTTTTCTCCTCTGTAGGGAAACTTTCTTGGTAAGAAATGAGAGAAAGTATTCAAGGAATTTTATTCTATTGACTCTCATATCAAACTTAAAATTTTATATAAAACAGGCATATCAATAAACATATTTCATGTTGGCCCTAAAACTCGTACACTTGCCAGGATTACACTGTGACAGGGATTAATCCTTACAGAGACTGGTCATTTTCTGTAGAGGTGGTGGTGAACTACCCAATTCTGTGCCTGTGGTTTACATTTGTATATCTAGCCAGTATTTTAGAGATTGAATAATTTATCAGTTATTACTCACAAGCTCATTTGAAGGTAACAGTATTCTCTATGTTTATCATGGTTTTGCAAATATGGTTTATCTATGTCAGAATTACCTGGATAATTCTGCTGCAGAGACCTGACTCCCCATTTCGTACCCTTGAACCAGAATCTCAGGATGGGGCTATATTTTTACCAAGTTCTTGGGTGACTTAAGATTTCAATAATTATAACCATATTCTTGCCATTTTGTTATTTTATGTTTCTTCTACTCTTAGTCTGTAACTAGGAAACATTGAATATACACTGTATAAGATTTTACCCTTTTTTAACATTTTATTTTATTTTGATTGTTGTTCAAGTACAGTTTTCTGCCTTTTACCCCCATCCCATCCCCCCCAACAATCCCCACCTCCCTCCCATTTCTACCCCGCCCCTTGTTTTTGTCCATGTGTCCTTTATACTTGTTCCTGCAAACCCTTCCCCTTTTCCCCTGAAATTCCCTCCCTCTCCTCTCTGGTCACTGTCAGCTTATCCTCAGTTTCAGTGTCTTGGGTTATATTTTGCTTGTTTGTTTGTTTTGTTGATTAGGTTCCTGTTAAATATTTTACCCTTTTAATGGTTAGGGATTTAATGTAGTTAAAGTTTCTATCACAGAACTGTGAAGTTAGTAACAGTAGTAGCTATCATATTGAACATCTAAACATAAAATGACGTCCCATGGCCATTCAAGATCGTAATTCTCACTAAAACCCTTCATGGTGGATGACATAATTCTCATCTTATATATGGGAGATGGGTTAGAGAGGTTAAGAAACTTGAATAAGGCCACAGTTACAGTAGGAGATGGAGTTAAGATTTAAATCCAAATATGGTTTAAATAACTATATGATGGAGTAATATTTTAGCTAGTCCTGCATAGTTTGACTTGTATTCACCTACATCTGTACTGTACCCATTATGTTATTAATATCCAAATTACATCTTTGATACCAAACGGAAGTAATATTTATAAAATATTCAAGATCTAATTGAACTTTTTCCTGAGCTATATTTTTGTTAATAGTTTCACATACCCATGTATAAGCAGCATTTTAAAAATAAAATAGCTTGTGCTTGTGGCTCACACTATATATTTTCATGCTTTTTATACCTCTGCTACCTCATCTTTTAGATATTTTACTGTATTTCATTTAAGCTTTCTTTATTCTGTCCACTAGAGCTCATGTAAGAAAGCCAGGAGAGGTTTTAACCATCCCATTAAAAAAAAAATCAGCTTAACCCAATGACAATGAATTTTCTTTAAAAGAAATAGTCGTCAGTTTTGTATACAAAAAAAAAAATCATTGCTAAATCTTCAGAACATACTGCTATTGAGCCAAGGATGCCATGTAAACAAGCTACACTAATCACTGAGCACCTACTGTGTGTCACATTCTATTCTGTTCTTTGAATGTTTTCTGGCTCATTAATTCAATCACCGCAGTCAGTCTTTTGGTGATTGCTTACCGGGGGAATAGGTGGTAGATGTGCTATGGCTGTTTCAATACAGTCCTGTCACCATTCCTAGAAAAAAACAATCCCTACAGATATTTTACTTTAGTGCTTTGGCCATGGACGTCAGCTCAACAATTCAAGGTGATGAGCCACACCTGGAGTTCCAAGAGGGTAGTGGGTGCTCCCCATGTTCCTGTTTTCTTAAAGGGTCACCCTTTTTATTTTGTTCTCATTCTTTATGTTAGAAAAATAGAATCAGGTTTTATGTAGGGACTTTTATACTTCCCCAGGGTGCCTGTTCTCCAAGGTGTATGCTTTTAATTACTTTGTTCCATTTCCTTCCTTTGAAATGGAAATAATGGATCCTAATGCATCCAGAGTTTGTTCTGAATTTATATTGATGAACACTAACTTGACTGGACAGAGCATGAAATATGTTTTAAAGATTTTTTTCATAGCTCATTATAGCTTTCTTAAAATCAGATTATGAGATTAAAAAGTAGTTGCCTGGGAAAACAGTGATTTTATGTGTTAAATGCTAATGGTATGGGGCTGTGGTGAAGCCACTGTTGAATACCATAGGGTTCTGCCTGCATGGAGACATGGAAAACTCCCAGGACCATTTTTCTGTGAATGTTACTATTGAACAAACTCACTTTGATCTTATCTCTTTCTTAGGATTCTGTTGGAGAATGCTTCAGGTAGCTACTGAAATTTTGAAAGCAAATTTTACTCCTATTGATCAACTGACAGTCATACATTTATGAGTCTCATACAGAATACATACATGTGGGGGAATATCCTTGTATTGTCTTTAAAGATAAATACTGCTCAGCTTATTTATATTAGATACATACTTGCAGAGCAATCTATTATGTTGTGTTAAGATTTTACTTTTAGGAGTATTGATACATGATCTGTGCACTTGTGTAACATTTCTCAGAAGTTCAAACAGCAATTTTATTCATGTTTAATGAGCACTCACTACTTTGTCTACTCTGTGACAAGCAATATCCTGAACATTTGATGTTCTTACGAGATGTAGGATAGACCAATGGAATGTATATAGCTAGCACTCAGAGCTCCAGAGAAAGGTATGATAGAAATATGGTTACAATATTGTAGGGAAAGCTGAAGTGGAAGTAGTTTCAGGGGACATTACTGCATTTTCTAAAGCTATACCTTATTAATAATTCATTATCATTTAGAATACAAAGTAATTTTGTACTTCTTGCATTCAGGATAGCTCCAGCATATTTTCAGTACCTCCTCATAAACTTTAGTTCTGATTTCTGATCAATTAGCAAACCCATTTGGGCACTGATTACATCAAACTCTGCACTAGGTTGTCTGCAGAGTGCAGTTGACCCTGTATTCTGCAGGAGGTTAGGGGCACAGGCTTCTGTACAGTCAAAAATTTGTGTGTAACTTTTGATTCCCAAAACTTAATAATACCCTACTGTTGATTGGAAGTTTTACTGATAACACAGTCAATTAACACATGTTTTGTATATTATGTGTATTATATACTGTATTCTTGCAATAAATTAAGCTAGAGAAAAGAAAATGTTATTAAGAAAATCATAAGAAAGAAAATACATTTACAGTACTGTACTATATTTATTGATACTGTTAACTTACATTTTCTGTTTACAAGATGAATTGTCTGTCAGTACCTACGTATATATTTTCTGATATGATACAAAACATTGATGGTATTGGTTTGGCCAAAAAGTTCATTTAGTTTTTTTTCTGTAAGATGACTCTAGTAGAGCTTAGTTGTCTTGAACTTCATTCAAAACAACTTTGTTAGCTTGTATGATGACAGCTGTCATATCAGCATGCATTAAAAAAACATCAAAATTGGTGATTTTTTGTGTAGCCATTTTCATATCAAAGGTAGAAGAAAATATGCAACATTTTTGGCATATTTTTATGTTTTATTATTTTAAGAAAGGTAAAATGCAACTAAAATTCAAAAAAAGATTTGTGCAGTGTATGGAGAAGGTGCTGTGACTGATTGAACATGTCAAATGTGGTTTGCAAAGTTTTGTGCTGGAGATTGTTTGCTTGGATGATACTCCACGGTCGGGTAGACCAATTGAAGTTGATAGTGATCAAATCAAGACATTAATTGAGAACAGTCGACCCTAGACCACATGGGAGATAGCCAACATACTCAAAATATCCAGACCAATAAAATTATTGATGAAATTAAAAATGTATCTTTTATTTTATGGAAAAAACCATACAGATGTTTTGGCTAACCCAATATATGTGTTACCAATACTAAATATCAAATATAAAAAGATAATATGGGGAAAGGCAGAAAACTGGACTTGAACAGCAATAAAAATTTTTTAAAAAGCCTTTACTTATGGCAGTTTCTGTTTTGAACACCTTGTAAGAGAAAAAAATGAAACTTTTAGACAAAGGAAAAAACTGCTCTCTGTATCTCATTTAGGAGAAACTTGTGCATTAAATTCCACTTTTTTAAATTAAAAAGAAAAAGATAATGTGAATGAGAAATTCATATTTATTTTCAGGTATGGCAACTTATGCATTAATAATGAAGAAGCAGCAATATGATTACTTTATGGTAACCTCTCAAGGTAGTAAGGTAATTTCCAAAAATTTTTCCAATGTATTTATTTCTAACAATCCATGCGTAAGTGGAGAACAGGGTATATTTCCTATTTGGGCTAATAAGATGCATAATAATAATAAAAAGGCAAAATTAAAAGTTTTGAGCCACAATATTTCCATGAAAGTGTTATGAAAGTTGAGATATGGCAAGGTCACTTCCAACTTGAGGAAGAGATTCTTCTTGCCTGAATGTCTCCCATTGCTAGTCTTATCCACTCAGAGATGTTTAGTTGTTTGTTTGTTTGTTTATTTTTGATTCTGGAAAGAGAAGAAGGGAGGGAGGGTTTAGAGAGAGGGGAAGGGAGGAAGAAAGAGAGGGAGAGAAACATTGATTGGTTGCGTTTTGTATGCGCCCTGACTAGGGACTGAACCCACAAACCTAGCCATGTGCCCTGACTGGAAATCAAACCCATGACCTTGCAGGAGGCTTGCAGGATGATGCCCAACCAACTTAGGCACACTAGCCAGGGCTGAGACCTTTATTTCATATATGAAAAATTTTACCTGAGTGTGCTGAACTATTACACTCATCTCTTCTTTTATACCTTAGTTCTCTTCTTGTCCAACGGAGAACAGCATAGTGCTTTCTTTTGTACACTCATTCTTATACTGCTTCCCAAGCATTACTATTAAAACAGAAATACTCTCTTTCAAACCTGCCAAGTGTTTTTTCTTCCATTTTTTAAATGACTCCTGACATTTTGCCTTATGCAAAAAAATCTTGATTTGGTCAAGGAAGTAGATTTGGATTTTTCTGCTGCTCAAAATTGACAACAAATGCCGATTTTCTTCCCCTGATTTCCTGAGACATCTATTTAATAAGTTTGTTTAGTACTTTTTACATGTGAGAAACATAAACATATCTGGAATGAGTTTTTCAAACACTGATAAAGGAGACAGGTGTATGAACAATAGATTACAATATGACATAGTCAATGCTATAATATCAGTGTTTGTTTGATGTGCATTGTGAATAGAATAGAATGCCTAACTCTGGAGGAGCTGAAGAGCAGGGCTGTGCCAGAAAGAAAAGAGAGGGAAATTCACTTAAGAAGGAACCCATCTACAGAAAGACATAGAAGCAAGGAAAAAGGTGTAGATTGAGGTCAGATTGTGACATACACTGAATTCCATACTATGACAACTGGGCTTAAATAAGATAATGTATGTCAAGTGATTAATGTGGAGATTATAGATTATACAGAGAAAGCAAGAAAAAATATTAGCTATTGTTGCTAGAAATTCTATTTTTTTTCATCATAATAATCCAGTAAGAAATCAGGAGTCACTGGAGATTTTTAAGCAGAGAAATTAATGAGTAGATATGCTACAGGAAAACTGCTATAGCTTCAGTTTGAAAATAGAAATACTGTCTCTTTAGATAGAATGTGGATTGTAAGGAGAGAGATTGGAGGGTAGATGATGAGTTGACAATTGTAACAATACTGTAGGAAAGATATAATTAGATTCTAATGATCTGGGTGTGAGAATTAACCTTTTCATATCTCAGTTTCTTCATAGATATGTAGATTATAATAGCATCTAATTTATAGGATTTTCATGAGGATTAAATGAATTGATATTTTCAAAGTTATTACAACAGTGCTTTGAAAGTACTATGTGTTTGTTAAACAAAATTCACATAGACGAATATTGCTTGTATGCCTTTTGCTTATGCATGAGTCCTAGATTGTTGTGACTGGACATGAAGCGTAGCTGTGTCAATTCCTCTGAATAGGCACTAGTAAAGAACTGCTCATTTCAGTTTATAATAATTATAACATTCAGTCAATACTTGTCTATTCAATAATATCAGAGTAGAGATAAGTCTTGCTCTTCTGAGTCAAGTATGTAATAACACCTTGACTATTTTTTATCTGGTTTACTTTAATGATGTCAAAATCTTTCATATGCATAACATGTAATAGTCATGGTAGTATATCAGGAGTAAACATATTTTAATAGTGATGTGCATGTGACTATAAAATGATTTTGTTGTTATCATCAAGGATTCTATTAGCACTCAGACTTGTTCCCAAGAAGAGACAGTAACTTGCAGCAGATGCATCATTAAATCAAATTTTAGATATGGGCAAGTACATTGTGATGCATACTTTGGTAGCATGCTACTCCTAAATCTGATAAAATAAATCACCTTTTTAAAAAAATTGAATTTGGTTTAAAAGACTTGCTTGATTTTATATCAAAAGACTTGCTTGACTTGTTTTTAATATCCAGACTTTAAGTGTAAGATGACTGCTAATTTAGAATAAAATGCTGTCAGAGGTCTTACTCAGGTTCATTTGTCCTGAAATTCTTTAGATGACTCTTTCTCTGGCTTTTCATCACCATTTAGATATTCTAAATTAGGGTTTCTCAACCTCAGAATTATTGACATTTTTTGTCAGATAATTCTTTGTTGTGTTGTCTGATCTGTACATTGCAAGATGTTTAGTTTAGCCACATCCCTGGTTTTACCTACTGAATACCAGTAGAACCCCTCTGCCCTGTTGTGACAACCAAATACATCTCTAGATATTGTCAAATGCCTCCTGAGATGGTGGGTGGGGTGGGATGGAATAAGAATTACCCCTAAATAAGAAAAGCTCTTCTAAATGATAACAGATACAAAAAGGTGTAATATCTCTGAGTCAGGCATCTAAAATATCAGTTAGCTCAGAGTTCTTCTGAACAATTTCAATTTTTTTTACTAGCTTTCTTCAGGTAATAAATTTATCTCTTGGGGAATAGTATGATAAATGTATTTTTTCCAAATCATTTTGCTGGCTTATTAATATTTTAGGTATTCCATTTGGAAGATTTCTATCAATCAAAAACTCAAGTACCATCTGGTTGACTATGATGCTAATTTCTTAATTTCTGTGTTCAGCCAAAGGAACATTGTGCTTTTTAAAAAATAACATCTCTTTCTACGTTGTTTTTTGAGAATTGCTTAATTTAAGCCTATTCATATCATACAAGGTCTGTCTGGAAAAAGTCTAGCCATTGTTAATATAACAAGAACAGATTGTGCAACATTGAAGTAACCTGGCAGCCAAGGAGAGTGGTCTGGAATGCACATGTGTGAATAGTGACAACTTCACTCTACTAATCAGTGGAGGTGGTAGACGCCATTGAGTGAGCACGTGTACTGTGTGGCCTTCACATTCAAAATGACTGAGCAAGTAGAGCAATGAATCTGCGTTAAAATTTTGCATTAAGCTTTAACATTCCTACATGGAAACTATTCAGATGATTCAGAAAGGTGCTGTTATGGATAACTAGTGACAGGCATTTTGTCACAACAAGGTGCCTGTTCATGCATCATGTCTCGTGCAAAGTTTTTTGGCAAAACGTCAGATCAGTCAGGTGACTCATTCCCTCTACAGCCCAGATTTGGTGCCCTGGGACTTCTGGCTCTTCCCAAAACTAAAGTCACCTTTGAAATGGAAGAGATTGCAGACCATTGATAAGATTAGGAAAATACAATGGGTCAGCTGATGGTGATCAGGAGGATTGTGTGAGGTTCCAAGATGCCTACTTTGAAGGGGACTGAGGTGTCTTTGTCTTATGTTCGATGTTTCTTCTATTTTTTCAATAAATGTCTCTATTTTTCATATTACACGGCAGGATACCTTTTGGATAGACCTCATATTCACAATGCCAAGGACTAGAGTGACATTCAGTCAATGTTGAACTTGAGAATGTATGAAACAATGGGCCTCACTCTCATGTTTGGCTATGGTAAAAGAAGTACCTTTCCATTTCTTTAGAAAAGGATCTGCTTCTTAATTGAAAAAAAAAAAAAAAATGAAGTGCTTATCCTCCTCCAGGTCTAGTTAACAAGTAAACATTTCCAAGGTACTTTTCATCTTTATCAAAAAAGTAGGCATCTAGTTTATGTAAAAATAACTTTAAAAGCATTAGATATGAAAACAATAAAGTTATAACAAATGTATATTTCACTTTCCAAATGAATTAGAATCATGATAAGTTGTTCATCTTCACAGTGAAGTAGTACCTTGTTATCATGTCTTCTCCTAGGTGGATATTTGATCAAGACTATTTCACTGTGATATTTAACTTTAATATGAATATCACTAGCCCAGATGGCTTGTTACTTTAAGTTTCTAAGAACACAATGGATCAGAGAACACTCTCCCTACTGTACATTTTTCAATCCCTCATTTTGTAAGATAAAGGTACTTGAGTGCTGGATTGTGGTTTGGCAATAAGCACCCAAAAAACATTTGATTGAGAAAATACTCTACTGATATATTTAATACTGGCATTACTAATTGTTCCAAATGAAATATCTCAGTCCTCCAAATAAATTCAGAGTTCTCTATAATTAGAAATTGTATAATTATAATTATATCATGTTGTCTAGTATAAAAATAGAGTCAGAAATCACTCAGAAATATCTAGATTCTCTTCCTGAATGGTATTATTTTATGTATTTAACTACAGAAGGATCACTAGGAAACTTATTCTAAAGACTGAGACGGACAGTAGGCACTTGGCACATTTTGTCCAAAGAAATAAGAAGTAAATGAATATTTGGCCTTAGGTTTTTTTATTTGCATAAGTGCAGGAATTATTTTCCATAATCAAGGTAATACAGGGTTTTAAAAGTAGCTTTTATGCAGTTTGGTGGTATTCTATAATTTTCTAGAAACACAAATCATATGGGCCAGATGATTGGGTTCTCTTTTTGTATAAAATTCTGCCTTTCCTTTCTTAGGGTGTACATGTTAAGCATATCAGTGCAACATTGTTTGTCAGCTCTTTGATCAGTGGGCATTAAGTCCAGCCCTGACCTAGAGATTAATGAATATAGGAGCAAGAGTAGAAGATAACATTTTCATGAAAGAAATGCACTCCAAATTCTGGGAGATGATGTTACTGTTTATGAGATATGTTGATGGTATATTTTGTTCACTGCTCTGTCCCCAGCAGTGGGGCAGTGTCTGGAGCATAGGAGACTCTCAATGAATATTTGTTAGTGGGTGAACAAATGAGCGATATAGAACATACGTGCTCTAAGCACATGTGTGCTCTTAGAACATATGAGCTCTGAGCACAGGGATTTGACTAGCATGGGTATGTATGTTGGAGGAATGAGGAGTATATTCTTACTTATGGTGACCTTCCAGAACTAACTGATTTGCAGCTTCTCCAAATCATTTTGATTTTAGGCTGATAATTGTAGGAAGACGGAAGCCTCTCAATACCAAATATTTTATTTCTGGCTTCAGAACTTATTTATGTTTTATTAAATCTTTAATGTAGGTATTCCAACTATCTTTGCTTTAAATGGAGGGGTGGACAAAAGTAGGTCAATAACAATAATGAATAATACAATAATAAATAAATAAATAAATAAATAAATAAATAATACAAGATTAAATTCTGTTTCACATACAACAGTAAGCCTATTTTTTCCCCACCCTGTATAAACTAATAACTATGCTAAGTAATTACTTTGCTTTTTCATTAAATACTCATATTCATGGTTTGTTTTCTTTCTCACAACAACCCTATAAGTGAGTTTTTATTTCCTCCACTTAACAAGTGAAGAAACAAAAGCTAATAAAATTTGTGCAAGATCACTTGAACAAACTGGGAAGTACCAGTTCCAGGACTTCAACCCCAGGCTTCTCACTTAAAAGTCCATCCCCTTTCCATACCATGCTGTATTATTGACCAATTTCTGCTTTTTTAAAATAATTAGCATCTATTAACTGTAGAGTCCTAGGTCTTGCAGAGCTCATATACTGTCTGTATAGTAAAATTGCAAAGCACAAATGGTTATCAAGTCACAGTAACAACTCAGCCATGTAAAGTGGTTATGGAGGTTATGGATACCATTGTTTTCATGAGTCAGTTTTGAAGTCATAATGTGAAATGAATTGTGATTTAAAAATTTAGAAATATATAGTAGTACTTGGTTCATCTTTTATCTCTTTGTGAGTGATAGATGTTTCACTTATGGTCTTTGTGGGAAAATAAAATTCACCCTAGATTGTTAAATTGAAGAGATTTTAAGAAATACATTCCTTATCAGGGCAGAGAATGGCAGGTAGGATGATGCTGTGAGAATGAGGGCTGTGGATGGTAGACGGGGAGTAACTAACATACATACTTACACTGAGAATTGTATGATTAAGTTTTGAAACATTATCTCTACCTGTATCTATAATCATGTTTATCTGTATAATTTTCTTCAGATAGAGTATATGGTACAATTGGAGAATAAACTTGGCATTATAAAAACAGTTTTTATCTACACCCTGCAGAATTTAATCTGTCCATGAAAGGCTATATAATATTTAACACCAAACATAATGTTTTGTGATCTTTGAAGGAAAAACTACAAACTGTGATTACACCATAAACATTTGAACATCAGCATCTGATAACAGTTATTCATGATCTTGCCACATGAAAACATGCTATAATCATTCTTATCCTGTCACTGCTAAGAAATCTCAACAAATCCTTAGTGTATAATGCTATTTTTACAGTGTCCACTGCTTTCTGTCAGTGATAGAAAGCTTCTAATTTCCTGAATGCTTTCGAGTCACTGATCAGTGGCAGCTCTATTGAGGCAAAATCCAATTCTGTCAGCAAAAGGCACTGACTTGGGAGAAGAAACTTCTCTGCTAAGACCCTGGGGTGAACCCTGGACCATCTTCAAGGACATGGCTGTGTCTTTTGCTTTCTAAATGTGAGATGCTATAAAGGCATAAATAAATCTTCTAACAGACAGTCTGAGGTAAAATACATAGTGAGGATGTTTAATGGAGAGTTTAAAAAGTAGCTACTAGTTATATTTATTTGTGGGCATATAGTATTAATTCTGAAGTGAAGTGTTTCCCATTAAGCAAAGAAACATCCAATCCGTATAAGCCCTCATTTTTAGAGAGGAGATATTTTTTTAAGATTTAATATATATATATATATATATATATATATATATTTTACTTTTAGAGAAGGGAAGAGAGGAAGAAAGAGAGGGAGAGAAACATCAATGTGTGGTTGCCTCTCAAAATCCTACTGGGGACCTGGCCTGTAACTCAGGCATGTGCCCTGACTAGGAATCGAACGGGTGACCCTTTGGTTTGGAGGCAGGCAGTCAATCCACTGAGCCACACCAGCCAAGGCTAAGGGAGGAGATATTTTTATCCTTTTGTTATTCTTGATTTTGTTGTCCATAAAGAAATTTTCTAGTTTTTGAGTTAGGTGTTCTTTAGTGAAATTCATTTAATGTTTTTCCTACATTTTCCTTTTAATTATTTTTACTTTTGGCCTTAAATTTATACTATTCTGTCAGTCAAGTTGCATTGTATTAAGTTTATTTTAGTTTATATGCATTTAGGAATCAAAGTTTGAGTGAGAATATTCTCCAAAATGAAATTTTTCCTGTTCCACATCTTTGAGTATGTAGTTTCCAGCACTTAATTAGATTTATAAGCTAAAGTATTCTGCATGATTTACACCATAGAGAAAGGGGTATCTTCCTTCACAACTGGGGGTAGAATGTACCTTTGGATATTATGGTACTGTTTCTGTAATCTGGAACACATCTCTCATCCTCTGTCTTAGTTAACCTGTCCTCACAAAATCAAGACGATGCCTTTAGCAAATTCTATATTATTACAGATATGATTATTATGTGTTTATAAATATTATTATAAATATCAAATCAGTATATATTCAAACGCAATAAAACCCTGATAGATATACTAGAATACATTATGATAGTCACTAACTTAAAACTCTTTAGCTAAATCACTAGCCTATGTTAAGTTGTTCTTTTCCAAAGAACCAGAGGATATATAGGAACAATATAACTTTTGTTAGGACACTTTTTCCCAATGCATCACTGAGTTTGGCTGAGCATGTACATGACAGCTCAGTCTCTAGGGGATGTGAAATCTACAAGTCATGGATGAGGGAATGAGTGAGGGGAATGATCTGATGCAGATGGAACTAATCCAGGGAAGTATGTGAAACAGCCAACATTAGAAGGGAGGTTATAGCAGAGGATAGATATGAGGATATAGATGGATATAGATACAAATATAGATATAGTTAATAGATATAGAAATGGAAAGCATTGCCAATGAGGTAAGGTACATTTGGGATAACTTGAAAAAGACACCAAGGAAAAGAAGAAAAGTACAGATTATTGAGTGATTTCTATTCATTTAGGGTTTGATACACCTTTTTTCATGCAAACCACACAGTAATCAGCAAGTTATTATTTAAAATACCTTCCTCATTTTATTAATAATTGGTTATTATAAATAACTTCCCTAAGTTTGCAGAGGTGGAAAGTGGCTGGGCCGCTTTTTACACAGGTCTGTCAGGTAGTGGTCGGGTAGACCACTAAGGTCTCTCCTCTTGCCACCTCCTCTAGCAGAAGGAATGTGGCTGGGGATAACAAAAGGAGCTGATGTGGTGACAGACTTCCCTGGTTACAGGCAAAAGATATTTGGCCTGTTGGCTAGGAGAGAAAGCAGTTGAAGACTAAGAGGGATGGAAATATGTGAGGCTTAAAAAAAGGGTGATAAGAAAAAATAGGGAAAAGTTAGAGTCCAGAATTAACTGAATGAAATGAAGCATACTAGCTAGTCCTCATAATATCCTAATGCTTAGCTATGCATACAGTTATCTGTACAAAGCCTCCAGTTGCCAATGTGACATTAGAAGAATCATACTTTTTGACTTTCTTACTTTTCTAACCTAATCAAAATCTCTAGAAATGGCTTCAGGGCAGTACATGAAAGTGACTGAATTAAGTGGATCTGAATGTCTCCCAAGACAAGGAGTTGAGGTGTGTGGAACACATGCAGTCCAACTCACTCCAAATATGTTATTTCCTTGAGCTTAGTTGCAAAAATAATTATAAAATGTCTCAAGTTTAGATACCAACAAATTTTTGCATGTAACGTTTAGAGGCAACAAGATTCATTATTTGTGTAGCTCCATTTATTCCATTATAGCTTTTAATAAATGGTAAATAACATATACATTTTTTGTTAAAGAGAAAAAAGTAATTAAAAAAAGCTAAAGTAAATGATGATGGTATCCAAATTATTACTTTTGCAAGTCAGATACAAAGTATGAAGAATGCATATTCAAGCTATAAATATTATAACACTTTATATTATATATAATTATATTACATAGTATTATATATAATTATATAATCTATTATATAATTATATTATATAATATATAATTATATGATATTTATATAAGTATTATACTTAAATAATTATAATTATTCAATTATAAATATTAAATTGAAATGTGAGAATCAGGTGTGTGGTAAATAATTAAGATGGTAGGAGCTGGCAATTACTATGCTATTGGTAGCACACAAATTGAATGAAAGTTAGGAAGGGCTCAGGGAGATTTAGAGAGAAAGGAGTCTCCCGATTACTTCCTGTGACAATCCTAGTGATGACTAAAACAAAGGAACCCATAAAAACTCAGAAGAAGGGATGTGGTTTGGTTATGATAAATAATCAGTTCCAAAGCAAAATGTCACATCTGAACCACAGAGCTCTTTCAATTGTCCATCAAACTCTTCATAACCCCCCTTCACTCACCTGCCCCCCACAAAAGACTAAGATGGCATTTACAGAAAACTTCTGTGATACAGTTTGCTGTCTGTCTGTCTATGAATATGTCTCCCAGTCCCTCATACAGTTTAAGAAAACCCATACCCCTAAATTATGACTTTATTTCTCTATTTTCTTAACTACTGATTTTCTTGGAAGTATAAACTTGCTACCCTACTTCTTTTTTTCATTTCCCTTTTAATTCTGCTTCTACCACTCTGAAATGCTTTCTACTTAAATTCTCTAGTCACTTTTCATATCCACACTTGATGGCCCCTCTTCAGTTTTCCACCTGCTTGTCCTTGGTGCATCACTCACTGTTAGTTTTTTTTCTCTTTGACTCCCTTCCTACCCCTGTCCTAAATGCTGCATGTTCTGACAGTTCCCCAGCCATCTTTTCTGTGTGTTCTCCCATCTTACCTCTTGAATACCTGACAATATTGAAACTGGAAAAGACACCGGAGTTCGGGTTGCCCCTCACTACCAAACCCAATAAGCAATGCCGCGATTGAATCTTTATGGGTGCTTTATTCAGATGGCTGGTGATCTGAAAAGATGGTGGGTTCATACCCTAACAGACCATCTTAAATTCCATTTTAAAATGGCCCTTTTTATAAGAAGAACAAAGTGTAGGTAAGGGGTTCGGAATTCAAGGAAAAGTTAATCAGATTAAAAAAAAACAGTTTCAGCGTTCTCACCTTGGGCGGTGGTCTTTATCTGTGTCCTGAGCAGTGGTCATCTCACTGTGGAGTACAATGGCTCAGATACCACCTTGATTGCTTGCAGTCCTCCTGAGGCACAAAGGTAGAATTGCTTATGGTCTCCTGAAGTCAGGGTGGGTCATACCTTAAGTTCCTGGAACAATAGCTTTTGCATGCATTGATTACTAAGCTTATTAACTATTACTTAAACTAAAATTTTCCAAATCTTAAGTCCCCTATCAATATAAAGGGCTCTTTTTTCAAACTTCCCAGTTGGTGATTCCTTATGTCTCATGATGTTAATTGGAACATGTATACCATAACTTAGTTTACATTTTTAGTATTCGACATTCACTTGTATTCCATTCATTCAACAAATTTGACAACAGTATTTATTGACTGTCTCTTGTATGACAGGCATTGTTTCCATTGAAGAGATAAAATTACAACCCTTATTCCCACACACAAAATGGACATGGTAATTACTCTCAGAGAGCTTACTTGGTGTACTTGGGTGACTAGACATTACTAAAAAAACCACACAAATAAATATAAAATTATGTTTGTGGCAAATGCCACAGAGGGGATGTATATGGTGCTATAAATAGTTAAAACTTTATCAAAGAGATCAGCAAATGCTTGCTTCCCTGAGGAAGTTCATGTTTCATTCTTCAGTTATTTGGAAAAATACCTGAAGGTCATTGCATCACCTATGAATTATTTTTTTCTAGATGACTTGTGCACTGTTTGGGGATGCACTTGTTATGTTCTGATACCTGAGATGCCCTGAAGTCTTACCTCTAGATAGGTAGGATTTCAATATTTCCATCCTTAGTATAGGGTGTGAGGAGATGTCAGGTATTATACTACCTTTTATTATTGTTTACCACCCTCAAGTGCATACTATACAAGCCTTACATACCAAGTATAGTTTATATATATATGTTATTGATGAGCATTTTTTTTCTAGATTTGATATAATTACCTATCAATGAAAATATATTGATATCATGATTATCTTGAATGGTTCCTCATACTTTGCTTTTAAGTCTGTTTCAAATTAATTTATATTACTAATTCAAACTCTGATCAACATATCTACCTAAATATAATAGATTGCTGCTTCAGTGACTTTACAGGTAAACAGAAGAAGATATGGGGGTTTTTGACCAGAAAGAAAATTTAGTATTTAGATGCCAAAAATTATAACCATTTTGCTAAATAAGTAATAGTATCTGTGACAACTATGACAAACAATATTTATTTATAATGGAAGATTTTGGACAAATTTTGTTAAGTTAAATTCATTAAGATTTTAAAGAAAGTTGAGGAATAATTTGGAAGAATTGCCTTTGGATAAAACTGTCAATGACAATTTATTATTTGTCATTGCACAAATATTTATGTTTTTAGTAATAAATATATCATGAACATTTTAGGTAATAGGTAATTTTACAGGGCTTTATCAAAAATCAATATTTAAAACCACAAGAACTTACTGTGTTCCTATTACGTGTTACAGGCGATATAGAGGAGGGCAGGTATTCCAAGCACATTTTCTGGAAAAGAGCCTCATTATTTTTTTCCAATTTGCTCAAGCTAAATTAATCCAGAGAAGGAAAATCATCTTTACTGACTAATAGGCTGTGTTAGATACTCTCTATGTACTCCTTGCTGCATAGCTTCTTTATCATTTACATTTCAATCATTAGATAAGCACATATTGAGTATCCACTTCATGTTCCATTCTGTACTATGCATGAGGGGGATTATAAGACAAATCTTTGACCTTGAGAAATTTTTCATCTGGTTGGTAAGATAAGGATCAGGCCTAAGACACAATTAAAGAAGAATACATTAACTATTGATGCAATGGCTCCCCTTTTGTGCCCAGCCATTTTTACTACAACATTTTTTTCCTATTTTGATTATTGACTCTAGCCCAGGGCAGAAAGTGTGTATTTAGAGTAATGACAGAGAATATAGTACTTTAGAATGAGAGAATGTTAGCAAAAGCCTATTCAACTGTAAAAATCCACATACAGCTGAGATATTCCTCTAGAGGAAAATAATGTTCTTTTAGCTAAATTTTGAAAATACTGCTAAGGTAAGCTGGGTTCTAATATCTACAAAAGTATTGCTTATTTGATCTCTTAAACACTTATTTTGCCCATGTTTACCTGTGGTATCTATTCACACAATTGCAGAAAACTTTCTTCAGGATTGTAATGAACTCTTAGCATTACTAAGTATGCTTTGCTACAAACTGAGATATCATGTGGCCATTAGTAGGCAGAATATCGCTGAGGAAAACCCTTTTAATTGTTGAACTTGTATCCCTAGAGATTTATTTATCTCTCATTGAGAAGATTATAAATAGTCATTCAAATATATTCAAAGAAAGCATAGGTTGTGGTGTATACAAGTCACGTAACACTTGTGTTTTGGTGTCAGGGTTTCCCCTGCTGACTTCTGATGAACAGGTACTTCCTTAAAGGTGCAGGTATGTGTATCAAGTCTGAAAGATGACTTGATAATTTAGGAAAGATGTGCATCTAAGGAATAAATTTAGCAATGTGAGCAAAAGAAAAATCATTTGTGCTGCCTTGGGAAAGGGCAATTTTTGTTTTACCCTGGTAACCATTGATAACTCAGTGGGGAAAAAACCCAGTAAAATTCTCATAGGTTTCTTCTTTCTAGGATTTTGAGGTATAAAGTGGGCTAGAAAACAGAGGTGGTATAAACACTTGCATCTGAAGTTTTACTCAACAGTTTTATTATCAGGGTGTCATGGTCACCAGCCAGTGGTAACCACGGGTGCTACGGATGCTCGAGATATGAGAGAAATACACATGGACTACTGAGTCCTGTGGAGGAATAGGAACTGAATGGCCACTCCCTCAAGGGGGGAGTGCCCTGAGCTGCTGCCTGAGTAGGCTTTTTATTAGGTAGTATTGGGTAGGGGTATGGATACAGTTTTTTTTTAACTTAGTTTTTAATCATTATTCAAGTACAGTTTCTGTCCTTTATCCCCATTCCAGCCAACCCACCCATCCCTCCCCTCCTCCCTCCCATTTCCAACCCCCCTAGTTTTTATCCATATGTCCTTTATATTTGTTCCTGTAAACCCTTCCCATTCTCCCCTGAAGTTCCCATGAAATTCCCTCCCCTCTCCCCTTTGATCACTGTCAGACTGTCCTCTATTTCAGTGTCTTTGGCTATATTTTGCTTGTTTCTTTATTTTGTTGTTTAGGTTCCTGTTAAAGGCGAGATCATATGGTATTTGTCTTTCACTACCTGGCTTATTTTGCTTAGCATAATGCTTTTGTTGATTATAACCTGGCAGGGAAGATCAAACAAAAAGACCTGAAAGGGCTCACACTGAGTTGGGGTCTTATCACCTAGGACCTAAAAGGCAAGTTTCATTTCCTGCCTGTGTCTTCATATTCTAATTAAGAGTATCCTCCAGCAAAGTAAGCTTCACAAGATCTTGCATATTCTCTGCTTTAAGCCAAATTATCCCAGGAAGTCCACTGACCCTGGTCTGGACATCGCAGCCCCTGATATTGCTGCAGGCCTGAGTCGGGCAGAGGAGACAAAGGCAGCTGGGAGATTTGGATTTCTCACAGGGAGAATAATGATTCAGGCTTGTCAAAGCTGAGGGGGCGGGGGTCAATCACCCCCTCTTTTCCACAGCCCCCTGAGTGTCTCCCTGAGGGCCTTCCCATGTGATCATGGCTGTCTTAGGTCCATCCTCCTCTGAGGATTGTTACCCATCATTGACTAACTGACCAAGCAAAGGGAGCCAGACATAGAGCAGGCAGCACTCATGCCAGGGAGACAGGCTGTCTCCTTAATGTCTCCTGGTTCCGAAGTCTCACTCAGCCTTAGCTACCGGGGATTGCAGCTCCTAAAACCAGGCAGGGTGGATACCAACATCAGGGCTCAATGCAGAAAGTAGAAATTTATTTCTCTTCAGTGCAAAGAAACTTGCTTACAAAAGGCAATTAAAAGAACAGTATAGTTTGAATACACTGTGTTCAATATTGCTTACTTCCATTTTACTATTCTGACTTTATATTACATTAAAACAGATAAAATTGCCACTTTTGCAGGTTAAAATCTATCAGATATTAGAAATTTGGTGTATGGAACAAACTGATGAAGGGATAATGGGGTGGGTGATTATATTTATGGTATGTGATAGCAGTTTTGTGATTCAGTATTTGAAGTCATGGCTACCATAATTTAACCAAGTCTTTCAAAAGTGTAGTAGAAGTAACATATGGACCAATTTAGTTATTAAAAATATTCAAATTTAACAAAAATATTTTATATCAGTCATTAGATAGCTTCTTAATTCATAATGGAAAGTTGATTTATTATCCTGTGATGAAAGACCAATGTTGTAAATACATATCAATTTAATTTGCATTATTAATAACCTTTGGATTCTGATGACTTGCAAAGAGTTTTCTTTTCACTTTCCCCATATTACTGCTAGTGAAGACGTAACCTACACAATCATTGAATTTGTGTGTATTAGGGAGTTGTATAAGTGGTAAATATATTATGTAATATGTGAGATTAGTTGCAAAATGAGAAACTACTTATCCATGAGTATGGATTTTGGCACAGTCTCTAAGATCTGAACCAAAAATATTTGCTCTGTTATGACAAAGCTACAGGCACAAGGCAATATTTTTCTTGGAAATGAAGATAGAAAAGTTTTTGTGTATCTTCCATTTAGTAAACATAGGAATTACTTTCCTTCTGTCTAAGTTTTAATTAGAAAAAAATGAAGGATGATGAAATATAAGAGTAAGACAAATTTTTAACTTAAAATACGTACTAACAACCCATCTTATAATCTTATTTAGCTCTATCTTATTTTTCAAAGAATATTTTAATATGAATAAAGAAAATCGTCCAAATATATATTACAAATAAAGTGTTTAAAAATTATTTTGTAAATGAAATCTAAAGATTGAACTTTTGCTTTTCAGGCTTTGCTGGCAAAATTACCACTTAATAGACACTAGATATTTTTACTAAATTTAAATTGGTTAAATGAAAGGAAAATAGTGAAGTCTTTGTAACTTTTACATGTCAAATATTTTGCTACTGTCTTAGTTTAATTTTGAAGATTTATTTGAAAAGTATTGTTTTCATGTTGGACAGACAACTTTTTTATTTACAGCCCTTAGATGCACTCACCTCCGTTCTTTGGGAGTTTTTTAGTTTAATTCTCAGGAGGAAATGATTTTTCCTTTCATCATCTCTGATTATATTAGAAGCATCTTTCTTACTTTCATTTCCTGTCCAAGGTAACTAATACTACTTTTATTTTGGAAGATTTTTGTTTTTGTGATATAACCCTATTTTACTTTTTAATTATATTTTATTGATTACAGTTGTCCTGATTTTTCTCCCTTTGCCCCCCTTCCATCCAGCACTGCCCACTCCCTCAGGCAGTCCCCAAACTGTTGTACATGTCCATGAGTTATACGTATAAGTTTTTTGGCTACTCCATTTCCTATACCGTACTTTACATCCCCATGGCTATTCTGTAACTACCTATTTGTACTTCTTAATCCCCTCACCTCTTCACTCATTCTCCCTCATCTACCTCCCAATGGTGAGCATTGAAATGTTTTCTCTATCCACAATTCTGTCTCTGTTCTTGTTTGCTTAGTTTATTTTTTATATTCAATTGTCAATAGAGATGTATTTTTTGCCATTTTATTGTTCATAGTTTTGATCTTCTTTTTCTTAAATAAGTCCCTTTAACATTTTATATATAATGGTTTGGTGATGATGAACTCCTTTAGATACTTCTTGTCTGGGAAGCTCTTTATCTCTCCTTCTTTTCTAAATGATGTCTTTTCTGGGAAGAGCAATCTTAGCTGTAGGTCCTTGCTTTTCATGACTTTGAATATTTCTTGTCAATCCCTTCTAGCCTGCAAAGTTTCATTTGAGAAATCAGCTGACAGTCTTATGGGAACTCCACTGTAGGTAATTAACTCCTTTTCCCTTGCTGTTTTGAAGGTCTTCCCTTTATGTTTTACCTTTGGCATTTTAATTTTGATGTGTTACATCCATCTTGTTTGGGTTTCTCTGTGCTTCCTGGGCTTGCATGTTTATTTCCTTCACCAAATTAGGGAAGATTTCTTTCATTATTTTTTCCAATAGATTTCCAATTTCTTGCTCTTTCTCTTCTCCTTCTGGCACACCTATAATGTGAATGTTGGACCTCTTGAAGTTGTCCCAGAGGCTGCTTATACTATCCTATTTTTTAAAATTCTTTTTTCTTCCTATTTTTTTGATTGGTCCTTATGTTCTGTATCATTGCTTCCTTATGTTCCATATCATTGATTTGATTCTCAGCTTCATCCACTCTACTGTTGGTTCCCTATAAATTGTTCTTTACTTTAAAGTGTATCCTTTGTTTATGACTGGATCTTTTTTATGCTGTTGAGGTCATCACTAAGTTCCTTGAGCATCTTTATAACCAGTGTTTTGAACTCTGCATCTGATAGATTGCTTACCTCTATTTTGTTTAGCTCTTTTTCTTGAGTTTTGATCTGTTCTTTCATTTGAGCCATATTTCTTTATCTTCTCATTTTGGCAGCCTTCCTGTGTTTGTCTCTATGTGTTAAGTAGAGCTTCTTTGACTCTGTGTCTTAGTAGTGTGGCCTAATGTAGTAGGTGTCCTGTGAAGTCCAGTGGCACAGCCTCCCCAATCATCTAAGCTGGGTATGTGAGATATGCCCTTCATGTGGGCTGAGTACACCTCCTCTTGTTGTTGAGTCTTGATTGCTGTTGGCAGATCAATGAGAAGGATTTACCCAGGTGAGTCAGCTATAAGGATTGGCTGTGACCATTTACCACCAACCTCTGCCCTCTATGGAAGATTCGCTATGCAGGGGCAAGGTGGTGATATTCGGACATGGTCTGTAGCTCTTTACTGGGTGTGCTGGCCCTGAGGTTTCCTGGGTGGTGCATGTCTATGGCAACCCCTACCTGTGTTTTGCCTGAGGCCATCTTACCCGAGTTACAAAGAAATCTGAGGTGGCTGCTACTTGTACTGGGCTTAGAGATTCCCAGGCAAAGTCAAGCTTTGAATCTAGGCTGGCTGCTGCTAGTGCCGTACCTGGGACTCACTGAGTCCAGCTGTTGCTTGTTTGAGAAGATTTAGGAATATGTGAAGAATAATCCAAGACCAGCCATTAATATGGAAAAGCAGCTTGGGTGGGTCCACCCAAGTTGGTCTCTGGGGGTCTCCAAGGTGGGACAAACAGTCTTAGCCAGGTTGCTGGAGTCTCAGATATGGCACCAGCTTGCCAGTTCTGTGGGAGGGGAGTTTAGAAGGACAATGGCTTCTTCTTGCCTTGATGCCAGACACTTCAGTCTCTCCCTGTATGCCATGGATGGATTTCAAGCAGCTGCCCTCGTGCTGGAGTTCAGAGGGAGTGAGTCTGCGTAGGTGAGTCCTTGCGTGTATTCTATAAGACGAACTGTTTGGTGCTCCAGCAGTTTCTTTCACTGGCTCAATCCCCACTGGTTTTTGCAGCCAGAAGCTGTGGGGACTTATCTTCCTGGCACTGCAAGCCTGGCCTAGGGGACCTGGTGTAGGGCTGGGACTCCTTGCTCTCAAGATATCCCTCCTGAATTTTTATCACATGATGGTGAGGGACCAGCCTGTTTTGCATCTGCACCCCTCCTACCAGTCTGGATAGATGCGATTTCTTTTATTCCATAGTTGTCAGACTTCCATTCAACTCCATTTCTGATGGTTCTGAATGATGGTTGTTCTATATTTTAGTTGTAATTTTAATGTGGTTGGGTGAAGAGGTCAGCCATGTCTGCCTACACTGCCATCTTGTCTGGAAATCCTCGAAAAGTATTGTATTCTAAATCAGTTAATCAACTAGTTTTATGATATGGAAAAGAATATCTTTTCAAATAACCTTATTGTAATTTGTACAAATTTTCATCTTTTTGAACAACTCACTACATTATTAAAATTAATGTGTATCAAAATAATTTAGCATTTAGAAAATTTATTTTTTAAATAAAATTTGTAATGGTTCCTTGATATTCACATGCATTAATATTTATAAGCAAACACAATCACATTAAATTTTTGAAAAATTTAATGTAATGGAATTTCAAGTCAACATAGGACAAGGAAGAATACTGGAGGCTCGTCTTAAATATTATTAATAATTTGGTGCAAGTAATCTTTATGAACACGTATTAGGAATACTAAATTGACTAATTTCTTCTCAGTAATCATTACCCTTGAGATAATAACATTCTAGAAGCTGTGATCATCATATTTTCTTTTTATATGTACTTTATTTGGGTATAATTTATGCACCCAGTATGTGCATACATAATTTACATATAGTTTACATTATTTTTATGTGTACAGTCTGATGTTTGACAAATAAGTACACCTTTGTAACCATCACCCCATTTATTATATTCCCTTTATCATATTTGTATTACATATATAATATTCAAAATATATACAATATTTCTTTTATAATCCTTTATAGTTACCTCTGGCTCCAAAAAATGGGTGTTTTGATTTTTTTCCCACCATGGACTAATTTTGCCTATTCCAGAAATGTTGTATGAATGAAAACATATAGGTATTAGGAGATACTTCTCCTTAAGTATTTGATGATTCTGAATGTCTTGTGAGCAGAAATACTGACTGCTTTTGTTCAGGAGTTTTCTGAAGACATGTGGGTATAGGAAATGACCTTGGAAATTAGAGATAATGCCTTTTCCCTAGGAAAAGGGCAGGCTTGTAATTATGCAGGGGACTAAAGACAATATGTCCCTCTGGCACAGATCAGGCAGGCTTACTGCCTGTTATAATGGAATAAGGCTCCTTGACGCTCCTGGGTTTCTCCTTTGTAACACAACCCATGGTTTGTGCAGGTGTGATGGTCTGGGTGCCCCTATTGCTGTGACTAACAAAGTCCTTTGTCTATGACTGGGAGGCTAGTGTCTTCTGCCAGCATTCATGAAACTTACAAGTTTATACAATAAGTAAAATCCCAGATTCTTCATAATTCTTGAAAACAATATCTGCTTTTTGTGTTTGGCTCTTTAGCTTAGCACAATGTTTTATAAGAACTACCCATGTTGTTTCAAAAATTAATAGTTTCTTTTTATTGCTGAGTTGTACTTTAAAGCATAAGAGCTTTCTTTTTTCTTTCAAAAAGTTATATTCTTCATTTGAAAGAAAGTTGACTCTCCTAAATCTCGAAGCATCCTCAAACTTCTATTTAATTCTTCCTTCAGAACATCAGCATGATCAGTCACCAGTGACACTGTAAGATTTTGAGGTGTTAGTGGGGTGCTCCCTACCCTTCCCCATAGTTAATAAATGAATAATAATTTAACTAATATCAATATTTCTATTTTCCCAATTTTATGTAGAGAGTAAGTAAAAGCATCTTTTGGAAATGTTGCTATTTTTATTGATTTACAACCTACAATGTAAATAAGTATACTTGTTGGGCAACTACAGCTTCAAAGCAAGTTGTCAGGATCTCTGGACTTTCCTGCAAGCAACTGCTGTCCTGCAGCCTGTGTGATATAAAAATCCACAAGCAGCTATTGCCAGTGCCTGCTGCAGCCTTTATTCTTTCAGTGCTCTTGCTACGGGCAAATCCTGGCTCAGAGGACTTTGTTAGTGACAGGAGATATAGTTGTATAGATTTTGACTAATCATAATTCTTGATCTTTGCTTTTATATGTTTATTTTTAAATAAAATGATCTTCCTTAGAGACATTTATTTGAAGCTAACTATATCTAATATTAAGGGGTTTCTGAAAGAAATAAAACACTTGGGTAATTTTATAATTTATTAAAAAGATAAAGGAGCATATGTGAAATAATGAATAGCTAATTATGGAACTGACAATAAGGAAATTGTATTAATTGGTAATTGAGAGGCATATGCATATAGTAGTTCAATACAGAGTCTTGAACCAAACTGCTTTGAATTCTAGCTCTACAATTTACTAGCTGTGTGACCTCACATGACTTGCTTGACTGCTTTGGACCTTCTGTGAAATGAGAATGTTTATATTAGCATCTTTTCACAAGGTTATTGTGAAAATTATGTAAGCTAAAATGTCTAAAGCTCTTATGACATTTCCCCATGCATAATAAGTAATATATATTTGCTTTTGATGATGATGTTGATGACAATGGTTTTAGTTGTATTAATTCCCAAGAAGGAAGAGGTAAGAATAAGCACTGGGTGTTTGTGTTAAACTGAGCACACAGATTTGGATGACTTGTTCATGGGGTGCTTTTGGTGGGGATAATGAACAATAATTTGGAAAGATAAACTGAGTTAGACTATGACCTTGAAAAAAAGGTGACCTTGAAAATAAGGCTAAGTTTCAAAATGATGTGCTATGCAGGTCCTGGACTGTACAAAAGAATTGACAGTCTGGCAGCAGCATTGAGAGAGGGGCCCTTAGAAGCATGAAACTGAAGCAGAGGGATGGTGGTGAGAATAGAGCAAAGCTAGTTAGAATGGAGGGAATGAAAGAGATAAAAAATATTTTAGTTGCAGGAGTAAAAAGAATGATGTCATCAACTGCTGGTGTAGCTGGGAGATAATGATGATTGAACCTGGATTACTTAGTGTTTTGTAATTAATAAGAATACTGGTAACCTTGCAGTGTTACAAGATTCTAAATGACTTCTGAATCTCAAAGCAAGCCTGAATTGTGTTCATTATAGTTTTGATGATAAATATGGTTATTTTTCTAATTTTCTAATGAAAATTGGCCATCTGTTCATGTTGTAAAAGACAATATAGTTAGATTTCATATTAACCTGAGTGTGACATTACATAACCATATTAGAAACCAGAAGTTTTCTACAATTCTTAAAATGTTTTACTTTTCTTTTCACTTTAAGGTTGTAATTTAAGTCATGCTAATACTTGACCTTTTTATGTCACCCTTCATGTAATGTCTCCAATTTATAATTAAATCCTTGAAATCCTAAAGCAGTTCTCTGAAATGTAAATACTGTTAGAGTAGTTTCTCAGTGTTCTGTTAATTTTGTCTCACACATTTTTATAACAATGCTAAGCTATAACAAATATTTAAGTGCCTACTCTTGGTTCTTTTATTACTTTATTCAGTCCTTCATTTTGGGGGAATGCTAGTAAGTATAAGTTAGTAGTCTGCATCAGGTAATGGTAATAAGTATGAAGCAGTGCATTTCAGTGGGTAAAAAAGGAAATTAAAAAAAAACTTCAGGATCCGGTGTTAAACAAAAATACCGACTCAGATACTTGCTAGGTTTATGGCTTGAGTAAGTCACGTTAGCCTCTTGGGTCCTACATTCAGGGGTATCAGTCCTACTTGTTAAGGGTTATATGGAGTTATATGGATTATATGGAATTTATGAAATTCAGATTATATATTGGAACTTATGACAAGCCTTGTATATAAATATTGGTGATTTATTTTGCAAGGTGATGTGTCAGACATGTTAAAATACAATGGAATCTAATTCTTACTCTTGTTGTAAGTCCCTGTGTTCTTTTTCAGATAATTCTATGTTCAGTTAAAAGCACTCTTATTTAACCGTTGTTCAGCTTTATTTTTTTATTCCCAACCTGAGTCTCATGAAAGATGAGTTTGGGATTTGCATGAGTAATTCTCAGAATTTACAGAGGCCTAACTGAGCTAAACAGGTGGCTACAGATACTGGAGAGAGGGAAGATGTGTTAGTCATGCTGGAATAAAATCCTTAGGACTTACAACTTTGTACTTTTCCAACTAAAATGACACAGTGCTCTATAGCTATAGTTTCTTTAAAAGAAATTTGTCACCTTTGCTGCTGATTTTCTCTTCATAAAGGACCAAGCACATGAGCTTACTCTTCCCCCCCACACCCGGGTTGAGACTATGCAGCCTGCTGCAGCCTGGCCAGCCTTCATTGCTGGCCTCACAAAGAGCAGACAAGCAGCAGCTTCTGAGCTCTTTCATGTGACTACTTTCAAGCTGCTAAAGGGGAAAGAGAAGCAAATTAATGTCGCCAAAGATTCACATAGAAGGGCCTGCCAAGTATTAGAATTTAAATTAAAAACACAAAACAATGTTTGTGCATAAATATCAAGATAAGAAAATATTAGTGAGATCTAGAAAATGAGACTATGTATATACAACATAAAGAATAAATAGTTTTACAATTCAGGATGACTTTTTCTCATGGAATTTTTTAATGCATGAGCTATGCAATGCTAGTGTTTATTTTCATGTAATATTTGAGAGACGATGTAGAGGAGTGGTTAAGAGCACAATCTCTGCAGCCACCTGCCTAGGTTTGAATTCATGGTTGTTTTTTAAATAGCCACTTATTGGTGGTAGGACCATAGCTAGCTTTCAGTACCTTAGTTTTCCCATATCTAAAGTGTATAATAATCATACTTACTTCATAGAGTTTTTGTGACTATTAAATATGTACATATACACACATGTACCCATAAACATATATGTCAGAATAATTAGCACATAGTAAACACTGTATATCATTTATTAAACAAGTAAAAGTATCATATTTCTATCTAAAAGCAAATAGTTTATATACAGATGTTCAGTTGTAGTTAATGGTTTCTATAGCCTTCTTAATTAAGTCATGACATTTTCAAGAAATAAAACTAAAACTTCATAGCAAATCAGTAACAAAGGCCAGGAATAGAACAAGACCTCTGTGCTATTTACCATCCTTTTACCTTTATAAGTCTTAAATGTAACTGAGCTAGAAAATCTTTCTACCAATCATGTTACCTCTGGAGGTAAATGCAAAGAATTTCTAAGAACCACAACATTTTAGAATTAGCAGAAATCTTAGATATCAAATAGTTATTCAACCTTTTTATTTTGGCCATCAGAGTTCTGAAGCCAATAATAAATGACTTTCTCAAGGTCATATAACTGTATAATTCCAAAGCCAAGGTTACTAACTTCTAGTGTAACACCCTTTCAATTATAGTAGCATACTTGAAACCTAGTGGTGATGCTCCAGTGAAGAACAGAATTTGCTTCTCCTGTGTTGTCTTACAGTAAGCCATATGTGTTCCGTATGCTTCCTTTTGAAATACTCACATTTGTAGAAAAGTTATGAGACTAGCACTAGGAACTTCTGAACACCCTCTTACCCAAATTCACCAGTTGTTTACATTCTATTCCATTTGCATTATATTAGCTATATATCTGTCTGTTTATTTATGATTTTTTCTCAACTGTTTAAAATTAAAGTAGAGACATCTTGCCCCTTTATATATACTAGAGCATGTATTTCCTAAGAACAAGTTTACTATCACATAACTGCAATTATCAATGATCAAAATGAGAAAATTTGACACTGACACAGTAAAATTATCTATTCCACAGCTTATATTCAAATTTTATCAATTTTGCCAATAATGCCCTCATTCTCTCTTTCTTCCCTTGGCTCAGTATTCACACCATGGTCATGTATGTCTCTTTACGATACTTGCATTGGGAAAAGTACTTTACCTTTTTTTTTGTCTTTTTGACCTTGAGATTTATGAAGAATACAGACCAGATACTTTGTAGAATGTTCTCAGTTTGGGTTTGTGTAATGCTTACTCATGATTATGTTCAAGTTGAGCTCTTTTGGCAGGACTACCACAGAAGTGACAGATAGTGTGTCCTTCTCAGAACATCACATCGGGAGGCACATAATGATAGCTTATTTCAACTTTGATTATGTAAACTTGGAGTTCATTGGATCTGCCAGGTTTTCCCACAGTGAAGTTAGTACTTTACTCCTTCTAATAATGGTTAATTTGTAGGGAGGTACTTGGAGATTATGTAAATATCTTTCCTCACCAAAATTTTACCACTAGTTTTTACAGCCATTGATAATTTTTGACTTTGTTGTAGCTTTCACATGTTAATTAGTTCACATTCTACTGAAAGGAAGAGGTTTCTTATGGTTTTCATTAGTTTAATTTCTTGTTTATTATATCAACAGAAGAGATAGTATTATGTTTTATTTGGTAGTTATGATCTATACTGTTATTATTTATTCAGATTCTCAAATTGTCCCATATTTGGCTAGTGAAAACCAATTCAGACTACCTTCTGGGTCCTTTTGATATTTCCACATTATCCTTGAGTGTTTCCTGACTTTCTGGCATATATTATTCTAGGAATATCTTATACTTTTCCTGACCAAGCCCTGGAATCAATCTTCTGTCCAAGTAGTCATGCTTCCATTTCACAGTATGTGGCATTCACAAGTCAAATTTGGACACCAGGTGCATCCATTCATTGCTAATGGTGTCTCATTACTTCTAAGCCCCCTAAGTTAACAGCATTAGTAAATTGTGTCTATATTTATTTCTATATTTATGTATATACCTATTAAAAACCATGTGATGTTGGTCAAGAAGTATAACATTGCAGTTAGGTAGGATAAGTAATTCTAGAGATCTAATACACAGCTCAATGACTAGAGTTACTAATACTTTATTGAATACTGGGAATTTGCTAAGAGAATAGATTTTAGGTGGTATTGTATACATACAAAAATAGTAATTTATGTGGGAAGGTGATATATTAATTAGCTTGACGGTAGTCATCGTTTTGCTATGCACGTGTCACTCAAATCACCATGTTGCATGCCATAAGTTCATACTGATATCTCTAATTCCAATCTCAAACCACAAGATACTTTGCCATCTCCATTTCTATATCTGTAACTTCATTTTCCAATAGTGAGAAACCTGACTTCCCATTATGTTCAACAAATATATTTATTTTCTCAACTTGGAATACATGAAAGATTAATTCATATTCTTTAACCCATACCACAAAGCAAACCTACTAAAAAGAATTCAGTATTTTTCACATTTTTTAAGGAAAGGATACAAGTTATTAGAACAATGTTATTTGTGTACAGATCTCAAATGTACAGTTTGTTAGTTAGACAAAAGTCTATACTCATGTAACTCATGTCCTATCAAGATATAAGGCTGCCCTGGCTGGTGTGGCAGTGAATTCTGTGTTGGCCTGCAAATCAAAAGGTCACTGGTTCAGTTCCCACTCAGGGCATATGCCTGGGTTGTAGGCCAGGTCCCTTGTTGGGGGCATGTGAGGGTCAACCAGTTGATGTTTCTCTCCTGCTCTTTCTCCCTCACTTCCCTTCTCTCTAAAAAGATAAGTAAAATTGTAAAAAATAGCCTTTTCTATAACCTTAGAAAGTACTGTGTGCCCCTTTACTGTCAATATCCACCCCCAAAAGTGGTCATTTTTCTGACTTCTTTAACCATAGAATTGTTTGGCCTATTCTAGGACTTTATATCAATGCAATCATCAAATGAATATTCCTGTATCTGGCTTCTTTTACTCATTATAATAACTATGGATTTCATCCATGTTATGTATAATTTGGTTCTTGTTATGCACATCCATGCTTTTGGCCCAAACTTTCAGGAAAAAAAATCTTTCATTTTAATTTTTTAATTCAATTATTTATTTATTTATATTTAGATACTTGTTTTTTGTATTATGAAGGATTTTAGCATTTATTTTTGAACATATTATGGTATAAGAAATTTTATGTAACAAATGATTACAAAACACATGAACAGACATAAGATATTTCAGGCACTACCCATGTAAGTCTTCTAGCAGATACATGTTTTGCAAATATTTTCTGACCATGTCTAACTTGTCTATTCATTTTTAGTGATGTCTTTTGATGAGCAGGTGTTTACTTTCAATAAAGTCTAATTTATAAATTTTTATAATTATTACTTTCTGTATCCTTTTAAAAAATCACTTTCTTCTCTCAGATTGTAAATATGTTTTCTTCTAGAAGTTTTAGTTTTTAAATTTAGGTTTAATATTCATCTTGAATTAATTTTTGTGTTTGATGCAAAGTGGGGGAAGCTGTTTGTGTTGTAAACCTAGAATATTATTATTTTAAAGAAGATTTTTGCATAAATATTTTAAGTGTTTTCCCTTGGTATTAATAAAGACTATATAGGGTAGCAAGTAACTCAACTGAGATTAGGCAAACAGGAATTGTTTTGTTCACTTTCCTGGGAACAGTAAGACATATCTCACAGGATCAAAGGTTGGTACCCAAAGGCCAGGACTTCAGGAACTAGAACTAGGATGGATATTCCAGGGCTCTCTCCATTCTCCTCTCACATCTGCTTGTCTCTGAAGGGCCTAATTTTGCAGAAAGCTTTTCTCTACAGGGCAGGGGACACAGCTGCTGTCACCCTCAGATGTTCATCCTGCCAGTGTCTTTATAGCTGACCTAAGAAAGGACTCTGCTTGGCACTGCTTTAGTCACATGTCCACTCCCTGGGCTGGTCACTGTTGCTAGGGAGCACAGGACCTATGTGTGATGAAGCAGAGACCCACATTCTGAAAGTGTGATAGTGCTACCAACAGAAACAATGTGGCATGAAGGTGAAAGGGGTCCCCAAAGATAGGCTTGTAGGCATTCCAAAAATCCTACATCCCAGCAAGTTTCCTATTTTTCAAAAGTAGCTTTTTAGGTATAGTATCTTTATCTTCCACTGTACTGCTGATTAAACATATTCAAGTGCAACAAAGCTAGGTTTCTATTCATAAAGAGTGAATTAATTAGGTATTTTGAAGAACTATAATATGTTCATATTATATGAGACTAATGGTACCTCTTCAAAGATCAAAGTTTGACACATTGAAATCCATAATAATGTGAATGATGCAAAATAAAATGGAATCACAGTCATAATTTTTCACTTTGGTATCTCCCCACTTTCCTCAAATTCTAATGAAAAAGTTGTTTTGTCAGTATCTCAATATAACAAACCAGTGGGAGAGCAACTGTGGTTCAGTGATTAGGACAAGATTTATATACTTTGAGTGCCCAGTAATTTTCCAGAGGTTGTAAAACAAGGCTGAAGATGTTCAACCCATGGAATTAATAGGCAAAGAAGAGGTCCTTATTGAAAATCACTAAGTACCTCAAGCTTGCATTTGGAGGAGGATACCTGAGAGTTTATTGCAGACGAATGACTATCTCAGCCAAAGTTTCCTACTGGTAAAGTATTTTCTCTGAAGTGTGATAGAATAAAATGCTGGCCCCTTAGCCTTGAAATGACAATATGATGACAACATATCTGATTTTCCTGGGTTGGACTCACTAAAGGAATCTGACATTAAAAGTAGTATTTCAGACGAGCTTTCATCTGAGCTTAAAAATGTGACCACGAGGGGACAGAGATGGAGAAATTCTGTGACAGGCCCAGCACTTGTTCAACTCTTGTGAGAGCAGGGCCCAACTGCGGAGGCTCTCCCACCACCCCAGCCTGACTGTCTCTCCCAGCATCCCACTTGTTCAACCTTGGCCCCTACTTGTTCGACCATCCCACTTGTTTGACCTTGTCTACAGAATCTCTCCTTTATTCCTGTCCTTGTTCCCCAGTCTTTTGGGTATTACAATCCCATTACTTTTCAGATTTAGGTGTGGAAAACCTCCTTTCTTTGTTTCTTGAGACAGCTTTTCAAAACAAAGTTTGAACTATGAGTAAGGGAGGAGAGGGTCACAAAAGCTTAAAAATTGAGATGTTTATAAAAAAACAGGTTTCTTGTCCTTTTTTTGCTTAAAATAACAGGTTTTACTATCTCTGAAGTCATTTTTTTTTTTTAGTTTTATTGTTTATACTGTTACGTTCTTGCTTTTTCTCCCTTTCCCTCCACCCCTAGGTAATTCCCATATTGTTGTCTGGGCATTGTGCATAAACATTCTTTGGTTAATCTCTTTACCATCTTTCATCCTGTCTCCACTGCCTCCTCTCTGGCAGCTGTCAGTCTGTTTTATACATCTAACCTTCTGTTACTATTTTGTTCATTCATTTATTGTATTCTTCAGATTCCACATATAAGTTAGATCATATTGTATTTGTCTCTCTCCAACTGAACTAATTTACTTACTATAATTTTCTCCAGGTCCATCCATGAAGCTGTAAAATGTGTTTCTTCTTTTTTACTGCTGCATAGTATTCTCTTCTATAAATGTACCACAGTTTTTTTATCCACTGATCTCCTAATGGGCACTTAGGCTGCTTCTAAATGTTGGCTATTGTAAACAGCACTGCTATAAACAAAGGGGTGCATATATTTTTTGTATGGGTATTTTGGGATCCTTGGGGTATATTCCTAGAAGTGGAATCACAGGGCCAAAAGACAGAACCATTTTTAATATTTTGAGCTATCTCTGTAGTGTTTTCCACAGTGGCTGTGCCAGTCTGCATTCCCACCAACAATGCACTAGGGTTCCCCTTCCTCCACATCCTTGCCAACACTTGTTGTTTTATTAATGATGGCCATTCTGACAGGTGTGAGGTGCTAACTCATTGAGGTTTTAATTTGCATTTCTCTGATCATTAGTGATGGTGAGCATTTTTCATGTCTATGGGCCCTCATAAAAACCTGAATAGACACTCCTCTGATCCTATTTTTAAGGGTCAAGTAATAAATTGGTCTAATTAATATAAAATAAGGAACATCCAACTTCTATCTTCTTTTTCCTGCTTCAAATCTGTTTCCTTTGTGGTCATATGATGCAATGACAATTGCCATTCTTGAGCTCTCAGCGAGCTGTTATTTATTTTTTTAAAGATGACTTTTGTGCTTGTGTATGGGAACAATACACAAAAGATTAGCATGGCCTCTGTACAAGGATGACAAGGAAATTCATGAAATGTTTCATATTTTTATGTAATGTACAGCATGGTTACTATAGGTATTATACTGAATTGTGTATTTGAAAGTAGCTAGGAAAGTGGATCTTGTTAGTTCTCATCAGAAAAAAAAATTGGAACTATGAATGGTCATGGATATTAACCAGACTTACTGTGATCATTTTACAATACAGTTATACACCACATAATGGCATTTCGGTCAAGGACAGATACAATAAATGGTGATCCCCTAAGATTATAATAGAGCTGAAAAATTACTATTGCCTAGTGATGGCATAGTCATCTTAACATTCTAGTAGCATCACACATTACATGTTTATAGTGATGCTGCTGTGAACACGCCTATTGTGATGTCGTATAAAAGTCTAGTGCACACAGTTATGTATGGTACATAATACTTGACAATGATAAGAAACAAGTATGTTATTGGTTCATGCATTTACTATACTTTTATAATTATTTTGGAGTGTAATCTTTTCACTTACAAAGTTTGCTATAAAACTGTATGCTGTGTTACACTGGCAGTAGCCTAATACATCTTATGACCTCCATGTATTTTGATTGCATCATTTTCTCTTGTTCTTGATTTCATCTCGCATTGTTTTGTATGGTGACATGCTGTACAGGCTTGTAGACTAACAGCAAGAGGCTGTACCATGTAGCCTAGTGGTGTAGTAGGCTATACCATCTAGGATTATATATGTGTACACCATAATGTTTGCACAAAGAAAAAATTCTTAATGATGCATTTTTCAGGATATATCTTGTTGTTAAGTGGCAAATACAGATATAGAATCATTACACTGTATACCTGAAACTAATGTAATGTTATTGTAATTTTACCTCAATTTAAGGAAGAAAGGAAGGAAGGAAGCAAGCTACTTTTCTTTTCCCATTTCAAATGACATTCTTTCATGGGGCATACTTGAGTTTTTATTTTATGTTCGTTCTTGTATTTTTCATAAAATTGAAGCAACAAAGAGTCTCCCTCTCCTTTTCCTACATTGTGGGCAGGTTGGGACTGCTCGGAGCGCTGCATTGAGGAGGCACCTGACAGAGTATGCAGGTTCTCCAGGCAGGAGCACTGGGGCTAGGCCTCACATGAGCTTGGAGGGCAGCAGCACAATGACCACGTGTCTGTCATTTCTCCCTTAATCCCATCAATGGTACATTTTTTTTGTTTTTGTTTTTTAAATATATTTTATTGATTATGCTATTACAGTTGTCCCATTTCCCCCTTCATTCCCCTCCACCCTGTACACTATCTCCCACCCACATTCCCTCCCTTTAGTTCATGTCCATGTGTCATAAGTTCTTTAGCTTCTACATTTCCCATACTATTCTTGCCCTCCCCCATCTATTTTCTACCTACCATCTATGCTACTTATTCTCTGTACCTTTCCCCCCTCTCTCCTCCCACTCCCCTGTGGCTAACCCTCCATGTGATCTCCATTTCTGTGGTTCTGTTCCTGTTCTAGTTGATAGATTAGTTTGTTTTTGTTTTAGGTGTGGTTGTTAATAATTGTGAGTTTGCTGTCATTTTACTATACATTTTTATCTTCTTTTTCTTAGATGAGTCCCTTTAATATTTCATATAATCATGGCTTGGTGCTAAATACGGGGGGGGATCTGAAGATGGTGGCATGGTAGCAGAGAGCAGATTCTACTTCTCCCTACACATGGGAGAAACTCCTAGCCAATGTATGGAAGGACAGAGCAAACAGCCAACATTATCACAACATATATGAAAATAGGAGATCAAAAATTGTAGTGGACATTGAAAACCCCGACGGTAAGGAGACTACTTCAGAATAATAAGGGCCAGGGATCAGCATGGGGACGAGGGAGGTTGCAGCTCCAGGCCTGGTGGTCCAGGGTCTGCCTCAGGGCTCCGTGGAGAGAGCTCAGTCAAACGCTCCCTCCCTGGCCAAACAAGGACTGAGGAGCACCAGGGGAGGCCGATTTACTGGAGAGGGGAGTGAGGACAGAGAGGAACCCACACAGGGGCTCTGAGCACCCACACATAGCCCTGGTAGGAGTGTGCACCCCAGCCTATGCGACCAAGGGCGCCTGCCTGTGTGCCCACACCCCCAACCCAGAGAGAGTGTGGTTTTGTGGAAGACCTGGAAACCACAGCTGTGAAAAAGGAAAAGGCGGGGGCGCTCCCCAGGACCTATGGTGCCCAGGCCATGAATTTGGGGGAAGTGGGCACCCCTCGGGATCAACACCGTGCACACCTGTGAACCCAGAAAAGGCCCGGGTGCTCCGAGGGACATCAGAACCCATGGCAGTGAACTCTTGAGATTGTGCTTAGGAGCACCCACACCCCACACCAGGACCTTTCAGAAAGGCACCAGATGGGCTCTGGGGAGAACAGGCAGCTAGCCCTGGGACAGTACGCCAGAGGCTGACTGAGTTCTGAACAAGAACAGAGAAAAACTGTCTCCAGTCGCCCCTCAGCCTGCTGAACCCAGCTAGAAAAACCGGTTTGGCCAGTCTGAAACCAACAACAGGTGTTTTTTTTTTAATTATTTTTAAGTAAACATTTATCTTTTAAATCTTACTATTTTTAAATCTATCACTTTTTTATGCTTCTCTTTCTGACATTCTAGTGTTGATCTTTCTCCCTTTCTTTTGAAATTTATCTCTTCTTCTTCCTTCCATCTTCTGCTTTGTTCCTTCTTTTTTGAACCTGTAAGTAATTGCATAATTGTATTATCATTATTTCATTATTCTTAAATTTTTTATTTTAATAGTATTTTGGTATTCCTTTTCTTTCTGTATAGTCTTCTTTGTTGGCTGGTTATATTGTATCATTTGATAGGTTTCCCCTGTTATCTCATCCATAGTGTATTGCTAATTTACTGTCCTTTATTTGTGTTCTGTTAGTACACTACTCAAGGCTCAATACTTCCTATTCTTGTTATCTAGATTTCATAGATTCTATCATACGATTGTTGCTCTAATATTACTGTAAACAATAGCTATTCCATACAATTGTTAATACTTCACAACACCCCTCCCAGATCTTAGCCCACTTCGCAGTTTCCTGAACTCTATTACTGTACTGGTTAACTCTATTCTCTCACACACTACACCTATTTACTACTCTTTACTCTCACCCTACCTCAGAATCTCACTTCCCACATCCTCACTGCTTTCTAGAGCAAACTCACAATCCTTTCCTTCCCAACAAGAGTCTTATCTTCTTTACATACTTTCTAAAAAGTGGCTAGTGGGGTGGAAGATCACTAATAACACTATACATAGCCAAAGGATCTCCTATCTCTTCTCTACTGGCTGCTACTGTAAAATCATAGAATACTCTCTTGCTGTCTTAAACCATTTTGCCTTACCCCTCCAACTGATCACAAAAAAGAGTAGGGAGAAACTGTGAACACCTAGATACCCGAAAGAGACTGCACCACTGAACCTCACAGGTATTCTACTACAGGAGTTCACACCATAAACCCAGGGAGCCAGAACAGATCAATTTAAGAAGCTGAGGCTAACAAGAAGAGTCTCACGAATAATGAGAAGACAAAGAATGCTAAATGAAATAGAGGCAACTCAGCTATGAGATTCTGAGTTCAAAGCAATGATTATCAGGAAGTTCAATGAGCTCACAATGAGCTACCAGAAACAACAGGGAAGCTACAATGAACTCACTGCAAACTATATCAACATGAAAAAGGAAATAGAAACTATCAACAAGGGCCAAGAGGAAATGAAGAA
>CM052538.1:92191436-92264611 GCA_028533065.1 Trachops cirrhosus | reverse complement strand
ATAGCAAAAAGAAAAATAAAATACCTAGGAATAAACCTAACCAAAGAGGTAAAAGACCTGTATTCAGAAAACTACAGAACACTAAAGAAAGAAATCAAGGAAAACACAAACAAACGGAAACATAGACCATGTTCATGGATCAGAAAAATTAACATCATCAAAATGTCCATACTATCCAAAGCAATTTACACATTCAATGCAACACCTATTAAAGTACCAATGACATATTTCACTGACATAGAACAAACACTTCAAAATTTATATGGAACCATAAATGACCCTGAATAGCTGCTGCAATTTTGAGAAAGAAGAGTAAAGTAGAAGGGATCAGAATACCTGATACTAAACTATATTACAAGTCCACTGTAATCAAAACAGCCTGGTATTGGTGTAAAAACAGGCACACAGAACAATGGAAGAGAATAGAGAGCCCAGAAATAAACCCAAATCTCTATGGTCAATTAATATTTGACAAAGGGGGCACCAACATAAAATGGAGTAAAAATATCCTCTTCAACAAATGGTGTTGGGAGAAGTAGACAGCTATATGCAAAAAAATTAAACTTGAGCACCAACTTACACCATACACAAAATAGATTCACGGTGGATAAGAGACTTAAATATAAACTGTGACACCATTAAAGTCCTACAGGACAACATAGGCAGGAAAATCTCAGATATTTCACGCAGAAACTTTTTTACTGACACGTCCCCTAGAACAAGGGACATAAAGGAAAGAATAAACAAATGGGATCTCATCAAAATAAGAAGCTTCTGCAAGGCTAAAGAAAACAGCATTAAAATAAAAAGAGAACCAACTGTATGGGAACACATATTTGCCAATGATACCTCAGACAAAGGTTTAATCTCAAAAATATGTGAAGAACTTACACGACTCCACTCTAAGAAGACAAGCAACCCAATGAAAAAATGAGCAAGGACTTGAATAGACACTTCACCAAGGAGGACATACCAGAGGATCCAGAGACACATGAAAAGATGCTCAGTATAGCTAGCTATCAGAGAGATGCAAATTAAAACCACAATGAGTTACCACTTCAAATGGGTTAGTATGGCCATCATAAACAAAACAACAAACAACAAGTGCTGGAGAGGTTGTGGAGAAAAAGCCACCCAGAACACTGTTGGTGGGATTGCAGAGTGGTACGACCACTATGGAAAACAGTATGGAACTTCCTCAGAAAAGTAAAAATGGATCTGCCTTTTGACCCAGCAATTCCACTGCTGGGACTATATCCTAAGAACCCTGAAATAAGCAATCCAAAAGAACCTATGCACCCCAATTTTCATAGCCGCACAATTTACAATAGCTAAGTGATGGAAACAACCTAGGTGCCCATCAGTGAATGAATGGATCAAAAAACTATGATACATTTACACAATGGAGTTCTATGCAGCAGAAGGAAAGAAGGAGCTCCTACCCTTTGCAACAGCTTGGATGGAACTAGAAAGCATTATGCTAAGCAAAATAAGCCAGACGGTGAAAGACAAATACCATATGATCTCGCCTTTAACAGGAACCTAAACAACAAAACAAAGAAACAAGCAAAATATAGCCGAAGACAGTGAAATAGAGGATATGCTGACAGAGATGAGATGGGAGAGGGGAGGGAATTTCAGGGGACCTTCAGGGGAGAATGGGAAGGGTTTACAGGAACAAATATAAAGGATATATGGACAAAAACTAGGGGGGTTGGAAATGGGAGGGAGGATGGAAGAGATGAGTGGGTGGGCTGGAATGGGAATAAAGGATAGAAACTGTACTGAATAAACAAAATATTAAATAAATAAATAAATAAATAAATAAATAAATAAATAAGGGCTTGGTGCTGATGAACTCCTTTAACTTGACCTTATCTGAGAAGCACTTGATCTGCACTTCCATTCTAAATGAAAGCTTTGCTGGATAGAGAAATCTTGGATGTAGGTACTTGCCTTTCATGACTTGGAATACTTCTTTTCAGCCCCTTCTTGCCTGCAAGGTTTCTTTTGAGAAATGAGCTAACAGTCTGATGGGCACTCATTGGTAGGTAATTGTCGCCTTATCTCTTGCTGCTTCTAGTGTTCTATTCTTCATTTTTATCTTGGGTAATATAATTATGATGTGTCTTGGTGTGTTCCTCCTTGGGTCCAACTTCTTTGGGACTCTCTGAGCTTCCCGGACTTCCTGGAAGTCTATTTCCTTTGCTAGATTGGGGGAGTTCTCCTTTATTATTTGTTCAAACAACTTTTCCACTTGTTGCTCTTCCTCCCCTTTTGGTACCCCTATAATTTGAATGTTGGAATGTTTAAAGATGTTCTAGAGGTTCCTAAGCCTCTCCTCTTTTTTTCGAATTCTTGTTTCTTCATTCTTTTCTGTTTGATTGTTTCTTCCTTCTGGTCCACTCCATTGATCTGAGTCCCAGTTTCCTTCCCTTCACTATTGGTTCCCTGTGCATTTTCCTTCATTTCACTTAGCACATCATTCATTTTTTCATGTAATTTCTAATCAATATCAACTCATTCAGTGAGCATACTGATCACCAGTGCTTTGAACTGTGCATCTGATAGGTTGGCTATCTCTTGGTTACTTAGTTGTATTTGATGTGGAGCTTTGATCTGTTCTTCCATTTGGGCCATTTTTTTTTTTGTCTTCTCATGCCTGTTGTGTATGAGGGGTGGAGCCTTAAGTGTTCACCAGGGCGGGGAAACCCAGTTGCTGGGTTGTGACATTGTATGGGGGGGCAGGGTCTGAGAGGGTACACTGGTGCTTGTTCTGCTCTCCGTCGGATCTGATTCCCCTCTCCCACTTCCCCCAAGCAAACTGGTCACTTCTGGCACTGAATCCTTTGTGGGTGGGCTTGTGCACATTCTAGGACCCCATGGGTCTCTCCAATGAACTCTCCTGTGAGGCTAGGAGCCTCTCCCTGTGCCTCAACCCCCAAAGGTGTTTTCAATCAGTGTTTTGAGACTTTATTTCCACGTGCTGGGATCCTGGGCTGTGTGGTCTGTCTCACTTCACGGTTCACCTGGTTTATCTGCGTGGGAATGTAGCACCGCCTGGTCAGCCAGCTACCTTGTGTGTATTCCCTTGCTTCACAATCGCCACCTTGCTGGATCTGCCCATTGCCACCCTGCATCAGGGGTCTGCCAGCTGCTTCCTGCGTGCCCAGGGTCTGCCTCTTGCCGTCTTGCATGCCTGGGGTGACTTGCATGCCTGGTGCCACTGCCTTTTGTGCTGTGACCCCTCTCTGCCCTGCCTACCGGTCTGGATGAATGTGTCTATTTTAACTCCTTGGTTGTCGGGCTTCCATACAGTTAAATTTTCTGTCAGTTCTGGTTGTTATTTTGTTTCTAAATCATTGTCCTTATTTTGGCTGTATGAGGAGGAACAGTGTGTCTACCTACACCTCCATCTTGGCCAGAAGTTTCAATGGTACAGTTTTTATTTTGATTGTATTTCTGTTTCTACTCAGGCCACCAGCATGGAGGATTCCAGCTGTTCTCTTTTTCACTCATCCCACACAGTGGTGTGGTGGGGGGAATGTATCTAAGTATATATTAAAATGCTTTTCTCCTTATTTAATTAAAACCTCCTTAAAAGAGAGAAGATACTCTCTACAAAGTATGTGGCATTAAACATGAGACAAGAACAAAGTAAATGCAAAGAAGAAGTTTGAAATGATTCATCCTACAATATTAAGTCCTTTTGATTTCTTACTAAATGAATATGAAAATATCGAGGCTTAAAATATAAAAGGTAAATTGACATTCCTGTCATCATTTTTTATCATTGTCTATTCTCTGATGTTTTGGACAATTTAATTCTAAATGAATCAACCAACAAGATATTTAGTGTTTCCTCAGGAAAATAACCGCACATTTACAGAATTATTACTGTTAAAGTTCCCTCAGGTGTGCTCTTCTGGTGACTGCTTTAAACTTTATACTCATGACTGCTGTACTTTATTCAATTCCTGTTTTCCTCACACTTAAACTCTTCAGTTTTAAGAAAAAAATGTTTGTTTATTTTTAACTCAAATTATGAGTAAGGGTAGCATCATCAGTGAGACATATGGGAGTTTCCTTTGCTCGGTAGTTTCTGAAGTTCAGTTTAGCTTTAAATTGCTAAAAGCTAAAGGATTAGATTTAGGCAGGTTAATGTGAACTGAATTCCTTGCATTGGTGTCTAATAATAAAATGTTTAGGAGTTTTACACTGTACTCTGGGGAGCCTTGAGGCCTCTGGGATCAATACTAGTTGGCCCTAAAGACTGGCTGTTGTGTTTACAAATCTCTTTACTCATTTAAATTTATTCAACAGATTCTTTGAATATTCAGCACATGATAATTAGTATGGGGTTATCTAGGGAGCACTTATATTCAATGAGTTATGGTATAGAAAACTGTAAAGGAATCAGCAGATGGCCAACAGGTGATAAAGATTATGTCCAGAGTGATATGGGAACTCATGGAGGGGAATGTCCAGATTGGGGATGGCAGGGCCACTTGGGAGGCCATTGTATAGGGGCTGAAGGATGAATGAAAAAGCTGTGGTACATATATGTGATGAAATACTACTCAGCCATAAAAAATAATGAAATCTTACTTTTTGCAACAGCATGGATGAACCCAGAAGGTATTTAGCTAAATGAAATAAGTCAGAGAAAGACAGATACCATATGATTTCATTTATATGTGGAATCAAGAAAAACAGAATAAACAAACAAAATTGAAACAGAATCAAACATACAGAGAACAGACTGATGGTAGCCAGAGAGGAGGGGGCCTAGAGGACCCGGTGACAAAGACAAAGGGACTAAGAAGTACAAATGTTTACTCATGAAATTGTCACAGGGATGTAAAGTACAGCATAGGGAATATAGTTAATAATATTGTAACAATTATGTGTGGTGGCAGGTGGGTGCGTGCATATCAGGGGGACACTTTGTAAAGTATATGATTGTCTAAGCACTATACATCTGGAACTAATACAAAATAATACTGAATATAAACTATAATTAAAAATAACATAAAATAATAAATATTAAAGGAATATACCTTTAAAAAATTAACCATGAAATCCTGGCAGTGAGAACAACCATGTGTGAAAAGCCAAAGCTCTTTCCAGGTACTTTAGGATATTTAGTTGCTTCCTGAAAGCAGATTTAGGCTCCTGGGGTTTATCTTGCAGCTAAAACAATCTCCACTAGATCCATGGCAATAGCAGACCTAGAGTGCTCGTTCCCTTGCAGGCCCCACATGTTGACGCACTCTTCAAATGAAGAGGCATGTGGTCAAGAGTGAGGGGCAGAAAATGAACTGTTTTTCACTCATCAGTTTTCTTTAGTTACAACAAGCTACTAAGGTTTAGTTCTTTAAATTGTTTCTTCTACATATTTTTTGTAAATGTACATTGCCTTAATCTGTGCTGGTGCCATAACAAAATACCACAGACTGGGTGGCTTACACAACAGACATTTATTTTCTTACAGCTCTGGAGGCTGGAAGTCTAACATTAAGGTGCCAGCAGGGTCAGATTCTGGTGAGGCTCCTCTCCTGACTTGCAGGGGGCCACCTTTTCACCATTTGCTTGCATAGCCTCACCTTGGTGCCTGCTAGAGGAAAGGGAGCAGGGCGGAGAGAAAAAAAAGAGAGATCAAGCCTGACATTATTTAAATATTTTGAATATTAAGTTACAAATTAAGTAAAAAATTATAGTTATTGGAGAAATGTTCAGGAAAATAATGAAAATAAATCTATAATTTCATAGATTGACTATCATATACCACAGTCAGGTTGGTCAGTGAACACTGAAGGGCAAAGTTCTTTTATGTTCTTTGCTTCATCAAAGAACATCAGAGCTGCAGGGATACACTTCCATGTCTCCCAGCGGCATGGCACTTAGTGTATTTGAACAATGAGAAAAGAATTCGAACAAATATTTTGCCTTAAAAATTTTCTTCCCTGGGGAGAAAACACACATGATGCATACACACACACACCCACCACACACACACATGCGCTTGCATATGGACACATGTGTACACACATGCAAACGTGCATACACACAAGTTATGTCTATCCTCGTTTATGTTTTGTTTTGTGCGCTATTACCCATAGAAAGGCTGTGTGCTAACATTTAGACATACAGCACAATAAAAGGTACCACTGCTTGACAAACCAGCATGTTACCAACAGCTTCAAAACAACATTTTTTTAATAAAAAGCATTAGAATTCAGATAAAAATTGCCTTTCCTGAACAGTACATTCACATTCATTTTACAAAGGAGTTAGTTTCTAATGTCAGCACAAAGGGTGACAATTGGATATGAACAAAATTACTCTTGAAAGTTACACAAATCTCTCACAAATTGCAGTATTTTATCACGTCCGCCAGTTTTATTTGTGTTTTCTCCTGGAGCAATAGAACAGATCACAGTTCTTTCACCGAACAACTGGAATAGTTTGTGTTGAAAGGCCATTCGGTGTGAAATCATGTGAACTCTGAGACTCGGGTCACATGTGCACAGCGAGACACCCCACAGAGGCCCAGGGGACTGCCCCTGACTGTAAAATGCACCTCCAACTTCTGAGAGCGTGTGCTTGCTCAGTGTCGTGGAGGCATTGTGGTGGAATTGCTCATGCTTTTAAGTTGTTCTCTTTCTCCCTTCTCATATACTTTTCAGAATGTTTACCTCAATAGTTCCAGAACAGCAACTGGCACCCCACATAGTTGTTACAATATTGTTTACTATATTCCCTATATGTACTTTACATTCCCATGACAGTTTTGTAACTACCAATTTGTATTTCTTAATCCATTTACCTTTATCACCCAGTCCCCCAACACCCCTGCCCTCTGATAATCAACAGTACACTCTGTCTTTAAGCATGTTGAAATTTTGTTTGTTTGTTTATTTAGTTCTTTAGATTCCACATATAAATGAAATCATATGGTATATGTTTTTCTCTGACTTTCTAGCTCTCTTCTCCTTTGTCAATTTCGTGTTTGCTAAACATATAGTTGGGTAGGTAAATTCAAGTACATTGCAAATCTATTTTTATATGGCATTCTATTTTTATACATCTTTGATTATATGTGTGTTTATATATTCTTTGTTAAAGTCACAAATATAAATACTTATGTGTGTGGCTGTTTGACTTTTAGAAATTCTGTTAGGAGCATGAATTTCATCTCAGATTGCACCGTGTAATACTGTTGTGTTCCTAGACCATCCAGGTTGCAAAAAAGAACCACACAAGGAAATGCACAAATTAGATTCCACACCTGAAACTGATTTGTAAGCCCATGTATTGATGGCCACTTTCTAAGCCTAACTATGGTACAGGAGCCATCATTAAGGCTTTTTCATAAAACTGATAGGAAGACACAACTTAACTTCTCAATTCTGTTTTTATTAGTTTACAGTGACAGTTACTTTATGCTATTGTTATATTGTCATTGTTATGTTGGGTTTGCTAAACACCTTAGCTGATATTTCTGTTGTGTAACCCCGTGCACCATCCAGCTGCCATGGCCTGACCACAGTGAAAGACTTTCCCAGTGGAGATTCAGTTAAATTATCCTCTGAGAATTTGAATGAGTAAACTATACTTTTCTTTATGCTGAACTATAATTGATTGCATGTATTTTCTGCAAGGCTAAAAACTATAAATTTTGAATGTTATATTTCTCCATAAAAGATTGTTTCAGATTCATTTAAGTTTCATGATTTTGACATTGTGTTTAAGAATAAATTTTCATGCTAATTGAAATCTCCTATGTCAAAGGAAAAAAACAAGCTCTTAAAGTATACAGTCTTTTTTAAGGTATTAAGTACAATGTAAAAGCTCTCTAAAATACTCTTTGTATGCGTCTCTTGTGGTTGTTACATAGCTTCATTCACTTACTTAACATTGTTCACTTAGTACCAGGTGAGCACTTTTAAAGGTACTGGGTAAACTGCAGTGAAGAAAAGCAAGTCCTTGGTCTCCTGAAGCTTCTGATCTCATGGAGGGGTGATCAGTCATAAACAGCTAAAGAAATAGCAATTTCAGGAAGATTTAAGATGACAGAGGACCAAGTTCAGTGATAGAGAATAACAAGAGGGTCATTAACTCACTGGGTGGTTAGTAAAGCTTTGTTGGGAACAGGTAGTTTTAGGCTATGACTTAAAGGATGAAGAGGGGTCAGCCATGCAAACCCCACTTCATCCCATGCAGAGCAGCCTAGGCAGAGATCAGCAAGTATCAATCATCAATGCATAAAGGACTTGGGTGTTTCCAGAACTGAAAGTAAGCTGGTGTGATTGCTTGCATCAGAGTGTCTAAGTGTGTGTGTGTGTGTGTTTGTGTGTGTGTGTGTGTGTATTGGAATGGGGGGAATGAGGCGTACGTGGCAAGAGATCAGGAGGTTAGGTCAACAAACAGGTGCCAGATGATTCCTGTTTTACAGGCCATGGTAAGGTTCTAGATTTTAAAATAAGCACAATGAGAGCCCACCCATCAAAGTTTTAAGGGTGGAGAATCATTATCTGATTTAAAATTTTAAAAGCTCTCTTTGGCTGCTTTATGGAGAATAAAATCCACGGGGGCATGTCTTTGCATGTGTGGTTAAAAACGGAAACAATGCCATTATTTGGGGGGTTCTGATAGTCATTTAGTCAAAGCTCACGATGGCTTGGACCATGGGTGGCAATGAAGATGGAGCCAACTGGGTGGATTTGAAAATATTTCTGAATTTACTGATGGATTTGACACGGTGAGGAGGAGTCTGGACTTAGAGATGATCACTTTTTTTTCACAACTGTGTGTATCATGGTGCCATTTACTAAGGTGAGGTTTGGGGCAGGATCAGGTTTCAGAGGGAGATCATTTTCCCTTTTAGATATCTAGTGTCAAACCTTTTGCAATATTTATGAATTCATCAAACATTGATTGCACTTTATCATATGCCAGTCATGGTACGAAGTGCTGAGTATATATGGTGTCCTTATGTTTATGGAATTAGAGAGGTGGTAGATTTCAGAGTGCTAGAGGGGACCGTAGTTAGAAATGACCCAGGCCAGCATCATCATTTTACAGATGGAGGATAGAACTTGAGCCATTTAATTTCTGCAGAAATATCAAGACTCCTTTATAAAAATCATGGTTATTTTAGTAAAACTTAGCTTTACTTATCCAGCAATACTTGTGGTATTATTTCCTCTTGGAGATGTGATACAATCTGTTTTCATTTCTGTTTTAATGAACTGTTATGAACTGTTACCGTTACTACTATTAGAATACTTGCTGATGCATTCCGAAGTTATGGAAATACAGGCCTTGCAGCCAGGAGTGTAGTGGGAGACGCTGTCATTTGCCTCACCAGATGAGTAAACAACTTACGTAAGAAGAATCAGCAACAATGTTCTAGGGTGCACTCATTGTTTACTAAGGCCTTATGTGTGGACAAAACCAAAATTGGGTGCTTGTATTTTTTATATTATTGATGGTAGCTTGCTAATTACCTTGAAGAATTTTAGAAGGGATTTTTCAAACTTAATATTATAGAAAGCATGAATTATAAGTGGAAAAAGGAAAAGAAAAAATAAGGGCCCAAAAGAAAGTTTGTTATACAGTGAATTCTAGATGTGTGTGTGTGTGTTGGAATGTTTGCTTTAAGGAAGGCTTTTATAACTTCAGCTTTATAAGTTAAGGTGTTTACTCAAAGAATAAAGAGGTGCTGATGAAATAGCAACTTGTGTAGGTTTGAACAATTTAAATGCCAGGAACCTAAAATGATTATTTCGAGTGGTCTAAATAAGCATACTTATTATCTAAATTATGCTGGAGCATTTATTGTTCATTTAGAGGAAGGTTTACTTGGCTCTTTCTGCTAGGTCAAGTAATGTAAAAGAAAAGAGATGGAAGGTTCTGCCCTATGGGCAGAGCAAACTGGCATCAGTGGGCTGACCCAGTCTGCATGCACACATGCACACATGGGGTAGGAGAGTGTTTCTTGCAGTAAGTACACTCTTTCTGTCCTGTGCATGCCTTAAGCAGCAAAGGGAGTTTCAAGATGTTTCACAGAGGTGAGGGCCTGTTAATGAGAAAGATATTTCATTACAAAAGGAAAAAGTCAATATTGAATGAGACAGGTGGTGGTCAAGTGGCCCATGTAAAGCTTAAAAGCAGTTTTAAAGGGATGGGGATAAAAGCAAGGATAGAGGTAGATTGGAATGCATTGCCAGTGGAAGAAAGAAAACTACTGAGAAGATGGTAGAGATTATCAAAACCTGAGTAACTGGAATCAAAGCTTTGCTTCCTCTCTGCAACCGGAGGGCAGGACAAAAGTCAAAGAAATGAAAGGGCCAATCATGGGAGGTCTGACCCTGCCATGAAGGTCTGACCTTCAAAGAAGAAACTTAAGTAACTAAGCACTGACGATGGAAACTTCATGGAATTTATAACTAGGATTGTGTGCATACATGTCAATTGAAAAATGAATGGTGAAAATAAGAACGTGACAGAGAGACTTTTTTGTTTTGTTTTTTGTTTGGAATCAAGCAGAAAAGTAGGAGCTTTGTATATGAATAAGCCAGAACAGTAATACTCCATGTTTTATTACTTAGTCTGTATCCCTGTGTCCTCATCAAAGACACAAGGGTAAGAGTAGACTTTTTATTTCCTGAAAACATGCTTGGAAATAAATATTAATGAGAATTTATAGAAAGCCTTTGGGACAGGAAAATATTTTTATTCTTAACCTCCCAGAGAGCAACCTCCCCCATTCTTACTAGAACAGTTTGACTCCTCACCTGTTGATTAATTTTTTCTCTATGATAAACTCATTTCCTTATTATGTATAGTGTGTACAATCTTATATTCCTTCACACATAACCTTGCAAAATTCTTCATTGTGCGTTTCACTGGGGCGCAACACTCAGCCCTGACATTTGAAGGAGATTCAACTGGCTAAGCAGCATTCTTAAAAAAAATTTTTTTCCCCCTAAACTTTCTCAGCTGCACTAATTCCTTGACCAGCCAAAGAAACACTCAAGGGGATATACACTGTGGGGTGGGTGGGGGGAAGGGGCCAGATACATCTTGAGAAATTTTCACATATGTAAAACAAATGTCTTCCATTGAGGTTTTTAAAATAGTCCTTTAAACTTTAACATGTGTCAGGCTAGTGTTCGCTCGGATAATCACAGGCCTGTGCAAACTGGCCCCGATCAGCACACACCAGACACAGAGGCCCATTATCATGAGAATTATGTTTTTTGTTGGTTGTTTTAGTTTTTTTTTTTTAAAAAGCTTCTTAACACTTTCCCATCTTTACTTCTACTTAGTAAAAAAGGGATACTATGACCCAGCTGGCCAGATCATTTAGGGATGACACAGTGAACTGTCCAAGTTTTCTCCAGGTGCAGTGTTGTCAGGTCTGTGGTTTGCTTCTAGAAATTTGGCAAGTGAGTTGATACGTATTTTTCACTCCTCCTTCTGTATTTTTTGAAGGGAAAGGGGTGATTTAAGGGGGAATTGAATATATTACAGCACCTTATTCTTTTCTTTTTTTGTTTGTTGTTTGCTGAATAGGAAAGCGCATCAGCTTGATAATGGAGGAGAACAATGAGTCCACAGAGAACCCCCAACAAGGCCAGGGGCGGAACAATGCCGTGAAGTGTGGGTGGCTGAGGAAGCAAGGAGGCTTTGTCAAGACTTGGCATACCCGTTGGTTTGTGCTCAAGGGAGACCAGCTCTATTATTTCAAAGATGAAGATGAAACCAAGCCCTTGGTAAGTAAGGAAATGAAAAGCTCTGTGGGCCCAAGCAGTCTAAGAAGGAAAGGCTTTTGCTCAAGCCCAATGGAGACTGAGTCCAACCCAAGCTCACTGATGTCCTTCAGTTCACTGGCATCTCTCATACTTTTTCTCATTGTTTACCTTGGTTCAAGATGATGACATGGCAAAAGGAGGCAAGTTATATTTGTCTCATATTAATTTTGATTTCTACTTAGCTGGAACATAACGTCTGATTGTCTGGGTCCCTCAAGCAAACTTATTTCATGAGAAAATGTTAATGGACATATGCTAGAACATAAATATTGTAGCTGAACATTTTTTCTTTTCTCAAAAATAAGTTGGAAGCACACATCAGAAAGACTGTAAATGCAGCTCTCAGTAAGTTCTGGGATACCTTCAGTATTAATTCTCTGGGGTGCTTTCCTCCATCTTAACTCATGACATATAAATGTGAAGCCACAGCAAACAATGCTGATACTTCCAACCAGCCAACATGATATCTCTGGGAAGAGTTTCTGTGTTTCTTTGTGGTTCCTAAGCAGTGTTTTATTTGCTTATATACTTAGTTATTTTCTCAGCCACAAATCTCTAGGCTGAAATGAGAAAGAAGAAAAGTCTCTTATTGTAGCTACAACAAGCTTTCTTAGCTCTGATCCTTGCTTATCAATTGATGAAAGGAGATGTGAACTAAGGCATCATCTCTGGGTTTTCCTTCCTCCACATATAGGAGATGTGTGTGTGTGTGTGTGTGTGTGTGTGTGTGTGTGTATGAGAAGAAACATACTAGTTTACATAAATATCCCTAACAGTATGTTCTTGAGGCTACTTGCCTTGTGTTAAAGTTAATAACTTAAATAGGAATTTGGATAAGGGCTCTGCTTTAGTATTTTAAATTCCTCAGACATTATAATTTCACATTTTATAGTCATCTAATTTAATTAGATAAAAATAGTAATGACAATACATACTACAAACCCCAGTCATCCTTTGAAATTACTACTATGTTTTGATAATATACTAAAGCCAGGCAGACAGAGGACTAAGAATTATTTATATTGTCTATGCAATGCTTAAAATAATTCTGTGAGGTAGGATCATCCCCATTTATGCATGTGGAGACCAAGGTTTAGGTGCAGTGCAGATGATCCAAAGTTAGATAGTTTTGTTTTTGGTAAATCCAAGTTCCTATGGCCTCAGCCAAAGACCTCATCAAGAATTAATGAGAATGTCCCTATTGGTATCATCACAGTTCTACTGCATTTCCACACCTGCTAATGCATTTATCATAGCAAACCAGTAGAGAATATGGGGTTATCATTACAGATGAAGAAATTGTGGCTTAAAGATAGGAAGTGATGTGACCAAGATCTACAGAGATCAGAGGTGAAGTAGTAGTCTTTTGTTTCTCATCTCATACTCTATGGTTGTTTTTTCATTGCACCTTGTTTTATACCATGTATTACTCACATGAACGTATTATCTGGAACATATAATCATTTTACCAACTCAGAAAATGGGATCAGGCTAATGTGAAGAAACACAGAACAGGGGGCATCCAATTTGGAGACTTTGATATGAAGGGACACGTTGCAATAAAAGTATGAGTAAGATTCTATGTTTCATGGACTGGGTTGTTAACCAGAAGGGGTACGGATTAAATGATTAATTATGTCTGACCCAGAACCTAAACAAGAAATTAGGGGAGCAGACAGAGGACGTAGGAGCTGAGTGAGTGGAGAACTGCAAGCAGACCTAATCAATGTTCTTGTTGAGCACATTGTACCTTCTAGTAATGAAGATAAGATGTAATAGATCAAACCCGAGTTCAATGTTCCTAAACTGTGAGGATTTGCAGGTTTCAGAGTTCCACTTTAAGGAACTCTGCCCTAAACTCTTCTATCATTTTGCCTTGGCTGTGCTTCTCTGTAAACTTTCTCAGGTCTACATAGTCACAGATAGTATTTAGTGCAGTGTAGTTACTTTTTGTAAACATTTGAGAATATAAATCAGAAAATGCAAAGACTTCTGGTTAATGCAAAAGAAAATCTTCCCTAAAAGGAAAATTACTTTTTAGTATTTCTAAGATGTTATATTTTCATATTACTATGTTACTCTTATTTGTAGACTTACACAACTGAAATTAACAAAATTGAGTTGTATTGACAAGAAATGACTAATTCTTATACACACCAAACATAACCTACCATCATTCCTTTTCAAAAAAGTTTCTGAATGTAGCAGAACAGAAAGAGAGTTTGTCCTTCCTGGTACACCACAGCGCCAAACACTGGACACCCAACACTGTGGTAGAGTAACTAGAATTGCTTTACTGCTAGGTGCCACACAGGAAGAACGAGAAGCTATTGCTCAAAATTTGAGCTCTCTGATGGCTTGCAATCAGAAGGTTTTAAGACAAGTATGTGGAATTGCCAGTGGGGCAAGTGTTAATGGGAAGATTCTGAAACTTGACCATTTACGTTCAGGAGCTTCAGTGCCTGTCTCCCTGGACGATGGATCCTTTGCTTCTGAAAGGGTTTCAGTGTTCAGGTTCCATGTGAGTTGGAATAGGGGGACACAATTCAGTCCATAACACCTAATACATTGTATAATGATGCTAATTAATATAATTTCCTCAGTTAAGTTTTTCTTCCACCTGTACCATCACATTTTATCTCTACTAGAAAAACCTAGTGTACCTGTTTTAGTGTATTATATACTTAATTATTTGAACCTAATATTGGTGTTTCATGGTCTTTTTCAAATTGCACCTTGCTTTTCAAATATGCCACTTTTCCAGTATCTTCTTTGTGAGCAAAAGTCAGAAGTGACTGGAGGTGCTCCTCTCTCAGGAAGGAGTACCTCATTTGCAAACAAGACTTCCAGACTTTAGCCAGCTGCCCCCAGCAATGTTTTAAAGGTATCTCAAAAAAAAAGGGACAACTGTAATAACATAATCAATAAAATATACTTAAAAAGTCATTTAAAAAGGTATCTCAAATTAAAACTATTTTATATTTAGGATAAACCAAACTCAAATTTTTAAGTTTCTATTATTTTAAAAATAGAAGACACTTCAGTTCCTCAGGGCCAAAATGTTCTCCAGAAACCATTTTCTACAGTGTCTGCACATACATTAGGACAGATTTTATTCATAACAAATTTTAAAAATAAACTTGATTTTGGTTGTTTATGGAAAAAAACAAAGAGATGTATGTATCCAATTTTTGAACGTACATGAATACATTTACAATTTCTGTCACTCATAGGTCACTATGGTAAGAATTTATCTATTGTATTTTTCCAGCTTTAGGTAATATATTTCTATTTTTCTAATCTCTAAAATGAAGTCCTATTCATATTTGGAAAAACAAGTTAAAAATTATATGGAAGAACCTATTAAAAAAAGATCTCCCATCTACTCGGCACATTCCTTAGGTTTTGGATAGCTATTTTAAAAGTTTTAAAAACAGATTTAAACTGAATTTGTGACAGTATAAGTTTGGCTATTTTTTTATTAATAATCATGACAAATGACTGAGTTCTTATTTATAGACATTGTAAGATGGGGGAATCAGCTGAGTCAGCGACAGAGTCTGATTATTATGATTATTCTAAAAGTGTGTGTACATTTTGTTACATACATCCAGTGATACATTTCCAGTGCCCTTTTTGAACCATCTGTTTTGCTTCTATCATGAAGTATAGTATTACTTACATAATAGCTAAGTCTCATACTAGTGAATGTCTCTGACATACGCTTGGTACTAGAATTTGACACTGGAAAGCAATGATTTTTAGAAGCCAGTCTGAGACTCCTGTTAAAATTACTAAAATCCAAATAAGCACCAATCCAATTAATGTAGTCTAGACCTTCTACAACAGATATTGATACAATTGTGTGGGGAAGCTTTTTTCTGGATATAATGAAGATGACACTATTAGGACAAAGTGGATTTTCCTAATTTAGAGAACAAAGTGATTTTGAGTGAATTATAACCTGAGGGCTGACCTCTATGCAGGAATTGATTACTGATTTGAAAATAAGCTCTAATTCTACATATTCAATGAAACTGGTGAGTTAATTAAATCTAGAAATCTCTAAGGCAACTGCTGTTCTCTTTTAAAATATATGAGCCAGAAGAAGCCAAAACCTCATTTATGTGTTTAAAATAATACTAGATACCTTGAAACTTGGATTTTATCCTCAAATCTAAAGCTGACTTTCTATGTAGCATCTAAGTTTCTTGGTATTTAAAATGGTACACAAAATGGTGTTCTGCATTATCATAAATTTTTAGGAATTTTTAACTCCTAGATATGATTATGTCAAGAGAGTATTATTAACATAAAATATTATTTTATTCTGCTATTAGCTGAAAAATTCTTTATTGCTTGCAGAAGTAATTTAGTCATGGCATTTATTTATTTTAGAGTGGTCAAAAACATGGGCTTTTGAGTCAAATTGTTTGGGTTTAATTTTACTTCATTCACTAAATAATCATAATGCATTGGGTAGTCAGTAAACTGATTTAAGTTTTAATTTACTAATCTTTACAATGAGATAATAATAACATTGCTAAAAGTATTAAATAAAATAGTTTATGTAAAGGATCTTAGAAAGCAGTAGCACATGCTAAGCATAAAGTAAATGTTAGCTATTTTTATCCTATTGGTATGAGAAAAAGTATTTCTTAAGATATTTATACTATTCATTCATCTACTTGATTATTTTTTATTCAACACATATTTATAGATTTCTAATGTGCATACCAATACTATAAAACACTGCCCCATCCACAATAAGGGTTTCAAAGAAGCTTATTTCTTTCTCAAGTGAAAGACCAAAGTGATTCTAGTAAGTGAAGCATGTCTGCTTTAAACAATTTAGAAACTTAGGCTGCCAGGGATTTTGCAATTTCAACTTTTGGCTTCCAAATTCACCATAGGGTCAATTTCTTCCCAGATCTAGAAGGAGGGGTATAAAACAAAGTGGTTGCATAGAAAGTTTAGAAGGATCAGATATGTTAGTAGCTCTTATCACTTCTGTTCACATTCCACTGGACACAACCGAGTCACATGATCATATCTGACTGCAAAGGAGGCTGGACATGTAGCCTAGCTTTATCTGGGGTTAGAGGAGAACATGGGTATTGAAAAAGAGTCAGTAGGTGGACAGCTGTTAGAGGGGAGGGAGGCTGGGGGACTGGGTGGAAAAGGTGAGGGGCTTGGCACACAAACCAAAACAAAACCAAAACCTCATAGACACAGACAGCAGTATGGTGATTACCAGAGAGATGGGTGTGGGGGGAGGTAGAAGAGGGTAAAGGCAGCATTAATGGTGACAGATGGAGACTTGAGTTTGGGTGGTGAACACACGGTACAATATATGGATGATGTATTATAGAATTGTATACCTGAAAACTATATAATTTTATTAACCAGTGTCACCCCAATAAACTAAATAAAAACTTAAAAAAACTAAACTAAATAAGTAGCACTATATTCAACTACAGAGCTTCTGCACAGCAAACAATAAATTGAAAAGGCAACCTGCAGAATGAGAGGAAAATTTGCAAACAGTACATCTCATAAGGGATTAATATCCATAATATATAAGGAATGTATATAATACAATAGAAATAAAGCAATAATCCCCACAAGAAAGAAAAATAGCTAGCAGCCTTTGACACAGGTGATCAAGTAATTCTAAATATTTATGAAAATGGTGTTAAATTTCAAAGGATGTTATAGATAATTGCAGTTACTGTACAATGTAATGAGTATTTTAATAAGGAAAACATAAGGAACCATGGAAGCCATAGGAAGGGCACTTGTAACTAATTTAAGGTTTAGGAAGACTTTTTCAAAAGAATATACAGGGTCCATCAGGAGTAATGCCTGCTTCAGTGGGGTTGGTAGGGTATAATATGGATGTAATAATTTAGAGTTTTAATTTGAACATTTCACCTAAGATGTCATATGGTATGCCTGAATGTGATATTGTTATGTTACAGAGTTACATGCTTATGATTTTGCAGTAAAAAGGGCTATTACTTATGCCGGACCCTATGTATTTAACCAGAGAATTGAAGAAAGGTATAGCTTTATCCCAAGGTATTGGGGGGGGGTGTATGTGGCAGACTAACAGGTATAGGCCATGGCCATTTTGTGGATTGCTGGGGAATTGATACAGGTCAAGTATGTCAGCACCTAAGAAATAAGACAGGCAATGAGAGATGAATTTGGAGAAGTAAGTGTAGAAAGTATGTTAAGAGTCCAGTAAACAGTGTTAAGGATTATAAAATCCTTGAGATTTTACACTTCCCTGCTTTTATGTGCCCTTTTTCCTTGGTTTATTGCTAAACAGTTAACATTGGGCTCACTCACTGTGAAGGAATCTAAAATGCCCACCTGTCCAAAAAGGATCTTTTTGATAGGCATTGATAGTCCTGCAACTCTGTCTGATTTTCCTATAATCAACTGAACATTTTGTATTATGATGTAATCTCTGGGAAGATGATTGGAAAGAAAGTGTACTACAGACAAACACTTCCATCACTTATTATGATCTAAGCATATATTGTGGGGATACCAGTCAGGTCACTTTGACTGTAGGAAGAAGGCCTGAGAAAGTCTGCTCCAGCTGGAGAGGGTACCTGTAGTGAAGAGCAACAGAGGATGTCGTGGGAAAAGGCAGGAATTGATGGGTGAGGTGTGATGGCCAGAGGGATCACAGTGTGAGGGGAAATTTCATAGTCATAATTTTCTCTAGAATTGACTATCCAGTTTGGGCATTTCCCTGGAGAGCAGTTGAGCTCATTTGTTTTATGTGCAGACTCTGGAGTCAGGCTGCCTGTGTTCAGTGTGGACTGTATAAGAAAACTACCCAGTGTACCACCTGCATGTCTCCTTTACTGCTCACCCAGAGCACTTCCCTTCTGACACTTCTAGTCACCAAATGTGTGTGTGTGTACAGTGGGGGAGGCAGGTCCTGCACACCAAGCAGTTCTCTGAGACACCATCTGACTATCCTGCTCCCCTACCACTTCATGTGCCTACTGCAAGCAGTAGGTCCTCAGGTTACTCACCACTAACTTCTGTCTCACTTGACTGCATGTCAGAGGTTCCCATAACTCTCCCCCTCTTCTTGAATTCAATTAAATCAATAAAGCAGCTCACAAAACTCAGAGACTAACACTTAAAATCCTTTACCAGTTTATTAAAGGATAGGAAAGGGAGGCAGATGAACAGCCTGATGAAGAGACAGACAGGGTGAGATCTGGGAGGGTCCTGAGCACAGGAGATTCTCCCGTGTGCATTTGGGTGGGCCACCCTCTCCATCCAGGACTATGTTCACCCACCTGGAAGCTCTCCAAACCCTGTACTTTTGGGACTTTTGTGGAGGCATCACCATGCAGACTTGATCAATTATTAACTTTATCTCCTCTCTGGAGAGTTCGGGAGCAGGACTGCAAATTCCAAGCTTCTAAATCAGAGTTTGGTCTTCCTAGTGAGCAGCCCTTGTGCAGGAGCCATGCAGGAGGCCACCCAGAACAGCTTTCGTAGAACAAAAGACATTTCTATCAGCCATGAAATTACAAGGATTCCTGCATCAGGAACCAGGGGCAGAGCCCAAATATTAGAACAAAAGATGTTCCTAGTGCTCTCATCACTTAGGTATTCACAAGGGTTTTAGGAGCCCTGTGCCAGCAACCAGACACAGAGACCAATATTTCTATTTTCTGTTATCGCACAACCCCATCACTAGTTATAGGCCTTGGTTGAGTTACTTGTTCCTTACTTGTGTAAATTACTCATCTATAGGATGAAAATAATAATAATTCTTATCTCACAGAGTAATTGTTAGCAAACAGGAAATGGTGTGTCCAGAAGACTTACAAAGTACCTAGCCACATATTAAACACTCAAATATTAAATACTATTGTTACTATTATCCTCCTCACCATCATTTTTAGCATCTTCAACCATAAAGCACCCTGACACAGCAGTTTAGAAATCAGCATCTGTAATATGTACCTTATTACTTGAATAATGAAAGGAATAATAGATGACCATCTTGTGTAAGTAATGCAGATGCAGGAGGAGAAGAGAACTTGTTTTCACTTGTGAGCTATGTTGCCAGAGCACAGAACTCATGGAAAGAGTCTTAAAAATAACAGTGCTCACCTTTGCAGTGTGTCTTTATTTTTGCTTAAATTACTTTTGGGCTCCATCAGAGCTTATCAAAATGATCATGATGACAGCCAAGAAGACTTGAAGGATTCCCTTTTGCAAAATTGGACCACCCAGAGAGAGGCAGTCCTTTTTCTTGTCTTGTGAACAGCATGTACCTAAAAAGTACATGTATCTCATATACCTCTTCTTCAACACCAGTTTGCAGAGAGAAATATTGGAGTAGAGGCTCTTGAGTTCTGCTTCTAACATTACTCATACCGACTGAAGGTTTTTGTGTTTGCGATGCAATTCAGTATACAGAACCAAACAGGGCATAGATGGGCTATCCCTGTCTCATTAGCATAAACTTAGGCATATTTCCATGATCCCAAGTAGTGAAGAGAATTTTTGGAAAAATCAGAATGAGTGAAAATGCAATTTGAACATTTACATTTTTGTATGAAATATTTCATAGCCATTTGCCACTTACTCTTTTAGGTTTCTTTAGGGCACTTGATTTTCGTGTCTTTTTTTCTTTAGCTTTATCCTTTCTAAATCCAGCTGCTCTCTGTTTTTCTAGCACTATTTACACATGTTCATTCATTCAGTGACAATTTATCATGTAAACAATATAAATTATAATTTAGAAAACATTTGATCACATTTTATGTATAAGGATCCGACCCAAGATGCATGAGTTATTATTCCCACTTTCTGAATTTTGGCTTCTTTCCTTTAGGATAATGGCTTCAAGGTTCAGCCATGTTCTAGCATGGATTAGCACTCCATTTCTTTATATGGTGGAATAATATTTCACTGTATCAATAGGCCACACTTTGTTTATCCATTCCTCAGTTAATACACATTTGTTTTATTTCCACTCTTGGACTATTATAAATAATACTGCTTTGAACACTGGTGTAAATGTTTTTGTGTGGACACTTCCCCCCCCTTTAGCTCTCAGAATGGGCAGTACACCCACAACACTTGATGGGATCTCATTACCCAGAGACCTACTTTCCCTGCTTACACTCAAACTCCTGGAAATTCACACCTGGTTGCCATGACAAACATGGTATTGCAGTCTCCCCCAAACTTGCCACAGAATTTTCTCTGCCCAGCATCTTTCTTCAGTTCTTTCATCCACTACTCAGGGATAGGTATAGAGTATCCCAAGCAATGACAAATGGAGGAGTGAGCAGCCCCCAGTTGCTAGTGTTTCTCCTGATGTTTCTTCTCCCCTGACTTGAAAGAATCAGGGATTTCCAGCAAGACTTCTTTTAAGAGTCAGGGTGGAGAAGACAGATGGTGGTCCTGGCCACAGTGGTGGTATCTGATTGTGTTGGATTCTATTCCATTGCCTCTTTTGAACAGTAAGGTACTTAGCATATCTCTCTGTATTTCTGGTTTCATAACCAGAAATCAGTCTGGGACAATAGGATAATTCTTATTCAACACCCTATTACAAAAATTTATACATTTACATTTTTTTCAGCTATAACTCACAATCAAAGTACATATGTTTTTCTCCCAGATAAATGGGACCAACATTCTCATTAATAATTCCAGAGATCATCAAAGCCCTTCCTGTGTCTGGTTTCTTATGACTATTAACTTAACACATATTCTGTTCCATTTTAGAACAAGGTATGTCTACATATGCATAAGTATGACTTTTAATATCTTAAAATACTAAAGTATTAAAGATAGATCATAATAAGCACTACATAGATTCAAACATAATTTTTTCTTCTAACTCATTGTTCCCATTTGTGTTATAGTCATTAGAAGAGGGTAGCAGAATCAATTTCATTTTTTAGCAGAATCCTGAGTTCATCTTTGTGAACCTGAATTTCTACATAAATATATTTTTTCTAGGTATGGGATCACAAATACTTAAATAATACATCATTCCTCACTAAAATTAAAAGAAAATAGCTTGGAGAAATAGATGCACAACTTTTACTGTGGCCAATCTTAAGAAATTATAACATAGATGACTAGAATAAAGAACTGAATCTGTAGATATGAGCTCAGTGATCTAGTTGTGGGTTAAGTGTGCTATAGTTCTGGCCTACTTGCAGTATACACTGATTATTTGAATAAACCAACATAACCCTGACTTAACTGTGTTACTTAACATTTGTAACCTCTTCTAAGGAAGATGGGAAAACATCTGCAGTTAAGATGCTAGTACACTTTCAAATAGCTTTGTGTTGCCAAATTTCTTTATCAGTTTTGAATCTTTTTTAATGTGCAGTCTTAATATATATGTTTGCTCTAGATTTTAAAGGAGATTTCTACATTCTGTTAATTTTTGTTTTTTATAATAGACATGGTAATACAAGAACCAAGGGCTCTCCTGGGTCATGACTTTATTCTTGCATTAATAAGTTAATGTCACCTTGTATTAGTAACTTCTGTGCTTCCTCTGTTAAATGAAGAGTTGAAACCGATGGTTTTACAGTTGCTTCTCTATTCCAGGTTTCTAGAAGTTTTGCTTAGCCCCCACAAACACTCCTGCTTTTTAAAAATTGAAGTTTCATGGTTCTTCCAGTGAGCTAATACTTTTATTTCCTAAGTCATTACATTTGCCTGTAAAATATGCATTGTAATATCCATAGATATTTTAGAAATGGGTAATTTATTTTTAGAGTATCCTGTGGGAAAATGAACAGTAATTCCATCTTCAAACTACACAAAGATGTCATAAATGTTCTAAGTGGTTTATGTTAGTCTGCATTTTGAATATTTAAGCAAAAATCTTTAGTGTAGGCTGTTTTAGTCATTGTCATAGGCAGTGACATAATTGCTTATCTAAAATACTCAGTTTTCAAAACATCCTTTTTCAAGTGTTTCCATTTCTCGACTTGTAACAAAAAATGTAGTGTTTATATGAAATGTTTCTCTTTCTAACTTTAGAAATGCTTGAGAACATTCTAAAGATACAGATGAGTTTACTCCCTCTGAAGTCTTTTCCTTCCAAAATAATGAGATACAAGGCATAGAAAACTTGGCTGGATTTCTAAAAAACGTGTATAACTCATTTGTCAGATTTGCTTACTCCTTGAAAATCTATCAATAAATTTATTTTTTTCAAAGTAAAGACTGTGACATTCTTTGTGTCTCTATCAAAAACCTTAATAATGGGGTCAATTTAAATATTGGGTATTAATTTTCCAGTTCTTATAATGCATCTTAGTATTATCAGGGAAAAATGCTCCCTAAAAATATTTATGGATCTCAGGTAATAGTCTGAGTTGAAAATTTTGTCATATTTTAATTAAGATATTTGAATCACAAAATTTGCCTTGATGGCATGGTAATGATGGCATGATGAAACAAATTATTATGAATAATAATTTTTAGAAATAGTATTTACCTTCTCAAATTCATTTCTGTGAATAGCTACTTCAGGAGAAATTGCATTTTTGTTTTCAAGCTTTTTTCCCTCTTCTGTCCGGATTGGGAATCAGGAGTTGTGTGGTATTGTCAGTCCCCACGGACCTTTATTACATGGAATTCCACATTTTTGGTACTTTTCTGTCTGTCTTGATGTCTGAGATTTTCAGATTTTCTCTCGTAAATTATATTAGCAGTTTTTTGAAATCTCATAAAGCAATATAGCTTTCTTATTTTTTAATATAATTAACTCAAGCCATTATTCAATTTTTTTTAATTAATGTGGCAATTACAAATAGTTACAACTAATAAAAAAATGAAGATGCATTTTAAAAGATAATCCCTCAGTCTTCTGTGGCTTACAGGAAGATGAAAGGTAGTAGATGTAACAAATATATGTGCCAAGGCTAACAATCGACAAAACCAGGCAGAATGATGATAAAAATAATATAAAGCTGGGAAGGTCAAAAAAAAACATTCTGAGGAGGTGGGTGAAATCCAAACTGGTGTCAAGAAGTTTTTGAGTATGTATAATGATCAAATAGAGCAAAAAAGAAGAAATGGATACTCACTTTAATAAATAGGAATATAGTTTTCATAGAACCTTGTTGAAAGTGCTATACCTTTTGAAATAATGATAGCAATTTAATGGCATCCTCAGGGTCCTAGGAATTATGTTAATAACTCATAATTTTTACTAAGAAATTCTAGGAGAAGGGTGCTGGCCTTCTGAAGATAAAAGTTGGCTGTTTTGGAGGTATGTTGACTGTTTTGGAAGAGACTGTGAATCTAAGATCAGCTGCAGAGCCTGCTAAAATCCATCATCCTACACCTAACACTGTTTTTGGAGCCATTCATGGAATGAAGCTCTGTTAGCTCTGTAGGCATTTGCAGGCAGTCTCCAGTTTTATTTGTTTCACATTACACCACTCTAATCCATCAACGCCATCTAAGAAAAACCTGAGTTTTATCTCCAGCTGTCTTTACAAAATCATATAATGAAGAGGATTCATGGACAAAGCAGATGTGATGCATTCTGTGTCTGACACAAGACACAGTGATTGTCTGCTAAGTTACTATACATAAAATGGAATTGGCAAGTCAGGAAATATACTGGGAATGGTCTTCTTGGACATGGGAAGGGGAACTGAGGAGGCCATGCACAGGCCTATCAAACCTACCTTCTGCTACTCATTTTTATGGATTCTATGGAAACATCTGGAATGTATCTTTGGTGACTGAAGTCCTAGAAAGGAACCTGAAAGGATCCAGGGTAAAGGTGTTCTTTTAAACTCTTTTTCCATTTTCGGGTTATGACTTTAGAAGACAAAAAGGGTAGGGGTCTATGATGTTGCAAAATAGATTTGGGCATTTCCAGTAAAAAAATAAAATTGAATTTTATAATTTCATGAAATTGAATAGGTGAAAGATGTTCAGCTTCACTTCCATTCTCCTTTGTCCACCCCAAGAAAAGGAAGCTCTGCTTTGGTGGGTCATGCTTGAGGGCTCTTTTACTGGCTGTTGTGCGAGTTAGGTTTCACTGTCATGGGTTTACAGTTCACCATAATGGGTTAAAAAGGTCAATATGGAGCATGCTCAGACCATAGAGTCTTCCCCAATCTCCCTTTAGTTCCCTAGGGACTACTATCATGAAGAAAAAAGTGCCAATTATTTCTTTATCCTTTCCATTTAGTTTTTTCTTGTCCCAACCTATAAAAGACAGTCCTAACCTCTCATTGGAGGAACAGTTTCTGACTCCCCAAATTCACCTGATTTTTGAAGTTTCTTTTTTATTTCTCTGTCTTACTTTTATTCTTCTTCTCTATTCTATCTTCCAGCAACTGGTTCCCCTCTCTTTTGCCCCTCTCTAAGAAGGTCACAATAGAAGGTTCCTTGCTTTGGAGCATTGTCTTCTCTCTCTCTCTCTCTCTCTCTCTCTCTCTCTCTCTCTCTCTCTCTCGTGCGCGCGCGCCCCCTCTTCCTCTCACTCTTACCTCCATTCTTACAGTTCTGTTGCTGGGATGAGGATTTCATCCAAGTGGACTTGGATTTTGACTGTGGGGTAGAAATAAAGGAAGGAAGACACTGCAGTTCAAGACCACTTACATGCACCTTGCAGAGGGAAAGGAATCTTCCTTTGCTAATATGATACAGAGTGGGGCAAAAGTAGGTTTACAGTTGTGAGTATATGAAATGGGGTATATTGTTATTCTTATTTTTTAATTATTGTATTATTTTCCATATGAACAACTGTAAACCTACTTTTATCCAACCCTGTGTTATCTGAGACCTATGTAGGAGCTTTGGCCCAAGCCCTGAGCCAATAATAAAGTTTTTGGGGGCTTGCTTTACTACCTTTGTGTATAGTCTCATGGTGACAGGTGATTAGTTGAAAGATATTTCTACCTTATCTGACAAATGTCATCATAATACTATTTTAGTGGCATGTCAACCCATATACCATAAACAGAATGGAGCCTGGATATCAACTGCTCCAGGTCAACCATTTTGTAGAAGAGGAAGCTGAGGGCGAGAGAAGACTGCACGTTTGTACATAGGGGTTCCCATGCTTAATGAAGAAGAGAATTGCTAGATTAACACAACTCATGTTTTGGGCAGTTTCAAAGCTAGGTCTTCTGCTGTAAGCACAGGAACCAGAGAATAGGCCACAGGCCAGGATGTGCCTGCTTCTTAAAATGGGAAATTAGTGAATTCTCTATCAGAATTTTAAACGAATTCATATAAATGAAAAAAATCTATGTAACTACTATATAATTGAGGACTGTCTCATGTGTTCAATAGCTGTGTTTTGTTTATAACTACATTAGGCCCAAATAGTATTCCTTAATTGACTCAATTAAAAAAAACAGATACATTTAATTTGGAAAATGTTGCATTCCCTAAAAGTGAAGGCCAAATGGTGTCTCTGTATAGTTCTGTCTGAATAAAGGTTTCTCAGTTATTGGAACATAGAGTAGTGGTAGGTAAATTAAACTGTCACATACCCCTGTGCTACAGTAATCAGTACCTAATTCATGCTATGAGTGATAATTAATTTTTAAAATATATATAATAGATTACATTAATATTGATAATTTAAGTTATATTAGTTTTTTAGTTTGTTCAGTTGTTGATTTGTAAATTTTTTGAGTTTTATGTTAATACATTATTTTATTACCATAAACAGTACAGGGCAGGGCAAAACTAGGTTTACAGTTGTTTGTATGGAAAATTATAATGATAATTAAGAAATAATACAAGAATAAACCTTGTGTTTCACATATAACTATAAACCTGCTTTTGCTTCACCTTGTATTTAAAAGTTCTTTTTTTAGAAGTACATATATCTGACATCTAGTAATCTAAGGAAGCAACATGTTAACAGGTAAAAAAATATAGTTGCATTGATCTCTCAGAATTGATAGCCTAAAACTGTTGACCTCCTTTCCTTTTTCTTCCCTCCATCCTCCCTTCCTTCTGTATTAATTCATGAATAGATGTATGCATGATGACATATGCCAGATATGGTGCTTGATGTAAAACAAGTCTCGTGAAGCTAAGTTATAATGGAGACAGGAAGTGCTGTGAAGGAAATGAATAAGTACCTACAGAGACAACAATGATATAGTGGTGGTGGTGGTAGGGGCTGAACAATGAATAAAACCTAGTGATGCAAGCAAAAGAGGGAAAATAAGCCTGTGTGCTAGTAACGTCATTAATAAGGGGTTCCTGGCATCACGGTCTTTTTCTTGGAGATGGTTTCAGCCCAACCAACAGGTGGTGTTGCTTTTCTCCATCAATCCATCACTTAATGCCATGTGTGAACATAAATGGACTATCCACTAACGTCCCCTTTTGCTTTTTAATCCTATATTGATTTCCTGCTTGCTAAACTCCTTGCACTGCCCTTTAATATAATAGTTTGTGTTTGTTTGTTTAAGAGAAAATAAAAGCATGTATCATTTCACTCTGCCCTTCCCCATTTCCTTTCTGTATTCTCTGACCAGCTTGGGAGATGGGGCGGAAATTAGTAGCTTCCTCTTGTGAATTCCCATAGAATCTGGTGAACATCTGTTTGATAACACTTGTCATATAGGTTTGCTATTATCTCTTCCATATCACTGTGACTTTTTGAGTCCAAAAACCTTCTCATGTAGCACAGTGTCTGGCACACAGTGCATATTCAATTCACGTCTATTGGCTGAAGGAGTATCGTAAACTCATATTCAACATGAACATTTGATTCTTCAAAGTGTATGGTTATAAAAAATAATTATGCAGGACTATGCATTTTTCAAAGTGATGACTCTCCACTTTTATATTTGAGATTGTTTTACATTAGTAATAGAGGTTAAAATAAACTAAATTTTATTTCATTTTTGAGGTTTAAAAACTTTAGCATTATATTTTGTTCTCAATGTGAAGTTTGTAACATCCTTGGGAGTATAAAGGCAGTGTGATTACTGAAGTCTTTGTATCTTGAATACTTAGCCTCTCTTTCAGACACATGAAATTTCTAACTTAATTTTAACTGTCTTAAAATGGAGAAGTATGAGAAGTTGTCTCCTCTCTAAAGGATATCACGTGTTATTCTTTGACATAAATTACCTGCAAGGTGAAACTTTCAGAGGAAGATGACTTTGTAAAATAAATTGCCTTGGGCCTTAGAGGCATCGGCCTATAATGGGTAGAAGTTCTTTAAACTTTACCACCTCTTTTTAGCTCTGCAGAGTGAAGTTCTGTGGGCATTTGCATCAATGTGGATTATTTTCGATAACCAATAAAATTGGGGTTTATTAGGGATCAGAGGATCTGTATTTCAGTCATAACTTTGCCACTTAACACCTGAACAATAAATGACTCTAGAGCCTCATTTCCTCATCTTAAAAAAAAAGAAAGATTGCATTGGAGAACATAAAATATTTCTTCTAGCTTGAATTTTGATAAATGTTGAAATACACCTTTTATTAATGTTCCATAAATTCTATTAACTGTGTAATGAAAAAAATAGCCAAAGGATAGGACATCATTGTAGCGTTGGTAAATTTGACTGAGGGAATTTGAAGGAATTTTTATTTTTTAATTTAATATTTGAACAAGTTTTTTTAATCGTGTAATTATGATAATGGCCAGTTTGGGGACAATCTGAAAACTAGATAGTGATTCCGTTAATATCTTCTGTACCTCTGGCTAATCCATTAGTCAAAGATGTGTAAAGTTTTCATTTGTTTTGGTTCCCAGTATCAAGCTATCTTTGCCTTTGATCCTTTCTTTTGAGCCTAATAATTCATCTTTGGATATAGTCAGAGACATATTGGGTTGGTCAGGGGGGAGGCTGAGTGTGCTTCAGGGAAGCCAGCATGACAGGCTGCTGCTGTTGTTAAATTGAACAGAGGAGCTGTATCCTTCACAGCAAAAGTAAAGGACACTGAATATTGAGACAAAATTTTACATTTTGTTTTTGTTTGTTCTTTTTCTTTTGAGGACTTCAGTTTTCAGACATCAATTATGAAAAATATTTTGATAAACATATACAGCACATATTAATTCTGTATACTAAAGAATTCTTTCAAAATAAATCCAGAAGTTACAAAGTGAAATATGGATTTTCATTTTATAATATGTTCTTCCTGATTGTAAGCTCAAAAATTAGATTGGATATTTTTCAGACATTACTACAAAATTTTATACTATGCCACACTTTTGTACCCATTACTATCATGTATATTTTCCGTGTTAATTTAGATTGTTTCCCTTTTAAAAAGGGAAGGACACTTCCCTCTTAAGGCGATGCTTAATGTGTGATTGTGAGACAGTGAATTGATAGCTCAAAGATGCAAATGTTTAGAAAGTGACTATTTAATGTAAATGAATTTTAATTTGTTTTGAATGAGAAAACTTCCTTCAACCCTCTCTTCTTCCCTCCCTCCCTCTTCTTCCTCCTCCTCCTTCTTCTCTCCCTCTCTCTCTCACCCTTTCCTTTGTTTCTTCTTTATAAAATTAAAATAAACACAGAGTATCTCCATGTGTCATGCTTATCCTCCAGTAGACTATACTTTATAGAAGACCCAATTTTACTGCTAGAAATTCACTGCACCTTTTATCAAAAATTTTAATGTACTATTAAGTCAATCTAAATATATTTTTATTTAAAATTTAATATAAATACCCTTACTTTTTTCAACCAGTTTGCCATAATTCTTAGAAATGTATACGGAGAAAAAGTTACAGAGTAATCAAATATAAGTGAAAACCACTGGTCTTAGTTTTTATATCTGCAAAATTAAAAGAATTGACATGAAAGAGTTTATAATGTTCTTCCCATGCAGTATCACTAACCCATAGGATCTGCATTTTAACCGACTGGCTAGCACTACTGGAGACAGGTAATCCTACTTCTACCAATCATTACCTTTCATTTTTATCAAAACACATACATTTCTGTGGCATTCTTTTCAGAGCTAGGGAGTAAGTCTGGAAAACCAGAATGGCAAAGTGTAATACTTGAGTGCAAAACTTGAGGGTTAACTAGCTTGTGCATCATGATTAGTATGAGGCATGCCATAGGTCATTAGTTAAAATATTAAAGCTTCAGAAAAATTTACTTTTTGTAAAATTCAGTGTATTCAAGATTGTCTCTATAATACTCACTTGCACTCTGACATTTCTTCACAGAGGAGAGGGGGATGGCCTGGTAGCTAGAGCCCCAAGAATTGGTTATAAGTCAAAACATAACTATATCAAAGGATTATTTTGAGCATTAAATGAGATGCATGATTTGAGATACTTAGTATGGGATCTGGAATGTAGGAAATATTAAGTAAATGTTAGCTGGTAGTACTACCATTCCACAACCAACCAGAATCACTATCCACAACAACATAGCAAACTTAGGTTGTCATGGTAGAAGCAAAAACAAGTTTGAAAACCCCTCGCCTTACCCTATACAATCTAACCTATGATCCTTCCTAAGAAAGGCTTGCCTACTCCATCCAAGCTCTCCTTCCTATTAGTTTAATAAATATCTTTGAATCATTCTTAATATGGCATTCCAGACAGCCACCCAAAAAACTGGTCAGAGTTTGATTGAGAGGTAATATCTATCTGCCAGCTCAGTCTTAGATTTAATAGCCATTGACTTGGTTCTTTAATCAGTATGTAAAGAAGGAATCTTATTTTCTATTTCAGGCTACTAACTGAAACAATGTCCATCTCTTCTGAGTATGAGAATAAAAACACCAAGAGCTCATCAGAAAGTAATGGTGGCCCATTCTCTCTAAAAATATGTGGCTTGAACAAATAATATGTCTCATGTATTGAATAAACTTTGCAGAACATGGAAACTTTCCTCTTATCAAACAACTGATATATATTAAACTAGTAACCTAAACACAACAAAAGCTTAATCTCTTTCTCAGGTTGATGGGTACATCAGGCAATGGGAAGCTCCTTTCCATTCAGACACTCGATGTAAGAAGATCCCACTAGAAATGAGTATCTCTTGGCTACAGTGGGTACATTGTTTATTTTGTGTCCAGTTAATTTTGTACCTAGAAAGTGGTAACATAAAGCACTTAAGTGTAAAAAAAAAATCAGGTGGTGGTTATAGTTATCCAGTAGGCATGAGACAAAGTGGCAAAGTTTCTTTAAAGAGTCAAGCCAATATTTACCTAGGTTGAGATTCATGGTTTTATTTTCTTACTGAAGTTCAATGTGTAGCATTTTCTTGCAAGTGCAAAAAACTGCTGAATTAGAAAATCATTTTTTTTCTTTCTTGGTTTATGTAAAAAACACTTTGCAGAGTGTACTGGAAAGTTTCTGTCACATAACTGGGTTTGGTAGAGAACTACAAATAAGGGCTATGAAAGAAGTGGAAAACAGAAGAGGGGAAAATGAAAACAAACCTCATATATAGTTTCAGAGAAAACAAAATAATTAAAAAAGAAACATTTCAAAGACAGGTATAACATGTAAATTATATGATATATAATCTTCATTTCGTAAGGGGCCTATAATGTAGGAATAGGCATCATGGTATGATGGGCTCAGTTTGCTTGGTACTTATAAAACAAGCAGCAAAATGTTAGGGTTGACCCAGTGATAATTATCTCAAATATAGCAAAAACTATGCCTTGATCTGGTTTACCACTAAGAACTGACACTTTCCCAACCTCTTGAGCCTTCCTGAATACCAGGGCCTAGCATACATATTCATAATATAACTACTTCTATGAGAGAACTGATCTCACTTTTCTTTTAGTTAAAAATTATTATAATCTTGGAAGATGGTGTAGGAAACACCAGGTGTCTGTCTTCCCACCTAGACAAAAATTTCATTGGCAAAATCTGCCTGATGTAACTATTTTGGAACTCTGGCTTCTATAGAAGGCTTGCAACTTCCTGGGGAAGACTTGGACAGTAAGTTGCAGTTAATTTTGGTCAATTTCAGCTCTTGCACTGTAGCAGCTACCCGTTCTCTATTTTAAGCTAGTTGTGAACATATTTTAGGGGCAGTATGCACACAGTTTGTTGGAGCTAGGGTAGACAAAACATCCCTGCCCTCCAAAGATTGGAGGTCTGTGCTTTGATTGCTGAGTTTTGCCTTTGATCCCAAAAGTGCAGACAAATAGACAGGCATCCATTGTTGTATTATCTCTCACCATTGCTGCAAGCCTCTCAGGTAAAGTGACTTCCAGGGGATTTAAAGAGCCTTCACCCTTTTGTCTTCACCATCATCACCATACCTCTTTATTTTTCTCATTTCTCTTTTGGGAGCTAGAAATTAATGACTACAACATTGAAAAGCAAATACATATAAGGGGAAAATTGAAAAGTGACCTTGTATGCCAGGGAGAAGTGAGAGTTCAGGAAAGATGTGAGAAGACCTTAAGTTTATACACCAGGCTGATCATTGGCACAAAGACAGTCTACAGTAAATAAACAATTAATAAAATTAAAAATAACAACAACCAAAAATCAGCAAACCTGGGGATGGGGAGAATCTCTTTTCCAGAGTTACCACATTATTGGATTCTAATGTCCATTTTTCAAAAACAATAATAAAATCACAAGGCATTCAAAAAAAAGAGAAAGAAAAAGTGACCTTATGGTGTAATGGTAGCACCATAATCTGACCCCTTCAAAACAGAAAATTATGGCCCAATTTAAAGGGAAACAAACACTGTCCCTGAAAAAGACCTAATGACAGATCTACTAGACAAACTGCCTTAAAGATATGCAAATAACCAAAGGAAGATATGGAGAAAGTAAAGAAGACAATGTATGGACAAAATAGAAATGTCAAATTAAGAGATAAAAATGTACATAGAAGTCAAAAAGAAATTTTGGGGCTTAAAAGTAAAATAATTGAAATAAAAACTTTACTAGAGGAACTCAAAGGTAGATTTGAGCAGGCAGAAGAAATAATCAGTGTACTTAAAAATTAGGCAATGACAATTACCAAGGAGTATGAGGAACAGGACAAAAAGGTTAAAGAATAATGAACAGAGCTTAAGGGACCTATGGGACTCCATCAAGGGGACCAACATATGCAATTTTGGGTTTCTAGAAGGAGGTGAGAGAAAGGGCAGAGAGACTATTTGAAGAAATAATGGCTGAAAACTTGTCAAATTTGATCAAAGGCAGGAATATAAATATCTGAGAAGTTCAATGAATGAAGGTGAACTCAAAGAGATCCACATTAAAACAGATTATAATTAAATTATTGAAAGACAAAGAAAATCTTGAAAATGGCAAGACAGAAGTGATTTGTCACATACAAGGGATCCTCAATAAGATTATCAGCTGATTTCTCATCAGGAACTCTGGAGGACAGAGTCAGTGAGCTAATATATTTCCAATGTGCTAAAAGGAAAAAAAAACTGTCAACAAAGAATCATGTATCTGGCAAAATTGTCTTTCAGAAAGGGAGAAGTTAAGATATTCCTTAAAAAAAAAGATATTCCTAGATAGAGAAAAGCTGAGGGAATTTGTTACCCCTAGACCTGCCTCCCAAGAAATGCTCAAGGAAGTCCTATAGGGTAAAATGAAAGAACACTAGATAGTAACTCAAAACTTATTTTTTAATATTTTATATAAAGAAATAAAGATCTCAATAAAGCAGGAGGATGGACTAATGGGCCTACAATGACCCACTGGTATGAAACTACTGGTAATTCAATGAAGGCACTACTGAGATATTTTACAGGAAGACTGTGTCATATCATACCTACTTTTCTCCATCCTGCTGTTCTCATTACTAATATCTAGAGTAACATCCTCCAAGTGCACTAGTATACTTCCTGAATCATTATTTTTATTGTTTTATAATTTTTATCAATGTAGTAATCAATATCCATGTATGTAAAAAATTAATATCATTTTTGCACATGGAAGCTTAGTTTTCTTACCTATCCAGTATCATGATTGTTGACCATGTAAAGCTTTTTGGTATGGACAGAATGTTACATAGAAACCACATAGTACTAGAAATGTGCTTTAATTTTCTTTGGAGGAAACTGTGATGCATGTTTATGAGCCCAATTTTATCTCAAGGATGCTAAGGCCTACATGCCTTGCATTCTCAGGCACTTTTGGAAAAGGAGCCAGAATTGTGCTACCATTGAAGGTCAAGTATCAAGTAGAAAGTGGGAAGCCAAAAAGGTCAGAATGTCAATGTCCTGAGCCTTATATTAAGCTATTTAGAAACACTGATGATTGGGCATTTCACCAGTCTTTCCTTTGTCTTCCCTAAAAATTAATGTGTCCCAGTGATATTTAGATGAGTGCTGGATGAGGAAAGAGAAGAGAAAAGAGTTGGATACTTTTCATGGGTTCAAAGAATTCTTTTCTGGTTTAGCTTGAGATGCCTATGGTCATAGGGAGATAATTAAAATCCTGCATGCAGTTTGCCTCCTGTAATCTTATTTGTCCCTAATTTTAAGAGCAACTTTTCTAAAATAGAAAATGGCAAGTCCAAAAGGCTAAAATCTTGAATATTATTCTGAAATACAAGTGGAATAATATTTATACATAAAGAAGTTTAATATAGTGTCTGGTTCCCTTGGGGTTCTAAAGAAAAAAAAAAGAATAGAGGTATAATTTTTACTATAGTCAGGTATAATAGGTATAATTTTTAACTATAGTCAGGTATATGGAATACAATTTCATGTTTACCATTAGCATTTTCAACAATATGCAAAATGTTCAAAAATTTTTTACTTTTCTTTTTAAAAATTTTTTTATTGTTCAATTATGACTATCCCCACTTTCCCTCATTAGTCATTTTTTACTCTTATTTTACTAGGCATCACAACATTTTAAGTTCATGTATCTTTTGAAATAAAATTACCTTTAAAATACATAAAACCATCATGTATCAAAAGGATGTCCACAGTAGAGAAACAACAATGACCAGTAGATTCATGCAGTACACTTGGGCTATCACTGAAAAACACTTTCTTTAAAAAGCAAGGATTTCACTGCTTATTGTAATTGTTAGTATTTTAATATATATTCTGTACATATATGATATTTTCATGCATAAAATATATATTAAAATTATGTGTAGGAAATATTTTTTACCAGTCTTAAGACATAAAATTTTATTGCTATGAATTGGTAATCAGAACAAAGATAAATTTATTGATTTTTCTCTCCTCAATTAAAGGACAGTAGATGAATCCCCCTTTTCATTGTGTATTACCCAACATGTTTCCACTGTGCCGAAAAGCCAACAAATAAATATTTACTTTTTGATATTTAAGAGTTCCTTGCTTTTAAATGTAATTATTAGAGTATGAACTTTTTGAGGAAAGCAACAAAATTTTATTCATGTGATCCTATTGTTTAGCACATAGTTAACAATTAATATTGACTGAGAATAATATGAGTTAAGAAATTAAGGAGAAATTACTTAAGAAAACCGAGGCCTTAGTGAAGGAGGACAAAGTGGCATGATAGGAGTCAAAAGAGTGGATGTAGGAACTGCTGAGAGGGGAGGGGAGTAGTTGTGAGAAAAATATTACTGGTTCCCCAGTTTTGTCTATGCTTCACTCCTGTATCCAGTTACACCACAAAGATCTTATAAGGTATTTTACAGGGATCTCTTTGAAAATATAAACTTTACGCTCCCTTTGGGAGTAACTATTTTTTTCTGTGTAGATACTGATGTATGGGAGTCATTAAATAAATGTTTTCTTAATGAGAGCATTATATATGTAAAGAAGTGGATTGTTTACTATAGTTGTTATCATAAATAAATATTTGGTAATTTCCATCTGGAATGGTTTTTCAATGGATTTTTTAGTATTTTAATAAATAAAATTTAACTTTCAGAATATTCTACTAGTTGAACCTACTTTAATTTGGATATAACATGAACTAAAACAAATTTTGCAATTAAAATATCACTAAGATGTCTGAAGACTTGTGAATTCATAATTACGACAGATGATGGTATTGTGACAACTGATGACACTTGGAAAATTATGAAATGTACTTCTTATTCTTCATTTTTACTTGGAGAATGATTTTAAGTTATCCTAAGGGATGGATATGTTAAAATTTAATATATTCTAAGAATCTTTCTTATTATGCAGCCACATTATAAGGCAAAAAAGTAGAAACTTTATGACTTTTTGAAAGATGAATTCAATTTTAATTCATTTTTTTATTTTAGAAATTCATTTGTTTTGTTTTTTAAATGAGATAAAAGTTTAGCTATATACTGTGCAATTAATGAATGAATATAAGATCTTAAGCTATTGAGAGTCTGAATTCATTAGGCCCAAATATGGGGCTATTCTCACATTCTACAGTTATATCTCATTCTAACTACTTGTATTTAAACATACCAGAATTATGGTGGCTTATTTTAATTCCTCCTAACACCCCTCTATTATCTCCTTTGTAAGGCAACTGAGACCCTGTAGGATGAGTATTTCATCCCAAAGTGTGTGGTTGCAGGCGGGGAGTGTGTGTGTGTGCTTGTTTACATCCTGGCCAAGCTGTAACTGGATGTTCCTCTGCAGCTCATCATTATGCTGATATATGGTAACTCCTTGAGAGTTTTGACACTTGAAATTATTATTTGAAAAGAGGAATATGAATGGTATCAATCAAGGGTTTTAATTTTAGTGCTGGACTTTTATAGCATTTAATGGTAACCTAAATAATAATTCCATTTGGTTATATGAGCATAGACATAGAAAATTGTATATTCAAGTTTAAATAAATTTTAGTGATAATATTTTAGAACATTTCACAAGGCAAACAAATACTTGCAAACTGAAAAATCTATCTAAATTGGGCTATTCAACAGAAATATAATGCAGTTCACAAATGCAGGCCACATTAGGAATTTAATTTCTTTTTTAGGAATTTAAAATTTTTAAGGAGCCTAATTAAAAAGAATGAAATGAACAGGTGAAATCAATTTTATTATTCTATTTTACTTGACTCAGTATATCCAAAATATTATAATTTCAACAAGTAATGAACATAAAAATCATTGAGATGTTTTAGCTTTTCTTTTTGTACTGTCTTCAAAAATCTATGTGTATTTTACACTCAAAGCACACCTTACATTTCCAGTTACATTTACAAAGCAAACCAGTTACATTTCATGTTTTCAATAGCCATATGTGGATAGTGGTCCATATATAGGGCAACACAGGTTTAAATGGTGTGTCATGCCACTAGCAGTAAGAGAGAGAAGAGAAGTTAAAGAGAGGAAGTGATAAGCTATCTTACTCTGGAGAGATGTTTAGGATAGGGTGCTGCCAGAGGTATTAAACAATACGAAGGCAAACATTTTATTTAGCAAATGAGGATACTGGGGCCTAGCAGTGTTGGGCAGCCTGCCCAAGAGCCTTACTGTACCGATAGAGTCGGGAAGCTGGAAATGGAGCTCAGTTCCTCTTGAACTTTTAGTCCTTTCTCTACTTTACTGTACACCTCCTCTGGGAAAAAATAAATCTGTAGGTAGTGCCAGAAAATTATCCTGGTACATACAGGTCCATAGAGTAGAATCCTCTTTACCTTACAAGAAAATCCTTGATTATTGGATGGAAACTTCCATTGGATTTCTTTATGCAGGTGACCTCTCACAATGGATGTTATATTAATAACCATACTTTGGTGACAATGATGTAATAACACTGTACCTCATGACTTTATTGAAAGAAAACATTTTTTCCTAAGAGGCCCATATTAACTGCCTTACATGGATGTATTAAGTTTTAGTTTTGTATTATATTTATCACAATTCCTACATGTAAAATTCAAGTATCAGTAAAAATGACTCTACTATTTATTTATACTATTTTATAATGTGCCCTCAATAAATTCTGGTATTATGTAATGGTAGATGTTTTGCATATTATAGTCTGCAAGGATAACACCATTTTAGACACAATGAATTCATTTTGCACAATTTGTTCATTCAGTTACTACACATTTCACTCTCATGGTATACCCAACAACCTATTAGATGCTGGGACTAAAATTGAGGATAAGGTGGCATGATTTTTGTTTCATGAAACTAATATCTTATTTGGGAGCATAGAGAATAAATGTATAAATTGTGTTAAGTTTTATAAAGAGAACAAAGAAACCAGTGTAGTAAAATAAAGATTTAGGAAATGGGGTGTCAGATTTAAGATTCAGATGGTGAAAGGAAGCATCAGATGCAAAGTCCCGGGGGTGGAAAACAGCTCCAAGTGTTTGTTACAGGCATAGAAAGCAAACCATGTGACTGAAGCAGAGCATAGCAGTGAGAGGAGCAGAAGCCTCTGGAGCTATAGGCAGGGACCAAATCATCTAGGCCCTTGTTAAGCACATTAAGGATATTTGTTTTCCTACCATATAATGGGAAAATGTACTGAAGAGTTAAGGATATGATCCAATTTATGTTAAAAATTTTACTGTGGTAACTGTGTGGAGAATGGGTTTCAGAAGAAAAAGAAAGGGGCAGGGATATTAGAAAGGCCAGTGTGTAACTCCAGGTGAGGAGAGAAGAGACAGGGCCTGCATCTGTCAAGATCTGGAAGGCACAGCACATTCAAATTTTGGTAGAGAAAAAGCTTTGCACTGAACTGCAGAAAGAAAGCACTTACCTTCCTTGGGAAGGCAAAAACTCCTCAACCCCCTTGACATTTTAGATCACACATGTGTGAAGTATATTCATAGTTTAGGCATTTCTCTGCTGAGCCACTCATTTAAAGAACTTTCGTTGTTTCTCCTTTATGATGTAGTTTCAATCAATATGCTTTTCATGCAAGACATACATACTATACTATACTTGTTCAACTCTGTTAGCAACTCCCACAAGACTTTTTTAAAACATTCCCAGGGCACTGTATTCAAATTAGGCAAGCCTTGAAAAGTCCTTTTATTTTTTCATTCTGGTGATCATTTATAAAAGGATTTAAGAAATGGATGCTCAAGTCAGTCTTTCTTCCTCAGCAAGATCATTGGTAAGTGGTGGATAAAGTTTGAAAACACTGTTAGGTGGTTTCTATAGCACAGAAGAATGTATTTATTTTACCCAAACATTGTAGTAATATTATGACACGGTGTGCACATTTTAGTTAATTCTTCTCAACGTTCCATAAGAGCCCCTTTTGTTTCTATTCTTTATGCTATTCTTCATAGCCTATATTTTTTATTTATTGTATTGTTTTCTATTTCTCAAGTAGAATGTAAGTTCTGTGAAAACAAAGTTGTATTGTTATTTTCTGTTCAAGGTTGTATCCCTAAAAATTCCTATAGTTCTTAGCATTTAACAGGTGCTCAAAAAATATGTTGAATAGGTGACTGAATGGAGACTTGGAAACAAACTTTGATATTCCATTACATCAAAACTCATCTACTACATAACAATGTGCCCAGCGTTATACATAGCAACCTCTTTTATTTGAACCTTCCCTTTAACCTGGTTTATATTAAAGAATGGTGTTTCAGCTTCAGCGCTATTGACATTAGGGGCTAGATAGTTCTCTGCTTTGTGCACATGGTAGAGTGTTTGGCAGCATCCTTGGCCTCTACCCACGAGATACCAATAACACCCCCTCCCCAAGTGTGACAAACAAAAACGTCTCCAGACATTGCCAAATGCCTTCAGTTGAGAGCTATTAAAGAACTATTAATTCTCACAGTATGCATGCAACAATGTTGAAAATACCTGGGTTCTGAGGTATTTCATACTGAAGTTTGGCATTTTCTGTGAAATTTTGGCATAATTGCTATACCACATGAAAAGAGTATATTTAGGTTTATAATAAACTGGCACATGGTCTTTGAAAATGACGACCATTTTACAGTCCCACTAGCAGAGTGTGAGAGCTCCTGCTGCTCTGCAGCGGGGCCGGCGTTTGGTCCGCGTTCCAGATGTCTGCTGTTCGGATATGTGTGCAGTGGCATGTCATTGCTGCTTTAATTTTCATGTCTCTGATAGCGTGTGACATGAGCATCATTTCATGTGCTCATTTTCTATCTGTATGTCTCCAGTGAGGTGTTTGTTAAGGTCTTTGTCTCATTTTTTTTTTGTCAGAATTACAGTTGAGTTTCTTACTGTTAAATCGCAAGAGTCCTTTTGGATAAACTGTTCTTTGTCAGTGTGTCTTCTGAAGGTATTTTCTCCCGTCTGTGGCTTGTCTTCTCATTTTCTTCACATTATCTTTCACAGAGCAGAAGTTTTTAATTTCAGTGAAGTTCAGCTTATCAATTTTTCTTTCATGGATTGTGTCTTTTGTATTGTATAACATCTAAAAAGGTATGATACCCAAGGTCATCTAGGTTTTTTCCTATGTTATCTTCTAAAAGTTTTATTTGACATTAGGGTCTATGATCCATTTGAGTTGATTTTTGTGATGGGTGTAATGTCTGTGCGTAGATACATTTTTTTTTTTTTGCATGTCCAGTTGTTCCAGCACCATTTGTTGAGGAGACTGTCCTGGCTCCATTGCATTGTCTTTGCTCCCGTGTCAAAACTCAGTTGACAGTGTTCATGGAGGTCTGTTTCTGTACTCTCTATTTTGTTTCACTGATTTATTTATCTGTCCTTTCACCAATATCACACTGTCTTGATTACTGTGGCTTTGTAGTCAGTCCTGCAGTCAGCTAGTGTCAGTCTTCAGACATGGCTGTTCTCCTTTAGTATCATGTTGGCTATTCTGGGTCTTCTCCCTCCCATATAAACTTGATTTGTAGATATCCACAAAATTACTTGCTGGGATTTTGATTGGGATTGTATTGAATCTATAACTTGAGTTGGGAATCATGGCTTTTCTTAGTAAGGATAAGGGAAGGCAGCCAGAGTCTTTTTGTGTGATAGAGCTTTTAGTGAGTTGTTTACATCACTGTTTCCAAAACTTTGTCTTTTTATTGATCAAAGTAAATCATGATACAGATAAAACTTTGCATTAAACATGAAAAAGGAAGAAGCATTTGAAGAGGAAAAGTATCATATCTCATATAATTTCCAAGGGAAAATATGATAAAGCAAATGACCACATAGTTTATAATGAGGCTTACCTTTTCTGAAGAAACACAAAAGTTTAAGGGAAGATTTGAGCGGCATTAGAAAGTGACTTCAAAGCTTATAGCATCATTAATCCCTCTTCCACCAACTATTTCATTTTACTCCAGCAATTTTGATAATAAAGCAAGAAAGAATAATTCTATTTTGTAAGGAAACAGTGGGTATGTCACTGGTGGTCTGTAGACTCATTTTCATACAAACATATAATGTATTGCTACTGCATCCTCCCTGCTCACCACAGCACCATTTTTAACACCTGTAATACATGTACTAAGCTATATTAAAATTATTTACAATATTTTAAATTAGGATATTATAAATGAAAGGAAATAGAACTATTATGCACAAATAAGCCCAAAATTATGTAATTTATTGTCTTACACTAGATCCTCAGTGGGATTGTTAATTCAGCTGACTTGGGGAATCACAGTGGCCTCCTTCTTCCTGCCCCAGAAAGTTCTGAATGTCTTTCTCCTGTTGTCCTAAATTTCTCAGTCCTTGATAAAAGGGACTTTTGTTGTAGGTCCCACACTATTAGATTTTAGAGAGAAATCTTGCAGTAAGTGTTTTATTATGAAACTGAGAAAATGATCTTTTATTAATTATTGTCACTGCACTGCATCAAGCTGCTCTATTTAAATGTCTACTATGTTAGGGAATATTTTATATTTCAAGCTAAAAAAAACAACTTTCACTGACATTTATGGGCAAGACACTGCTTTCTTAAATGCACCAGCCTCTTTATTTTGTTATACCTCATGGCGCTGTGAGGAAGTAAGCTACTTAATCATTATAAACAAACTAAATTTTTCCATTTTCAGAAGGAACTAAAGTTATTTTTTTACTTAATTAACATGGCCTTTGTCCTCTTCTAATTTGGGGGATAAAAAAACTGTACATGACAAATTGTCTTTGATAAAGTCATTTATTTGAAGTGCCGAATATTTAAGACCCTACTGGATGTGGTTGACTACCTTAAAAATGCATCTGTGTAGTGACTGTCCTTCCTTCAGCTTCCTGTCTGCTGCTGACCACTGACTCTTAGGTACATCTCACTTATCATTCTTGATGCCTCCCCCATACAGTAGCTTACTAACTTTATCCTCTAAGAATGTTTCAGGTAGCCCTTGGCAATGTGTTCAGTTGGTTGGAGCATGATCCTGTAGACCAAAAGGTCACAGGTTTGATTCTTGGTCAGGGCACACACTGAGGTTGAGGACTTGGTCCCCAGCCAAGGTGCCTACAAGAAGGCAGCTAGTTGATGTTTCTCCCTCACATTAATGTTTCTCTCTGTCCCCTTTCTGCTCTCTCCAAGAAAAAGCAATGGAAAAACTGTCCTCGAATGAGGGTTTAATAAAAAGAAAGAAAAAGAAGATTTCAAATATTAAAAAATGTTCCATGATTCAGAGCAAGAAACAGAAAATCAGTTATAGTCTTTAAAATCCTCAGAATATGGGGTAGGGGAGAGCAACAGGGGAAAATTGGGACAACCGTAATAGAACAATAATAAAAATAAAATAAGATAATAAGACAAAACCCTCAGACTATCATTTGTTTTCTCACTTCACAGCTGATGGTCAAATTGAAACCAAAATAGTCACCAGCAGTACAATTTGGGTCACCTATATTAGAAAACATGGTGTAAGTAAGGGAGGAAAAGATGTATTACTAATTCATTCTTTTTCTTTTCTTTTTTAAATTAAATTATTAGGATAACATCGATTAATAACATTATATAAATTTCTGGTGCAAACATAATTCAGTATCGGTATACTCTGTTGGTACTCACCACCCAAAAACTGGTTTCTTTTTGTGACCAACTGTTTGTTTCTGTATCCTAACAACAAAATGTCAGAAAGAGAAATGAAGAAAACAACACGATTGCTCTTTCATTCTTTCATTTTATGTTTAAATTGTGATTTCCTCATGTGTTTCTGGCACTGCGCTAGGGGCTGGCCATACATTTATGAAATTGCACTAGTAGTTTTAATAATGCATCTGCACTAAGGGAGTTTATAATTTGGTACTAGAAACATAAATAAGTTTAAGTGTGATTGTAGCTCTATTAGGAGAAGTCCCTGAGGCTATGAGAATACTTAATGGGGGAATCTTACACACACTAGGAGGTCAAGGATGTGTTTGTTTATTGAGAAAATAATGTTTGAGTTTAGGTCTAATGAATAGGATGTAACTGGTGAAGATGGGGCTGCAGGGGGACAACAGTGGTGACTCTGGTCCCAGCAGAGGAAACAGTGTGTGAGCAAGCCCTCTGGTGGGCCAGCATAGCAGGGGCAGGCTGAGGGGTAAAACAACAAGAGATGAGTATGGAGAACTATGATAATGATAAGAAATTCCCATGGTAAGTGTAAGGTTTTCATATTTGAAAGTTCCCATTGTCTGCAGATGGAGATGGACCTAGTAGGACACTGGAGAAGATTCAGGAAGATTTTAGAGGTCTGAAAATGTGAAAGATGAGTTAAACCAAAGAGGTGACAGTTGAGAGAAAAAAATGGGGATTGCCTCCAGACCATGCAAAGAATTAAAGTCAAAGGTACCCAAGAATAGATTAGCTAGGGGATCACGAGAGAAAAGTACATAGCTACTGTGACCAGATAAACTCATGGTCCTGCACTCTGAGAAATATAACATTACAGAACTACCAGCTTTTCTGTTTTGCAAAGTCAGGTAGTCAGGTTACTAGGGATAATGGTCTAATCTCTCCAGATCAATTGGGTATCCATACAGTTTTCATCTTCAAAGCCGAAGCTTCCAGTAGGAACCATTCTTGTTATTGTTTAAGTTGATGCCTGGTAATACACTGAGCAAAAAGAAGGCTCATTCACCTTATTCAGTATTTTTAGAACTGCTAAATTGGTGGTATGCATCCTTACAAATCCTGGCAAAGCAGTTCAGTAAATATCACATCCATTGGGCATATGCAGTCTGTAGAACAAGATACTGCCTTAGACTACTTAAGCAGATGACATCAAAATTGGACTGGAAATTGAGATTTCCTATTTTCCAACAACAGGCTTGGATGACTCATTAGGCTTAAATGAGACTCTTTGAACTGGGGTGACTACTATGATGTTCTCTTCTGCATGTTGAAGTGAGAAGTGCCCCCTTGACCTGTGGCTTATCCTGTCTCCTTTAGAAATCTCCAACAATCCAATACTTGGAAAAGTACAATTGTCATATCTTTTGAAAAAAATATAAGTGAGATAAGTCAGTAAAGAACTACCCACAGTCAATAAATATATGAAAAACCCATTTATTAATATTAAATAAGCTTGAAATGGCATGATTGGAATTAATCTTCATAGCCAGTAATAACTTGGCAATATAAATTCTTTTGTATGTGGGAACACTAAGCAGCCATTAAAATGTTTTTGTAGGTGGATAACTAATAAGGAGAAAATGTTCATGGTATTATTAGTTTAAATGACATAGATGCCATTTCACTTTAAAATTTTTATTGTATTTAGATATATAGCTATAGCCATTCATACATAATACAAAGAACCAAAGCTGAAAGTATTCACACCAAAGCATTAACAGTATTTGTTTATGTGTATTAGAATATGGGTAATTTTTATATTATTCTCTTTCATGGCTAGGTTTTTTATGTTTTCCATAATGAACATATTATTTTTGTCACAAGATAAAGTTATAAAAGTGAGAAATTATTTTTGCTTATCAAGTTAAAAGTATATTTTTAATCATAAAATATTGGTAAAAGTTCAGGGTAATACATCATTGAGAGTTTAATCCAATAGAACTTTCCCAGATGTAAGGTCCATAGCATACCTCAAAACCTTAAAGTATCTCTGCTCTTCAGCCATCAATTCCACACTAGGGGTTTTATTCTAAGAAAATAATCAGAGAAGTTTATAAATGTTAATTTATATTATACTTTCATGGCTTTCTTTATAGTAGAAAATAATTAGGGACAATAAAATATCTACAAATATGGAATGGTTAAATAAAATATATTGCATTCATACAGAAAAAGCTATATGTAGTCATTTAAATTCATGCTGTAAGAATACTCAGTGAAATGGAAAATTGTAGTGATTCATTATGAAGTTTTTAAAAAGCAGATATGAAGCAGTATGTACATTAAAATCTTAACTATAATGCATTATACAGATGCATATGGTAGAAATAAAAATATATTCAGCGGTATGTCTTAGTTAGTATCCTGAACAGAGAAATTGCATACAGGAGATTTAGGTTTTCTTCTGTGTATTTTTCTGTGAAATTTCAAATTTCTCCAAAAACTGTGCATGAACTTCAACAACAACAAAAGTACATTTTATCCTACAAAGATTAGTGGGGATAATAGGTTTGGGATGTGCACAGAAAATTAAGTGTTTATGGAGGTTGCAATGGATTCTTTCAAGAATTATCATTTATTTATGGTAGCTGAACCCCTCCTCCTATTCACCTTGGAACTCCTTAGGAACCATTTGTCTCTCCTACTTCCACTGGAGCTCTTTCAAAGACTTTCAGGCAAGTGGAAAATCATAACATTTATATGGTTCGTAGTATTCTCAGTTATTCCGATTCAGAGGCAACAAAATTTACTGAGTACTTACTGTGTGCTAAACACCTTTTGAAATAGCTTCATTCTCTGGGGGCACCAGGTCTCAAAGGGGAATTTAGGATTTCTATAGAAAGAGCACAAAATATAGATTTCCAAGATCAAAGTTTGAGTCTAGAGTCTACCTCCAACTAGCTTTATAACTTGAGCAAGTTATATTCTTCTGAGCCCTTATATTCATTCACTTGTTCATTCAACAAATATTGACTAAATCTGATAGGAACTGTTCCAAGGCTCGAGGATAGACCAGTGAACAAAATAGTCACTCTTTTCATTCTAGTAGAGTGAAACTGACAACACATAAATACATAATATGCCAGATAGAGTTAAACATTCTGGCGCAGACTTAACCTGCAAAGAAATAGGAGTGGCTGTAAGTCAAGACAGAAGATGATTGCTGTTTTATAAAGAGTTGCCAAGGAGAGACGGATGAGGTGACATTTGAGGGTCTTGAAGAAATAATAACAATAATAACAAGTGCCTTACTTCCTTCACTGAGTTGTTAGAACTATGTGATAGGACTTTGCAGATGTAGAAGGGTATCTTCAATATCCTACAGCTATAGTTCTGTGAGGCTCTGTTTGCCTTTTCTAAGGCAAGGCCTGAGTTTACCTCCCTCTACCTAAGAGCATTCTGTCTTTGGAGATAGAGTAGACAATATACATAGATGAAGTGAGAAAAATAGAATCTCAATTACATCCTGCCTAAGTAGAACTAATGAAATATAGATTACAACATTTCCTATGGAGAGCTGTGCACTCTGCGTCAATGCCCTTTTAAGTCGCTTTTATTTTAATCATATCTCAAAAAAAATTTAAGAATTGGCCCAAAACAAAAATCCATACAATATAAAAGTTCACTGGTATCAGGTCATCCAATATCATTAAAAAATGTCACACATCAATTGTCTCTATACTCCTTCCCTAATATCTTAATAAATTCAATTCATTTTAAACCCTCCTAGATATTTTTATGTGGATTTGTCTCTATCCACATATAAGACAGCCACCCCAGGATGAATATTAAATCATAGGAAAGGAAAAGGAAAGTTTCTTAAAACTGTCAAACATTACTTTTGGTTCTTCCTCATTCAGCCCAGGTGTTGGAGTGCTGGCTGCACTGTGCCAAGTTCCTCAGGGCTCAGTTCTACAGTCTCGGGCTTTCCCTCAGGTGTTGATGGGGCTCAAGTGAGATGGAATAGGAGAGTATAGGATGCCTGGTGCTGGCTGCAGACCAGCTCAAAGCCTTGGGACTTGGTGTTTATGCAGGTGTGCCTCTTAACTGTCTGTGGGTCTTCAGTTATAAAAAGGAGGCTATAAAATGTGTCAGGTGTAAAGGAAAGCTAAGAATGATATGAAAATTTCTAGACTAATTAAAGATGTCTTCTATTTAGGACCTTATTTTGTGGTTAACATACTGTATCACATGTTTGTAATAAATAAGTAGAAAGTGTCTGTTCTAGTGTATGCTCAAAAATATAAATTGAATTTAAGTAGGAAGGAAGGCAGGACAAAGGGAAGGAGACGGAACAAAGGAGGGAGGGGGGCTGTTATAATATGAAACACTTAAGAAAATAAATATGTTAACGTGGAAAATTTTTTTTTTTGCTCTAGCCTATGTGGCTCAGTAGGATGGAGCATCGTCCCATAAACCAAAAGGTTGTGGATTTGATTCCCAGTCAGGGCACATGCCTAGGTTGTAGGTTTGGTGCCTCACTGGGTACAAATGAGAAGCAACCAATCAATGTTTCTCTCTTGCAACAATGTTTCTCTCCCTCCCTTTCCCTCTCTCTCAAATCAATGAACATTCCTCCAGTGAGGATAAAAAATACATATATGGAATTTTTTAAAGAATGCTAATTGCTTAATGCCTCCTTATTTTTGTTAATAGAGATAACAAGGTTGAGTGCTATAGTCAGAGCAAGTAGCCAAACAGTTTATAATGACCACTCTCCTTCAAACCCTGCACTGATGTCACATTTATAGCCTAGTCTCTGAGACCTTTTGCATTTATTGTTGACATGTAAACATGTACCCAGCAGTATTCTTCTGTATAGCCATATGTTCAACACAGTATCTGACTGATAGTACTCAATAAATATTCTTTGACATTGAGTCATTATTGTAAGCCAACCTGAGGATTTTCTTTAAAAAGACAGGCAACACAGTGTGAAGGGTTGCATTCTCAAGTCATATTTTGAACCCTGGTTCCTCCGCCTCCTACCTGTGTGAACTCCAACTTGTTACTTGACTTTTCTGTGGATCCAATTTCCCATCCGGAAACTCAGAAAAATAATATTGCCTACAGCAAAGGATTATTGTGATAAATAAATTATGTATATAAAACATTTAGAAAACTGCTTAGCATATACTAAGTGCTAGAATAATTGTTGCTATTATTTAACTTGGAATTGAATAAATATCACTCTGAAATGAAAACCCTATACAATGATCTATTTTGTTAAATGTAGACTGAATAGTCATAATAGTACTATATATACTGGGTGCTGCTCTCAACTGAATTTTTTGTTCATTGAGAAATTGGTGAACATCATCAGACAGTGAGAGCAATGACATTATTTTTGTTCTAATCTAGAACATTTTTTGTCCTGGTCCAATTGATTCTCCTCTGTGAACCCAACACTCTTCTGAAATAGCAGTGTTTGTTCTGGGACTGAGTTTTTGTCACTGCTTCTGCAAATGTTCCAAGTTCATTGTCAGTGCAATATTTATCCATTTCTAAGACAACTTTGTTTTCCTTTAACATGTCCTGCAAGTATATGCTCTTACTTTTTTTTTTTAAGTAACCTGGGAATGATTTCACTTCTTTTCAAACATTAGTGGATTTTGTTTTTGTGCATTCTCTGTTGCTCTCATCACCACAACATGGAAGGTAAACCAATGTATTCCTTTGTGGAGGATAATGACATTTTTCACTTGTGACTTCATTTCTGAACTGAAAAAGGGGTCTTCCACTATTTAGCACTACGGCACTTTCAGAATAAATGCCATCAACTGTACCTTATCTGCAGTAGCTTACCTTATTTTTTACCTCTCCACAATGGATTTTTTTAGAGTATATAGTGATTGAGGCATAGGAAAATTTAGTGAGCCTTGTTTATCTGTGTGAGCACCCTGAGTGCATGGATCAAATATGAAACAATTTATTATTGCTCAAGTTTAGAAGAGTGCAGTGGTGTATTGAGTTGAAGGGGTAACGTAGAATGCTATGCCCTTAGGCGTGTATTTCTTAGGAATTTCTTATCACTTATAGGTTGTTGAGCCAAAATAATATTTAATAATATCATTAAACAAACATTTAATATATCAATATTTACAATTATTTATATTTATTAATATAGTATAAATGTGTTAATATTAAATATTGATATTGATATTTAAATGTTTAATATTTAATGTTTATTAATATTTAATAAAGAATAACATTTTAATGGACTTAGCTCAGTATCGTCAACAGAAATAGATCAGATGCAAAGGGTGAAGATGAATTGGAACAATATCAGAACTCAATCTCTCAAATTGTTCTCCAGTCCCTTTAGGAAAAAGTGGCATACTTGTAGTAACTTGCTACCACGGTGAACAGGTGTTCCCAGCTTCCAAGGTCTTGTGTATCTTAGGAGCTCTCATGATTTTCATTTCACATTCACCAAGTCTTTTATTGTCTTTTTCACTCTCTCTTTAGGACCCCCTACCTTTGTGCCTCATATGGTGGCTCTTATTATTTTCTCTTGGAGAGTTAGGCTGCATGTGGGAAGCACGAACTTGGAAGTCAGTTAGACCTGGATTTGTTCAGGTTCTTGGTGTGGTGGTCTATGGATAGGAGAGAAATTGAGAAAGACTGCAATTTGCCATCAGTTTAGTCATTTAAAAATTATGATAATACTGGAACAGAGGATGCTTATTATTAAAGAATATTAGAAATGGAAAAAAGTGAACTGATTTAAAAGAAGAATGTAAGTTCATGATAACTAATAAGTAAGTTTTATTAGGGCTTTATCTTGAAATACAGTCATGTAAATGAGTGTACTTTGTCTAATATGAAACATTTCATAATTATAACTATGTGCTGCTGCTATTTTGTGAGCTGGGAAGAGTATTTGAATGGGTACTAATCGTACAGGTTAGTGTGTGAGTATTTTGCATTATCAAAACCTTAGCTGCCCAGTCTGACCTTGTAGGCACAGGGACTTAGACAGTAAATTTGCACATTAAAAAACTCACTTGAAGTTATTCTGTAGATAAACTAATATGCACAGAACACACTTGCCACAGTGTTGGGTAAATAAAAGCCATTTTGTAATAGTAAGCATGCATCTCCACTGGATCCCCAAACAATTATCCACCAATTATCCACCCAAGGAAAATTATGTCTTTAAAAGGTGTCTGTATTTTTAAGTCTTTAAAAATTGTACTTAGCTCTTCCTGTTTTAAAAAACATGTTCTATTTATGGGAACATTTGGATTTATTCATCAGCACTACAAAAGTCGGTAACTCATTCCCTGAGCTGTTTATTGGTAATACCATCCCCACCCTCTTCCCCTTCTTCCATGACCTGATTCCTTCCTCTCTCAATTTTCTCTCTTAAGGAAAACAGTTCAGTCACATGAGTCTCTTAGAAAATGCAGTGTACAATGAAAATAGAGATTATTCATGAGTCAATGGAAAAAGTCTGATGAAAGTATGTACTGCCTGCTTGTTGAGACTAGATGGGGTATGCAGCGAAAATGTGAGCTCAACCACTTGCTTGTTTTCAAAGTCTCCTGGCTTTGTGTGGCAGACACATTCCTTTTTCCTTCATTCAGGTGTTTCATTATAATCCCCTACTTGACCTGTACTTTTCTCCATGTTCTGTTATAGTACCAGTGGGTATGTTATAACTAATTGTATGCAGTGGCAAGAAATGCTTAAAAATAACTCGTAAAATACTTAAGATTATGTTTCCTCTTTGGTGGCTAGTCAGTCAAATACATGGATAAATTGAATTCTCTTTCATTACATTCACACACAAACACTGCAAGAGACAATATGCTAATTTCTAGATGCTGTTCCCAGGCTGTGAAAATTGTAAGACCAATATACAGCAGCAAGATAATCCAAGAGACAAAATACATAATTTAGTATTTGAATATTATTTGTGAAGGACTAATCTGAAACTATGTACAAATAGCAATGTTCTTTACTTTTTTCATTTAATATTATTTTTAATTTTACTTATGTAAACCAATTTAAATGTTAACCATATTCTTTCCACACACATTTAACAGAACTAACCTTTTGCTATATTTTTCAGATAGCCTTTTTGTAAAGGCAGAAAGTGTTACAAACACAGTCAAAGCTCTATTCTTTCCCCTCCTTTTCATATTAATGTTAATTCCTCCTGAAGTTTGTGTGTTTAATATCCAGGCATGCTTTCTTACATTTTTATGTATATGTGTATCCATAAGCAACATACACTAAGTGTATGTTTTAACAGTTTAATAAATCTCATCATGTCTATAACTCCTTTTAGAGTTTGTTTTTATCACTCATATTGTTTTAAAGTTTTATCCATATTAGTACATTTAATATTTAGTTAATTAATTATAACTGCTTTTTAATATTCTACTGCATGAAACCAGTCCTGAGATCTTGAAATATTGAATGCCTTCAAGTATCAGGCATTATTATAGATATTTGATTTTTGTCCCAGGTTATACCTTAACTTGATGACATTTTACCAACTAATGAGGCTAGAATGCACAAATTTTATTTATCAGTCCAGCAAAACCTAGCACTTATGAGCTTACTAAATGTCCTTGCAAGTCCATCTGCAAACCAGTAGTTCTTTGCCAACCTTGTCTATTTCCTGTAGCACTTTGGTAAATATACCTACCAGATACCTGCTCATTCTTCTAATATTCTAGCTGGAAACCTGCTTCCTTAAGTTCACAAGTTTGTTAGGCATATTTTCTGTCTCCAAGTTATCACAAGTAACTTTTTTTTACCAAATATTTACCACTACATGAATGGTTCCCTATTTTTCTAGCCTCTTATAACAGTTTATTGTCATTCACCACTTGATCTGAAAGCCAGTGTTACATATATTGGGGGTTTGGCATAATAGTACCTTAATTCTAGGTACCAATTTCTGTATTCCCAAAATATTTGCCAAAATGTTGCATAACAAACCATCATGATACTCAGTGTCTTATAACAACCATCAATTATTTCATTCACACTGGATTTTCATAGCTACAGACTTGCTGCTTTAGGCTGGACATGGCTGGGCTGGGTTGCAAATTGAAGCTAGAATCCCAGTCTGTCCCACATGCCTTTTTTTCTTCCTTGGACCATGGGCTAATCCTCCTGGATCTTTTTTGGTAATCACAAAAGCCCTAAAGAAATAATTCAGTAACACAAGAACATGTGAGTGAATCCTCTGTTTACATCATGTCTGCTATCATCCCATTGGTAAAAGCCTAAGGTCAAGGGGCAGGAAAGGGTCAAGTCTAATGGCAAGTAATATACAGAGAGAGGAGTAAAGAACCAAGAAAAACACTGCCATCACCCACAAGAAGTAAGAATGCCTTCTTTTAATTTATTGCCTCCTGTGTGCCTGACTCTGCTGTAGGTGCTTTATGTACTCAATCTCACATTATCCTCCTGTCTCCATAATGAGATATGTATCATCATCTCCATTTTATAAACAGTAATACTAAGACTCAGAAGAGCTAACAAATTAGCTTAGTAAGTAGCAAAGCTAGGAATTGTATGCAGATCTTTAGATCTCTAGAATCATGTTCTTTCTTCCAAAAGCCATACAACTTCAATTATTTCCCAAAATTTTAATGTAAAAAATTAGACATACATAGCCATAGAATTTGAAATAAATAACAGTACTAATTAGTATGTCTAACAGGTGTCCTTCTGAACCATTTCTCCTCCCTATTTTTCCTGTGAGAAACAGAAGAATTAATCATAATTATTCATTTGGGACAAAAGAAAATTAAGACAGGAAAAAGATATCAACCAAGATTATAGTTAGAATAAGAAATATGAATTTGCATTTTCTTTTTTAAGTGTTTTTTAGCATATAGCAACACTCTTTTCTTTAAAATGTCAGTGATAAAACATGTGATTATACTGATGGAACTGACATGAGGCAGTAAAGAACTCTGTCATCTCTGTTCGCAATGGAGTATTCAGGAAGAAAAAAAACAAACATAAGCCTCCAGATTTCTTCTTTGATAGGAAAACAATGGTTAGTGATATGTCACAAACAGGAAAGCACAAAGCACGCTTATGGAGCCAGAGCTCTGAGTGTTGATAAACATCTCATCAGAAGGACCTGATTAGATTGGCAAAGTGTGCCATGTTGGCTGCATATTGTTGCACTTGTTCTAGTGAAGGAGGTCATTTAAAACACAGTATGTAGAGGTCTTTGAGATTGATAGCAAGTGCTACAGAACTCATGAACAGTGTGACATAATCTACCAAACTGCCAAAAAGATACCTATGTATCTATGCCTTCTTAGAAAAAGGAGAGACATACTCAGGTGCCTCAACAGTACTGGACTTTAGGATTAGCTCCTGTGATAACTACTAAATATATAAAAAAGTCAGAATCAATGCTAAAATTGTTACGACTTTTGAGAAAATGGTAGAGTCATCAGAATTAAGGATTGTTGGGAATTTTTTTAAAAATTTCAGTTTCACTATTTTGACAAATACATATATAGACAAATATATATATATTTGTCAAAATAGTGAAAGTGAAATTATATATATATAATCTCCTGAATGAACTATTTCCTTTTCTGGGGAAGCTCAAAAGTATACAGGAAAATCAGAGAAACTTAACACTAATTCTAGACAAAAATGAGGGTTATTTCTTTATATTTTTAAATAAACAGAAAAAAGAGACAAAAAGAATAAGAAAATTCAATGCAAGCTATATTATAATTGTGAAACACTGAAGTAGAGGCAAAGAAATTCATGAGAAGACTAAGAGCTGTTTTGGGGAGATGGAGAAGAAATGGATAATGTAGGAAAAGATTAGGAAAATCTTTTTGTCTACTTTGGTTTTTAGTTCATCAATTTATTTTGCAAAGGCAGACATATGTTATTTCCTGAAATGGAGAGAACAGCTGAACATGCTTCATTTTATCTCTTAGAAGGCAAACAACCTTATGGAAGAAGAAGGCAAATAACCAATGGCAAGCTACCATGGAGGACTTTTCAGGATAAATACTGTTTCAAAGTCCAATCCTCTATATCTGTTACTAAACCATGACTCAATGTTGACCAGCTTTATTCTGATCAACCCTGGGAAGTTGTGCTGCATCGCTTTCAGAATAGCCCTCATTTTCCCAGGACCATCTCTTCAGGGCCATCCAGGCGCCAGAGTGCATGTGGACTGATTCTGAGACTAGGCACCAACCATAGAGCAAATTATACACATTTGGCCCATTGCTCTGCATTATATAATGCCCCAGTGTGAACTTTCCATGCCTTTACAGCATGTAAATATCACATGAATTCCTTTTGATAACATCACATATGAGGAGATTAATCATTTTATATAATCTTATCTTTATTAAAAATTGCTCATAGATCCTACAATTAAACTAGGCTATCAAAGAGTAACATAGATACATATTAAGAGATGGTTCTCCTTCCATTGCAGCATTTTTTGTCTAGCTTTTATAAAAAAATATTTAAAAATAATAATTTTTAAATAATTATTTAAACTTGTGTACTTGAACTTGTTGTTCAAGTACAGTTGTCTGCATTTACCTCCCACCACTCCCCCCACCACCCCAGAAGAAGTATTTTGTATTTTCAAAAACAACCCACAGAAGTCTGTCTTTAATTTCATTTTTTAAAGTGTGTGATTTTTCTTTATACCATGTGTATATTTGCTTTTCAAACTATCAATTTTTAAAATGTTAACCCCTCGATTCAGCTTGAGTCCCTGGGTTTTAGGGAATGCACTGTATGGTATGTACTAACTTCCTTTTGAATTTCATTTTGTTTTTCTTTCCTCATTTTTCTTCTTCTCAGCTCTCTCACCTTTATTTATTTTACCTTGCTATATTTTTAAATCTGTAAAACATATCTTACTTTAAATCCTTCTTAAAACAAAGAAAGGTAAAGATTAAGTTACCCAAATTTTGTCACTGATTACAGGAAGAAATAATAATTACTGAGAGATTGATTTTCTTGATATTAAGTAATTTAATATGGTGCCCACCTGAGCAGAAGTAAATGAAGCTCACCAGGGTACCATTTTGTGAGGGTTGCTCCTTGTCTGGTTTGCATATCATGGGCACCAGAATCTTCTCCCCAGTTCTCAGTCAACTAGAGACATGCATCATAACTCATATCCATTTTTAAAGCTGCTAGATATTATTTTTGATAACAAAAACACTGAGAATATAAAACCCACAGTGTAGAATTAACTATGTTGAATTATAAATTTTTTAAGCAAATACAAATCTTTAGAGAGCAGAACAGAGAGTACATAGCTTCTACTATTAATTGCCAAATACAGCTAGTGCATGAATCTTGTTCAAAAGGAATTAGTGAAAAGCATTGTAGTCTAAAGGACCTATTACATTAGTCAATAAGTTTTTTAATTTGTGTGAACAAACAAAAATATGTGGTCATTGAAAGTATTGTTTAAATTATTAAACTTGGAAGAATAGTTATTAGACTGTCCATTCCAAGATAGTGTCTTTTGCTGGTTTGGGGCAAAATCTGGTTTGTTTGTGTGTTTGTGTTTCTATGATGCTAGAAGAATGATTATTTGAACTGTGTGCCTCAAAACAGACCATATTCATGGAACCCTCAGAGTTTTAATAACCACAAACTGCTACCTTTAAAGAAAGAGACACTTTTATGCATCATTGAATTCTTCATCTCATTTCCCAGCCTGAAAACCAAAGGCATGAAACTATTGATCAACAGCTGAGAGGCATATTTAAAATAATGGTTTTGAAGTTTATCTTAACAATAACATTCCTGAAATTTCCAAGTAGTTAATGTTGTGATCAGAATAGTTGATGGGAAGTTATGTAGAGCCTAGTGTATGTGTTGCAAAGAGTTTGTGGATTCTAGCTTTACTGATTTTTTTTGCAATGTTTGAACTTTGGAAGAAAACATTAACTGTTAATGATGATGTCTTATTATGACTCTCTTATTTGTAATTTTTTAGATATTTCTGATGTTTGAAGGGTCTTGATATAATTAGCTCAAATTGTCCTGTTAGTCATGACTGTACATTATAAGCCTAGAAAGATAGATGATATAAAAGGTGTTAAGTTAGGGGGTTTTTTTGTATTTTTGTCTTTTACTCTCAGTTTTACAGAGGCTCTTTCCTTTGCCTATTTGTATTTGGACTTCCTTTTAGAAATAAATCAAATTCTTTTTCTCTAAATCCCAAATTATAAAAACAAACCTGTTTATTTATTTACATACCAATGAGTCACAAGTAAAGCAGAACAGCTTTTTGTGTATCTATAAATCTATGTTAAATATATCCATTATTAAATGCAATATAGCTATTTTAAATATATTGTTTTTTGTTAAATATATCTATGTATCATATATAAATCTCTCTATGGACATATAAATATATTTAGCATTTTTAAAGCAAAATTTTAAATGTTCAAAAGAACATCCAATGAAATATTTCTTCAGCTGCCTAGCTGTCCTCTTGGAGACAGATCCAGGTTCTACTTCCTTCTGTATCCTTCCAGAGCTAGTCACTGTGCACACAGACATACACACATGTTCTTCATAAAGATGCAGCAAACTACAGATTTTATTCCTTAACATGTTTTATTTCCCATAAAAATGTCTTTAAGTTTGTGTATATCTACCTGTCTATCTACACACAAAGACCCTCTTCATCATTTTAATAGCTGCTACATAACATTTTATTATACAGATATACCCCAATTTATTTAATCAGCCTTTTCTTGATGGGCATTTTGATTGTTTCCAATATCCTGATATTAAAAATGATACTTCTGCACAATTTTGCACATGTAAAATATAGTACTAAGATCAATTCCTAAAAATGGAAAGTAATTTTTAATATGATAGATATTTGCAAATAGCCACCTCTGGGAATTTCACAAATTTTTTTATATTATCATTAGCAATGTTTATGAGTATTTTTTAAAATGATTCCACCCATTCATTTTTAGAGAAGGGGGAAGGGAAGAAGAAAGAGAGGGAGAGAAACATTGATGTGTGGTTGCCTCTTGCACACCCCCAACTGGGGACCTGGCCCACAACCAGGCATGTGCCCTGAATGGGAATTGAACTGGTCACCCTTTGGTGTGGAAGCCAGACCTCAGTCTACTGAGTGACAGCAGCCAGGGTGAGTATTTTTGATTCATAACCTATGTAACATTTTCTGTTTTCAATGCTTTTTATTTTCAGCAAGCCAATTGGTGAAAAAATATTTTACACTTCTTTTTTATATTTTATTATAAATGGGATTAAACATCTTTTGATATGCTTATACATTTGATTCCCTTATAAAATATTAGTTTTTACTACATTTCTAGGAACTTTTACATATTAAGAAAATGAACCTTTGTCTGTGATACCTATTGCTACATATTTTCTAATTTGTTGTTTTTCTTTGACAGTGCTTATAGTATCCACCAACATACATGTGTGTATGTATATGATGAGTGTGTATGTGTACCATCTCTACCTGTATATATGAGAGAGAGACAGATATTGGTGGAGTTTCTAGAGTTGAAATTTTCAATTTTTTCTCTTTTCTTATAATGGATTCTGAGTTTTGCATCATACCTGGGAAGGTCTTTCACATTCTGAAATTATTAAAAGACGTTTTCATGCTTTCTTCTACTACTTTTATGTTTTCTTTTTTCATTTTAACATCATTGATGCATCTGGTGTAAGGTTGAGGCTAATTCCCTCTGCATGTTGCTTTTTCTCTATCACTACAAAATAAGCTTGTCTAATTGGGGGGAAATATCCCATGACTCCTTTTGTTGGAAAGAAGTTAAAGTTCTGGACTGACTTACTAAAAACTGACATCTTTAGCCTTTTACTGTGGGAACCTCCAAGTTGAGAAGGGTGTGGCCTTTTCCTCTCCATGCCATCGCATGTGCTCGTCCACTGATAATCAGTGTACTTTGAAAAGGAGGAATCATCTGGCAAAAATGTCACTTTTCATTCTGTGTTCTGGGCTCCCATTCAACAAGATATTGTGAAGTATGTTCACATAAACTTGTGCAAAAACAATAGACAGCCCTGTGTTGTCAGTGAGTTGGCAGGCCATCAAACCACTGCTGAGTCTTGGGTGCTGGTAGAGCTGGTTTGAATTCCCAGAGTTCAAGGTGGTGGGACTCATCCTTCCAGCCAGGGTGCTTTTAGACATGTGTCCTGGGGGCCGCATGTTTGCACTGACCAAAACCTGGTGCTGTTGGCACCACAGAGTGAACTCAACACAGAAGTGATACGCCCTCTACTCTGCCCAGCTGCCCCGGCCGAACCAGCACTGGTCATGTCTAAAGGTCATCGAACTGAGGAAGTTCCTGAATGTCCTTTGGTGGTTGAAGATAAAGTTGAAGGCTATAGGAAAATCAAGGAGGCTGTTTTGCTTCTTAAGAAACTTAAGGCTTGTAATGATACCACAAATATCTATGCCTCTCAGTGAATGAGAGCTGATAAGAGCAAAATGAGAAACTGTTATCATATCCAGCACGTGGGACCTGGCACCATCTACGTAACAAGGACAACAGTATCATCAAAGCCTTCAGAAACATCCCTGGAATTACTCTGCCTAATGTAAGCAAGCTGAGCATTCTGAAACTTGCTCCTGGTTGGGCACATGGGCCGTGTCTGCATTTGGACTGAAAATGGTTTCGCAACTTAGATGATCTGTGTGGCACTTGGCATAGAGCTGCCTCCCTCCAGAATAACTACAACCTCTGCATTTACATGACGCTCACTACAGACCTTGTCAGGATCTTGAAAAGCCCAGAGATTCAAAGAGCCTTCCCAGCAGGCACCACACAGTTAGATTCATCCTGGAGTCCCGAAGAATAATCCATGTAAAACCCTGAGAATCACGTTGAAGCTAAACCCATATGCAAAGGTCATGTGCCAGAACACCAGTCTTCACCAGGCAGGAACCACAAGATCTGAGTGGATAAAGCAGCAGCAGCACTAGAAGCTAAATCCGAGAGAAGGATTTCCAAACAAGAAGCCTGTGGGAGAGAAGGAAGGAGATAAGGCTGTTGACCATACAAAGCAGAAGCCTTTGGTGGGAAAAACGCCTGCAGTTTACGCCTGCAGTTTCTAGTTACCAAGAAACTGCAGCTGAGAAGCCCACAGAAAAGAAACCCACCACAGAAGAAAAGAAACCTGCAACATAAATTTGTTTATTCCATAAAGATCAAATCAATTGGGATAGCTAATTATGAATAAAAACCTGATCAAAGACAGTGAGAAACATGAAAAATGACTTTTATAATTTAAACATTTTAATCAAGATCTATGTCCCAATTGCTTTTGGCGTCTCCAAGTAATGTTTTATTTAAATAGACCTTCCAAATTTCAGATTACATTTAATGTAATTATTTTTACTTTAGTTGAATTTTTATGGAGAAAGCTCTTTTTTAATCATTACATGTGATTGTTTATATGCATGGATATTACTGATTTTTTAAATTAATTTTCTACCCAGCTGCCTTTATATATTTTCTTCTCATTTTTCACAAATTTTTCAGTTGGCTCCCTTGTAAATTATAAATAACTAATCATATCTGCTCATAACTTGACCTTCCCAATGTAGTCAACACTAGCTAGCTTCTAAAATAAGCACTAAATCTCAATGGCTTAAGTTTTTTTATTTTACAATATGCAGCAGTACAGTATGATAGGCTGAGGTGGCTCTATTCAAGGAGTTATTCAGGATATATCCTTCTATTTTATATTTCCATCATCTTAGGGTAGGGATTGTCAAAATTTTTTTACAGTACAGGGCCAGACAGTGAATATTTTGGGCTGCTGACTGTACTGTCTCTATTGCAACTACTCTATGGTTATTGTAGCTTGAAAGCAGCCACAGACGATACGTAAATGAATAAGCATGGCTGTGCAATAAAACAGGTGGGGGTTGGATCTGGCCCATAAGCCATAGTTTGCCAACTCCTGTTCTTGGGCCTCAGAATTCTACACTGGATTTTCTGTATCAAGTGGGCAGATGTGGGAAGCAAGGACCACAGTGACTTGGAACATTTTTATTATACAGACTTGGAATTGATACACCTTACTTCCATTCATGTTCTGTTTTATAGAACTCAATTATTTGGCCTTACCTATCGGGAAATATAGCTGATGTGTACACAAAAAATGTAAGAAAAATAGATATGGTGACCATCCAGCTTGTTTCTACTATATTTCTGCTAGACAACCTTTAGACCAATAATTTATTTTGGATAATTATATTGGCTATCATCACCAGAAAGTATGAAACAAAATTGGTGATAGTGAAGAGGTTTTTATTGTCCCTAATGTTAATGACCTGCTACTATAAGAGAGATACAACTTATCATGTTGTGGAAGAATTTTTATTCTTTGTATTTGTATTCTACCACAAATTTGTATTCCTGTTATTTATGGAAGGATCTGTTTTGGTACAGTCTATAAGCTAAGAATAGTATTTATGTTTTAAAAGGATTGTAAAAATAAAGAATGTGCAACAGAGACTGTATGTCACCTACAACTCCTAAAATATTGGCCATCTGATTCTTTTGAGAAAACGTTTTTCTTTGTTGCTCTAGAAGAGGACTACTCCAAGAGTAAAGTAGAGACCAGTAAAATAAGCAGCAGCTAGAATTTCAACATCATTGACATTCAGTGCCAGCTCATTCTTTGTTCTAGGAACTGTTCTCTGTGTGGCAGGATGTTCTGGGGCATCCCTGGCCTCAGCCTACAGATGCCATTAGCACTCTCCCACACCGTCACTACAACAAAAAATCTCCAAACATTGACAAATGTCCTCCGGTGGGCAGAAGCTCTACCTGTTATGAACCACTGATCTAGAAACTTGGTCAAAATACAAATCCATGGCCTCATCCCAGACATGCTGAATCAGAATCTCTGGGATTGGGGTACCCAGTCTGTTTCAACAAGCTCTGCAGATGATTCTTATATACACTGCAGTTTGTAAACTACTGCTTCAGAATAGTTCAAAGAATTTAGCCATCATCTTTTATATCCGTGAGGTGCTATTGTCAAGGTAGCATTCTTCATATTTTCCATGTAAATTGAGTGGTTTAGATTTTCTATTGTTTCTGGTGACATTTAACAAATTATATTATCTAGAACATAATCACTTTATCCAGATTTTAAAATATATTTTCATAAATTTGATCTAAGTAATTTCTCATGATTCTTTTTTCATTTTATTTAGCTACTGGCTAATTTTTTCTTTAAACATTTGTTTAAAGATTTTCAATTAATTTATTTTTAGACAGAGGGGAAGGGAGGGAAAGAGAGAGAGAGAAACATCAATGTGTGGTTGCCTCTTGTGCACCCCCAACTGGGGACTTGGTCTGCAACCCAGACATGTGCCCTGACTGGGAATCAAACTGACAACCAGGTGACACTCAATCCACAGAGCCACATCAGCCAGGGACCAACTGATCAGGTTTAAGTTATACAGTTTTTTAACTAGCTGTAAGAGAAAAGTAACTTCGTATTAAAAAAATTTCCAACTTTCTCTCTTTCTTCTGTTGCCCATTTTGTTAAATTATTACATTCTCAGAATGTATAATGCATAAAAATTTCTATAAACCTATCTCTCCATATATTTTAAATTGAAGTCAATGTTTATTCTAATCATTTTTGCTATAATTTCCTCATTTTTTCTGTTGGCAAAAATTATTTCTCAAGTAATTTTGTCAAAATGAGCTCATAACAATATTCCTTGGTTTTGCTTGTTCAAAAATATGGGCAGATAATTATTGGATCATAGTGTATGTTTTTGAAGCATGTGTCATTATTTGTTCTGCTATTATTTTATGTTGGATATTGCGGTAAAGAACACTGAGGTCAGACTGATATTTAGCTACATAGAAATGATTTGATTGAACTGACTGCCAACCCAAAGAATTTTTTCTTGGTCTAGCAAATACAGTAAGGTAACTTGGATACATTTCACAGTGAAGTAAGTGGTCCTGATATAGGGTGTTTCTGTATCCATAAAATCAATTCTTTACTTTCAGAAAATTTCCTTGTAATTTATATTTAATATTTTGAGTATTCCTTTGTCTGATTTTCATACTTATCATTTTATAAAACACATTGAACCCTCTTTAGAAAACTTTTTGAATCTTTTCCAGTGCACCTATGTCTAGCAATTTAGTCTAATTTTGTCTTTACTTCTGTTTTTTTTCTTCCCTTCCTTTTCCTGAACTTTATCAGCACATGATCTGTGTTTGTTTTCTCACCCTCTATTCTCTGATCTCTTATACAGCCAGGTGCCCATATGAAAATACAAATTGGGAGACAATTAGCAGTTTTACCTACAGGACTGACCTTCTATAGGGAAAGCTTTTCTTGTCCTAAACTACCCGTCACATAACTGGGGGACTGAAAACAGGTTTTACCTGAATAACTAACTACCTTTCTTTTATTGAAACAGGGGACATTTTCTTGCACCTCTGAGGTGCAAGGCCTCAGAACTCCATCTGACTGGATTTCACATAATAAGAGATTCAAAGGTAGATTATACAAGTTGTTAAAGGACATGCAAAATGGAAACATTCCTATGGCCTTCCTGTGTTTTTAAACCTCTTACATCATATATAGAGAGTGGGGATTTAGGATTCAATTTTCTGTTGATAGGTATGTAGCCCAGCTGCCAAGTGTGCACTCATTAATAGCAAATTAATGTCTAATAGAATGTCCAATAAGATGCCTGCCTGCCTCTCCAAGCTCCATTTAGCTCTGCAGCTGCAATTACCTTGCACTATATTATTTCTTTGTAGTACAAAGGTGTCATTTGGAGGTTTATAAATGTGTTAGAATATCAGCAGATGTTAGATTTTGTTTTCCCTAGTGAGATAGCAGATGTTCTAAGATGCTAATTACCCTAGGAACAGTATCATTTACTTAGAATATATTAGGCTTATTAAAATTTTTCCTCCTTGGCTTTGTTCCAATGGATAGCATTTTTTATATGTGTGTTTGGCTCAAGGGAAGGAAAATAATAATGAGCACACTGTTGTCTAGTACCTACTGTTTTCAGTTGCTAGTGAAATTTGGCTATTAAAATGCTTTATATATATATACATATATAGTGTTACCGTACTGCCCATATGGAAATCTTGGCAGTGCTCCTATTAACAGTTTATCTGACTAGCTGTCTGTATTTTCCTTTGCTTTTCTCACTGTCTGGCATGTCTTTGACTGCCTCCCTGAGTCTCTTTTTCTCTTGATGTGTATCTTTTTGGTTATCCATCAGTCTAATTATAAATTACATACATAGGGAAGACATATATTGGGTTATACTGGAACGTTATGAATGTTACCCAGTATAAAAGATTTTGAACAAACTAGCAGGCCATCTACTTGTTCCTTAACAAATATTTATTCAGCATCTTCTAGTAGTATAGAACTGTGCTACAATATACTTAAATTGGGTAATTTCTTATAATTCTAGGCATCTGCAAGGTTCTAAAATTTTAATGCAGTTCCTCGTTGAACTGAGCTCTCAAATTATTTTGCCTTATGTAAAATACACAATTTCTTGACAGAAAAACTTCCTCTAGCAGAGTGATATTTACAACTATTGACTATCTTACCTTTTTAATTTATTCCATTTCTCACTCACTGAGATCTAGGATATTAGAATGGAATTTTAGCTTAAGACCTTATTTTTAATTCCCTTTTAGTTAACAGTTGTAAATCAACAGTTCAAAAGAAATACTTTTAGAATAGGCATAATTGTTATGTATTTCCTAAATTATTTTTGGGAACCTATTTCTTCCTCTGTAAGGTCAAGCTCTAAGTTTTAGATTTCTTTAGCAACCAGATGCTTCCAGTTTTGGCCCTTGTGAATCAACTTCATTTTTTCCCAAGTAAGTGTTCCTTTGATTTTTATTATAGGTGGATCTTTAATTATTTCCCCAGCTATTTTTTAGGAAAATTCCCCCTTCCAAAGATATCAGTTACTATTTTTATGATTTCTTATATTTAAATTACTTGACATTATATTTAAATGTACTTGTTTAACTGATATTTTGCATGTAGTAATTAACAGTCTAACTAAGAAATAAGAAAAACCTCACAAATAATTTGGTTTTCTTTCAGTCATTGAGCATTATATAAATACACTTAATATGAAATGGAGAAATAAAAAGATAACTTGTGTTAGTATTAACAGTTTTAAGAATTTATGAGCATAATGTTCTCCAGGTCCACCTATACTGTCTTTTTAAGGGTAAAATTTTCTCTTTTTTCTTTCTTTATTATTTTTTTTACAGCTGAATAGTATTCCACTGTGTAAATGTACCATAGTTGTTTTATCTGTTCATCTACTGAGGGACACTTGGGCTGCTTCCATAAGTTGGCACTTGTAAATAATGCTGTAATGAACATAGGGGTGCTTATATTCTTTCAAATTAATGCTTTGGGTTTCTTCCAATATATTCCCAGAAGTGAGACCACTAGGTCAAAAGGCAGTTCCATTGTTAATTTTCCGAATTGTCTCATACTGCTTTCCACACTGATTGCACCAATATGTATTTTCACCAATAATGCAGAAGAGAAGATCCTGGAGTCCCTTTTTCATCAAGATGATAGCAAGTGCCAAAGACTTAATTTAATTTTAATTTATTATTCTTTGGGTCAAAGTTTCCATATACATTTTTAAAGGTAAAATTTAGATTTCCAATTGAGGTAAAATGTACCTCTGTTTCTGTTTTTTTGTTTGTTTGTTTGGTTGGTTGGTTCTACCTTCTGTCTCAGTTTTTATCTGTCATTGTTTTTGTTGCTGTTAATATACCTCAGTGAAAAGAGGTCCTTTCTATGCTGCTTATACTTACAAGTTTCTTCTTTTGGAGAGCCTCAAATCAACATCTTAAAGATAAGGGTCTTCCTCCATGTCAATGCTAAGTGAAATGAGCCAGAGAAAAACCAATACCATATTATTTCACTCATATGTGGAATCTAACAAACAAATAATAAGCAAAACAGAGACTCATAGACAGAGAGAAGGCTGACAGCTATAAGATGGAGAAGGGGATGAAGGGATCAGGCAAAAAGGAAAGGACTCATGGGTATGGACAACAGTGTGGTGATTGTGGAGGAGAGAGGGAAGTTAAGAGGGATAAATGGTAATGGAAAAAAATGAAAGCATTTATGAGTTCTATATATGCCAGATTTCAAGTTAGGTTAATAAATTTGTTCTGCCTCTAATTATCACTAATACTGTTCAATTACCCCATTTTTAAATTTAAGCCTAGAGGTAAATTAAGATCATTATAATAGTCAAATAAAAGCTCAGCTTTCTATTTTCAGGAACCCTAGCTTCTTCAAATATGTTAAAAGACTTGTGACTATTCTCAGATGTCTATAGTGTGTTCAATGATATTTCTTTGACTTTGCATAGACTGTCAATTTCTTTCTTTTTTGCATTTTTCTGTGTCACTTCCTACCTTTAATTCTGTCCACAAAAGACACTGTTTTTCATACTTGCTTGAGTACCAGTACCACTACTGATAATCCAGCGGTGTTAGACTTGACCTGGATTCCTAAAATATTCCCATCTTCAGTGAAACTACCACTAGTCAATTCCTTCAAACTTTACTCTTTCCCACTGTTTTCTTTGTTCTACATCTAAGGCTTGAGTGTCTGAGCTAAAAGACCTTTCCAGTGACAGACCCTTGAGATACTCAGAATTATTTCCACCTTTTGACTCTCGTCTCCCTCCTTGAAAAAGATGTTTTCTTCTCCCATGTTTCAAATAAATATAACCCACACACTTAAAACCAAATGACACATTCCTGAATCTTTAGATGAACACCCCTTCAGATCAGGTGGGAAATATTTAGAAAGTAGCATAACATTTTAAAAGATCTATGGAATGGGAATAAAGGATAGAAACTGTTCTTGAATAATGATTAAAAATAAATTTTAAAAAATTCTTAAAAAAAGATCTATGGTTGTCAAATATTTATTTCTGTTCATTAGACTATTATATGATTATTTTTATTAGGTTTTATTCATAGTGAGTACATGAACTACTTTTTAACTAACATAATTTTTAATTGCCAGTTTCTTCCATTTCTAGTTGTAAATTTTGTTGAGGAAAATGAAGGACTGTGAAGACTTTACTAAAAAACCATGGTGTCAAATCACAATTAAACCTTTCCCAACATGCAACAGTAACTTTATTCATTCATTGTCAATTCCCTATCAGCTTTTTGAAATAATGATCACCCTCTTTAATTTCCCAAGCCCACTGAGTGGTTTACCACTGTGAACAGATGATTTTGCTAGCTTAAATTGTAAACTTTTTCCACACACCATACAGACTTCCCTGTTTTCACTGGTGGGTCAACCACCTTTTCCTACCTTTTCATTTTTCTTTCTGTGCTTAAGGAAGTAGCTTGGAGGACCTGGCTAACACATTTATCCTCAATCATTCAACTATCTGAAAGTGTAGTGGGTGAATGAAGATTTTTAGAGGTGTTGATATTTCTTTAGCTCTTGTTACACTTCTGTCCTTTGTTGCATCATACCAGAATTCTCAGACTAAGGTTTATTCTCATTGCCTCCCTTCTTTACATTCTGCTTCCTCCTAATCTCACTGAGAACTGCCTTCACATTATATTGAGTTCCTCTTTCCTTCTAAATAGATTCCCAGGGTTTTTTCTGACTTATTCTTCATGATCTTCATACACCATTTGATGTCATCATCTGTTCTTCTTTCCTTCACTTTTATCATCTTGTGCTTTCCTTGAGTTCTTGTGGGTCATCTCTCCTTCCCATCTCTTTAGTTCCTTTCCCAGCTCTGAGTATTTCTCATGGCATAGGACTTGACCTTAACTATTCCCTTTATATGTTTTCTTACAACAAATGAATAATATAAACTCCATTCCCAAGATAATATCTCTAGTTTCAATCTTATGTGGATATTCTCATTTCACAGTCCTTTGACACTTGAATTTTCTACTATTTCTCTGAATTCAAAGTACCAACCCAAACTCATCATATATCTTCCAGCTCTAAAAATTTAAGTTATTTAACCTCTCTGTGCTTCTGTTTCCTCATCTATAAAATGGAAATTTAATAGATCTCATAGGCTTGTTTATATATATATATATGTTTATATATAATATATATAGTATATATATTCAATACTAGTCATTATTATTATCTCTTGACTCAAAATTTCCAATTAATTCATGCTGTTCTTATTGCCATTCACTGAAAATACAGTGGAAAGGCTCAGTTTTGTTCCTCTATTGAAACTCCACAATCTGGAATTCTCAATTCAACCCAGTCATCCTTGTGACACATTATAAGTTTGAATTTCTTCATGAAATCTCTCCTGATAAATACAAGGCTAATCAGTTTCTCCCTTTTAATGTAATTTTACACTAACCATATACACTAATTTGGGGTGTTTCTTCAAACAAACTGCAAGGGACTAGTGGCATGAATTAATACTTTTCTTATCTTGCCTTCAGTGTTTTGCTACCTATGGACATGGTAAGCACTTCTTATATAGTTTTTTGAGGGAAGGAAATAATATCTTTTAAAGGCTCCCAAAATGTCACTATTATAGATACACAATAATTTCCTGTGTTGTTAATGTGTCAGCAATATGAATCTGGAGCCAAGTACAATTGGAAAAATGTACAGGCTACATTAATTGAGTACTTAAGTTGCATGGATAATCAGCGATACCTAGAAGTCAGTGTATTTTTTGTTTAGTCCTGAGTGTTTTATTGTGAATCGATGCATACTCATAAGGTGACTATCACTGGGGTGAGTTGCCTTAGATCATCTCCTTGGTATGAATATATATATTGAATATATGAATATATAGAGAAAGTTCAGATCCTCTAACCAAGAAGCTGAACTCAGCTGAAGTTAGAGCCGGGATTATAGTCCAAAGATCTTTCACATCAACTTTATGGTTTCTATAACCCAGATTTTGGTGACAAGTGGGTGGTGTGAGGATCACCAACTGTAAAAGTTTTAGGTTGATATACCACATCGATTAGGCTTCACTGGTTTTTCTTTTTTTAAACAACTTGAACATTTGCCTTTCTAAGTATTCGCCAATAATAGATTCCAATATCTACATGTGTGTTGTCAATAGGCACGAATGGTAAACACTAACCACATCTCGCTATTGAGTATTTGAAATGTGACTAATCTGAATTAATATGTGTTCTAAGAGTAAAAAACACTTGATTTCAAAAAAATTTTATGGAAAAAGGTAAAATATCTCAATAATTTCAGCATATATTATGCTGAATGTTTTAGCTCTGTTGGATTAAGTAAAATATATAATTAATTTCATTTGTTTCTTTTTACTTTTATTGATATAGCTACTAGGAATGTTAAATCAAATATTTGGCTTATGTCATATTTCTCTTGGACAGTAGTGATCTAGATTAAAGAGATATTTGAGGTTGTTCTTTAAAATAGGAACATGTATTAACATAGAGGTATACTGCTAAGAACTAGGACTGTGGCTCTCATTCTTATTATGCTTTATCCGAAATCTACACTCCCTTTGCCTCATCTCCTGAACAGAAGCTTCTTCTACACCACACGCCATGTCAGTCACACCACACTGTTGTCCAAGTCTATGCCTGTAGTAATCAGCACCATGGCAGGCCAGGAATGTGGCTTAGCTTTGTAATAACTTGTCTCATCTCAACCATCATGACTGGTAAGGAGTGGAGATTCATAACTCTACCTGCACATTCAAAACTCCACATTCACCTTGACTTAAAAAGAACTGTAGTAGTTATTTAGCTAGAGAAATAAATTTGTACTAGTCTTCTGGTACTTTATTTTAGATCCAAACACCACATTTAAAGATACTAGATTGTACATGTAATATGATACAAATTCTTCTGAGTAAGATTCTGCTTGACTTAGTGGTTTTAATTCAGCTGTTCTAATGAATTTAGAGAAGAGCCTGTTGCAATTTAATATTCTTTCTTAACACCTTTTGGCATCACTTGAAAAAGTAAAGGGATGCATTTTCCAGCTGACATGTGGCTTCTCCAAAATCCTCTACTAGTTATGGGAAGAGAAATTCTATAAATGATAGCAGCTTATATTAAACCTGAAGAAAACTCCATGACAATCAATTTAACAATTCAGGACTGTGTGTTCTTGCTCCTTTCTCTTTCCCTTTAGTATTAACAGCTTTAATTTCATTAGTGTGTGTATTTATGTGCTCCCACAATATGTGGGGCACCTTATCAATCCGGATCAGTGAAAACAAGGAGTCACCAGAAGCTTTTTTTTTTAACTTAAATTACAAAATTTTATGTCATTAGTAGAGTATATTATCATGGGGAGATAGAGGATATCTTCTGAATAATATTCATTTAAATCATTTTTGTTTATTTTTTCTCCCAACTTTATTAGGGAGTGATTGACAAAATTGTATATATTTATAGTACACAATATGATGAGTTGACATATGTAAACATTGTGAAATGATGATCACAATTAAGTTAATTAACACATCTACCACCTACCCAGTTATTTTTTTCATCACAATTATCCCCTCAGACCCTCTTTCATCTCCACCAATGCCCCTTTCCCCCAAATCATGACACTGTTGCCCATGTCCATAAATTCTTTCTCTTTCTTTTGCACAATCCCTTCAACCCCTCCAACTGCCCCCACAACCCAGAGCTGTTAGCCTGCTCTCTATCTATAAATCTGTCTCTACATTTCTTGTTACTTCAGCTTGTTCATTAGAATCCACATGTGAGTGAAACTGTATGGTATTTGTCCTTATCTGAGTGGATTATTTCACTTAGCATAACCTCTCCAGATCCATCCATACTGTTACAAATGGTGAAATTTTCTTGTTTTTCATGGCTAAATAATAATCCATTTTGCAAATGTAGTATAGATGCTTTATCCACTCATCTACTGATGGACACTTGGGCTGCTTCCAAATATTGACTATTATAAATAATGCTGTAATGAACACAGGGGTGCATATATTATTTTGATTAATGTTTTGTGTTTCTTTGGGTAAATTCCCAGAAGTGGAATCACTAGGTCATAAGGCAGTTCCATTTTTAATTTTTTGAGGTGACTCCATACTGCTTTCCACAGTGGCTGCACCAATCTATATTCCCACCAACAGTATATGAGTGTTCCCCTTTCTTCACATCCTCACCAACACTTGTCATTTGTTGATTTATTGATGATAGCCATTCCAACAGGTATGAGGTGATATCTCATTGTGGTTTTAATTTGCATTTTTCTGGTAATTAGTGACATCGAGTATCTTTTCAAATGTCTACTGGCCATCTGTATGTCCTTTTTGGAGAAGTGTCTATGCAGGTCTTTCCCCATTTTTGAATTGGATGTTTGGGTTTGGTGGTGACAAACTCCATTAGTTTTTTCTTGTATGGAAAGCTCTTTATTTCTGTTTCAATTTTAAATGATAGTCTTGTTGGGTAAAGTAGCCTTGGTTGTAGATCCTTGCTTTTCATCACTTTGAATATATCATGCCAACCCCTTTCTGGCTAGAAAAGTTTCTGTTGAAAAAATGAGCTGACAGTCTTATGGGAGCTCTCCCTTGTAGGTAACTAATTGTCTTTCTCCTGTAGCTTTTAAGATTCTTTCTTTGTATTTAACCTTTGGCATTTTAATTATGATGTGTGTTGGAGTGGGCCTCCTTGGGTCCATCTTGTTTGAGACTCTGTACTTGCTGGACTTGTGTGTTTTTCCTTTACCAGGTTGGGGATGTTTTTGTCCATTATTTCTTTAAATAGGTTCTTTTTTTAATTTATTTTTTAATCATTATTCAAGTACAGTTTCTATTCTTTACTCCCATTCCAGCCAACCCACCCCTCTCTTCTCTCCTCCCTCCCAATTCCAACCCCCCTAGTTTTTGTCTATATGTCCTTGATACTTTGCACTCTCTCTTTCCCTTCTTGTATCCTAATGATGTGGATGTTTTTATGCTTTATGTTGTCCCAAAGTTCCCCTAAACTGTCCTTGTTTTTTTTAATTTTTTTTCTTCTTCCTGCTCTGACTGGTTGTTTTTCTCTACCTTGTCTTCCAAATTGGTGATTCAATCCTCTGCTTTATCCAAGCTACTATTTATTTTTTCAGAGCTTTTAATTTCAGATATTGTATTCATTATGTCTGATTAGTTCTCTTTTTTATCACTTCTATGTTCTTTTTTATGCTGGTGAGTATCCTTATAAACATTGCCTTGAACTCTATACCTGATAAATTGCTTGCCTCCATTTTATTTAGCTCTTCTTCTGGAGAATTATCTTGTTCTTTTATTTGGGGCCTGTTTCTTTGTCTCCCCATTTTGGCTGTCTCTTTGTTTTTGTTCCTGTTTATTAAGTAAATTGGCTATGACTCCCTGTCTTGGTCAGGTGGCCTTAGGTAGTAGGTGTCCTGTGGGACCAAGTGGCTCAGTCTCCCTGATCACCTGAGATGAGTGCTTTAGGAATGTCCCTTGTGCACATTATATGAGCTCTTCAGTTGTAATTGAGTCTTGAGTGCTATTGGCTTGTTTGTACATGGGACTGACCCTCATGCTGGCAGACTGTGAGGTAAACCCCGAATGCAGTATGCTGGTGCTAATGACATAAAAAGAAATTCACCTTAGTTTTTCGTACCTGCCAAGATCTCTGTGGATATACTACTTGTGAAGTTTATTGAATCCTACTCTGTTGTTGTCTGAAGCTGGCCACTGGGTGTGCTGGTCTGGGCCTCTTCTGAGGGAGTCTGGTGCAGCCATATGTCAGATCCAGCCTGTGACTGGCCCTGAGCAACCTTGGAGCTATCAGCTATACACAGCACAGTTTGTGGCTCCCTCTGCTGGGCCTGGGTGCATGCTACAAGGACTAAGCTGCACTCTAAGACCAACTTTTACCAGCACTGGGCCCATGGGTGGGACAGCAAAAGTCTCAAAGCACCCAGAGGTCTGCCTCAGCCTGCAGGTTGCCTGTTAGACTTATTTACTGAAAGAGCCTCTGGCTATAGTACTCCCAGCAAAGCATAAGCTCTACACAGTGGGGTGAGAAGGATTCCAGTAGATGGGGTTATTACTTCTGACCAGGCTGATGCCATGTGAAGAGTGTTCTGCCTAAGAAAGATGACTTCTGCAGTATGGGAAAGGACTGAGCACAGGGATCCTGGAAGCAGGCCCTTAGCTCTCTCCCCAGAGCCACCAGCCCCAGACTCTCCTCGAGTGGCCCTAGTCTACTCTGCTCTCCCTCCACGGGAGTCCAGGATGAGTGGCTGTGAACCCAGTTTTGTGTGTTGGCCCTTTAAGAGAATGGCTGCATCTTTAGCTGTCTCTTCCTGGCAGACAGAAATTCTGCTGCTTTTCATCGCCAGATGTTGTGCAGGGGAGTTACCCAGTTCTGGTGCTCTATGCTGGGATGCTTGGCTTAGGGTTTAGAACTCACACTTCTCAGTGGTATCCCCACCTTAGCTGAGTTATCCCTCTGGAACTTTAGCTGCCACCTGTGGGAGCCTAGCCAGTCCTCTTGCACCTCTGCACTTCCTACCAGTCTTGATGTGGCTTCTTCTCTAAGTTCTTGGTTAAAAGGCTTCTCTCCAGCTAGTCTTCAGTTGGATATTCAGGATGATTTTTCTGAAATATAGTTGTAATTTCAGTTTGGTTCTGAGAAGAGGTTAGTGTAGCTTCCACCTACTCTGCTGCCATCGTGGATCCCCATTGAAATAATGTTTAGATAGTTGCATCTAATATGTACCTGATGAAATGATATATTTTGTGATTCCATACCATAAATTTCCACGCTTGCTGATTATTTTTCAACTTGTCCTAACATCACTCAGCAGAGGAGAACATTGCCCATGGAACTGAGAATCAGATATGACCACTGTTATCTTTAATCACAATCTTGAATAAAACCTATTTCTCACTCAGCAGTTTCAGGACAGATCAACTACAAATAATTCAATACTGTTCCCTATTTCAGTAAATTCTATAACTCAATAAATTTTAAGAGCCTATATCTGTATGGCGAGTGTTATCCAGAGTATTTCATTGGGAAAAAAAATCATCCTGAGGGTATAGAAGCAAAGGCACTTGACCTAAATATCAAGCAAAAGTCACAAAAAGAAGAGAATTTGGAGAAGGAGAATAGGATTATTTATATTGTTTCCAATGTTCAATAAGCCTATATTGATAATTAGCTCTCAGACTTGCCTGTAAGGTATTTGCATAGTTTAATTTTTACCGAACAGAAAGAGTTTGTCCACCCAGCACTAGCAGAAACAAACACTAAACACCAGAATTACAATGGAGAAATGCTGGCTATTTTCTTTTTCTTTTTTTTTTTAATTTGTTTATTTTAGTTTATTCAGTACAGTTTCTATCCTTTATTCCCATTCCAGC